>CM053626.1:195595992-195615339 GCA_028646595.1 Phalanger gymnotis | reverse complement strand
TGAAAATCAATGCTGAAAACCAAACATGTCAAAAATAAATTTAAAAATAAATAAATAAATAAATAAATTTTAAAAAAAAAAGGATTCTTGAAGAAGGTGCAATTTGAGCTGAGATATAAATGAAGCCAAGGAAATCTTGAGTTAGAGCCAAGAGAGAATTCTAGGTGTGAGAGACAGCCAGTGAAAATCATTAGAACCTGGGCACTGTCTTAAAATGAAGGTTCTGGAAGGAACTTACTGAAGAGAGGAAAGGACCACAGGGGTAGAAAGGCCCAGGATAAGAAGGCTTCAGGGAAAGAAGCATCTTCCAAGGTGAAAAGGCTGCAGGGAGAATAAAGGTTGGGGTGAGGAGGGGAGATGGAGAAAGAAGCCTAGAGAGTTAGAAGCAGAGCAAGGAGAGGAGTAGAGTGCACCTGGTATTATTTATTTATGTTTAATGCTCTATAGATTATTGCACAGGTAGATAAAATAACTGGTTTTTGTGGCTGAATAAAAGTATTAGGATGTGAGCTCACTGAAAGTTTCCCAAGTACAACTCCACCAGCAGAGAGGACAACAATGAAGACACCTACCCCAACCAATTCCAACAAGCTTTGGATCCCCATTACTAAGGTTCTATGCCTTGAAAACTTTTTATTCCATGTAGATTGGAGATTGTGCATATTTGGTATAGCTACAGCTATTGAAAAACATTGTTCTTCAGTTTTCATGGATCAGTATTATGTCTGGGCAATTGTGAGCAATGGTTCAGTCTGTGACAATGACCGATTTATTGAATGAGTTATCCAGGATATTTTGAGGTCCATGTTGTACTGTGAGGATATGCCATCTCTCAGTTCATGAAAGAAATTAAGTTTCCAATACATAAATCTATTAACCAGGTAATAGGTATTTGATAATTGCTAAATTTCTACAATCTGTAATATGTTGCATAATTTCTGCCCTTTTTTGCATAATCTATATTGATCACTAAGGATGCTTAAGGATAACCTTTCAGTAATTTCTGTTGACAAAGACCTGATTCTCAATTGTCATCCTAAACACCTAGGGATAAATCCTGATTACAGACAAAACAACTGGAATGCTATGCCTCTCTCCATGTCCTGCACGATTTTGCTCTCTTTTGCTAGGTTTTGTACCATCATTAATATTATCATCATTATTACCATCATTCCTTAGGCATAGCTACTGAGACTTTCTCCACCAAGAACATCACCCCCACCCTCTAAACTTGTTACTGCAAACTGACATACATGCCTTGAGGAAATGAATCTTGGGTGCTTTTACTAATAATGAGAGTCTTGTGTCTAACATCTGGATGGAATCTAAGGCCTCCCCTGCCATGGATAAATGAAGGTTGGACTCCTCTGGAGGACACAGTTTCGCTGAATTCAGCTTCATAGAGGGAGAGAGAGTAGAATGCCTGATTCTTATTTCTCTTCGTCAGTTCCCAGTTTTGTGTCTGAAATCAAACAGCCAGGCATCAGCATGCTTTGAATTTTAATAGGTCCCTTTAGGGCAGTCACAGGTTATGAATGCAGACGATGAGTTCTGGGCCCCTTCTTCAATACTGTACATACATTAATCCTTCATTCTTCCCTTTCCCACTAAGTGCCTCAGCACAGGTCTCCCTTTAGTCAAAGTCCTCATGCCAGAAAAAGAAAAAAGCATTTTTTTTAGCTTCCTCACAATGAAGCCCGTCTGACTATGCTCTGGAAGGGCAAAGTGGTTGATGAAATATGATTTCCCTTCTTGAATAATAATATACCCTGACATCTCAGTCTCCAGGTGATCATGCTAAGGATAGACTCCATTTATTATTTCAGTTTTTCCCACAACTGATTGATGCTTTTCTAAAACTCATCAGCCAGCTCTGAGATCCCAAAATGGACATAGAAAAGAAAATAGGCTCAAAAAAAATTAAAAGGTTCTGAATCCACGCTCTCCTTCCCTCTTTCTTGCCTCCAGCTCTAAAACTGTGAGCTCTGATCATATCAACTCTGGCGTCATTCCTAGATGGGGTGTGTCAAATTATTCCTCTACGGCCGCGCTTACTGTCCTAGTAATTTTCCAGACCAAAGTACTCCTCCATGCTACCACATTCCTATGTGCATTGTTTTTGCTTTAAGAATTTAAGCTCCTAAAAAAGGTGGTGGGGGGGTGGCGGGGAACAACTAGGTGGAGCAGTGAGTAGAGCACCAGCCCTGGAGTCAGAAGCACCTGCGTTCAAATTCGGCTTCAGCCACTTGACTAGCTTTCTGACCTTGGGCAAGTCACAAGTCACCCAATTGCCCTGCCTTTCCCCCTCCAAAAAAGAAAAAGAAGAATGTAAGCTCCTTGAGGTCAAGGGCTGTTCTTGCTTTTGTATTTATATCCCCAGATCTTAGCACAGTAACTGGCACATAATAAGCACTTAATAACTAATCTTTCTTTTCATTTCACTTCATATTTTAGAAATTTGGAATCTCTGTAATCTGTAGCATGCGTCATTCCACTTGGCATGCGTGGGAATGCCTGAACCCTGCCTCCTTCCTTGCAATAGGACATGTACAGAGCCTCCTGGATGGTTCCTGTGTGTCCCCTTGACTAAGGGCTGTGTCGAAGATGATTGGCTATTGACCAATGAAGAGCTGCCCACTCAGTGAAGAGACTTCCAGATATGGCCTCTAGTCTCTTTTGAGGTAAACTCTATCACTTTATCTTTCAGCTAAAAAAAAAGTTGATTGTGAGTCTCTATGTGTTACCCATCTTCTAAGACTCCAAAACACAAGTCATAGGCAAATGTGGTTCTTGCCCAAATATCAACATTCGTGGTATAAAAGCTGGAAGCCTTGTACATGCACCAAAAATGAGAGGCAGCGAGGTGCTATAGTAGACTGAGTACTGGGCTTAGAATCCAGAAGTTTTGAGGTCAAATTCTGCCTCAGACACTTACTAGCTCTGTGATCCTGGGCAAGTCACTTAACCTCATTCTGCCTCAGTTTCCTCATCTATAAAATGAAGATGATAACAGCACCTACCTCACAAGATTGTCATAAAGATCTAATGAGATAATGTATGTAAAAACACTTGGCAGACCTTAAAACATTAGCTATTATTTTGCCACATGCTGTCACACCATTGATCCTTTAACCTCAGGCTTCAATGTCCCCAGTGATTCTTTAGTGATTCAGCTGATAGTGGTTATCTCCTCTGAGAAGAATGTAGTTGCAGGAAGTACTTTCCATTGGGTGACCAAGTTATTGAAGTCATAAGATTACAGAAAGAAGTGGAAATGTCCATTTCCCAGGATCAGTTTTCAGTGATCACCTCCGACTCAGAGAAAGAAACACAGAAGTGTATCATCTAGGGTGCGTCCTCCAGATACTTGAGGTCCAGGCTCAGGCTCACCTAGGCTGATACATACTCTTGCTGATATATATGTATAGTCACCAATACCGACAGAGAAGAAGAGAAATCCTCTCTGTCTTCTACCCCAAGTCTAAGACACAGATGGATCATAAAATCATCTCTCCTCATTCCTTATAGCCCAGAGTGTAGAGCACTTCCTGGCTCATTAGTCAAATATCTTTGACACAGCCCCTTGTTACTAGGATATGTGGGAACCAACTAGGAATCTCAGAGCAAGTGGCCCACCAGAAGGGAAGGAAGGAAATAAATGTGCTAGGCACTATGCGAAGGGCTTTATAAATATTATCTCATTTAATTCTGAGAGATAGGTAGGTGCTGTTATCTCTATTTTAGAGGTAAGGAAACTGAAGTAGACAGAGTTTAAGTGATTTGCCCAAGGTCACACAGCTAGTGTCTGAGATTGGATTTGAACTCAGGTCTTCCTGACTCCAGGTCCAAAACTCTATCTACCAAACCACTTAGTTGACTGACTAGAAGGGGCCAGCACTCCTGCTCATCCCCAGACATGCTCTGTGAGATGTTCTCTCCTTAACAGTTCTTTTTCCAGTTTTCTTATTTTTATCTTTGGCCATAATCTAAAAACCCAGAGTTACAGTTTGTTTGAAAAACTGATGCATTATTGAGTGATATCGAGCTGTATTTTAACAATTTTCTTCTTGATAGAAAAAGGTAATGTTAGGGAAACATCTTCCAAACTCTCATGAGTTTGGAATCCAACACTTTGCCATTGCCTATCAGATAATTAAGACAGGAATCCATGACACAAGACATTGGCATCTACCTAGCCCCAAATCTAAACATTTGGTGAATATTTAGTGAATAGCTGAGCTATTTAGGATTTAACTTGGAGCAGGGAGGAGTGATGTGAAGAGAGAGGGAAAGAAATAGATATAAAGAATAAAAAAGAGAGGGGGGTGGAGAGAAGGAATAGGAGAGAAGAAGAGGAAGATGGAAGAGAAAGATGGAGGGAGAGAAAAGGAAAAGGTGAGAGAAATGGAGAAGAATGAAAAAGGAGGAAGAGTACGAAAGAAGGGAAAAGGAGAGGGGAAAAGGGGAAAGAAACTGAGAAAGGTGTAAAGGCACAGAAAATAAAGATAAAAGGGGAAAAGAAAGGAGAGGGGCAAAGGAATGGAAAGAAGAGAAAAAAAGGGAGAGGGAAAGAGAGGGAGGGGAAGGAAAAAGGAGGCAGGGAGAAAAAGGAGGGAGAGTCAGAAATAAGAGAAGGATAAAGAGGAAGAAATCAGAAAAGAAGAAGGTGGGGAGAAACAGAGGGAGCATCAGGAGTAGGGGCAAAATGGAACTTTTTCAAGGCAAATTGGTTCTGTTTTTGAAATCAGAGGACACTTTCTTTCTTTTCTCATTTCAAATTTGATAAGACATTCATTCAAACCTAATCAGGGGTCTATTCACATGAACGCCCACGTTTCTGAAATCATTAGTGATCACCAACCACAAAGCTCAAGGAATCAGAAATGCTTTCAGGGTGTTTTGTTTTATTTTGTTTTATATAAACATAACGGAATTTGTAAATGTGTTAAGGTGTTAAGCATGTCTACAAAGCTTCATCTCAATTATGCCTCTAGACCTGGAACAGCCAGGCAGCCTTCTTGCAAAGGCATTGGCCACATAGGTAAACGCAAGTGTAGATAAGAACCCCAATTTGCCCACTAACTTCAGTTTCTACCTCTCCAACTTTAAATCAGTCTGGATGTTAAATTGACTTTCTACCATGTGTTTTATCACTTATTTCTTCTTAGGCTTTAAAGGACAAGGTTTCCTGAACATAATATTTTCAAATTCCAGAAAGGTGATTTAGTTTGGGGGAGAGGAGGGGACAGAGGAGAGAGGACTGCCTCAGAGATAATGAGGCTATTGACTGGGGTCCTAGATAAAATCTGCATAAGGGAAGGAAATGCAGTGGCCTGCATTTTCAGAATCACTGTCCAGTAGCTCAGCATCATAGGGATTTCCTTGACCAGTGGTGAGGTGGAAAGGGCACTCAAATTTTATTCAAAAGACCTAGCTGCAGGACCTTGGGTAAGGCATTTGACCTATCTAGTCCTTACAGAGAAAAATTTTGAAAAATCATAGGCTGGGTCAAATGATGTCTAAGGTCCCTTCCAGTACTAAATCCTCTGAGTCTGTGCTCAGGAGACATCTATACACTCTTGAACAGAATCCTAGAATTTGATTCAATTTATTAAGTACCTACTGTGTGCATAGCGTTAGGCGCTGGTAGAGATACATTTAGATAAGATAATTTTCCTGTTTTCACAGAGCTATGATCTAGTAGAGAAATATGGCACCTACACAAATCTAATACCATTAGATTGTAAACTCCTTGAGAGTGGAAGCTATTTTTGCCTTTCTTTGTATCTTCAGCATTTAGCACGGTGCCTGACATATCATAGGAGCTTAATAAATGCTTGTTAACTTGACTGGATGGGGCAGGGTAGAGAGGGAAAGAGAGAGACAGAGAGACAGAGGCAGAGACAGACACAGAGAGAAGAGGAGAGGAGAGGGAAAGAGGAGAGGAGAGGAAAGGAGAGAAAAGAAAGAAGAGAGGAAAGGAGAGAAAAGAGAGGAGAGGACAGGACAGGACAGAAAAGGAGAAGAGAAGAGAGAAAAGAAAGAGGAGAGGAGAGGAGAGGCCCTTGCACAAAATATATGAGTGTTTTAAGTATTCTTATTAATATTCCTTTGGCATCATATTATATGTCTAGCCTAAAATTTTCCAAAGGTCACCTGGCTGTCAAAGCCACCAAGCATTTTATTTAACTATAAAAAGCCAACTAAGAGGCCTAAAATCCACTAAGCAATGCAAATAGCCACCTTAGAAACCTGGATATCCAAAGATTATTGAACCTGGCCATGAAACAAAATCAAGTGTGCAAATGCCCTTGAAAAAGACCAGAGGGAAGTGGGGTTAGGCTCTCCTGGCTAAGATTCCAACACTTCTCCATAGGGCCACCCTTGAAGCTCTCAGAACCTTGAGGACCTGATATTCACATCTCACCTTTCAATTCAATTCAACACACATTTATTAAGCACTTACTGCATACAGAGCACTGTGTGGAACACTTAGGAAAACATAAAGCTTAGATAGGACATTGTTGGTCACTAGCCTCATGGGGTTTACGGTTTAGTAGGAGGATTTGATGCCTATGAAACTATCGTAATTAATGTATATTGTAATTAATATATATTGTAATTATGTATCTTATGTATGTATGTAATTATGTATGTATGCTATATAGTGTATATATATTGTATATATATACGTGTGTGTGTCTGTGTGTGTGTGTCTGTGTGTATGATACCCTGCCCACGATTTTTCAAAATTCTTCTCTGTAATATATATTGTGTGTATATATATATATACATATATATATACAATAATATATATTGTATATATAATATATGATATTATATGTTATGCATAATATATAATATATTATATTATGTATACATATATGTATATAATGTCTGTTATATATTATGTATATGTATATAATATATTACATATAATATTGTATGTTATATGATATATTGTGTATATAACATATAATATATTGTATATAGTTTATACAATATATATTGTAAATGTATATCTTGTAATTAATATATATACATGTATATATTAATTACAAGAGCCCAAAGGAAAAGAGATGAGAAAATATATGTGGAGATGGCAAGAGATTTTGAATTGTTGAGGAGAAAAAGAATCTGCACCTCTAATGAGTTAGATTTAAAAAGGAGTCTTTGCAGATAGTGGACACTCATTAAAATTTTATTGAATGAATAAGTTGAATGAAGATGAAAAGATGCCTATTAACAACAATAGAGTCTGGATGATTCGTGTGACTCACCAGATAATCCTAAAATGGTTAGTTGACGTTTCCCTGTAATTCTTGTGGGAGAAGTTCCCTGTTCTTCAGGGCAAACCTCCACCTCTCTTGAGATCGAAAGATCTTTCTTTAGGACAGAAACTGACACCTCTCAGTCTCTGAGGTTTTAGAGGAATTCTTGAGTCCTAGGTCATCACTTTAATTATTACTGGCCTCATTTTACAAATGAGAAAAGTGAAGCTTATTAGAAAGGTTATAATGAGCCTATGGTAAGTATCAGAGCTGGGATTTGAACACTGGTCATCCTGCCTTCTAGGCCAGGTATATATCCTGTGGTTCAGTGATACATGCACTCCACCACACTGCCTCTTGATGTAAAGATGTAGGACCATGGCACAGGTGTAAGAAGTTATATCTACATCTCAGCATCCACATAATGCAAAAATCCAGTTGTCCTGTGATAGGGTAGACACTGGAGACACAAAATAGGGTTGTGAGAGAGGAAGCTTAGTCAGTCAGTCAAAAACAGGTATAAAGTACCTACTACGTGCCAGGCACTGTGATCATACTTTTCAAATATTATTTCATTTGATTCTCATGGGAGGTTGGTACTACTATTATTATCCCCATTTTACAGATGAGGAAACTGAGGCAGAAGTTGGGTGACTTGCCCCGGGTCACATAAGTAGTAAGTGTCTGAAGCTGGATTTGAACCCAGGTCTTCCTGACTTTCCATTCACTGAGAATGAAACATTCAGCATAGGATTGAAGAAGGGCAAATATCCTAATTTTCCAAAACAGAGCGTGTGAGCTATGGTTCAGTGAGGTGAGTTTTAGTTTCTGGTAAAAAACCAGACCATAGGGAATGGGGGGGGGGGCGGGGATCAAGGAAAGGGAAGGAAATAAACTTTTATTAAGCACCTACTATGTGCTAGATGCCGTGCTAAGCTCTTTACAAATATCTCATTTGATCCTCACAACAATCCTGGGAAGTAAGTGCTATTATCATCCCCATTTTATAGATGAGAAAGATGAAGCAGGAAGAGATTATTTGACTAGTCCAGGACCAGAAATCTAGTAAGTTTTTGCTGTTGTTCTTCAGTCATTTCAGTCACATCTGACTCTTCACGACTCCATTTTGGGTTTTCTTGACAAAGATACTGGAGTGGTTTGCCAATTTCTTCTCCAGCTTACTTTACAGATGAGGAAATTGGGGCAGACAGGATTAAGTGACTTGACCAGGGTCACACCGCTAGTAAGTGTCCGAGGCCAGATCTGAACTCAGGAAGATGAATCTTCCTGACTTCAGGCTCGGCAAATTTGAACTCAGGACTTCCTAACTTTGGGCAGAGCATTTTACTCACTAAGCCAGTTACTTGCCTCTGAGGCAGGGGTGGCGAGATCATAGAATTGCAAATAATAGAACTGGAAGAAACTTTGGAGCTAATCTAGTCTGACACCTTCATTTTACAGGTGAAGAAACTGAGGCAAAGGTTATAAAGGTATTAAGTAGTAGAGTCAAGACTCGAAAGTGGATCATCTGATTCCAAACCCAGAGGTCTTTCCACTGCAGGATTCTGCCTGGGGTGGGAGGGGTGGGGAAGGAACGGGGATAGAGTGCTATGACTTTAAAAATTGCCTGAGTTAAACATGATTTTTAAAAATCTATGCTTTTGAACTGCAGAGAATTTTTTAAAAGTGTGAGATTAAGCCATTTCTTGAGTAAAAGAAGCACATGCATTGGAGATGCATGTAAGAAATTGTTTCAGATGAATGTGTGTTAAAACAAGGTCCTAACAGATTTGACAACATTTCTGCTGCTATAAAGGGGTGCTCCTAGATGCCACTGCAATATTCATTGCCTCTTCTAGAGGCTTAAATCATGTACCTGAGCTACAGAGTCCGTCAGTTCAGAATGTGATGTACGGCTATTGGGGAGAATAATTGACACTTGCTGCTTCAACCTTGACTCTTTAAATAAGATAATAATTCTTTCGACAACCCACAGATTATACCTTCAATTGGTCAAAAATGGATGAAGTCATCGACCTAGGAAGAAAATTATTTAAGCACATTTGTTTAAAAGATGGGTGGGGGCAGCAACAGAGAATTAGGCAGTTACTTCTTTAACCTGGGAAAATCCCAGATTTCCTATTTGACTCCAGGCTAAAGTCATATTAATTATATTTCAGATGAATGCATCCAAGCCTGCAGAGATTGTCACAAAAGGTTTCCATCTTAAATCAAATGCTGCTTTCAATAAGGTCACTGGTGACATGTTGAAATGTTACAAGGGATGTATTACATGATAGATGTTTGTCATTGAACTAAAGAAAAATGCTATAGCAAGCCTGAAGGGTCATCTCCCAAAACACTAAATGTTATCATGAGGCCAAATTATCAAGACTTAGAAGTCCAAGTGGCTCCCCCCAGCCTTTCTCCTACCATTTTAATGATTCTGGAACTTTAGAAGGATTTATAGTCTGCTATTGCTCTATTGTCTCTGCCAGGGATAGAGCCCACAACTAATCAGTCTGATATTTTTATATAAATCATTTAAACTATACATCTGCATTGAATTGCCAAACCCCAGTGACAAAGGAGGGCGGCACGGTGCATAGAGCACTGGAATGGATAGAGACTCATCTTCCTGAGTTCAAATCTGGGCTCAGACACTTATTAGCTGTGTGACCCTGTTTGACTCAGTTTCTCATCTGTAAAATGAGATGGAGAGGGAAATGGCAAGCCGCTCCAGTATCTTTGCAAAGAAAACCCAAAATGGGGTCATGAAGAGATGGACATGACTGCAAACAACTAAAACAAGTGACAAATTAAGATGGTGGAAAACTCATCCAAGAGAAATAGGATTCAGAGACCCTCTCTTCCTTTTAGATGCAACTCAAACACAGTCTTCTGCATGAAACATATCCTGATCCCTCCCTACCAACCTGTTGCCAGCTCCCTCACTCCCAAACTACCTTAAATTTAATTCTTTTGTATGTAATTGTATTTGTTGACTTTATGTTAGTGTTGTACTGTTGTCTCCCTCGTTTGACTATAAGCTCCTCCCAAGTACAGATTGTCTCATTCTTTGTGATTGTATCCCCAGTAACTGGAATAGTCATATGATAAGCTCTTAATAAATGCTTGTTGAATGATTTATTGATTGATTTAGGCTAAACTTGGTCATCGTAATATTGCAACATTCATTTCCTATGGTCTTGCTGTTCTTTCCATTTCCACTGTTGATACCATTATGTATATTATTTTCCTGGTTCAGCCTACTTAATCAGCTCATCCAAGTTTTCCCATTTTTCTGTGTGTTCTTCATAGTCACCATTTCTAACAGGATATGCTATTAATTAGTATAATTATTAATATTCCATTATATTCATTTACTACAACTATTTAGCCAGTCGTCAATCATTAGGCACCTACTTTATTTCCAAGTCTTTGTACTACAAAAGGTGCTGTTCGTATGTTGGTGTATATATAGGCACTTAGTTTTTCATCATTGATTTCCCTTGTGGTATATGCCCAACATTCACTACTTTCAATATCAGAAGCTAGTAGGTTGAGAGTTAACAACAATGGGGATAGAGGCAGGACTTGTGACTTTCTTGGCGTAGGTAACTTTCAGATGAGGAAAGCTCCTTTTCCCAGTACAGAAAGGTGACTTCTCTGACCCTTAGAGACTTAAAAACATGAAGAGGTTCAGTGACTTCTGCAGGTATGTGGACAAGCATCAATATGGGTCAGAGGCAAGACTTTAACCCAGATCTTTCTTGTTTCAAAGCTGTCTCTCTATGCATTATACCATGCTAAGTCTCACAGTTAACAAAATAAAACATATTATAGTTGCAGGAGTGGGGTTTCTGAACTCAGAACTAACCAGGATTGTTGGTTGGTTGGTTGGTTGGTTGGTTCTTGTCCTTTATGCTTGAAGATGACCAAAATGACATCTCTAATTGGGGTCAAGATACAGTGTGTCGACTGTGGCTTTTTGGACCAATATGAACTCGAAAGGCTCTACCACAGATCAAACACAAATAATCCATGTGGACATTTGGAGAGGAGATGTCTCTAAATTTGCACATCTCGAGTTTCTTTTGAGCTACTGCAATTCTGCTTTGCTCATAGAACACAGTGTCTTCCTTGATGTAGGCATGGTACTCTGGGTGGTCCTTTGCCAGCGTCTCCCATGTCACATGATCAATACCAGAGTTCTTCGGAGAGATTTTGAGAGTGTCTTTATATCATTTCTTCTGACTTCTATGTGAATGCTCGCCTTGTGTGAGTCGTTCATAAAATAGTGTTCTGGGCAAACATATATGTGGCATTGAAACAACGTGGCCGGCCCATCAGAGTTGCGCTCTCTGAAGCAGAGTATGAATGCTTGGCACTTTGGCTTCAGAGAGGACCTCAGTGTCCAGCGCCTTACCTTGCCACAAGATCTTCAGGATCTTCCTAAGACAATCCAGATGGAAGTAGTTCAGTTTCCTGCATAGAGCTGATAGACTGTCCAGGTTTCACGATGAGGTCAGCACAGTGACTCTGTAGACCTTCAGGAACGTGGCATAAGACTAGCAGAGGTGAAGTAAGGGCTTCTAGCTTCCCCATCTGAGTATGACAAGCTATCCAACTATGGTGATCAGGGATGGCTCTCTCCCCTACAGTTCCATGAGAACAAGAAAATATTCTAAAGATAGGGATGGCACTGGGGTGGATAGTGGTCACTGTACTGGAACATCATGAGAAAGTGCCAGTCTATGGACTGGAGGGTGGCAAGCCATTGCCCACTACTCTATTAAATCTACATAGGTAAAGAGCTAACAGGCTGGGTTAAGCGGAAGGAGTTAAAAGCACGTAAGTTAACTTTGCAAGATTCCCTACAGGGGCACCAAAAGTGGACTGAGACAGCAGAAAGACTTAAATTCTGCTTATGAGGCTAGCAGTGCTACAAAGAAACACTAACATAACCAAATCAGTTAGTTCTCTTTACTCAAGATTGAGTCCCTCAGCGGGAAAGCCTTGACCCTGAAGTTTTAAAAAGAGTCTCTGGTAGAATATTGAGGAGGCCCCACAATTTGAAGATGCCTGATATTTCTAATCCCTTTAACCCACACCTAGCTGATCCTCTAATATGGGCCATTTATTTAATTGTCTTCATCTAAAACAGATATGAATGGTCTATGGTCAGTTAGTGCAAATATGGGGAGGAGAAATAGTAGCCCCAAAATATGCAAGGATTTGGCCATCCTAATTTATACCATGGGGCGGCCAGGTGGCACAATAGATAGAGTGCCAGGCCTGGAGTTACAAAGACTCATCTTTATGAGTTTAAATCTGGCCTCACACACAACTAGCTATATGACCCTGAGCAAGTCACTTAACGCTATTTGCCTCAGTTTCCTCATCTGCCAAATGAGATGAAGGAGAAAATGGCAAGCCATTCCAGTATCTTTGCCAAGAAAACACCGAATGGGGCCACAAAGAGTCAAACACCACTAAAATGACTGAACAACAATAATTTATGCTGTACCCAATGCCCATCCTTTTATATGTTATACACTGGGGAAAGGAAAATAAGCAGATGTTCAAGAGAGTCTTAGCCACAGGTTCAGAAGTGACACTGTTTCCAGGGGACCCAAATAATCACTGGGGCCCAATTTTTAGATTAGGAGCCTAGAGAGGGCAGGCAATGAGGGTACACACCTTTAAGCATCCATCTCACTATAGAATCAATGGATCCCAGATGACATCCTATAATGGACCTGCCCCCAAATACATTATTGGTATAGCTATATTGAGTAATTGGCATGACCCCCCCATATTGGTTCACTGAGGTGAAATGTTAGCGTCATTCTGATAGACCTAGAGAAATGAAAGCCAAGGAAGCATCCAACTGCACTTGAAAACTATAAGCAATACTGCCTCTTGGGAAAGGAGTAAAGAAATAACAGTCACTCAAAAAGAGTTTGCCATTGCTCTTTGACCAATGATGCCATGAGATGAAAATGGCAGAACTTACAATGGCTCTCAGTGCTTTAAGACTAAAACTTTGGTGGGGGCATGTCTGCATCAACTCATGGGCCATGGGAAATGGCATAGCTAAATAAAAGGTATTAAGAGCACAAGGGTAAAAAATTAGAGATAAAATGGGCCAGGAATCTTTGGGAAGCACTCAGTGAACAGGGATCCCATTTCGCCATTTCTTTGTCTCATATTAATGTTCTTCAGAACGCTCCACTGTCCAAAAGGAGCACAGCAAAGGCCAGAGGCTGCTTGTGCACAATGGGTCTATAAGCAGAGCTGACATGGATGAAGAGATGGAAGATACGTACAAAGCAGAATTAGAAGAAGGCATTAACCAAACAACCTTGCCACAGTTAGGAGCCTATTGCCTTAGCCGTCAGCATGCACAACTAGATTTGTATGCTAGTGCTTAAGACAATTTTAGAGAATCTTCAAGATACAGTTGCAGAGCATTGTTAATATGGCAATCCATGGGGTGAGAGTGAGTAATCATGTAAAAGGGGAAAGTTGTAAAGGCTATCTTGTGCCTCACGAGCAAAAATAATACCTCTATAGGTTTTTTGGCGAGCAGAAGAGATGCCCTATATCTGGCAATAATTGAAGAGACTTAATTGGAGAGAATATCTTGGTGTTAACATTATGGATTATTGTATGCGTAATTGTCATGTATTGTGTATCCTTGAAGGTAGGAAGAAGAGGAAAAAGGCTGAGTTCTATTTTGGTTATCCATAATGCCCATGGATAACAACAGGAGAGAAGGGGAGAACGTAAAGAATACACATGCTGATGGTAATTAAGAGCTATTAGAATATTAAGTTTATGTTGTGTACAATATCTGATTGATTACTATTGCTGCATTTATAACATGATATCTAATAATTTGGTTTAGGGTGTTCTTGCTCCCTCTCTAATGTGTGTTTTAGCAGTTGAGAGGAACACATTGGGTAAATAGGCCTGTTTATGACTCTCAAGGCTTATCACATACATTCTGCCATGGCTACACTTGTATCATTCAAATATTCAATTTGAGCAATGAAAGAATCCTGCCTTGACATTTTCTCCCTTCGTTAGCGGGGACCTTAACACTTGCGGGTTCATTCAGATGACTGGCTAGGATTACCTTAATAAGAATCTTCTGTGAGTATGGCCCAAATTATGTCAACCAATTAATCAGTCAGCAAACATTTAGGCACCTACTGTGTGCCAAGCACTGCTCTAGGTACTAGGAATACAAGGACAAAAATGAAACCATTTCTAATCTCAAAGATTTTTCATGAAAGAAGAAAAGCATGTAAAAATATAAGGAAAAAATTTTTAAATATACAAAGTAAATACAAGATAAATCTAATGGAAGCTCTATGGGGAGATCAGCAAAGACTTCACCAAAAACTGATGTTTGAGCTGAGCTCTGAAAAATATTATGGATTCTCAGAGGCAGGGGAGAGGACAGAGTGACTTCCAAGCATGGGTGAAAGCCTAGGCAAAGAAACATAAACAGGTCAAGGAATGATGTGTGAAAGATAGCAAGAAGGTCTATTCAGTTGGGATATATGAAAGAGAATAGTGTGTGGTAAACCTGGAAAAGGTATCTTGGGGTTAGGTTGTGAAGGATTTTAACCATCCAACAGAGATATTTTGTATTTGGTCATAGTGGCAAATGGTAAAGTGTCTAGTACTTAGAAACTAGTTAACTTTCAGAGGAACACTTAGATTTTGCCATGGCCTTCAAGAAGACTACAAGACTGAGTTCCACAATAACTTGCTAAAGCCATTTGGCCAGAGGTTGTCATCCTGCACAGCACCTTGAAAGGTAAGCAATCCAAAGCTACTCAAGTCTCCAGAGATAAATGGTCTGGACTCTAGGCCAGGTATTCAGTAATCACAGTTGAGGACCATTTGAGGGATGATCAGCACCTATTTATCAAAGCTATAGCTTCTCAACGCCACTTGAAAGGTCATAAGAACACAGCTCTAGAACTTAGAAGGTGCCTCAGAGGTCATCTAGTTCAACCACCTTAATTTACAAAAGGGGAAACTGAGGCCAAGGCAAGGGAGGTTAAAGTGACATTCAAGGTCACATAAGTAGTAAGCACTGGAAGTAGAATTTGAACCTGGATCCTCTGACTCCAAAATTAATGCCTTTTCCCTCATACTACACTATCTTTTGATATGTCAGAAATATATAGCTTTTCAGTGTGGTATGAGCAGTATCCTTGTTGCATTGCTATAGCTCAGGGCTGTCCAAAATGCAGCCTGAGGGACACATGTGTGATTTATGCAGCCCACCTACAAGCATAGAAATTTATATAAATGCTTTAATAAATGAAGCTGAGCTACTGCAGAGCTCTCATTAAAATGGCAAATCAAAATATCTTGTCTATTGTTTCAATAAAAACCTGAGGTTGGACAGCCCCAATATAACTTATTGAGTTTAAATGACAGAAAACTTAATAAGTCAATAAACCATATTGATGAATCTTCTGATTAGCACTCTTGACTCTATTTTCCATGAAGTTAGAGATAGCCAAGACAGAGATGACTCTTCCAAGCAGCGTGTAATGAAGGCAACATTGCCCCTGTCCATTGGCAATCCCTTGGGAATTGAGATCCGTGAACAACTTTCTCTGGGCTAGAAGAGTAGGAGGTAATGTACCCACCTAGCAAAAGACTCCAACCAGTGGGGGGATATCAAGATGGCATCAGGAGATGAGCTATGGGCCACTTTAATCACCAAACTGTCTGATGCAGTCAACCTTCTTGAAGTTCTGTCTTTTTCAATCAACAAGCATTATTAAGCACCTACTCTGTTTCAGGCATTATGTGTATAGTGGTGTTTTCAAAGTTAGGTGTATAAAGTAAGGCCCATTATGGGCAAGGAGCCCATAATGAGTTGAAGGAACTATTGGAATAGATACCCATAAAGCTAGCCACAAATCACAAAACTCTCTCTGATGACCCAGTATCAGTTCTCCACACCTTATCTATCTCTCTCCATAGTGTTCAAACAATCTTGAACTATACGCATGCTTTCTCCATAAAGTTGCCACAATTAATACTGTTTTTCAATAACATAATTAATATTTGATAATCAAACCGAACCACAAAGACAAAACACCACTCATTTATAACATTGTTCCATGGAAATAACTGAATCCTGTGTCATTGTTTTACCTAATGCCATGTCTTCCTAGAACAAATTAGGCAGGGTATTGCATTATCAGCAGAAATTAGAAATACTGTATTTCACTTCATAATCATCACCACCACGTAATCGTTGCACCCTGTTCTTGTTTTTTTTTTTTTCAGTCCAAAAATTGGTTTATAACCTTTTGTCACATGATCGTCTCATGGTATAATTCTGTTGATCACGCTGCTTAAAAGGTAAACAGAGAAGCAATGTATTCACCAGTAGTGTATGGATGCACATTTATCTCTCATGCATTGCAAGCCACAAGCCTAGAATTCTCAACACATGCGCATTGTTAGTAAACTGTTTCCAAAAGCCGACTTGTGTGGTTTAGAGCACCACGGTACTAACAGTATTGTCACTCAACCCAAAGAAGAACTATAGGCTCAATGGCAGCAGGAAGGCAGGAGAAGCTTCCACGAGTAAGTCATGTGATATGATAATACTGGCACAAATTTTTTTAAAGTATCACATAATGGTCACACTCCACTTTTTTGCAAAAAAATTTGGCATAAAATCTGTGACGATTATGCAGTGGAAAATGGTAAATCAAAATGTACTTTTAAACAAATAAAGAATTATCTTCTTATTTTAAAAATTAAAGGTGAATGGACCATGGGTTTTCTCAATTAGTCATATCTAAAGAATGACTATGCATTTGACCTAAACAATTATAAGCAGCTTGTGTAATGGAAAGACATTGTACTAGGAGACAGGAGTCATGAGTTCTAATCCAGGAATTGACACTAACTAGCTGTGTAAGTCACTCTCATTCTTTTCCAATAAATTTTCTTACCTGTAAAATGAAGGAGATTGACTAGATAATTTCTGAAGTCCCATACAGTTCTAATGAACTATAAAGCATATTAAGTTCTAACAAAGAGCTCCATACATAATAAGCAACTGATACATACATGTAGAATGAATTTAGCTATTCACCTGTTAATGGCTGCCCAGAGATTAGGCAAAGGAAAAGTTCATTCACCTCTTAAAACTAATTTTTCTTGAGCAGATCTCTTTTAGTAACATAAACATAACAAGGAGTGTCACTAGTGTTAGAAATTTCAGAAGAAATATGCCTTCCTTACAAAATAAACCCACAGAAATAAACAGCATTTTTACAGCACAAGCAAAACCCAAAAGTGAGTAGCAAAGCAGGAAGTCTGGTTCAAAAAACTACAAAATACATAAAATATCTGAAAGTGAATTTCCAAAGTATATTCAATATACAAGTAGACACAAGTATTTAATGAAATAAAGAACAATTTAGATAATTTGAAAGATATTCAATATTCATGATTGGCCTGAGTCAATATAATAAAAATGTCAATGCTACCAACCTTTCCAGGGTATATTTTAGCTGGTATAGCACTAAATCTATAAATTAATCTTGATAGTATTGTCATACATGACATACATGGTAGTAATGTCAAACATTTATGGAGTATACTACAACAAAATATATGTGGTAAAAGAAAAATCTATAATACCAACAGAAATAATGAGAAAAAAAATTAGAAATGAGAGAGGAATAGTACTTTCAGACCTCAAATTATATTATAAAGTAGTAATCATAAAAATTATTTCACCCTAGTTAAAAAGTTTAGAAGTGCATCAATGTAACAAACTAGAAAAGGAAGAATCAGAAAGCACTGAATTCAACAAACCTGTGTTCTATGAACCTGAAAACATAAGGTTCCTGGGAAAGAACTACCTACTTTATAATAATTGCTGGGGAAACTGGAAAATAATCTAGGAGAAATTAGGTTTAGACCAACAATTTACAACATAAAAAACAATAAACTCAAAATGAATGCATGACCTTGATATTAAAGACAAGTAGATGAGCTCTCTAGGTACTAATAAAATCTAAGAATCCAGACCAGAGAGCAATGAAATATCCTCCAAATCAATTGGAGGGGGTAACAGGAGGGGAACACGGAGACTCCCAGAGATCCAGTTCATCCTCTATGGGCCTGGGAATAAGGCATTCACTCAAAGCCCAAACAGGGTGAATGCGATGTCTGTTTAGAGTAGTTTGAGCCAGAGCCCGTAATATCTTACCATATAGTTAGTTGGCTGCATGTTCTGCCTATAAGCAGGACCTTCCCTGTGTGCGCTCTGTGCATCAATCAGATAATACTATTCTTTTTTAAAAAAAATGTTAAATGAAGGAAGGGTAAGCCATTATCACCAAGATTATGTAGCTAAGAGCTTCCTGGAAAGGATGGGATACAAGGAAAGATATGTTTTAATGAGGCAAAAATTATGTTATGCACCAAAGCCAGAGTATCATGGGATGCTTATGACTGGGCGTCGCAGGTCAGGGATTCTAACTGTAGTTCTGGGCAACAAGTAATTCATTTACTCTGTACAACAATGGACCTTTAATCACTCTGGTGTAGATTAGAACCCAATCTTGCCTTCTCATTCTTTGCAATTCTTGTTCATGTTCTCCAAAGGATCCTCTACTGACATATTAGAGGCCTTCCTTTAGGGCTTTTGTATTGTGTGGGTCTCATTTTAACAACCGGGCTGACCATCTATTATCTCTCTGTCTCACTAAAATGTTGTCCTACCTCCTTTTCTTTTTTTTTATTTATTTTATTATTTTTTTATATGTTTAGTTTTCAGCATTGATTTTCACAGGAGTTTGAATTACAGATTTTCTCCCCATTTCCACCCCCCCACTCCAAGATGGCATACACTCTGGTTGCCCTGTTCCGCAGTCAGCCCTCCCCTCCATCACCCCACTCCCCTCTTCTCCCCCTTTCTCTTCCTTTCTTGTAGGGCAAGAAAAATCTCTACGCCCCATTGCCTATGCATCTTATTTTCTAGTTGCATGAAAAAAACTTTTTTACTTTT
>CM053626.1:195543406-195595492 GCA_028646595.1 Phalanger gymnotis | reverse complement strand
AAAAAAAAATTTAAAACAAAAAAAAAGAAAGCATCTTCTTTTCCTCTTCATTGGAATCCTTTGTGCTTATATCTTCAGAATTTCATCCCTGATAATTTCCCATTTTTCTGTAGCATTTTAGATGATTGAATCCTACATATCCCTTTTTTAACCATTTGAAATCTACCTTCTCAGAATCTAGGATGTATGTTAGAATATGTACTCTGTCATTTCTGATACTCATTTGTGGTCTGTGTGTAACACTTTGTATGTATTTCACATGATGCTTGGAGTACTGTGTGTAGACTCTATAGTGTACAGAGTACAAATCCATTTGCTCATTGACTTCCTTGATTCCACAGGATAAAAAAGCATCACAGTTGCTCAGTGAGGAAGAGTCATATCTGAATTATCCACCAGTTGGTGCTCTACCTAAAACTACAAGCCAAGTGGTCTAATCAAGGTCTGTCAGGCTCATGCACAAAAGAGCTTCCCACACCACTATTCCATGTGGATCTGAACAAGGCTACTGAACTGTTTAAAACTCATGCTGGCCAGCTTCTGAACTTAGCTAGCCAGTTATATGAAACATTGCTCAAAAATATTAAAAATAAACTACTCCAAACTATATCCTAGAGACTCCCCTTTCTCAGTCAGCAACTCCTCATATTAACTACATTCAAATTACTATAGCTACATGGTTTATTTAAAAATAGCAAAAATCAATCAACAAGAATTTACTAAGCACTTATTATATGTAAGCAGAATCCTAAGTCCTAGGAATATAAAGAAAAAAAGCAGTCCCTATCCTCAAGGAGATTGCCTTCTAGTAGGGGGAAACAACATGTACCTAAATAAGCATAAGATACATAAAGAGAAAATATAACATAATCTTAGAAAAGAAAGCAGAGGCAGAAATGAAGAGGGTTGGTATTCTAGGCATGGAGAACAAGTAAAGAGGTAAAGAGATGGGAAATGAAGAATCTGGAGTTACTCCTGTAAGTTAGTTTCAGGAGCAGCATTAGATATGCAGAGTCTCAGCTCAAGATGAGCCAGTCTGGTATTTTCTTTATATCTACAGAGAGACAGAGACAGAGGGAGACAGAATGAGAGGGGCATAGATAAGTTAACTCACAAGCAAATATTATAGTAGGAAGTCTGCTCTGCTCTGATCTCTCTTCTTTCTAATTCCAGAAGGATAAAGAACACTGTTTATCATAAACTGAACACCAAAGCCACTTTCTTTTCTAATAACTCCACGATTCTACCACTGAAGTCAGGAGCCGTTCTGTTCCATCTGACCCTGAAGGCCAGTAGAGGCTGGGGCTTCCTGGCAAAGCACTGCAAACTAAGTAATGATGGGCAACTTTCTCCATTGCCATCGTGTCTCTGCTTCTTTTTGTCTGGTTCTAGCTCTCCAAAAACCTTCTTAATCAAAGTTTCTCTGGTCCCAAAATTTTGAGGCAAACCTTCAGAGTAGCCCTTTTCCCAAGGAATGTCAGAGATTAGACTATGAATAAAGACTGAGGATACAGACAGTGGGAGATAGGGATAGATTTGTGATTTCTTTGATACTAGAAACTTGTGGGTAAGAAAACTCTCTCTGGTGATGCCCTAAAGCTATCAGGAAGTTCAGGAAAGAGACTTAAGTTCCAAATCCCTACACCAATCAAGTCTTCAGAGACAACTTGCCTTTTAGGGAAAGAAGTTGTGCCTAATCTACAAGGGGAAGGGGAGGGAGGGAGAACTCTGGTAGATATTGCACCTATCACACAGTGCTTTGGCAACTACCTTGATAAACAAAACTTCCCCTCTTCCTTTCTTTGAGACCAACAACGCAATGTTGAAGACCTGCTTCTTGAGAGTAATGAGCAGTGTGTACAGCCTAATGTGGTTTCAATCAATCAATAAATAAACATGTATTAATTACTTACTATGTGCCAAGCACTGTGCTAATCCCAAGAGACACAAAAAGGTGGCAAAAGACAGTTTCTGCCCTTAAGGAGTTTATAATACAGACTATGTTTGGGCTGGGGAGTTGAGGAGCTGTCCTGCAGAAAGAGTATAGAACAGTCAATGAACTAATAAACATTTAAAAAGCACCTACTAGGTACCAACCTGGGAAGGGGAGAACCTCAGGGTTCCTGTCCAAAACAGAAAGAGTTACTATTTGGTATTTACGTTCACTCTGTGCTAGGAGGGAAGGGACCTATTGTCCAATCTGTGAGCTCCCAAGTGAACTGGGTTTAAGGCTTGGTTTTTGAGAAAGAAATCTAGCCAGTAAACCAGAAGTTAAGGAGGCAGCCTTCAGCCACCGAAATGGAGCACAGAGAGGAGGCACAGGCAGAGGCTACTCACCCACTGTGTTTGTCTTTTGTTCTTAGCCTGAAAGGGCCAGGGTCTCACAATGCATCCTGAGCCATTTCCAGTCATCCTGGTGAATATCAGGCCACTGGACCCAGATGGCCCTGGAGGAGAAAGTGAGATTGGTGACCTTGCACAGCCCTCCCTCACTCAAATCAAAGTCAACTGCAAGTTATGTCATCATTTCCCTGATGTCATGATCCTCTTCAAAAACAAAGGACATACACGACAACAACTAGGTGCCAAGCACTCTGAATACAAAGACAAAAATGAAACAGTTCCTGCTTTCAAGAAGCTTATTTTCTACAAGAGAGATAACATGTACATATATAAATATAGGATGTCCCACAAGTCTTAGTCTGGTTTTAAGCTTGCATAGTGCTTTAATAGCTTAAAACTGAACCAGACTTTTAGGACACCCTGAATAAACAGAATAAATGCAAAGTAAATACATGGTACTCTAAGGAAGGAGGATACTAGTGGATGAAGGCATCAGGAAGGGCTTTATGTAGAAAGAAAGGACTTGAAGAAGAAAATCATTCCAGGAATGGGGTGTGGTCAGTGCAAAAGTACAGAGATAGGGAAGAGCAGCCAGGATATCAGTTCAGACTGAGCTGTAGAAAGTGTGAAAGGGAGTAACTAAAAAAGAGTCTGGAAAGATAGTTTGGGCAAAGGTTGTAAAGAGCTTTAAAAACCAAACAGTTTACATTTTACTCTAGAGGCATTAGGGAGCCAGTAGAGTTTATTGAGTAGGGAAGTGACATAATCAGATCAGCCCTGATAAAAATTATTTTGACAGTTGTGTAGAGCATGTATTGGAGTGGGGAGAGGCTGGAAATGAGAAGAGCAATTAGGAGGCCATTGTAATAGTTCTGGGAAGAGATAATGAGGACTTGACCTAAGGTAGTGATTATGTGAGTGGTAAGAAGGGGAAGATGGATGTAAGAGATCTATGGAGTTAGAAATGGCAATATTGGGCAACTGATTTAATATATGGGCTGAAGAGTAAAGGATAATCCTGAAGCTAC
This sequence comes from Phalanger gymnotis, assembly GCA_028646595.1. Taxonomy (NCBI): domain Eukaryota; kingdom Metazoa; phylum Chordata; class Mammalia; order Diprotodontia; family Phalangeridae; genus Phalanger; species Phalanger gymnotis. The sequence continues at coordinate 195,592,121 of CM053626.1, read as the reverse complement.
AAAATTGAGTGACTGGAAGGATGCTGGTGCCTTTGGCAGAAATGGAAATGTTCTAAATTGGGTTTGAGTCACGTTTTGGACATGTTGAATTTGAGAGGTCTATGAGACCTCTCATAGTTTGAAATGTCCAATAGGCAGTTGGTTATGGAACTCAAGAAACAGACTAGGGATGGATATGTAATCTAGAAGTCATCTTCATAGAATTGATAATTAAATGCATCAGAGCTAGTAAGTTCACAAAGTGAGATAAGATAGAAAGAGGAGAAAAGAGAGATCAAGAAAAAGCTTTAGAGTATACACAGAGTTAGTGGGCATGATATAGACCAGAGATGTCAAACTCAAGGCAAGCGGCTCCCAACTAGATTAAAATTTAATTGGGAAATGTTTCTAAAAATATAAAGCAGTCTAGATAATGTAGTTTTCTAAGTCAATATCAGTTTGACACAACTCATATAGACAATGAATTAGAGAATAGTGAACAAGGAACCAGGAGAGATGAGTATCATGAAAACCCAAAGACAGGAAAGTAACTAGGAGAAAGAGGTCAATAGTGTCAAGTGCAACCAAGAGATCTAGAAGGAAGAGGATTAAGAAAAGGCCATCAGATCCACCAATTAACAAATAAATCATAGGTAACTTTGGAGAACAGTTTCAGCAGAAGAATGAAGTTGAAAGCCAGATTACAAATGTTTAAGGAGTGAGAGGAGAGGAAGTAGAAGCAATAAGTGTGGGCTGCTTTTTCTTAGAATTTGACTGAGAAAGGAAACAGTTTGAGAAAATGGTAAGGTCCAACGAAGGCATTTTTAAGGACATGGGCATATTTATAGGCATCAAGGCAGCAATAAGGATATTGAAGAGATCAAAGATTAGAGAGATAAAAGAAATATCTGAAGGGGCAATGGATGCAATTTTGCATAACCTGCCAACCTGAATGCCCTTCTGATTGTTGCCTATATCCTGGCTACATTGGTTATATTAGCCATCTTTGTGAATGTTGAGGTTCACTGCCAAGGGAAGCCATGAGCTCAGTATTTTGTGACCCAGAAATAATTGGCCCAATTCCTACATTGGAAGAAGAGGGAAGGAGTCCAAACTTAGAGAAATCAGGTCAGCCTTACGGAACTTCCACACCTGGAAAACAAAGCTAAAAAGGTGTGTGCAGCCAAGTCAATTATCTAAATCAGTGATTCCCAGCCTTCTGGGAGTTGCAAAATCCCACCGCTATTTATTTGATTTTGCAACACCCTCTCCCCTTTGAAAATTGATGCATTACATATGCATATTAGGCACATAGCTTTATAGCTGGAAGGGATCCCTGGAGAGCACATAGGTCTTTCCACTCTTCGTTTGACAAATGAAGAAAACAATGAGACCCACAAAGTTCATGCAAATGGCCCAAGGTCACACAGGTAGTAAGCAGTAGTTTCAGGATTTAAACCCAGGTTGTCTGATTATCACTACATCTTTCTTTGCACAAGACCAACCTAAACAAAATTAAGCAAATGAAAACTGATTTTCTTTTGAGAATTTCATTACCTCTTTTAAAATAACCAGAGCCTAGGTCCATTCTTAGAGCAAGGAAAATTGGATAAATCACATTGGGTGTTGTGCTTTGTTGGACTCTTCTCTGTTGGAAATGTTGGAAGCAGGTATCTGGAGTTCTACTTGGGATGGTGGCAATGGGAGGAAGGAGGTGGCACCCATAGCAGCTACAAGAAAAAAAATGTCAGGAGCTCCTACTTCTTACCTTCTTTTAGGAGGGTTTGAAGCTGACTGCCTAGAAACAGTACCTCCTCTTCTTCCTTCTACATACCCACAGTCAGTCTCTTCCTGACACCATTCTTCCATTCTCGATTGCCTCTCAGGAAATCATTCCTGCCTCATACACCCAATACCACATTAAGGGCATTCCCACATCCCTATTCCCTAATTAAAATAGGGGTCTACAACATGTTAATAGTGCTTGGGACAGCAAACTGTGATGGCGCGTAAGAGAAGTGCTTTGAAGAAACCGTGGAGGATGTGTAGGTATTCAATAACTGCTTCTGGGTGGCTAAATACATGGCAAAGAGGAATCTCTTTGTTTGACTTTGGAGATATTCAAAAACATCCAATAGCATCAGTCATCTTTCCTTTTGCCTCAGTTGCTCTGAAAGAGATTAGGATAAAAAGGTAATTTCCAAGTTTGAAATTTTAGAAGTGTTTTGTCCCCACTCTCCTTCCCCTCATGCCCCTTCTCCCTAACACCCCACCCTATACCTTCCCCATGGAACTTTACACTAAGGTAGCCTACCATCCCACCTTTTCTAACCTCACCCTCCTCACTTCCGATTTAGCCAAAAGGTTCAGCAGGGAGTACAGTCAGAAGAAATAATATTTTGTATTTTCCTTTAATAACTAAAATCAGAAAAGCAATTGGATCCAAGCAATGAGGAAAGGCTTCCGTAAGAGTTAGTGTCAGAGCCCAACAGATCAGGGAGTTTGGCCAAAGCAAATGCTTGGCCCAGAGAGGCCACAATCTAATGATGTTCCCACCACCTCCTGGAAATAGCTGAGGACAGATGGTTGCAAAACTGATTTCCAAAAGAGCAAGTGGGCCTTAATGGCTGGGATAATACCCAGTACAGCCATAGCCAACCCAGATGAGTAAGGGCCAAGCGAAAGAGGGCACTGGCAAACTATGATAGATTGACCTCACCCAAACTGGCCAGACGTACAGATATGCCCAATAAGACCCTGGCAAGACTCAGAATTAGACAGAATAGTTAGGTTTTAGGGGTGAGGGAAGGGCTTCTTTCCCTAAAAAATAAATATCCTTTGGACTTACAAATGGCCAGCATCCGCAGATCAAAGCTTTCCATTATAAAATCAGACAGAACACTTGAAATGTGACCATCCACGGTAGTCTGTCATGGGGAAAGCAATGGATTTAGAAACAGAGGAACTAGATCCAAATCCTAGTTCTACTACTACCTGGGTCAAGTTAAGTAAATCGCTTTACTTCTGGAATCTCCATCTCCCCATCTATAAAATAAAGAGATTGAACTAGAGATGCTCTAAGGTCTCTTCTAGGGCTGCTAGATCCCACCATCCTTGGATTATAGATGTAGAGCTGGAAGAGACATCAGAGTTCAGAGTTCAACTTCTTCATTTTACAGATGAGGAAACCGAGGCTCGGTGACTTCGAGTGACTTACCAAAGGTCACATAGATAGTAAACATCAGAAGCAGGATTCAAACTCAGGTCCTCTGATTGCAGAACCAGTGCTGTCATCATCACAGCAGCACATTAGCCTAAATTCACACCAAGATATAAATGTTAGATATGAGATCCTTTCCCAAACAGGTTTCAATAGAAGGGGACAAGTGAGAGCATGATGGTACCAGGGTCCTGAAAGAAGGAAGATGGGAAAGGGAATCACGGAGAGGAAAGAGAAGCTATAAAAAGGAGAAGCTGAAAAGTTTTAAAGACCGTTTCAATCTTCATAATTCTGTCTAGAGCTGGCCCTGATTCTTGAAGGTCAGTTCATCGCTGTGCCCTCCCCATTTTCCAGAGGGCAGGAAGGAGGCACCATGGCAGTCAAAGGCCCTGAACCATGTTGTTAACTTTCTGTTTGATCTCAAGCAAGTCACCTAACTTTTCTGAGCCTCAGTTTCCTCATCAGTAAAATGATAGGGTTAGATTAGACAAAGTCCCAACTCTAAATGTATAGCCTTACAGCAATTCTCTATCCCATAGACATGTAGGATCATAATACCTAAAACTGGAAAGGGCTTTAGAGCTGGACAATCATTTATCATGTATTCTTAACCTTTAGTCTTTGACCTTGTTTTGTAAATTTTTGAAGTTGCATTTCAATATAGCCCTTTGAAATTCTCTGTATTTTATTCTATGTCTTTAAAAATATTATTCTGAGAAAGCTCCATAGGCTTCATGAAACTGTCAAAGGGGTCCAGGGCACAAAAAACGGTTAAGAACTTCTTCTCCAGTTCAGTCTCTTCACTTTACAGAAGAGGAAACAGAGGCACATGATTCTTCTCCTTCTGTGAAAGTCAACACACACACACACACACACACACACACACACACACACACACACACACACACACACCCCTTCATCTCACCAAAATCGTCCAGAATCCAATTCTGGTAACTAAGGATTCTTCCCTAGTAATCTGAATTTGAATTTTTGTCATCATTTTCAAAATGAGGATAAAAACTGTTTTGGCAGGCTTTGGGGGGGGGGCGGGGGGGGAGAGGCTGGAGAGTAGGAGAACTGGATGCCTTTGCGGAAGAGATGGAGGCAATCCTCATGTAGGGCTCCTTCCAGGGGGCTACAGTTGCCTGGCAAGGGCTCACCTAAGAGATGCCACACCCAGGAAAGTAAATTCCCTTCCAGAGTATGAAAGGAGCCTGCAGAAGGAGCAGGATAAATAACCTGGAGGTTTCTAAATAACCAGCTCTCCAGATACACAGACACGCATTCTGTGCACGTAAACTTCCCTGGCATTAGCTGAGTTCTCCCTTTCATTGGGGAGTCAGACTGACAAGGATCTACTGTTAGGGAGAGAGAAGTGGTTTCATGTGAGCTGAAGCAGCTGGGGGAACCCCCAGGAGTTGGGGGTCAGCAGGTGGTCACAATTTGGCTTTTCCCTTTTGAGGAGTTTCCTTCCTTCCTCCCTAGCTCCCGTTCTTCCTCCCTCCCTTTCCTCCCACTGGACATTTTGGAGACATCTTTGTGGTCCCAAGACACACCATACCCATTCAGGCTCTACATCCTGCCTGGGAGAGAGGACCCCTCATCGTTGTTCTGTGACTGCCATCTTGTGGCCAAAGGAAGCCAAATCAAACAGACTTTTGGGAGATTATCATGGGAACATTCCCGAGTGGGAGTTGGGAAAATCTAGAACCTCATAAGGTTCTATTTCCAACTCTACCATTAACAAACTGTGTCATTTCCCCTCCCTGGGCCTGTTTCCTCACATATAAAATTTGGGGCGGAGGGGACCGGTGATCACTTCCAAACCTCTTGCCAACTCTAACGCTTCACAAGTGGATATTTCCCTGGAGGTTATTGAGTGCCTAAAAGTAATTACGCCTTCCTGAAACTAGAGCATTTGAGGGTCAAGGAACAGAGGACTCTGCTGAAACCTAAAGGTTCTCTGCCTGAGATGTTGTTCAAGTCCCTTTGTCCTCCATTGGCAAGAGCCCTTTTTAACCTACGGCCAACCTTCAATTAACTCCTTGCTTTGCTCAGCATCTGTTTTTTCTGTATTTTCCAGGACCAGTTTTCAACCTAACAAATCTATCCAATCCAACAAGCATTTATTAAACACCTACTATGTGCAAAGTACTGTGCTTAATTCCAGGATGGTTCCTCTTGTCATCTAGTATGCCCCTTGGGCAGTTCTCCAGCAAGTTGGCCAATGGGAGAAATGGAGTAGAAAGGAAGGGCTAGAATAACAGAGGTCCTGCTGTACCCAAGTGGAAGTGAAGATTAAACTGATCTCATAACATTTTTATTCTATTAGAGCTATATAAACAAATACACATATACAAATTAATATATGAATTAGAATAAAATATATATGCACACACATGTATATGTGTCACGTCTCCCCTATTAGACTGCAAAGCCCCTTCAAAACTGGGCTTCCCCCAATGCCTAGTACAGTGTCTTGCACCTAGTAAGTTAGTAAGTGCTCATGAATGTTGAATGAATGAATAAATGGATAAAAAAAAACTATGAAGGAGGAAAGGGAGGGAGGAAGGACGGGAGCTAGGGAGGAAGGAAGGAAACTCCTCAAAAGGGAAAAACCAAATTGCGACTACCTGCTGACCCCCAACTCCTGGAGGTTCCCCCAGCTGCTTGTCCTCGTTCCCACTCTTTCCAAACAAGACCATTTCATTTATTTCTAAAAACAAAGAGATTGTTTGGGGATTTTCCATTGTTTGGTATTTTCTGTACCAATGCTTCCCCTACAGTGACACAAATCAAGAGTGGACTGCAGTGATGTGAACTGAATTGCGACAATTTCTTCCTCTTGTGCCCACTTGGTGTTTTTTTTCTTTATATCCCTAGAATGTCTGGTACTTTTATTTTTCTTTTCTTTTTTTTTCAGTTCAGACTTGTTATTTCTTCAACTAGAGAACTCTCTGGATGGAAGTTCCCTTTAGAAATGGGTGCCACTCAACTAAGGAATGGCTGAATAAATAGTGCTATATGAATGAAATTAGAATGGTAATGGAGGCAATCAAGTTAACATATGATCAATTCAACCGTTTTAATGAGATTATAAGGCCCAAATTTTTGTTAGGAAGGGGCTACCTCTCATGGACTAGACATATGTCCTAAAGACCAATTGCTAAAAGTAAATAAACAAGAACACAGGGATCTCCTTCGAAGTGCTCAGACAATGCAGTAGTAAGGTAAATGGAAAATATTTGTTCAGAACTATTACAAAGGGTCTTTCCTCTTTAAGGGAGTACAATGAGTCTAATGAGTTATTTGAGTGTTTTGCTTTCTGTATTTGTTCATGCATGCCTGGGAGTCCTTTGTGTCTTAAACATTTTCTATGGTGAGTGAAATAAAAGTTTTCCCACACCTGATATCTATATTGTACACCGGATAGCTTTGCTGGAAGAGACCCTGTTACTCAAATTTGTGTTGCCCGGGACCTGAGCCAAACCTAATCAGTATTTTAGAAATTTCCTGGAGAAGCCCATGTTTGGGCATAATGATCAAAATGAGAAAATGATCCTTTGGGCTCATGCCCATAGAACTTAACTCAGCTTGTCTAAGGGCAGAGACCTCAGGAGTGCTTCTGATTATAGGTGACGGAGAGAAGAAAGGAGGGAGGAAGAGGAAGAGAGGAAGGAAGGAAGGAAGGAAGGAAGGAAGGAAGGAAGGAAGGAAGGAAGGAAGGAAGGAAGGAAGGAAGGAAGGAAGGAAGGAAGGAAGGAAGGAAGGAGGGAGGGAGGGAGGGAAGGAAGGAAGGGAAAGAAAGAAGGAGGAAGGGAGGAAGGGAGGAAGGGAGGAAGGGAGGGAGGGAGGAAGGGAGGGAAGGAGGAAGGAAGGAAGGAGGGAGGGAGGAAGAAAAAAGGAAGGAAGGAAGGAAGGAAGGAAGGAAGGAAGGAAGGAAGGAAGGAAGGAAGGAAGGAAGGAAGGAAGGAAGAAGGACTGAGGGTGGGAGGGAGGGAAGGAAGGGAGAGAAAGAAGGAGGAAGGCAGGGAGGGAGAGAGGGAGGGGAGGAGGGAAAGAAGGAGGAAGAGAGGAAAGAAAGACTTATTATACACCAGGAAGTACTTACTATGAGGTATTTACTATGCACCAGGCACTATTCTAGGTGTGGCATCTCTTAGGTAAGCCCCTGCCTAAGCATCTTGAGCTTCCCGAGATAAGGCTTACTTGAGGATTGTCTCCATCTCTTCCACAAAGGCACTTGGTTCTCCAAGGGAGGATACAAATACAAGCAAAACAAAAGACAATTCCTGCCCTCAAGGAACTTACATTCTACTGGCAAAAGGAAGCCAAATCTGGGAGGATTAGAGTACACAATGCAAGGACTTGGTTTTAAAGTCTAGAAATCAGGAAAAGGATTGGAGGGAGAATGAAAGCTGTCCTGGACCCCTCCACAAAATGGAGGTTTCTGGGGAAACTCACCAGTGAAACAAGTCAGGGGAAAGAAAGAAAAGAAGGCTTTACAGAGAGATGTTCAAGGATGAGAAGGCCACAGAGATGAAGTGGATGTTCCACAGGATGGAGACTACAAATACTAAGAGAGGTGCCAGGATATGATACCATGGTCTAGGAGTCAGGAACATTTTTATATAATAAGCATTTAATAGTTGTATTATTTGTTGAATTGAATAACATTTGGCATTTAAAAAGATAAGCTTTTTTTAATCAATTTCTCTTAAAAAGGTGTTGCCCCTGAAACATCTGGAATCCATCCTACATACCAGCACTCTACTCTCAGGACAATGGACACCAATTAACTCTGCTAGAGAGCTTTCTACTTTTCACCACCATTTATCTTACTGCTAGCTTAGGTTTGATTCAATTCAATTCAACAGGAATTCATATTCAGATATTGATTTTACACTGAGCACCAAGAAAAAGATGAAATAACAGCTTTACCCTCAAAGAGTTTACACTCTGTAAGAGTAATAAATAATATAAGAAGTGGAATGGGAATGCAAAGAGTAGTCCAAAGTACTCTGAGAAATTTGAAATAGTAAAGATCACTTGCAGCTGGGCTGCTTAAGAAGCAATGGGGCTAACCCACCTCCGAGCCAGAGAGTGGGAAGGAAGAGGGAGTGAGAGAGGTAGTACTAGAAGGACAGTAGGAAAGTTTCCACAGGAAGGTTAACTACCAATGTTAGTTCAGATGATTTCTGGGAGGCAAGCCTTAGCATGTGAGCAGACAGCAGAAGCAACTTACCCAAAGGGTCCATATCAAAAGCAAGAAACCCTGAAGCTGGAGCAAGGTGATATTTACTGAACAGTTCACAAGATCATTGCTTTCAGGGATCTTAGAGGCCATCTGATCCAACTACCTCATTTTACAGATGAGACACAGAGAAATGAAGTGACCCACCAGGGTTGGAGGCAGCAGGTCTTCCTAACTTCCAGTCCACAGCACTCTATCCTCTATGCCATGCTGTGGTGATGAACTGAAGGGGCAGAAAAAGAATTAGGGTCTGTAGGGCAAAGTCCTGAGTGCAAGGAATAATGAGAGAGATGGAGCATTAAACCAACACTTTGAATAACTCACCCACTGACAATGGCAGACACTTCTTAGACCAGAAGAGATGCAGCAAGCTAACCTGTTGTAGACTGGCCTGTGACTCTAACTCAATGGGAAATGAATTTGGAAAAGGTAAGTAGAGAGAATCTGAATGCTCAGGATGAGTTTATACTTTAACCTATAGGCAGAATGGTAGCTAGCCCAAGGCCAAGGGCATTTTGGCTAAGGGCAACAACATTAGGGGATATGTGTGCACTTCCTCCCTTCAGGCACTACGCATGTTCCTGCTGCGACTCCTCTTTCAACCAGTCCTTCACCCACGTGTACCACTGGAACAATACAACTACATCCTATAATGGGAACCTAGACATCCACACCACCATGGTTGCACTCTCCAACCATTCTCCACCCCCAATGGAAACATGGGTTCCACTCCTGAATCTCCTGCCTCTGATATGTGAACTTTCACCTTATCTTGCCAGGGCCCAGGTCTCCATGACACTTTCTACCATGCCCCACCTCCCCCTCTCCCCCTCTCTCCTTCCACACCCTTTTAGAATGTAAACTCCTTGAAGGCAGGGACTATTTTGCTTGCTTGTCCGTGTATTCCCAACACATAGCACTATGCCCAGTACATAGTAAGCCCTTAATAAATGCTTTATCAAGCCATCTTTTCTGAACCACTCCATACCACACAATTACACATTTAATTATATAGTGTAACCATGGCTGCCAGCCTGGAGCATTTGCATAAGTCTCTCCTCATTGGTAGAGGAAATGATAACTCAACACCTGCATGAAGAGAGGAGTTGGCACAAGAACTTCTGGAGAAGAGAGAAATTCTTCTTCCTTCTTCCTTCTTCCTTCAAAGAAGGATACAAGAAGCTCCAGGCTCTTTTCAGAAAGAGAACATGGAGAGATAGAATGGACTTTGTAAGGCAGACATGTACAGGGAAGTCAGGTCCTCAACATGCCCCTGGTCTCCATGCTCCCTTGCCTCTTTACAGACTTTAGGGAATTTCCCTTTGGATGAAATCAGGTCTCTTTCTCTCTTCTCTCCTTCCCCCTTTCTTTCTCCCCTTCTCTCAAGCTCATTTACTCCCTGTATTTTCTGCTAAATTTTAATCTGTAGAACTTCTCTGATTTCCATTTGCTATATGCCTGCATAAATGGGTTTATTCACTATTCACTCTTTGTGATGATCTTTCATGTAACTATTATTTGATAGGAAGGAGTTAAACCTAGGAATACAAGCTTGGGTTACCCTTTCCCTTCAAGGGTAGTGACCAGAGAAGCTAGTGGCTTGAAACTAAAAAACATCATTCTCTTGGACTAGCATTATTTAGGGGGACTGCTAGATATAAATCTGGTTCAGGAACCCTTCTCAGAGAACAGGACAGTCAACCTCAAGACCCCTTCTCTTGTTCTCTTCCAGACAGGAATGAAAATCTCTTTGGAGAAGAGTGAGAAAGATTCCAGAAATGTCTTTTCACATCTTCTTGCAAAGCCTCATCTAGACAACCCACGTAGACACACACATAACCTACAAACCTACATGGGCAACACATACTGTGCAAAATCAGCCACTATTGCAGTCAATCTGAGTGACCCCAAGTTTTCACCTTGTTTGACCTTCGTGTATGTAAGCAGCCAGCTTGCAGGAGAGAGTGCTCTGAAGGTGCACTAATCTTTAGCAATAATCCCATCTCCTTATCACTAATCCCATCTCCATATGAAGCTGTTTTTATGGTTGACCAAAATGACATTATGACAGTGGAGTGAAGATATACTGTGTCCATCCCCTGTGGCTGATCAGACCAATAGCAGCTGGGAAGGCTCTACCACAGCCCTAGCACAAATAGTCCATTTGAACATTTGGGATGGAGATGTCTCTAGATTTACGCATCTCATCTTGTTTCATAGAGCACAGTGCCCTTTGATGTGGGCAGGATCCAAAGTTCTCCAGAGAGATCTTGAAAGTGACCTCATATCACTTCTTCTGACTTCTGTGTGGGCACTTGCCTTGTGTGAGTCCTCCATAAAATAGTCTTTTAGGAAAACACATTCAGCATTCAAACAACGTAGCCAGTCCATCAGAGTGAGAGAGTAGAATTTGAATGGTTGGCAATTCAACACAAGAAAGGACTTCAGTGTCCAATACTTTATCCTGCCAGGCGATCTTCAGTATCTTCCTAAGACAAATCAAATGGAAGTGGTTCAATTCCCTAGCATGGTACTAGCAAGGCCCAAACCAAGATTTCTTTAACAATCCTGACTATTGTTTCATGTGTATTAGTCTAATGTCCCCAATTTCAATGGCTGCCTTTGCTTTAGAAATGTCAGTTGCTACCCCATTGTGGACAGTAGATGCCACGCTAGCTTTCCTTATTGCCCCTGTGTCTCTTTTGGTGTGTTTCCAGTTAAACCATATGGACTTTCCTTAAATGAGCCAAATCAACAGGCCTACTGCTTTCAACATCGGATTCTTTTGCAAATCTCCTTTAATCCTAACAGAACCCAACAGCTCCCCACCCAAAGTACAAGTGTCATGGGGTCAAGGATTGTATCTTATTCCTCTTTGCTATTAGGATCCTACCTGTATAACTATCCTCGATCCTACTGTCATTGCCAGTTGACAAGAGTGTGGTATGACAGAAAGAAGCCTGTACCTGGTATCTGAAGGCTTGTCTTTGAATCCCACCCTTGCTTTTTATGTCACTTTGAACAAGTCATTTTACTTCTCTGGGCGTCAGTTTTCTCATCTGTAGAATAAGGAGGTTAGACTAAAGTCCATTTCAACGATATATCTTGGAACCCTTTGAGTTCATTATGTATAAGCCCATCCCCCTTCAGCCTTCATCAACATAAGCTTCAGAGAAAGGAATACCAATGATTTATGTGATGAAATTGAAGAGGCAGCTTTCTGCAGTTAACATGGCTGGACCTCCTTGATCAAAACTATACTGTCCCTTAAAGAGGGAGAAGAGAAGGAGCACCCTCAAAATTTTTGTTAAATACGGCATAGATTTTGGAACATAAAAGGTGGAATTTTTTCCAACGCTGAAGAGGAGCTAAGGAACAGGCTTTAGAGTTTCTAACAGAAGGAAGGTAATTACAGGTGACTTGAGTAGACTATAAGACAAGAGACAGTGAAATAACAAAAAAAGGTGGGAATAAATGGACGATAGCACTTCCAGACTTCAAACTACATTATAAAACAACAGTCATCAAAGCTATTTGATACTGGATTAAAAAAAAAACAACAGAAAAGCAGATCAATGAAACTAAATAGGAGGACAAAATGATTGAACTCAATAGCCCAGTGTTCAATATACCTGAAACCATAAATTACCTAGAAAAGAACTACCTATTTGACAAGAATTGCAAGGAAAAGTAAAAAAAAACATTCTGGCAGAAATTCATTTTAGATCAACATTTCATACCATATGTCATAATGAAATTTAAATGGACACATGACCTGAATATTAAATATCATACCATAAAAAATTAAGAGAGAACGAGATTAGGTACCTTTCATAGCTATGACTAAAGAGGTGAATTCTTAGTCAAACAAGGGACGGGGATGATTACAAAACACAAAAAATTTAATTTTGGTTATGTAAAATTGAAAAAGCTTTTACATGAACAAATTTTTTTTTAATCGTTATTTATTTATTTATTGGAGTGGGGAAGGCAGGGCAATTGAGGTTAAGTGACTTGCCCAAGGTCACACAACTAGTAAGTGTGTCAACAAGAACAAAATTGATGCAACTAGGATAAGAAGGGAAATAGTTGACCAGAAAAAACATTTGTATCAAATATCTCTAGTGTGGGCAACTAACAGAAATGTATAAAACTAAAAGCTATCCCCCAATAGATAAGCTCTCAAAGGATATGAACAAAGAGTTCTCCAAAGAATTACCCACAATTAACATCTGTATGAATGAATGTTCCAAATCACTAATAATAAGAGACAGGCAAGTCAAAATGATTTTGAAGTTTCACCTTACACTCGGTAAATTGGTAAAGAGTGAAAAAAAGATGGACATAACCAATATTGGAAAGGTTTCAGAAAGATGCAAACATTTAATATATTGTTGGTGGACACATGAATTGGTTCAACCATTCTGGAAAACAATTTTGAATTGTACAAAGTGACTAAAATATGCATACCCTTTAACCTATGGATCTCACTGTTTACATGTGCCTCAAGGATGGCAATGACAAAAGAAAGGTGTCACACATACAAAAATATTTTCATCAACACTTTTTGTGGCAGCAAAGAACTAGAAACATTACCTACATCTACAAGGTAGGGGGCCATTGATTAGGGAATGGTTAAAATACTCATGGCACATGCATGTAATGAAAAATTGCTCTCCTATAAGGAATGGCAAATACAGAAAATCATGAGAAGACTTACATGAACTAATAAAAAAATTGGAGTGAGCAGAAACAGAAAACAGCATGCACAATGGCTGCAACAATCTTGATGAAAACAACAAAGCATCAAGACTGAATGTTGAGAAATCATGAAGACCAAGCTTGTCCCCAAATAAGAGATATTAGCATTTCTGTTTATTTGGAAAGATGGTGGATGACAGATCCGAATACTGCAAACTTTGCCTGTATATTGGTTAATTTTGTTACATTGGGGTTTTTTTCTTCTTTTTAATCCTTTCTTATAAGGGGTGGCTCTCCGAGTAGAAGAAGAGGAAATGATACCCTGAAAAATGTAGACAATATAAAACAAAAATGTATCAACAAAATTTTATTTAAAAAAAAGAAGTTAAAGGAAATATATAGAAAAGATACTTATGAAATTTTCATTCTAGCCTTTATCTCACCCAAACATAGTCCCCTATCTCTCTCATCCTGTGCTGGGGGTTTTGGTTTTGGTTGTTTTTGGTTTTTTTTTAAGAACACTAACTTTATTTTCTAGTGGGCAGGATAGGAAAGCTCACCTAATTCCATTCTATTTGTAGGAAAATTTTAAAATATGTAACTTTAGTCTATTATTAAGAATTGCATACTAAATTTATTAAAGTCATTCTTAATAGAAATGTGTATATATAATAGGCCCATCCTAGATACTTATTCCACCCCATTAAAATAAGTGTCAAAATGCTATGCCCTGATATCTAAACCAGGTAAGAACACTCTTCTATTGAATCAATTGATTACAGGATTTAGACAAAGTGAGGAGAAGTCTTTGGCCAATTTAAATGTCTTCGAAAGTCTTTGCATGAATTATAGTGATCTTGCATGGGATATCTAATGAGTCAATCGGAAACCAAAGATTTTAGCATTTAGCAGTTTAGTGTTGGAAGCTAAAGGAGCAACTAGATGGTGCAGTAGATAGAGTGCTGGGCCTGGAGTCAGGAAGACTCTTCTAGGTTCAAACCCTGCCTCAAACACTTAATAGCTGTGTGACCCTGGGCAAAAGACACTTGACCCTGTTTGCCTCAATCTCTCATCTGTAAAAATGAACTGGAGAAGGAAATGACAAACCACACCGGTATCTTTGCCAAGAAAACCCTAAAAGGGGTCATGAAGAGTCAGACACAACTGAAAAAAAGACTGAACAACAACCGTTGGAAGCTTCAAGACAAGCCCTTGAGATGAAATCACTTGGTTGGGAAGGGATGGGAGGAAGAATGCCCCAACCTCAATATCCTCCCTCCATCTTGACTGACGGAGGACCACAGATTGAACTTTCTCATCCTCAGATGAACTTTAGAAGACCAGTAGATTTCAAGTTTTTATCAGCACCCCAGTAACATCCCTAGAACAGCAGTGACCAACATCAGGGACCAAGGACAGATGGACACAATGAGGAGGGGCAGATTCAGGGCTCTACAAGAAGCCAAGGAGAAAAGCTATACCATATACATGGAGAACATCTCAAGGATTCCAACAAAAAGACTTCCAGAAGCTGTAAGTAATGCATTGCCACATGTGCTTTCAATGCTTGTGTCCACCTTTCTCTGGACTCTGTATATTCTTGTGGGAAAGTATGTCACAGATTTGGGGCTGGAGGGTAGAGAGAAGGATATTTTATATCAACTTACCACTGTAATAAATATACATTTCTAAGTTAATTAAGTCAGGAAGGGGAGTGCTCAAGTCAGACCACTGGAAATTTATGAACCTTAGTACTCAAAAGACACCTCCCTCCAAACCCTCTAGATTAATCCTAGAATCCTGAGGGAGTTGGGTAGCTATTCTCTGAGAACCCAACTTAAGAAATTGAAGGGTAGCCCCAGACTATGTGCTACATCTTCATGAAACTAGGAATTTCTCTAGAAGTCCATGTGCATGCAAGTTTTCAGGAAACATGCTTCCTTCTCTTGTTTCTGTTTTATTAAGTAAGATTCACTCAATCAAATTACAGCTTCCTATTAGCCACTTGCTAAAGAACCCCACAAGTTGCTGGTTGTAAAGGAGAGCCAATTATACCCCCAAAATTTCTTCCCAGAGCAGTATAATTAATAATTTGGTAGAGAATATTGGCATAGCTTTTTTAAAGATTGGATTATTTCTAATAGTGTATCCCAAGAGTACCTAGCACAGTACTTTATATGTAATAGGCATTAAATAAATGTTTGTTGAGTGAATGATTGAATAACTACCTCGCAGATTTGATCTCACTAGAAGAAAAAAAAATCTCTCAAGTGATTAAGTCTGAATTATAAAAACAATTTCAAGGAAAGTTAGCTTATGACCTTCAAATACATAAAATAACCAGAACTAGGCAACTAAAGCTGCCTACTAGAGATTCTGCTGTAATAAATTGTTTCAAAGTAGCAATATCAAAGCCCAAGTCTAAGAAATGTTGTCCGTTAGGCAGCTAGAGGGGACAAGTGGGTAGAGCATGGGACATAGAATCAATCAGTAAGAACTGAGTTCAAATTCAGACTTAGACACTTATTCGCTGGGCAAGTCACGCCATCTCTATCTGCCTCAGGTTCCTCAACTGTAAAATAGGAGTCATAATATCACCTACTTCCCAGGATTGTTACAAGAATCAAATGAGATAATACTTATAAAACACTTAACACTGAGTGCCTGGCACATAGTAGGCACTTAATAAATGCTTGTTCCCTCCGCTCCTTCTGTCTACTTATTTTATAGTTATGTTGTATCTTTATAAATCATCACTTCTAATGTGTTTTAAAATGGTTTAGTCTCTTAATTAAGTAAATATCCTCCCTTTCATTTATATTTATGGGAAGGAAGTATGCTTTCAGTGAGTGCCTATTATGTGCCAAGGATTTTGCAAATAGTATCTCATTTGATCCTCACAACAATCTTGAGAGGTAAGTACTATCATGACCCCATTTTATAGCTGAGGAAACTGAGGCAGACAAAGGCTAATTGACTTGACCAAGGATACGTGGCAAGTAAGCATTTGACATCAGATTTGAGCTCAGAGCTTCCTGACTTCAACCCCACAGCCTCTGTCCATGGTACTACCTAGCTGCCCGTTTTACCTGATTCAGGTTCTTCTTATTGTCAGCGTAAAATAAATTTTTCCATTGTCCTGAATTACCACAATATTCAAATTACTTGATTCTTGTAAGTTTTACTATTACAATAATTCTTTACATTTTTTTCTAATACTTTCCAGTTTTTAAATTATATACAAAACCACGCTCTCATTTGGTCTTCACAGCCACCCCAAAGGAAAGGTGGGGGCAGATATGAATATCCTTATTTAACAAATAAGGAAACTGAGCATAAATAACTTGCCCACTATACCTAATAAGTGATTCTAGCGCTCAGCACAGTGTCTGGCAATAGTAGGTGCCTAGTAAATGTTTATTGATTGATTGACTGACACAGCTGATCTCAGATCTCAAATTCTGATCCTGAATATAGTAAACCAATTTTAAAGCCATGTATGAATAAGTTGAAGATAACCTAGTATACATTGAGTTTACCAGTGCAAGAAGGAGGTAGACTATAAGAGTGGGGCAAGCAGGGAGCTTCACCAGAGCTAAATGTTAAAGTTGAGTGTGATCATTTGCATCTTGGAAATTGGCAAATGCCATGAATCGGGGTTTGATTTATCATTTTATTGGTTGTCTAGGCTTAGATCATAGAGAAAATGTTAAAAGTGCACTTAATAAGTGCTTTTTCATTCATTCTTGGTATAGGTCAAACAAAACTTAAAAGTGTGTCCTGTGTCCTCTTTTTTTTCTGAGAGAGCCAGTTGTTAAACATTTACCAGTACCCCACTGAGCAAGTGAGTTTATGGTTAAATGGAGAAGACTTTTAAGCAGAGATAAGTGTTGGCCTACTCCACAGAAGAAATAATGGAAAAGGATCAGCAGACCCTAGATTGCTATAGTCAATTAAGTGCCTAATAGCAACTTTCTGATGAGGAGTATGGGATGAGACATTACAAATTAGAAACAAGGTGAGTCCTCTTTGGTGCAGGTTTGGAATTAACCATGCAGAACACAATGTCTCTGTGTCACCTCCCAGTCCTTCTGACTCCTGTTCCTGAGTCCTCTGTGCATCTCTGTCTTGATTCAGCATGAAATATGAACATGCCATAGTTCTGACAACCTCCAAACCCAGAGGCCGTAACTTGGACAGAATCCCAGTTTGAACTGTGAACAAGATGGCCAAGTTATCCAGAGCTAATGGACAGGGCTGAAGTGATTTAGAAGTCTCCTGTCAAACCAATAAAGACAGGTTCCCAGAAGTAGAGCACAGCAAAAAGAGGATTAGAGAGAAGAGAGTTTTGCATCAATCATGAAAAAATTAAGTGTGATGTAGTGGTGAGTCAAGAAACATGGGTTCAAATTCCAGCTCTCACTAATTAACTAGTTCTGTAACCTTAGACAATTTGCTTTTCTAGGCTTTAATTTCCTCATCTATAAATGAGGGAGTTGGACTAGATTTACTCTAAGGTTCTGTTGAGCTCTTTTATTCTATAAGAGAAAAAATGCTCATATAAAGAACTTTTCTCTTTCCTCCTTTTAGAGTATGGATCTTTCCATGGATAGATTTCAGGTGTGATGTGATTTTTGAAAGGAGAAAAAGTGACATCTCTATTTCATTTACCTTTGGTTATCTTTGTAACCCTATGTATTTTATTTTATGCACTTAAAAACATTCTTCTGAGAAGGTATCATCCATAGACTTCTCCAGATTGTCAAAGGGGTAGATGACATACCAAAAAAAATTAAGAACTCTAGCTCTAGAGTCTATATAAGCTTTGATATAGAACACATGACATATATTATCATAGAATATATATTATGTACTCCAAAGCGCATACACTGAAAAGTCAAATATAACACAACACCTCATCCCATAGCTATTTAGAAAATAAAGTTTTCACCCTCTTCAAAGACAACTAGGCAAATCCAGCCATTGGATAGACACTTTAGAGACTCGAGCTATAACCACTTCTTCCCTTATTCCTTGATTATATCCCAGGACCTATTGCCATCAACTAGGAGAATCAACTCTTACAAAGATTTGACCGGGCTACAGCCTCTCCCTCCTCAGCAGTCACAGCTACTCAAGACCTAGAAGAGAAAGTTCCCACTATCAATTCTCACTTGGTATGGTCAAACTGTTTACCATCAGAAATAGAAATGTTTTAATTAATGGAAATTATGCTAAAGAATATGCATTACCACCACCTGCTTTGCTGCTATGCCCCAAGGACTATTGGACTTTACCATTTCACTTGCAGTATCTTATTAGAATGTGAGTTCCTTGAGACCAGAGATTTGCTTTTCTATTTATACCCCCCAGTGTTTATCTTAGTTTTACACAGAGAAAGCACTTAATAAATGCTTTTTCATTCATTCTTTTTTATAGGTCAGACAAGGTGACTTCTAAATCCAATTCCAACACTGAGATTCTCTGATTCTGAATCAGGACAAGTGGAAGGCTGGTGTGATCCCATCCTGAACAGCATGCTCTTGTCCTATATAATGAAGAAAGCTGTAGTATAGAATGGTCCTTCTAGAAGAGAGAGACTTGGCTCAGCTTCAAATCCCACCCTTCATACTTAACAGGTTTCTTCTTTATCTGCAAAATAGGGTTAAGACCTGTAGTACTTGCCTCACAGGATTGTTTTGAGGATCATTTGAGATGAATATTATAAAGCACTTTGTAAACCTTAAACAGCTATAGAACTGTCATTTCCTATTGTTGTTTATGGAAAAGGACAAATAGAAACAGGTTATTCCACAAACCCAAAGGTACATGTCCCATCACCCCCTAGAGGAGTTTGCATTCTGCTAAACTGTATGTTCAGGTGTTTAAGGCAGTTCCCCAAGAAAGATATGCCACAAAAGGAATATCTTTGTATAAAAGCACAGAGAATAGGGGTGGAACATTATGTGTATGGAACAGCAAGAAGGTCACTTTGGCTGGAAACCAGAGAGCATGACAGTAAGGAAATGACAGTGAGAGCATCATTGGGGATGGAATATTATTGTGCCATAAGAAATGATGATGCATGTTTATAATGAGAGTCTTATTTTAGAAGTTCTTTTTTATTGTTGTTGCTCAATAGGGAGGACAGTAGGAAAGACAGACTCTAAATGAATACAAAAATAAAGAAATGAAAAAAGAAAAGGGGTTCTTTGAGGCCATCTACTCAAATTCCTTTATTTTCCACAAGGAAATGAATGATAATGAATAATACTAATAATAATAGTATTGTGAATAAGATTCCTAAGCAGAACACAGTTATATACTGACATTGCACCAAGTCACACTAGAGAGCCCTTATAATGTTGAATTCATACAAATAGCTAGAACACTGGAAATCTAGAAGCAGAAGCCCAATATTAACATGAAGAATCTAGGTAATTAACTAAAAACCATTTACATAACTTAACTAGAGAGCATCGTCAAGTCAAAAAAAAACTTTGATCTAACTTGTTTTATATTACTCTAAATAGCTAGGAGGATCTATTTCTACTGAATTGGAATGAAAGATAATTGTGAGAAAACAGGATACAGAAGTAAAATATAGTGATACAGCAACATTGTACTTGGGCCCTCAAGTTCTATTAAGGTTGAGTCGATGCAAATAAGAATCTAGATTGCTACATAGGAATTTCATGTATAACTTAAATAGAATGCATCATCAAAAGTTCATATCATTTACTCCAATGTTTTGTGTTCCTCAAATAGCCAGAAGCATCTATTACTACAAAACAAGAAACGAGTAGAATACAACTGACTTTGCACCAAGTTACACTAGATAACTCCTGATGATGATGGATTGATGCAAATACCTAGAGCACCAAAAAAAAAAAGCTACCTGGATTGTTAACATTAGAAATAACTGGAGAGAAATCATGTACATAACTTAAATAGAATACATTGTCAAAATTCCAGTTTATTTGCTCCAATATGAGTTGAATTGCCCTTAATAGATAGGATGTATTTCCAGCAAAAGGAATGAAATATTGCATGAAATCAAGATAAGCAAGTAGATTTCGTATATATACACTGACATTACACTAAGTCCAACTGGAGAGTTCTTATTGATGATGTATTGATACAAATAGCTAGAATACAGAGATCTAAATAAAGTATTCCAGTATTACTATTAGGATGTGATTTGGCTAACTAAAAATCAGGTGCATAATTAAATTTAATACATCAAATTCCTTTGTTCCAGTGTGGCAGGTATTCTATATGGTTTGAAGGGTCTATTTCCACCCAGTAGAATGAAATATGGTCATTTGGAATCAAGGTTCTTAAATTAATGTTATATACTGACATTGCAGCAAGCCTCACTAGAGAGTTCCTGCTAGTATTGGAATGACAAAAATGGCTAGAATACCAGGAACCTACCTGGAGAGAACAAAATTACTAGCATGAAATTAGCTAACTAAAAATCATGTATATTACCTGATAAAATACAGATCAAAATCAAAACTAGATTGTTCTTATTCATTTTGTAATGCTTTAAATAACAAAGTATATTTATTTCTAGCTAAAAGAGTAAAATATCCTCACTAGGAAAAAAAGATGCTTAAAGTAGAATACAGTAATAAGCTGACATTGCCCCAAGTCCTACTGGAGGGCAGCTACTGATGGTGTATTGCTACAAAGAGACAGACTACCTGAAGCCAAAGTGGAAAAAAACAATTTTCTAAAAGATAGAGACAAAGGCAAGGATGGGGCTAGACCTGTGACTTTACTGATAAATAAACTATAAGAATGAGGAAATTTCTTCTACCAATATAGGTCAAGACCTTCCCTGCAATTTATAATCTTAGAGAGGATCCAAGAATTATGACAGATTAAGTGATTTACTCAATGTCAAATTGCCAATAAATGTCAGAGGTGGGATTTGAATCCAGGTCTCCCTGGCTCTGAGAATGGCTATCTATCCACTATGCCACGTTGATTCTCAGAAAGCCAGTTAGCTAGATAGAAATCAGAAGATAGAAAACCTTACCCAACTAATGAACTACTTGAAAAATAGAATGGAGCAATCAGAACTTAATGACTTCAGGAAATAAATATTCTAATGAAGTCAAGATGAAATGAAGGAAACTATTAGAAACTATTTTGCCTAATTACATGCCAACAAAACCAATAACAAATAAAATGTATGAATATTTACAAAAATATAATATGCTCAGATTGGCAAAACAAGAAACAGAGAATTCAAATAATCCCGTCTCAGAAAAAGAATTTGAATAAGTCTTGAAAAGAACTTCTAAGGAAAAAAATCTTCGGACTAGATGGAATTACATGTGAATTCTATCAAACATTCAAGGAACAATTAAATCCAATATCAAATAAATTATTTGCAGAAATAAAGGATAAATGATCTTGCCAAACTTATTCAAATATGGTTCCAGTGCCTAAACCAGATAAATCTAGAGAAATAAAAGTATAGACCAATATCTCTAATGAATATTGATGCAATCATATTGAATAAAATGTTATCAAGGAGGCTACAACAACTTATTAGTAAGGGTATACACTATAACAAGGTTGGATTTATATGAAGAATTCAAGTTGACTAAATCTAAGAAGTTCTATATACATGTTAGGTCACATTAATTAAAAAAACAATTAAAATCACATGATGATATCAATGGATGATAAGAAAAAAAGGATTTGACAAAATGCAAGATTGTTTTATGTTAAAAAGAGCATAGTAATAAATGAACTATTCTTTTATATGGTTAATAATGTCTAAAATTAAACATATTATGTAATGGAGAAATGCTGGAGGCCTTGTAGAATATAAAATAAACCCACTAAATCATTAGGGTTTCTGTATATTACCAACAAAACCCAGCATGAATATCTAGAAAAAGAAATTCTTTTTAAAATAACTATAGAGTGTAAAATATCTGAGACACCACCTGCCAAGATACAAATGAATACAACTATACGTTACTCTTTACATAAAGTCAGACAAATAATTGGAAGGATAATAATTATTCATGGCTTGGCCATGCCAGTGTAATAAGAGAGAGAGAGAGAGACAGAGAGAGAGAGATACAGATATATGGAAGTGATTCAAATATACAAGAAATATCAAGAGCAATTTTCCCAAAAGATAAATTGTCGAAGATATAGAGACAGTTCTCTGAAGAAGAAATGCAAGCTACCAACAATCGTATGAAACATGCTCCAAATCACTACTAATAAGAGAAATGCAAATTAAAACAATTTGAGGGTTCTGCCTCACACCAATCAGATTGGCAAAGATGACAAAAAATGAAAATGACAATATTTAAGGGTATGGCCAGACATGCAAATTAATGATTACCTTGTTTATGGATCTATATAGTGATCCCACCAATATGAAAAGTTATTTGGAATTATATCCCAAAAGTCACTAACTGTTCATACTGTTTGACACAGTGATACTACTACTAGGTACATAAATGCAAGCTGGGAAAGAAAGAAAAGAAGGAAGGGAGGGAAGGAGGATGGAAGAAAGGAGGAAGGAAATAAGGGAAGGAGGGCAGTGGTAAAAGGAGGGAAGGAAGGGAGGGAGGGAGGAAGAAAATAAGGAAATAAGGGAGGGGCAGTAGGAAAAGGAGGGAGGGAAGAAAGGAAGAGAGGAAAGGAGGAAGAAAAAAGTAAGGGAGGGAGGGCAGGAGGGAAGGAAGGAGGGGGAAAGAAAGAAAAGAATATGCACAAAAATATTTGTAGCAGCACTTTTTGTAGTAACAAATAAATGGAAACAAAGCGAGTGCCCATCAATTGGGGAATGGCTGAACAAATTATGTTCTATGGATTTAATGGAATATTATTGTGCCATAAAACATAATAAAAACTAGATTTAGATAAACCTGGGAGCACTTATATAAACTGATGCTGAGCGAAGTGAGCAGAATCAGAAGAATGGTTTATATAATTAATACAGCATTGTAAAGGAAAACAACAATAAAAGATTTTAAAACTATGATCAACACATTGACCAAACACTACCTCAGTTGACTGACAATGATTTGCATTCTTCATCTCTTGGGGAGATGTCATCCCACATAGGAGATGGACAAAAAGAAGAGAAAGACATAAATTTTCAGACATGGCCAACGTATGGATTTATTTTACTTGACTTGTTACAGGGAAGAGCTTTTATTTATTGAAGGGGGAAATTACAGGGTGAGGGAGTAATGATAATAATACAAAAAAGAAGAAAAGAAAGAATATCAATGAAACTCCTGAACAAATACACAGAAGAGAGCAGAAGGAGATTCAAAAGGAGACACAGACAAGCAGAACAATGCTGGAAATGCTGTGTTACATCTAACATGTACTTTTTAAAAAAACCTTTGTATAATAGAAATTCAAAGTTATATACAGTCTTGCTTTTCTGTTTTTCCTTTCATGTAGAAATGCACATGTCTGCTTGTATTTATAAAATTCATAATAAAATATTTTTGATACAGTTAAATATTATTACTAGTGAATAAGGTACTTAACAACAAAATGGCATTTCATCTCACTGGAGAGTTCTGATTGATTGGTTGGATTTCTGTAAACAGCTGGAATACTGGAAACCTAGTTGAGGAAACCCAATAATGCAATTAGGAAGCTCAATAGCTACCTAGAAAACATGTACCTAACATAAATATATTACATTGTCAAAATTCCCACTGGCTAGCTCTAATTTGTTTTCTATTGCTCTAGATAACCGAAAAGCTTTATTTACAGTGAATTCTAGTGAATTGCAAAATAGTATTATTAGAAAACAACATACTTCAACAGAATTTTTGTTGTTGACTCATTTTAGTCATGCCCTACTCTTCATGTACCGATTTGGGCTTTTCTTGGCAGAGATACTGGAGTGGTTTGTCATTTCCTTCTCATTTTACAGATAAGGAACTGAGGCAAATAGGATTAAGTGACTTGCCCAGGGTTACACAGCTAGTAAGTGTCTGAGGCCAGATTTGAACTCAGGAAGAGGAGTCCTGACTCTTCCTGACTCCAGGCCTGGAGCTCTATCCACTGTACCATCTAGCTGCCCTATTTGCTGATGGCATGTACCAATATGTTCCCTAATGGCCCCATCCACCATCCCAAAATGCCCCTGCTAGCCACCGCTCCCCTTTGTGTAATTTCCTCCATTAGAATGTAAGCTTTTTGAGGCAAAGACTATCTTTGCTTTTGTATTTATATCTCCAGGACTTAGAACAATGCTTGATATATAAAAAGTATTTAATAAATGCTTTTTCTTTCATTCATTCATTGCTGCAAAGAGATATAATACTGAAAATCTAGCTGGAGAAACCCCATATTGCCACTGGGAAAATGGATAGCTAACTAGAAATCATTTACATAATTTCAGCACGTTATTTTATGGTTTATAATTATCATCTAGGATGAAGCTAGGTGGTGCTGTGGATAGAGTGCCAGACCTGAAGTCAGAAGGATTGTCCCAATAATAAGAGAAGCTAACATTTATATATATGCCTACTATATGCTAAGCACTTCACAATTATTATCTCATATGATCCTCTTAACGACCCTGCAAATTGGTGCTATTACTATCCCCATTTTACAGATGAGGCAAACAGAGGTTAAGTGACTTGCCCAGGGTCACACAGCTAATAAGTGTCTGAGGCCAGATATGAACTCAGGAGGATGAGTCTTCTTGAATCCAGGCCCAACACTCTGTGGCACCTAGCTGTCCCATAAGGAGAGAGGATTCACATCTGTATTAGCAATTCTGATTTGAAGATCTTTCCCACCCATTAATAGGCCATGTGACCTGCTTATATCACAGGAAGCCTAAGTTACATGGTGGGAGGAGCTTCTTAACAGGAAAAGGAAGTTACGTCACAGAAAATGCTGAGAGAGAAAGATGTTATGGCTGCTAATGGCCGCCCTTGTGATTGTTAGATTGTTAGAACTGAACAGGCTGATTTAGCTGTACTGTGAGTTTGTTTTGGGGAGCACCCCAGGAGGGTGTCGGAGAGGTTTTGAGATGGCAAGTTTCCAGGCTGTGATATTGTGTTTTAAGTTCCTTTCTGTTATGATAAAGTTGGCTAACTGGCTATGGGAGCTGAACACTTGGTTATAGGATATGATTTTTCTGGTGTCTGATTAAATGTTATACTTCTTTTACCTTCTTTATGGAGAGTCTCTCATACCTTGTGATTCAGAACTGCATAGCCATATTCATGATTATCATTGATGTTGTGTTTACTGCCTTACTGATTCAACATCCTATCTAGACTTTGCTACCAAAAGGCTGTAAAAATGGTACTCACCAAACACACAAAAATCAGACTCATCTATTAGTGAATCTTATAGAACTGTACTTGATATTTTATGTGGCAAAGGAGTTGCAACAAGTCTCTGCTAAATGTACTTGAATGTTTGTGGATGCTACATTTCTGAAAAACTTCAGATTTTCAGAGAACTTTGATGTCAGGTCCTTTGTTGTTCAGTTGTCATAGTGTCACAGGTGCTATAGTGGATGGAGCACTAAGCTTAGAGTCAAGATTCAACTTTGTTCATTCAAATCTGGCCTCACATACTTAGAAACTGTATGACCCTGGGCAAGTCACTTAACTCTGTTTGCCTCAGTTTCCTCATCTGTAAAATGAGCTGGAGAAGGAAATGGGACAGAGCAGAACAAGGACTGTCCACTCCATACTTGAAAGAAGCATAGTATAGAAGAATCAGAAGATGAAGGTATTTTGGGCGGGGCCAGCTGAAAGAACCAAATGAAGCCAGACAGGCTCTGTATTTACCACTGGGAGCTGATGAGTCAGCTTAAGCTTAAGATAAGTCAGTGTAGCTGCTGGGAGCTGATTGGAGGAAAATAGAAGCTTCTGCTATGGGAAGAGCTAGGTAGCCATATCTGCACTTATGTTAAAAGTTAAGAGAAGACAGATGAGCTTTGCAGGTGCTTTGAGAGCTATTTTGATTAGAGAAGTCCTACTAGATACAAGTAGAATCTTACTATGTGCTGGGTTTGTCAGAATTGTGCTATTTAGTGTTTTACATAGGACAAACTCCTCAGGGGCTTGCCTGTTGACCTCTACTGCCTTCTCTGGCTGAAAGGAGGAAAATCCTCAGAGATTAGAGAGCAAATCTGAATATCTTAATCATTTGCCAGCTTAAGGGAAATAACAGCTAAGTGGCATAGTGGATAGAGCACTGGGCCTCCAGTCAGTAAGACCTGAGTTCAAATGTAGCCTCTGACACATTAGCTATGTAACCTTGGAAAAATCACTTAATCTCTGCTTCAGTTTCCTCACCTGTAAAGAACCTATCCCTCCAGGTTGTGAGGATAATGTGAGGCAAGATTTGGAAAGTGCTTAACACAGTTCCTGGAACATAGTAGGTGCTACATAAATGCATGATCTCTGTCCCCTACTTGTCATTGAAATAGCTTAACATTGTTTCAGCTCCAGCAAAAGGAGCCAACTTGGAAAGACAAACTCTAGTCTACGGGTTGCTATTTCTCTAAAAGAGAATAATGTTGTGATTTTACTAAAAGATCTTAGAATGGCTTCCATGGCCTCAGAGTAGTGGAAAAAAGTGGCTTCACCCAGCAGGACAATGGAGAGACCCAGAAGAACAAAAGTCTCACCCAGGTGATGCATGGTACAGACTGTTTCCTAGAGGTGATGAGGTTATGGAACTTGGACCCCTAAAAGGGGAAGACCCTCAGTCCTTGAACTTTCTCACATATTTCAGCAGCCCAGATCCCTGGCATTTTTCTGAAGCATCCAGCCCATCTTAATATAATCCTTTTAATTGTGGCCCTACCACTTAACTCCTGCCATTGTCTGGGCCTGGCCCATCCCAGGCTACTTGCCACTCCTAGATCCTATCCAGATCTTCCCACAGTCTTTCTGTGTAAAAATATCAATCTTACCCTCCATTAAATTGTGCAGATTCTTAGAATCTTGCCCACTTCTATTGGCAGTACAATAGCACCCTCAACCCCTAAACCACCAACATATTGGTGACCCTGTTATGGGAAATTGCCTGATCCCCTCAAGCCTTTCTCTAGCCAAGACCAGAAGGTATGCAAGCCTCTCCTCTTGCTCTATATCTTTCTCACTCTGCAGTTGGGGTCACTCAAGCACCTAGGAAGGCTTAGAGGTGCTTTTTGGGTCTGATGGTCTCAGGTTCCATTTGGATCAGATGATTATTAGGCCTTTTTGGACCCAGGCACACCTTCCAAAGCATAGGGGATGACCTATCTGGACGTGTATGCCTGATTCTCTCAATTCTCTAGGACACTAGAGAATTGGGAAAACTACAAGTGCCTTTTTTTGGTTTCCTGAAACTTACTTCCCTCTACATCCCAGGACCCTCCTTCATGGAGAGGGTCCCTGTCCCCAAACCCAAGCCTACAGCATCCCCCTTTTCTTCCATCCTCATGGTCACCAGATCCTCATGGCCTGACTCAGCAGGACTCT
This sequence comes from Phalanger gymnotis, assembly GCA_028646595.1. Lineage (NCBI taxonomy): Eukaryota > Metazoa > Chordata > Mammalia > Diprotodontia > Phalangeridae > Phalanger > Phalanger gymnotis. Next base: position 195,564,463 of record CM053626.1, on the reverse strand, counting down.
TGCTTAGACTGAAAGAAGGTTTTCGTGGTCAGATTCTTTTGAGGTAGACCAGCTCTGTACCCTTACATTTCAGGGGTTCCTAGCATCCCAAACCACAACAAAGGAACCAAGAACACCAATGCCTGCAAGCCAGAGGTGTAAATTGCCCAAGGCACATAGGCTTCCCTACTCAAGTGCCTCATTGCTAGGTTTCTATAAATTTGTTCTTATTCTCTCAGATACCAATATACTATGTGTATTGGTGGGAGAGTGTGTCCCAGGATAGGTAAACTATTAATAATAATATTATATATAAACATGTGTATTATAAATGCACATATATAATGTACCTGTTATAATAATTATATTAATATACACTATATATGATAATAATATAAAATACGGTGTGTATATTATAATATAATGTCTGTTATATTATACATGATGTATGTATATAATATATATTATATATATAAAAGATATAAGATGTATCTTGATGTATAATACTAATATACATATATTATATTAGCATTAATAGTCTCCCTATTCTGAGATATATATACATGGTATACCTATATACATATGTGTAGTATATATGTGTGTGTGTGTGTGTGTGTCCTCCTCTCTCCAATCTCATAGCTACCACTCTGGTTCATGCCTATATCACCTTTACCTGGTCTAATGCCTTATAATTGGTCTCCCTGCCCCTAGTCTCTTATCTTTCTAACCTATCCTCTACAGCTTCCAAACTCATTTTCCTAAAGCATACATCTGACCACACCATGCTCTCATACCATAAACTCCAATGTGTACCTAATACTTCCAGGAGCAAACAAACTCCTGGCTTTAAAGGTCTTCACAACCTCGCTATTTCTTACCTCTCTATTTTTCTTCCTTTTACTCCTTCCCACACACTCTACAGCCTAATCATGCTTACTGTCCCTGGTACATGGTGCTTCAACTTCCTTCTCCACACTTTTTCACAACATCCCATTGCTGGAATGCTCTTCCTCCTTACTTCTGCCTCTTGACTTGGCTAATTTCCTTCAAGATTCAAAGCAAATGCCATCTTCTATAGAGGCTTTTACTGGTATTACCACCTTCCACCCACACACCCCCCACTGCTATGTTAATACCGTCCCCTCCAGGGACACATTGTATCTACTTTGTATATAGCTTGCATTTATCTATAAATGTATGTTATCTCCCCCAACAGAATGCAAACTCCTTGAGGTCAGACACTGTTTCCTTTTTGTCTTTGTATCTCTAACACTTAGCACATGCTGACACATAGTAGGACCTTAATCAATACTTGCTGATTGATTTGTATATCAATTAACTTTTCTAAGAGGGATATCTGTTCATCCTTTTTAAGGAAACCCTAGAAATGAGCCTTATCTAAGCTTTCCGGCAGAGACTTTCCCTGGGACTTGGGGGCATAATTAGCCAGAGAGTGTGAATAAAAATCTGAATCCCTTCTTTTTGCAGTCAGGTTCCCCAAAGCCTGAATCTCTTTCATCTGACTTGAGAACCAAGGACCTTTATGAAAAAGAAGTCCAGGACTGAAGGTAATGAATACATTCCCTAAAATGCAATATCAATTCATTTACGTTCATAGTGGGAGAATGGTACTTCGCAGTTATAACCATCCAAAATAGCAAACGTATCCTTGTATAAATTACAAAAAAGAGCACCAAACCAGACATTAAGGAAATTCATTGCAGCAGTCACAGTTTTATCTGTCACTAATCTAACCTCAGCCAGACACACCCTGCCAAGCAGCAAGAGAAGCTACATTTTAAGTCTGCTCTTTTCACACTTCTGATACCAATTCTGATACCAATTGTGGGAACTGGGTAGAACCAAAAAAAAAAAAAAAAGGAGCTGTGACCTTTGTCCTACTTCCCCCTCACAACCAAATTACATCATTTCTAAAATATGGGAAGTCCATCGACACACAAAGGCTGAAGTAATTCCAGAAAAGTTTTGAGAAAAAACAACCAATGCCAAAAAAAATAGTCAAAAGAAGCCAGGAAAGTGGGTTGTATGGAAGAAGTGAGCAGTGGGTCACACCAAAGAAGCTGGAAAAGTTTTAATTTTCCCTAAATTAAGTCCCTATTCCCCTAGGTATTTACTTCAAACAAAGGCTGTGTTTGAAGTAAATACCTAGGGGAATAGGGGGCTGTAGTGGCAACCACAATGGCGCACCCAGGATGGCTGCTAGCACGATTTCTTAGAGCTGCTTTTCTAGCAAAGACTGCTTTAAAAAGGGGTTAACAAAAAATAAATAAATAAAATAAAATAAAAAGGGGTTAACAATCTTACTTTTAATCACTAATTCAGGGGAAAGGTTAGCAGAGAAAACACAAGCAGAGAAATTAGCACAAAGACAGGCAGGGCTCTAACTACCTGATCAAAGCAATAATGCTCTACACTTTACATACATCATTGGACAGAGAGAGCCTTTACATCTGAGCAGTCAGAGGGCTCTGAACAAATGGCTACTCAGAGTCTGGATCAGGAAATCAAAAAGTTCTTGTCATAAGCAAGCTCCCAATGCAAAATACCAACTCAGAGTATATATATATTTTGCAGTGCCAGAAGGCATCACAACCCTCATGACTCAATCCCTAATGAGAAATTAGCAAAAGGAGCGAAAGCCTTCCTACAAGCAAGCCTCCCCTAAGCCAGCTCCTCCTTAGGCAAGTCCGGCCCCCTATGGGATCTATGTGACTCAGGATGTATCATAGAGGTGAGCTGGGCCAGAGCTCAAAGCAAGTCACACAGGCCTATGAGAGGGCGGGAAAGATCTTATCCCATTAACATTACATGGGTATATTTTTATTTCTGATGTCTCCTGGATTGAGCTGGGCCTGTTCATCCTTAAATACCAGATGGGTTTCATCTGTCTAGCAGCATATTGTTGGATAGAGGAAGGTAGATGGCACTTGAGATGGTTGGCAAGGCTAACCCCAGCATTATGGGAAAAGAACTACTCTTTCCCAACTCCTCCCTGAGGACTTGACTTTGTCTCTAATTCCTTCAGCTCTTTCCTTTAGGAAATGGTTTTACTTTTGCTAAAGCACTTACCAATTATTATCTCATTTAATCCCCCCAAAACCCTACAAGGTATATGCTATTATTATCCCCATTGATAGATGAAGAAACTAAAACAAACAGCAGTTACGTGACTTGACTAAATTCACACAGCCAGTAAGTATCTGAGGCTGGATTTGAACTTAGGTCTTCCTAACTCCAGGTTCAGAAATCTATCCACTGGACTATCTAGCTGTCTAGCTTTTCTTTTTAAAGGAAAATCTTTCTGAAATGTAGCATAACTCCAAATACTTCCAAGAAGAAAATGGGAATATGAAAACCTTCCTTAGTACACTAATTAAATTGAATTGAATAAACATTGCTTAAGCATTTATCGAAGACTCAGCAAAATGCTAGAGACTGGGAAAAATTGAGAAGACAGAGAAGACATATGCCTAGAGGAGAGACATAGTCTCCTTCCTCAAGGAGCTGACAATCTAGGGGCAATACAAAACTACCAAACATGAAATATTTAAGGACAATGGTGCAAACTATCCTGTTGAGGGGCAGCTAGGTGGTACAGTAGATAGAGTGCTAGGCCTGGAATCAGGAAGACTCCTTTTTCTGAGTGCAAATCTAACCTCAGACACTTACTAATTATGTGACCCTGGGCAAGCCACTTAACCCTGTTTGCCTCAGTTCTCTCATCTATAAAATGAGCTGGAGAAGGAAATGGCGAACAACTCCAGTATCTTTGCAAATAAAATCCCAAAATGGAACATGGAGAGTCAGATGTAACTGAAAAACGATTAAACATACATGAAAATGAACACATCTTATTGAACAAATGCTGTCTTCTTGGAGTTCAAATGAAAAAGAGTTCAGCAAGGGCTACCATGTTCTATAGCAACCCAGACAAGGACACAATCTCAGCTATGTATCTCTGAGAGCAAAGGAATCCCTGAAGCTTCCTTACAGAGATGTGTATCATGGCCAAAATGGAATGACACATCCTGCAGGAATGTTGCTACTGGGTCCACTGAGAAAGAACCAATCCTAGTACATGAAACTGGTAGATATAGGATATCATGTTGGACTTGAAGTCAGGAAGAACTGAGTTCAAATCCCATTTCTGTTCATTGTCATGCCAAAATTAACACAAACAGTAGAAATTCAATCCATACTCTGTTTCATCTCAGCCTCAGAGGTTGCACTGAGTGTACAATCAACTGTGAACAAAATGTCATGCACCAACTCTCCCTCCACTTTAGTTTTGGCTTGTAGCCTTTCCAAGTTAAATAGCTTACCATCAGCACAGTAAATGAATGATCTGAATACTGTTTTTGTCGTCATTGAAGGCCTCTGACAACATCACTGAAAACATGCTCTAAAAAAGCATGAGAACGGGCACACAACCCTGCTTTACTCCATTGCTGACCGGGAAAGTGCAAGAACATTGTCCATTATCTAGAACCTGTGCAAGCATAGAACCCAGGACATAGTAGACGCTATAGGAATACTTATTCCCTTCCTTTCCCTTTTCTCCAAACACAACATATTTCTACCCTTTTTTTCTAACCACTCACCCTGAGCTTTCCTCAACCTGGCAACTTTTACTCTCAGTAAACTTTAAATGTGTGAGGTGCTTAGTAGGGTGCTTAGCACATAGTAGATACTATATAAATGCTTATTCCCTCCCTTTGTTCTTTACCTCTGAACAACAACATAGATGTCTTACCACTAAACAGCTACATACAAACAGGAAGCATGATTTTTTTTAAAGCCAGAAACCTAAGCCACAGGCTTGGAGGAGCTTAAGTGTCTTCCGGGGCACATCACAAGGACCAGAGGAGTGAACTGAAGATAATGTGGTTTGAGCACCCAGTGGAGAAATGAGCAAGCAAGAGAGGCTCCCGCTGCTGCTGCTGCTGCCACTACTTTCAATCCTGCTATTCCTTTTCCCAAAAGGTGAGTGAGGCAGATCATTAGAAGATCCCTCTGGCAGGGATAGGGGGAGAGGAGCCAGCAGCAGATTCTAGGAGGAGAAACTAGGAACCAAGCTCTATACAGAACCTAGAATAGACCAGAGACAGATAGATCTATATCAGTGAAAAGAGGATATATTCAAAGCAGTCCATATGTATCTGGACTCAGACTCTGGAAACTAACTTGGCTTTGTGGAAGCAAGAGAAGGCTTTGGAGAGAAATACTGAGTGGCCACCTTCACCCCCTTGGAATATGTTCCAGCTTGTCAATCTCTTCCCTAAAGTGTCAGTCAGCCAATAAACATTTATTTAATTCCTACTATGTGCCAGGCTCTGTGCTAAGGGCTGGGAATACAAAGAAAGACAAAAGACAGTCCTTGTTCTTAAGGAGCTCATAGTCTAAGAAGGGAGAGATTATACAAACAACTATGTACAAACAAAGCCATGGACAGGATAAATTGGAAATAATCAACAGAATATATATATATATTAGCTGCTCTAGCAATTCTTCTTACATCTATATATATATATCAACAGAAGGAAGCCCATAGAAATAAGAGGGTCAGGAAATGCTGTCTGAATTTTAACTGGGACTTGAAGGAAATGGGGGGAAGCCAGGATGCAGAGATAAAGAGGGAGAGCATTCCAGGCCACTGAAAGATCTCGGAGCTGGGAGATGGAGTGTCATGTGGGAGGATCAGCAAGGAGACTAGTGTCACTGGTCTAAGCACAGCTGAATACAGTTAGGCTGCCAGATTTCCCTCTGCCTTTCTTAATAGAGCTTGAGGAGAACGGTCTCTTTTTTTTTTTTTGGAGGGGGGAGGGCAGGGCAATTGAGGTTAAGTGACTTGCCCGAGGTCACACAGCTAGTAAGTGTGTCAAGTGTCTGAGGCTGGATTTGAACTCAGGTCCTCCTGACTCCAAGGACTGTATTCTATTCACTGCACCACCTAGCTGCACCATGAACAGTCTTTTTTTGGCTGTCATGTCACCCTATTGACTCTTCTGTTTGTTCACACAGTTGTCTTAAATTATCTCTTTCATCTCATACCTATAATCTTATATTTTAAAACTAAGTATAATTTTACATATATACATACATATAATGTATGTGCATATATGTGTGTATATGTATATGTGTGTATATATGTGTGTGTATATATACATATACACACATATACATATATATATATATATATATATATATATATATATACACTTATTTGTGCCTAATGGTAGCCATCTCTAAGACAGGGGATGGAGGTAGAAAGGGGGAAGGAAAAGAAAGAAAAAGAAATTTTCATGATAACTTTATTATATATTTAAAAGAAATAGCAGGTTGTACATAATAGATTTTCAGTTTCAAGTGCAGTCATCTTTTTTATTGTACTCTGTTACAGAAATGCTTGTTTTATTCCATAAATTAAAAATAAAATTAATTTAATTTTTTAAAAAGACCCAAGTAGAGGACTTTACTTACACTTACCCTTAAGAATAGAACCATCCTTATTTGGATTTACTTATCTAGATTTATATCACTTTACATTTGCACATTACATTTACACTTATCTAGATTTACATCACCAGGGAACATAGGTTTCTATCACCTTCTGATACACCTGCACTGAACTTTGGCATGCTAGGAATTAAATATTTGGGATAGAATCTTATGCCATCATTTTTACAGAAGTGTATATTGAGTTCCAGAAAGGGGATGTGAATGGCAGACATGCAGCTTTTTAGAATCACAATCATTTTAAGCGGAAGGAAAGGGCTTCCCTCTTCCCTCTCCTTCAACCCCCATATCCAATTAGTTACCAAATCTGGTTGATCCCATTTTCATCATATTTCTTGCATCTAGTGCCTTCTTTGCACTCAAATGATCAATGCTAGTCAAGGCCTTTATCACCTCTTGCCTAGACTGCTACAATATGCTTCTGATTAATTAGTCTCCATGTTACCATTTTCTTTCCTCTCCACCCAACTTCCATGATAATAAGAATCCTCATTCATTGGCCTGCCCTTGCCATTCCCCTGCTCAAAAGCCTCCAGTGGCTTGTGTCCTTTTGACTCTAGGAAATAACTACAAACTATTCACACAGCATTTCAAGCACTTCACAGTCTGGCACCAGCCTTCCTTTCTGGACATCTCATATCACACTACTTCATGCACTCTATGCCCTGGCAGAACTGGATTACATGGCCTTCCATTGCCTCTATGCCTCCTTGCCTTTGCCCAGACTGTCTCTCATACTTAGAATGTACTCCCTCCACACCCTTGCCTCTGAGAATCCTTAGCCTTCTTCAAGGTCCAGTTCAGGTGACATGTCCTTCAGGAAGCCTTTCCCAATTGTTAGGGCCCTCTCCCTCTTCATATTATCTTGTATTTATTTATCTATTTGTATGCTGCACTGCCCAAGAGAATGTAAGCTTCTTGAAGGAAGAGGTTGTTTTTCACTGTTTCTGTCTTTATGTCTCCGGTGCCTGTCACAGTGCCTTGTGCATAGTAGAAGCTTAATAAATATTTGTTGAATTAAATTTCATCCAATTAGATTTGGCCTATTATGTGCCAGAAACTGTGCTAAGTGATGGGGAAAGGAAGGAAGGAAGGAAAGAAAGAAAGAAGGAAGGAAGGAAGAAGGGAGGGAGGGAGGGAAGAAGGGAGGGAGAAAGAGAGAATGAAAGAAAAGAGAAAGGAAGGAAGGATGGAAGAAAGAAAGAAAGAAAGAGAGAGAGAGAGAGAGAGAGAGAGAGAGAGAGAGAGAGAGAGAGAGAAAGGAAGGGAGGGAGGGAGAGAGAAAGAAAGAAAGAGAGAGAGAAAGAAGAAGAAAGAAATATCTGTTTGTCTAGTTATGTCAAAAAGGAAATGAAATTAGTCTGTTCTTGCTGAAAACCATTTTGGCTTGGTGGTCAGTACTTCCCTTTTTAGATGTTTACAGACATAGCTTTTGCAATGTATCCTAAAACGTTGTTGGGAATTGAATTCAGACTTGCTGACCTACAGTTTACAGAGTCCAAATTCAACCCCATTTTTGAAGTTTATGACACTTGCTTTTCTCTTGTCCTACAATCACACTTTCTTTAACTCCATTATCTTTCCAAAATCACTGAAAACACTTCAGTAATAGTATCTGTCAGTTCTTTCAACCATTATCCCAGGATGTAATTCATTAGCACCCTGAAAAACAAAGTTAAAATGGAGTCATCCTGCTTTCTCATTTTCTTCCATTCTCATTTTTCCATCCACTTGCAGAAACAGTACTATTTCTTCTTTGATGTTTCTCCTGTCCCTCTCATGAGTTTAAAAAAACACACACCTTTTTCATTGTCCTTAGTACTCATTACCAGTCACAGCTAATTCCAGGCTTTAGTGCTTCTGACATAATTCTTCCAAGGCTGTGCCACAGTTTTGTATTTAAGTTCTATTAGCTGCCCTTGCTTTTAGCTTCTGTATGCCTTTTAAAAACTGAGATGGTCTGTGACTTCTCTGTGAAACCACAATGATCTCTTAAGACAGCTCCACCTTTTATTCCTCAGCAGACTCATTTCTGTTTCAACCTTCAAATTTTTTTTTTCTACATTGAACATGCTACCCTCTCAATAACTACCCCAGTAGCTATTTTGGGAATTTTCCCCCTTCCCTCTTCATTGTCAGACTACTAATCTCTTTATCAGACTCCAGGCAAATACATGTTCCTGGTACTCTTAACTATGGTTATGAGCTCCATCATTCTTATAATTTAATCCATAGTCTAGAAGTCTATCTTCTACTCTCAGATACCAACTTAGCTGTTCATTTCTCAAACCTGCTTTCTCTTCTGAAGCCCTACCAGTATTAATGGAAATAACAATTGCCTACCTAAAATGTTGAGTTTCTTACCCAGGAGTTCATAAATCTTATGTAACACATGACCCAGCCCTTACCTACCCACCTACACTCAAGAGCTTGGTCTCATATAGACCAGATCCAACTCTGGGGACCTGACCCCAAGATGCCCATTTTCTCTCTTTGGCTCACTAGACTCTGCCTTTTACTCTGGGGAAATTTCTGAGGTAAAGTCTCCTAAATATACATAGCAGGATCTTGATCTCCTACAGAGGCAGAAAATATACAATATGTGTATTGGGTGTGGAACAGCTTTTATTTTGTTCCCCCACAGCAAATGCCTCATCAGAGCCCAGAAACATGTTAAACACTCAAGTAGCCTATTAGAGTATCCCTGAAAGATAAACATGCTTTTGGAGGTGGGATGCTGGATAAGCTATCTTTTTCCATCCACATGTACTATCTAAGTAACTCACAGCAATAGCAGAGTTGGTAAGGTTCAGATCTTTTCTCTCCCCTTTCCTACTTACCTGCAACACACACACACACACACCATGACTTTAGTCCTTCAATTACTGAGCAGTTCTCTATAAGCAATACTCTTCCTTGTCCAAGAAGCATGGCATAGAGGAGATCTTGCTCTAGGAAGCTGATACCTCAAAGCTCAAGCTCAGAAACTCTCAACCTTGAGGTTGCCCATTTGGTAATTTCCAAATCTGGTACCACCTAGGAAATCTCCCTTCTCTGGCTCAGAAACTAGATTTGGGGATCACATTGCCAAGGGAACTTGAAATTCTTCGTCATTCACAGTAGAATTTAGGGGTTCTAGAACAATATCCCTGAACTACCTTCTTAGACATAAACAGAACTGCCTTTCCCATTTATCAGTCAATTAAAGGATGCAATTTTTTGAAGCAAACTGAAACATCATAGTAAGAAAAGTCCTCTGCTATGTGCCTTGGCTGTAAGTCAGTATTAGCTGCTCTTGAGGGGAGAGAGAAGGAGAGAGAGACCTCTTTCTCAACCACCTTAATTAAACTCTAAAAGAAAGCAAAAGGAAAAGAAAAAGAAAACTAGAAGGAAGAAAGGAAGAGAAAGAAAGGAGGAAAAGAAAGAGAAACAGGAATGAAAGAAGAAACAAAACAAGCACTTTAAAAATAATCATACTTTATTTTAATATTTATTTTATAAAATGTTGAGTTCCAAGTCCTCTCTCTCCCTCCAGCCCCTACCCCACCCATTGAAAAGACAAGCAAATGATATCAATTATACATGTGAAGTCATGAAAAACATATTTCCATATTAGCCATATTGGAAAAAGCAAGAAAAATAAAGTAGAAAAAGTATACTTCAATGTGCACTCAGAGTTCTTAAGTTCTATCATATTTCTTACCTTCTCAATGGAAGGGGGAAGGAAAGAATACAGAACTCAAAAAAAAAAGAATGTGAAAAATAAATAAATAATAATTTTTTTAAAAAAATTCAGGGGTAGCTAGGTGGCACAGAGAATAGAGCACCTGGAGTCAGGAGGATCTGAGTTCAAATCCAGCCTCGGACACTTGACACTTGCTGTGTGACCTTGGGCAAGTCACCTAACCCTGATTGCCTGACCTCTCCCCTCCAAAAATAAAAATTTAAAAACAAGAGTTCATCAGTTTTCTCTCTCTGGTTGTAAATAGCATTTTTCATCTGAGTCATTTGGAATCATCTTCGATCACTGCATTGATCAGAGTAGCTAACCTTTAACAGTTGATCATCGTTAACAATATTACTGTTACTGTGTACAATGTTCTACTAGTTCTACTCACTTCACTTTGCATCAGTTTATGTCTTCCCAGATTTTTTTGAAACCATCCCCTTCATTCCTTACAGAACAACGATATTCCATCATAATCATATAACACAACTTGCCCAGCCATTCCCCAATTGATAAGCATCCCTTCAATTTCTAATTCTTTGCACCACAAAAAAAGCCTCTATAAATATTTTTGTGCATATAGTTTTTTTCTTTTATTTCTTTAATCTCTTTGGGACACAGATCTGTCAATGGTATTGCTGAGTCAAAAGGTATGAACAGTTTTATTATCCTTAGGGCATAGACCAAAATTGTTCTCCAGAATGGTTAGACCAGTTTGCAATTCGACCAACAGTGTATTTAATGTGCCTATTTTTCCACATCCCCTCCAGCATTTATCATTTTCCTGTTCTGTCATGTTGGCCAATCTGATAAGTGTGAGGTGGTACTTCAGAATTGTTTCAATTTGCATTTCTCTAATCAGTAGTGATTTAGAGCATTTTTTCATGACTATCGATACCTTGGATTTCTTCTTCTGAAAACTGACTGTTGTTATTCTTTGACCATTTATCAATCAGAGAATCACTCATACTCTTATAAATTTAGTTCAGTTGTCTCTATATTCAAAATATGAGGCCTTCATCAGAGAAATTTTCTACAAAATTTCCCTCAATTTCCTATCTTCCTTCTAATTTTTAGCTGCATTAGTTTTGTTTATGCAAAAACTTTTTAATTCCATGTAATCAAGATTATTCATTATACTTCCCATAATCCTCTCTATCTCTTTGGTCATAAACTCTTCCCTTGTCCATAGATTTGATAAGTAAATGTTTCCATGCTTCCCTAATTTGCTTATGATGTCATTCTGTAAATGTAAATCATACACTCATTTTGACTGTGTCAGTATACAGTATGAGATGTTGACCTATGCCTAGTTTCTGCCAAAATTGCTTTCCAGGAAAACAAACATTTGTTAAATGCCAACTATGTGCCACATATTATGCTAAACATTATCTCTTTTGAGATAACCTTGGAAGGTAGGTGCTATTATGATCCCCATTTTACAGCTGAGATCAGAGATCAAGTGACTTGCCTAGGATTGCTCAGCTAATGAGTATCTAAGGTCAGATTTGAATTCAGGTCTTCCTGACTCCAGCTCCCTGAGTCTACCCACTGTGTCACCTAATTGCCTCAGTAGGGTAACAGACCAGTTGAGTAACACCAAGAAGTAACTACTGTGCCCAGCAGCTACCGTGAGACCATGACCAACTGAGGTTAGCCGCCAAGCAGTCACTAACAGCCAACACCAGCAAACACCATGAGATCAGTGGGAATCAGAAGCATGGAGATATCCCACCCAATGGAGAGCACGCCCAATGAAAGCAGTTAAATGACATCACTAGACTGCATCTTTGGTCCTATAGTGTTGAAGGCTTGAATTGCCCCCTTGGTATGAATGCGTGTATTTTCAAGTGTGCAACCTTCATATTTGATTCCTAGGTGTGACCATTCTCCATATTGATGCTGTGTGTTTCTGGGACAGTACACTCTAGGTTCATGGTGGGGAGTAAGAGAAATGGAAATGTTTTATTGTAACTTTTCTTACTATGCTAGTTCATTAAATGCCTTTGCTTTGAACAGATTATCCTCTAGATGACTAAAGAAAAGTGGTTTTGAATAGACATGTACCTGCAGAATGTCTTTAACTAAAAATGTCTTTGGACGTTCCATGTACGAAAGAGGAATGCCTCAGGAACTACAGATGTTGAGGCCAGAAAGTACTCTACTGCAAACATTTCCTTTTCCTGATGAGGAAACTAAGTTGGAGCAGGTGGGGAAGAGTAGTGACTTCACCAAGTCAAAGTGGGAGAATTAAGAGTAGAACCCAGGCCTCTTGTTTTTTAGTCTTATGTTCTATCCAATTTGCCATCTTGTCTCCTGGTCTCCTAAACACAGCTTCCTATGTGAAGTCACAAAATATAGTCTTTGCACTATAGTGTCTAACACCTCTCCTGAGGGAACAGTATTCCAAAAGAAAAACAGAGACTCTAACCTTCAGCTCCCAGACCTGGGCATGATCATCTGGTCCTCTCTGTCTCTGAATCTGATAACAGTGTCCAGTGTCTTCCTGGTTTCTACTTCATGCCAGTGCCTTAAGGTGATGGTTTCTGATGAAGCTTTTAAGGGGAAAGAAGTTTATGGGATACCATCCACTTTGGTTTAAGACCTTGCACCTGAGATGACAACATGGGCTTGTGTTTTCCAGATTGCTTATCTCTGTCTGGCCCCAGTGAGGTGAGAGGCATTGTAGGAGAATCCCTGACTGTGAAGTGTTCCTATGAAGAAAACTACAAGACTCAAAAGAAAAAATGGTGCAAAGAAAAGTGGAAGTTTCTTTGTGACACTATTATGGATACTCAAGAATCAAAAGTGTCCATCAGAGACAATCCTGAAAATCAAACATTCACACTGACCATGAAAAACCTCACTGAAGCTGATGCAGGACAATACCAATGTAGGATTGAACAAAGTTTGCTTGATGTTAAATTCTCAATTACTGTATTTGTTTCTCCAGGTAAGAGGGATATTTCTCCCAGCTCCCAGGGCTTATGGAACCAAGAATTATCCCACCCCCACAACTTAAGGCAATAAAAGCAGTCCACAACTAGTTATTGGCAACTCCAGATAATGTGTGTGTGTGTGTGTGTGTGTGTGCACTTGGGTACAGAAATGTACCTGTTTTCCTGTCTATCCATGTAGGTAGGGCATGAGACCCCAAGTTCCTGAGGTACTTATCAGTAGGATCCAGATCTCTGCCTCATTCATTGTATTGGAGTGGCTGAGTTCTCCAGTCCCACTCTGTTCCCTCATAGGCATGGACTGAGCTGGGAAACTTACCCAGAGGTGGCTCCTGTGCCCCCAGAACTCTACTAGACCCCACCTCTATCCAGAAAGGCTGATGATCCTCCTGGACTGGGAGAGGAATATTTACTGTAGCCTAGTCATAACAAGAACTAGGACATGTTGCCTGGCTCTGAGAAGTCCCAGACTCCAGCTCTCCTCCCTATTTTTATCTTCATGAGATTCCAAACCAAGCCCTAATCTCTCTGCAAACTTTGATAGACCCAAGGATCAAATCACCAACTTTACTATGTGTTCAATCTTCTATTCTTGTGACCATAAAGAAATCTTACATCTCCATAGAACTTTACGATTTTCAAGGACTTTCTCCCCAAGTGTTATTCTACAGTACTTAATTGCATAAATATTATTATCCACATCTACAGGTGAGGAATCTGAGTCTTAGAGGGATTAAGTTACTTGTTCTAAGTCATGACCACAGCTAATAAGCACCAGGAGTGGGGTTCAAACTCAGGCCTCCTAATGCTCTTTCCAATGTGCCACATTGGATCATATTGTCATGAAACAACAAAGGAAGAGGTTGTCTAGACCTCTTAAAGGGTCTAGACTTCTTAAAGGGTCCATGCCACTGGTCACTGCACCATGAGTGATATCTGCTGCTGCCAGAAAAAAAAGGAACCAAAGTCAATAGAGAAGCTACTCCGACCATCTTCAAGGCTTCTCTGAAAACACTCACTGTTGACTTTTTCCCTACCATGACTTCCAGCTCCTCCCCATTGAGTAACCCATCAATCTAGCGAGGGTTATCAATTCTAACCTTCAACTCATCAGGCAAAGATTGAAAAGGGGAAGGATGTAGAACCTCAAGATTTACCTAAGTGGTCTTTTGCCTGGGTCTAGGCCAGGGGTTTTTTGTGTCTTGGATCCCTTTGGCTGTCTGGTAAAGCCTATGGACCCCCTCTTAGTAATGTCTTTAAAGGTATAAAATAAAATACATAAGATTACAAAGGAAACCAATTGTACTGAAATAGTTATCAAAATAACTTTTAAAAACAAAATCGCAAAGCCTTTGTTAAAAACTCCTCATCTAGACACATTTTGTGGGGCTTGGTGAAGGGTAGCTGCTCCTATTCCAGCAGGTCTTATCCCCAAGAGTCATCTACCTGGTTTCTGTCATGAATCATCAACTACATAAAATGGAAATATACAAGTGTTTGCATGACAAAAGACAAAGGGACAATGCTTTGGACTTGATTTGAATTTTCCTTTTCCTAGCACCCACAGTGGCCTCAAATAGATATACAACCACATCACCAACAGATATACCAGTGACAGACATAAATGAAATAGGTGGAGAGAAGACTTCAAAAGAGATTTCTGACACTATGCAACTCCCAAGGTAAGGATGAATTCATTCTCTCTCCCCCAAATAATCCACTTTTTTGAATTTTCCTATTATTGCTAAAGGCATCACTCTCCTTTCAATTTCCCAGGTTCGCAAACTCAGCATCTTCCTTGACTCTTTATTCTCTCACAGCAGACACAATCAGTTGTCAAATCTTGTTATTTCTACCTTCACAAAATCTCTTGCATACTTCCCCTTCTCTCCATTCACACAGCCTTGCTCAGGTCCTTATCATCTCTCACTTGGACTATTGTAATAGTCTTCTAGTAGGGCTCCCTGACTCTAAATAGATTCCCAGATTCTCTACTCCAAGCCATCCTCCACAAAGCTGCCAAGGTGATTTTGCTATAATGCAGTTTTGACCATGTCATTCTCTTGCTCATTAAACTACAGTGGCTCTATATTACCTCCAGAATCAAGTATAAAGTACTCAGGCATTAAGGCCCTTCGCAACATGGACCCTGTACTATCTTTCCAGTTTGCTCATACTTTACTCCCATCCACACTCAATGATACAGAGATTCAAGTCCACTTTCTATTCTTCGCACATAATACTCCACCTCCCTTCTTTGGGTCTCTGCACTGGCTTCCCCCATGTTTGGAGTATTCTTCCTCACCTCTGCCTCTTGACATTCCTGGGATTTTTTCAAGGTTTAGCTCAAATGCTACCTTCTACAGGAGACCTTTCCTGGTCCCCCCAACTGCTAGTGCCTTCTCCTCTAAGACTACCTTCCTTTTACTTTGTATGAATTTTATTTACCCATTTATTTACATGCTGTCTGCTGCATTTGAATGTAAACTTCTGAAGGACAGCAACTATTCCTTTTTATATTTTTGCCTTTCTTTGTATCTTTAGCACTCAGCACAATGTCTAGTGTAGGTATTTTAAAAATTCTTGCTAATTGATTGAAAGAGTCACAAAACCATAAAACGTCAGAGGTAGAAGGAATCTTAGAGACCACTTAATGCAACCTTAATTGAAATATAGTTTGAAGAAAAAAGAAACCAAGTTCCAGACCTAAGGAAATTATTTTCCCTAGATCACACAACTCTGGAGTGGCAAAGCTTGGATAAAGGCCTGGTTCTCTTAGGTCTCAGTCCAAACTCTCTCCACATGTCCCAATGTGGAGAGTACATTTATGTCCAGATCTAGGCACATACTTTTACTCTCACGAATGATTATCAAGGTTCACAGTTGTATCTCGTCCTTATCAACTTGGCTATACTTCTCCCCTAGTTGATGTTCAGACTGGGGACCCTATTAACCTTGGATAGCTTGCCCCTATGGCAAATGTAGGGCCACACTCTGGCTCTATATTTGGTTATTAGTTAACAAGAGAGTCTGCTTAGTTCTCAAAAAGTTTTTCTTTGCATCATTCTCCAAGTGTTGATTACAATCATCAGTCCAGCAGGTCAGTTGTCCAAGTGCAGATGGGACGTGGGATGTGTAGGTGGAAGAAGGGATTAGACCATCAACCACTTTGTATTTTCTTTTTTTTTTTCAGTAGATCTGGGATCTTTGACAAGCCTGGAGTACTGTTCTTGATCCTGGGTTTCTTAATTATTTTATTGGCGGGAGCTTTGTTTTTGGCTTGGAAAATGATGATGAGAAAGAAGAAGGGTGAGTGTGCCATCCCAGGCCATGGTTTTTAATATTTTTTTTATTTTTCCTGTTAGTTTTTTTTCACATATCTAGCATTTGTTGTCTCTCCCTTCCCTCCTCCTTCCATTAAAAAAAAGCCCTGTAAGACACATGCATAGTCAAGAAAAAATATTCGTATTGGTCATGTCCAAAAATGCGCATTTGTTAGTCCCATCACCCCTTTCTGTCATGAGGTAGGATTCTTTGTCACCAGTCTTCTAAAATCTTAGTTGATTAGATTTCTTCGGTCTTTCAGAATTGTTCATTTCTACAATATCAATGTTTTAGTATACATTGTTTTCCTGGTTCTTCTCACTTTACATCAATTCATACAAATCTTCCCAGTTCATACAAAACATCCCCTTTATTATTTCTTATGGAGCGATAGTATTCCATTACATTCATATCCCATTATTTGTTCAGCCATTAACCAATTAATTGGCTTAGAGTCTAGTTTCTAATTCTTTGCCACCACGAAATGAGCTAATATAAATATTTTTGTACCTATGTGACCTTTTCTTCCTTCTTTGATATCTTTGTTTTATAGGCCAAGTAATGGTATCACTGGGTCAAAGGGCATGCAAGTTTTGTAACTTTTTTCAAATTGCTTTCCAGGCACCCTGGAAAAACACCCTCTGCTCCTTCAGGACCCTCTTCCTTCTCTAGGATATAGATCTAATAGTAAGCCACCTAAGTTTATCTCAGGCTCCTTGATGTATCAGTGGTTTGGAGTGAGGTGGATGCTTTAAGCATAGCCCTTCTCTACTTCTAAGGCTCTCCAAAAGGAGAGACCCAAAACAAAAGCCATGAGAAGTTGAGAAGAGGGAACTCAGTTGTCTTCAGAGGAGGAAAGAAATAGATCTTCACTGTCTCTCATATGGGAAATTTTCCTTCCCCCTCCACTTCAAACACAGCAGTCTCACTCACATGCTCCAGTTTCTCATTGCATATTTTTGGTTTTTGGGGAAGGAAGTAGTCAGTTCTCAGTAACCTGTTTCACAGGCTGAAGAAGAATCATTTCCTCTGTTTCACAGCTGGCTTTTATCATTTTCCTACAACTTCATTATTAATCAATCACACAGAAGGTTTTCTCAGACCTATTTAACTTTAGGGCACTGAGTAGCCTGGGCACTTTTCTCTAAGGGCCCAATGGTCCCATTCTTCCCCTGTTTGGAAAAATTAGTTCTCAGTAAAACTGCTAAATTCCTGAGTTAGGACTATAAGACTCCCATGCCAGTTGACATCCTTATTTTGCCCCAGGCCCTGGGGTATAGTCAGGTAAATTTTTTCAACCCATTCGAAGTTCATACTCAATTCACACTTACATCCTCCTTCCTTCTAAGAATATCTTTTCTCTGATGTTTGTTCTTTCCACTTACATTAATTTTTTTAAGACTTGGTCTCCCTATCTCATCCAGGTTGACAGTATAAATACTATTTCATGGGCCTGGTCTTTCTCTGACCAGCATGGCAACATGGACCTGCTCAATTTTTGATCTGAGTCTGTTTGCCCCTCCTAAGGCAACCTGGTAACTCCTTCGCAGAAGCACACCATATAAATGCTGACCTTGGTTCAGATATTTGTTCATGTTAGCTCACTCTAGTTTACAATTCCTGAACTTAGCCTGAGTCTTCCCAGTAGTGGTGATTACTGAGGTATACCACTGTGCCTGGCTCCATTGACTCTGGTTTTGTCATTGTATATACTGTTTTCTTGATTCTACTTATTTCACTCTATACCAGTGCATGCTTCTGTGTATTTGTAATTTCTTACTACACAGTAATATTCCATTAATTATATTTATGTATAATATCTGTTTAGCCATCCTCTAATTATCTTGTTTCCAAGTCTTTACTACATAAAGATGCTGCTGGAAATAAATTTTTTTAAAAAGGATATCTTTTCTCTTCTCTGCCCTTCTAAACTCATCCTCAAGAATATTATTACTCAAAAGCTTCCTCTTCCAGGAAACCAGACTAGACTACCCTGTCCAGCTCTGATCAGTCCAACCACTCCATTAAATCCATCCAACACCAGCTTATCCAGGCCAGTGATAGAGGTGGGAAGTGGGGTAAAGGGAATAATCTTGAATAGAAGGGTGGAGAGTCAAATAAGGGACTCTATGATCTTTGTTTTTGACAACATCAGCAGAGGGCCAAGTTTCCAAAGAGGGAAGAGAGTAGCCTATGCACTACTCAAGGTCCTGAAGTTAAGGAGGCCCAGGAGATACCCCCTAAGTGAGACACTGTAACATTTGGGAGGGAAAATAAAACAGGAAAGTGTCATGGGCTTAGCTGCCAAGCGGGGACAGTGGTTGCCCTTTGGCTTGTCAAATATCCCCAAAAACGCAGACTACTTCCCTAGGGAGCATAGTGGCTAGAGAGCTGGTCCTAGAAGCAGAGATCTGAGTTAATATCTGGCCTCAGACACTCCCTAGAAGCATGACCCTGAGTAAGTCATTCAATCTCTGACTGCCTCAGTTTCCTAACTTGTAAAATGGGGATAATAATAGCACCTACCTCAAAGGTTGTTATGGGAAACAAATGAGATATGTGGAAGGTGTTGTAGACATTTTAGTTATTATGTTTATTATTATTTCCCCAAAAAGTACGCAAAGAAAAATTAGAGCATGTGAGCTGCTAGGCTAGGAGTCTGACCATCAGAGAAATCACTGAGCATAATGAGGCACAACAGTTTAAGACGTATATGAACCTATCTAAAATGGCCTATATGTATATATAACAAATTATAAAATTTATAAAAAAATAATATTTTATTTTTTAAATATGTGGGTGAAATGACTACCTTTTTAGATTAGGGCCACTAGACATCAAGGATCATATATTTCCTTTTTGAGTCCTTGTCCCACCCAAGTGGTGTCATGACACCATCACATTCCTTGCCACCATCCCAAGTCCCAATATGATACTCTGCCTATAGAATTAAGTGCATAGTTGTATCTGATTAGACAAGTTTGTGAACTACCCTTTCCTTACCACAACCCCCTTTGAAGGTCTTTCATCCTCCTCTTTCACAAGGACAGAAGTGTGGGAGAACAGAGTTATGCTTTAAAAAATGGACAACTCTATTTGGACAATGACAGAATGAATGAATAAATGAATGAATGAAAAGATATTTATTAAAGGCTTGCTACAGGCAAAAGCACTGTAAGCTTTTTGCTGGACATCAGGGAAAATCATGATCGTGACTTCTTGAAATGTGATCCCAAGAGACATGATTGAGTCAGAGAACTTTAACAATAGAAAGAATGTAGATACCTCTAGCTTGAATGGTTGCAGTAATGTGCTGGCCAAAGAAAGAGGGATGCTCATGTTGGGCTAGAAGATCTCTTAAAATCTGTCTCAAAAGAAGTAATATATCATAGTGGAGAGAGAGAATGGATCTGAGAGTCAGGAAGACATAGAGTCAAGACCCATGGACTAGCCGTGTAACCCCTGGGCAGGTCACATATTTCTTGATACCCTTGGTCAACTTTCTTTTTTTTTTTTTACCATTTTCTACAAAGTTTTACTAGATGTAACATAAACAACACATTAAAGAGAATGAAGGAGTCCAGAAAATGCATTAGGCTAGCAACATTCAATCACCTCGTCAAGAAGAGAAACATGGGAGCCAAGAAGAGCACAGGTTTAAAATATTCACATTAGCAAAACGTTACAGATGAAGATGATGGAAGATTCTGGCCTCATAAAACAGTGAAAAGCTGTGCTGGATAAAAAAATAAATTGCAGAAATCTTTGCATAAAACCTAAAGAAGACAGATCAGCTTAAGAGCATTTATAGAGGAATCTAGAACAACAAATAAATGAAAAAAATGGAATAGATCTGTTACCATTTTTTTGCAAACTGTTTTCATGATTTATGACAACAGCACTACCACATTTAGATTCTTAAATACCTTGGTCCCTTATGTGCTATGTATGGAAGTAGAAATAGCACTTAAGAAGAAGCTGGTAAGTTGAATTTCATTTTACTTTTTAACAATGTCTTTTTATTATTACGAACTTGACATACATCAACAAATGTAAACATTTCCTTATACAAAGAAGAACTGAAAAAGAAGATTATATAGAATGCCATAGACCTCCAATATATGCAGCTCACTTAAAAATGTATATATTACATTTAAAATGGTGATTCTAGCACTGTCTTCCCTCTCTGTCCTCTTCTGAATTTCTTTCTGTTCCCTCTGTATATTTTTTGAATGCTTGATTAATGCTTCCTTCTCCTTCTTCTACTGCTCTTTCTCCTCCTTCTCCTTTGCCTGCTCCTCTTCCTCCTCCTTTCATGATCACTTATTCCCTCAACATTCAGTATCTTCTGGTTCTTGTTTATCTGACTGTCTTTTCTTTTCATGCTTCTCTTGATTCTTGTGTTTGAAAGTCAAATTTTCTATTCGGCTCTGGTCTTTTCACTGAGAAAGCTTGAAAGTCCTCTATTTTATTAAAAATCCACATTTTGCCTTGGAACATGATACTCAGTTTTGCTGGGTAGGTGATTCTTGG
>CM053626.1:195523043-195542906 GCA_028646595.1 Phalanger gymnotis | reverse complement strand
CAGCTTTTCCCACTAACCTTCTCTGTTGTCTTTGCTGTTTGTGGGTTGTGAGGTCTGGTACATGCCACAGCTCAGTAATTCAGCACGCTAGGGCACTCTCCGCTCCACTCCTGGTCTCGTCAGTCCACAGTCTGCGGTCCACGGTCTGCGGTCCGCGCCGCGCAGCGCCCGCTGGGCTCTGCTTGGCTCAGCTCCACTCCCCTCAGCTGGGAGCTGGGATTTCCGTGCGAGACAGAACTTACCCCAAGACCATCCAGGCTGTCCTGGGCTGGAGCCCTGCTTCCCTCTGCCATTTTGTGGGTTCCGCAGTTCTAGAATTGGTTCAGAGCCATTTTTTATAGGTTTTTGGAGGGACTTGGTGGGGAGCTCACGCCAGTTACTGCTTTCTAGTCGCCATCTTGGCTCCGCCCCCCCCCCCTTGGGCAACTTTCTAATCCAGAAGTTCTTAATTTTTTTGTGACATGCACTTTAGTACTCTGGTGGAGTTTATGGATCCCTTCTCCAAATAATGTCTTTAAATGCATAAAATAATATATATGGATTTCAAAGGACCACTTTTCTCTGAATAATGTCTTTAAATGTGTAAAGTTTTGTGTGTATGTGTGTGTGTGTGTGTATACATACATATGTATATATGTGTGGGTAGGTGTGTATGGATTTCAAAGGGAACTAGTTAGATTGAAATGAGGTCATCAATTGAAAACACAAAAAACAGATCAAGGACCTCCAAGAACACCTGCTTCAAGATAAGTTGTAGAAAGGGTGCTGCTCTGTATTGGTAAGGAGAGTTTCCTCACTGACAGTTCTCTATAACAATGAAATCATGAGTCCTCTTCAGAAGGAGATAGCAGAGTATACAGAAATGAGCACAAGTGCTGGTTAGAGAAAAGAGCACAAGTACTGGTTAGAGAATCTGGATTCATATGCTACTTCTAACACTTTTTATGTGATCTTGGGCAAGTTACCTAAACCCCTCCCTGGGCCTTGGTTTCCTCTGCTACAAGTTGAAGGGGCTAGACTAAATGGGCCACAATGTTCCATCCAGCTCTAGATCCATGATTATAGGGAAAAATAAAAGGAGACATCATTTCAGATTCTACAAGGTGCTCCTCTTTGAAGATGAACATATTTCCTCAAGTGTAGATTGCCCCTGCCTTTCCTCCACCCTGTCCTGCTTCTCCTTTTTCCTTTTAATTACTGACTCTACTTCTGAGCCCATCTCTACTTTACACACTGATGCCTAACCATCCTTGTTTCTTTTTAGCTGGTGACAAGTCAGTGGTATTCCTGGACTCTAATCAGGTAAGAGAAGCTATGGTCTGAGGGAAATCGAGGTTCCCCTCCTCCTGTTCTTTCCCTGAGAAGCAAAGAGGCAAAGAATGCAGTTATATAATATCCCATGGCACAATGGAGTCTTCCTTTATTTTGATCCATTCCTGTGGAGAGGTGGTATGGCCTAGTAGCTAGAAGGCTGGCCTCAGACTCAAGAACACTTGACTTATACTGGCTGCGTAAACTTAGGCTAGTTAGCCTCTCAGGGGCCTGAGCATCTCTAAGACTCCATGTTGCCAAGAAGGGACTGACCTTGCCTCAGTAAAGAAAGTTCATTATACTAATGCAATCACTCATAGGCTCAGTCCCTATTCCTATGCCTAACAAAGAGGGTTTGGCAATGATTCCCAATCAGGGCCATAGGCATTGTGCTCATGGGCTCGGGTCACTACTTTCCTCTCTTACTCTAAGAGAAGTCTGCAGATAAGGGATAATAATTTAGCTGGGCTTTCGCCAGAGAGGAGCTGGGGTGAATTTGGAGCCAGGACACAAAGGCTATGGGAAGGTGTATGGGGCATTCAGAAGGAGACTCAGTAGGCACAGAGGAGTGGGTCAGCCTGGGAGGAGGTGGAAATTCTGGGTCTGGTCATTTACCTGATACTATCCAATGTGCTGACGAGCCCCTGTGCCTTGCTCCTGAGCAGCCAAACAATGAACCTTGTTACTCGAATCCAGAGCTACAGGAGAGACCCTCGAATCAGGATCCACCTGTCCAAAGAAATCCAAGTGTAGAATGTAGCACTGTGGTAAGTACTGGAGTCTTTCTCTCTGTACATACATATCTTTAGCCCTATTCCCAATACTAAGGATTTTAAAGGCATCTTGGGAAAGGCAATATCCATGAAACTTGAGCAGGTTCGATGTCATAGACTAGTCAGCAACTTTTAATGTGGCCAACACAGGATGAAAAAAGCATAGTAAATATGGATTTTTGCCACACACAACGTGCCTTATTGGGCTTGGTGCCCATGCCTTGAGAAGTGACTAGGATTGAGAATTAAGTTATAATATCAGTGAGGAAATGTGGGGGTGGCTAAGGAATGCAGTCCAGCCTGTGGCTTAAGAATGTCAACATGTAGTTCTAATCAGAAATTGTCAATGTTCTTGTGTGTTTTGGTTTTTAGTTGTTGTTCTTAAGTTTCAGTTTTTGTTTCTTGCCTAAGTTCACTTTGATCTGACTTTCATTCAAGTCCAACTTAAGTTCTATCTAAGAACAGGGTAGACCACCTACATAGATCTGGCTCTAGAAGGGGCCCTTAGATGCCATCAAGCTCCACCCCATCACTTTTCAGATAAGGAAAGTGAGGCCTAGACAGGTTAGGTGGATTGCCCAAGATCTCACACTGATAGTAAGTGGAATTTGAACCCAGGTCCTATGATTCTAAATCTAGTCCTCTTTTCACTGCTTGATTCCCCCTGAAGTGGGTACCCTACAATGGAAGCAAATATGTTCATCAATAAGCATTCATTATGTGCTTTCTATGTGATAACCACTGGGAATACAAATACAAGCAGAAAGAAAGAGTCCCGTACTTGAAGGTACTTACATTCCGATGGAGGAAGGCAACACATAAAAAGAAGCTGAAAGGGGGAAAACTCAACCCTAGGACTGGGGTAGGTGGCAGGATGGGAAAAGTATGGTAGAAAATATTCAGAGCACAGCCTGGAAAGAAATGAAGATATGGCTGGTCTGGTCCCCTCCTTAAAGGGAGGTTCTGGAGGAGCCAACCAATCAGAGGGAGATGCTGCAGAGGTGGTGGATACTTCTTTCCGATGTACGAATCCCAGGGCTCTTAGAGTGAGCTTCCAGGAGGAAGAAGTTGCTGGAGCATGGTGGAGGAATGTTGGATAAATTCAGGAAAGGAATAAAGACCTCTTTTAAAATACCCCGATCCTTGGGTGAAATTTTTAGGAGAGCGAAAACTTTGGAAGTTCATGACTTCATATGCCATGTCATAGAGGGGCAAGCTTTAGACAATAGTACTGCCATTAGTCTTCCCTATGCTAGAAAAATGTGGACAGCAGCACTCCTGGAATGACTTACATATGGCATGGAATTCCCCAGTGCCATTGTTTCTGCATCAGGAAGAAGACAAAATGACTCCAATGTCAAGGACTCTTATACCAGAGGGGTGATCTTCTATCACTTCTGTACTCCTAGTTTGACAAAAACAATAATAGCATTTCTAGTCCTAACTCTCAGCTAGGATCATTCTTCCAGGTCACAAGTAGGGAGTCATGGAGGTGTTTTTTCACCAGTAAATTGGTAGGTCTTGGCAACAGATTGGAAATGAAAAGCGAGAAATAGTGAGGAGTTGAGTATGACAACAAGGTCACAAGCATGGGTGACTGGGAGGATGATGGTATACCCCACAGTAATGGGAAACTTTGGAAGGGTATAGGGCAGTGATGGGGAACCTGTGGTCTCGAGGCCACATGTGGTGCTCTAGTCCTCAAATGTAGTCCTTTGACTGAATCTAAACTTCACAGAACAAATCTGTTTAATAAAAGGATTTGTTCTGCAAAATTTGGACTCAGTCAAAAGGCCACACCCAAGGACCTAGAGGGCCATATGTGGCCTTGAGGCTGCAGGGTCCCCACCCCTGGTGTAGGGTTTAGGAAGAAAGGTGATGAGTTCAGTTTTGTACATGTTAAGTTTAAGACGATTTCTACTAGATAGTCAGTTCAAAAGATGTGAAAGAAGTTAGAGAATGTGAGACTGGAGGTCAATAGAGAGGTTAGACAGTATAGATTTGAGAATCATCAGCATAGAAATGGCAATTAAATTACATGGTTGCTGATGAGATCACCAAGTGAAACAGTATAGAGGGAAAATAGAAAAGGGGCCATGATAGAACCCTGTGGAATACCTACAATGAGTGAGTTTGACTTGGATGAGTACATCCAGTGATGGAGGAAATGCCTTCAAGTGCTTTAAAGTAGTCTGACCTTATTGCTTCCTTACAAGATCCCATCTGGAGGGAAGGGGTAAGGTATTCTCCCTATGGTGCAGCTGAGGAAACTGAAACACAGAGGGGTTATATGATTTGTCCCAATACCATACCTAGTCAGAGATCAAGCTTGAAACTCACCTATGAGGCCCCATTCCCAGCCCAGTTCTCTGGAGGGACTCCCCTCCAAACTGCCTACCTGATAGATAACCCAAGAGAGAAACACCAAGTTAGACTCTAGTTAATCTTATTGTGGAATTGTGGAATTAATGAAGCTTGATTCATCAGAAGAAACCCTCAATGGTTTCTAAGTGAGAGACTTTAGAGCCTTTCATTTTGTATACTAACTTCTATGGCATGTGGGCTGGGGAGAGAATGTGGTGAAAATTGAGAGTAATAGGTTCCTGTGCTGGAAAAGGAAAGATATGGGGTAGGACTTTCAAAAATAGCTTGGCAGGATAATGATGAAGGATGAGAAGAAAAGAAGGGCAGAAAGCCCAGCTACAGGGACTGTGAAGTTTTGATTACCAGACTCAGGTGAGGAGCTTTGCAGAATCGCTGTGCCTGAAACAGGTGCTGATTCAAATGGGGAATTCCTAAATTTGCTTCTACCTTAATCCCTCACTGGCTGTGTGGTATTGGGACAAGTCATTTAACCTCTCAACATGTATCCTTACCTTTTTCATCTGTGCTATCTGACTCTTCTCCTACCCCAACTCAGTATGTCCATTTAGCAGTTGCCTTGGCCAAGGGACTAATGAGGACAAGTCAGGTTGGGTCTGTAACATACTTTGTGATCTCCCACTTACGAGTCAAGGATATACATAGATGGGCTAAGGAACGGATAAGAGATACATGAGGAAGAACATCATATCAGCCATCTATCTTGGGAAAAAAGCCAGCAATACTGGGAAAATCTCTGGCAGCACATCAGTGATGTTTTATGGGAGGAGGTCTTGAGTAGGTCATCCCTGTTCTCAATCTCCATAGGTGCTTGAGAAATGCTGCTCTAAGCTGACTATTCATTTCTCTCATTCTCTCCTTTCCCTGGCCCCCTAAACATATGCCCTTTCTCTCTACAGATTCCTGCTCAAGAACAGTCTGTTACATACTCCATCTTAACTTTTCCCATGGACAACCAGAACACAGCTTTGGAGACACAGGAGTACTCAGAGGACAAAATAATATATAGTACAGTAAAGAAGACATAGGCTGCAACCCTCTGGCCTCCTGCACTGAAGCCTGGCCTTTTGGATAAAAACGTAAATAAACTTATCTCTCTTTTTCCCAGATACTTATGTATCAATTTTGTATTGTAATGGGGTCTCAGAAGTAATTATGTGGCACATACAAATATAAGTAACTAAAAGAATGGCTGGTGGGAAGGTGGGAAGAGGATGGCTTCCATCTGAGACCTAGGCAGAATGGTATATGAGAAGGAAGATTTATCTTGGGATCAGAAGACTTGGGTTCAAATCCTGTTTCTTTCTGACTCTGAGCCCTTATTCTGATATTAGTTATTCAATGGAACCTCTTTAAGCCTCAATTTTCTTCCCTGTAAAATAGGACTCATAATACTTACATTAACTGTAATCATATTTAAATTACCTCCCTCACAGGGTTGTTATAAGGAAAATATTTTGTTTAACCATAAAATTCCATAGAATATGAACAATTATTATTACATAGTATGATATCCCATAAAACCCCAGGGCTGGGTGTTGGGGGCCCTCAATCTTAGTCACCCTCCTCTCTATTTTCAGCTCTCCTTCCCTACCGCCTGGAAGAGTGGCAACTGAGAATATATAAGTAACAATGGTCACACTAGGGACCAGTAAGAAACATTTACTCCAAAAGGAACCAAATGAAAAAATTCAGGTCCAATTCTCTTCTTTTCTATCTTTCCCTTGGCTTGATTTCAGTTGCTTATTTTGCAATGAAGGTGGGGAATACATTCTCTCCAAGACCTATAAGACAAGGCATGGATTTAGAAGTAGAAGGAGGCAAAGAGACCAAGTTTATAGCTCTCCAAGGTGTTGGGAAAGGATGGGCTGAAATTTTAGCATCTATGGGACTTATGAATGATGGTATATTGGTGCAGTCCAAACCCTACACACACTGTACTTGTTAATCCCTGGAACTTGGGCTATTCAAGACACTCCCAGAAGAGGAGGACAGTGGGATTGCATACCCCGAGTTCCAACCCTCTCCTCCTCCAATTTTTCCTGCACTTTTGTTCCCACCTTCTGTTTATCCCCTGCTCAATCTTCAGCCATTCAACATTTAGTCATTCAAGCTATCCAGTCCCTGGTAGTTTTTATTATAATGGTGAGGGAAGACCAGGGTTAAGATACTCTGCAGTTAATAGCAGCATTGATTCAGTTACTTAGCACAGTTTCAGCTCTATAGTGCCAACCAATCCCTCCTTAGCACACCTACTTGCAGTTCAGGTTTGACAACACTCATCAATCTTCCTGGGCTTTGCTTATCTCACGCTGCGGTTAGGCACCTTGAAGTCAGACAACTTGGAATGGAATACCATCTCCACTTTTGACTAACTGTGCAATCCTAGGCTAGTCACTGGACCACTTGGATCAGAATCCTCATCTGTAAAATGAGAATCATGGGATTCAGAGCTAGAGAGGAGCTCAGATACCACTGCCAGTCTTAGAGGCCATTGAAAAAATAATTCTGTAGTCATTTGCTTATTAACTGTAACCTTGGGCTCAATATTGGCATTTGCATAAGACTGTCCTTATTGGTAGAGAGATACATAACTCATACTTCTGTGCCTGAATGAGGGGTGGAGTTGGCAAGAGGTTAGGAGAGGAGAGATGCTTGATTTTTTGGCTTCAGTCTTTGAGAGGCCAGACAAGGTGGCAGAGTGGAGCATCTAATAATCATTCTCTCCAAAAACAAGGAAAGTCTTATGCAAATTCCAACCTTAAGCCAGAAGGGTTAGATAGTTATCTGGGGAGATTCACCATAGACTCCAAGTCAAGCCTGAACAGTATGAATCTATTTGTTGGCTTAAAAAAAGCAAAATATAATCAATGAGGAGAGGCAAGTATGGGGGTGGGGGAAGGGACAAAGCATAGAAATTTTGGAGATTAATGAATCTGTACAACAGCACACAAAATTAATGGATTCATTAAGAACCAAACCACTGAGGATTAGCAGCTTTGTGGGGGTCTTTGCAATACTCAGAGAAAAAAGCAAAATATTAATGAGAAATTGACTATAGCATGCTACACAAGCAGGTTACATATGTCTTCCATTGTTCCCCCTTGGGGCAATGAACTTTCCCAGAATCTGTCAGGGATGCAATACCTAAGATACCCAGAATCTCTTGTAGTTACAAGGTTCTGGAAGCTGCACAAAAATAACAAGCCTAAGATCTAATAGAGGCAGCTAGGTGGCACCATAGTGCCTGGCCTGGAGCCAGGAAGACTCCTCATCTTCCTGAGTTCAAACGTGACCTCAGACACTTGCTAGCTGTGTGACCTTGGGTAAATCACTTAACCCCATCTGTCTCAGTTTCCTCATCTGTAAAATGAGGTGGAGAAGGAGTTGGACATGACCGAAACGACCAAACAGAAAAAAACGTTCTAGTAGACCCGGAATCATGACTCCACAAAAGCTATTCCCTTCATCCTACAGATGAGAAAACTGAGGCACAGAGAGCTTCAGTAACTTTTTCAAGATGGCAAGAGCTTCTGCAAAAGCAGAACTGGGATTTGAACCTAAGGTCTCTAATGCCAAAGTCCTTTTTTATTTATTGAGTCTAGTTATGATCTCATTGACGTAGGATGCTCCCAGTGTGGAAATTCCTCTGCCAGTGCAGATAAGCACCTGCTTTGCAACTTGTTTTAGAGTTGTTGACCAGTCAGTCAGTCAGTCAGTCCATAAACAGGCACTGTGCTAAGTGCTACAGCCCTCCCTCACTCAAATGAAAGTCAACCGCAAGTGTTGTCATCATTTCTCTGATGTCAAGGTCTTCTTCGAGAATGCAAGACAAACACAACAACAACAACAAACACAACAACAAAGCTAAGTTTATCCCTAGATAAAAAGAAAAGAGATAGTCCCTGCTCTCAAGGAGTTCGCAATGGGCCTCAGTTCCTTCCTCTGCAAAATAAAGGCATTGGACTAAATGATATTTTATGTCTCTCAGAGGTTTTGGAAGTTTTTTGCTCCAGCCCTCCAATCAGAGGGGTAAAGGACACCAGGGTACTGATGAGATGTGAGCACCAAAGCTGATGCAATCTAGAAGGATGATGAGTTTCTTGGTGATGAGATGTCCTGCAGAAGTTCTGTCGGTGAAGTGCTGCCAGTGGCAACAATCTCTAACTGAAAGGTTGAGTGACTTGCCTGGGATCATGCCACCAGTTCACAGCTGAGGCAACACTTGAACCCAGGTCTTCTTGACTCCAAGTCCAGCTTTCTATCCACTATACCACTATAATGCTCTATTCACCATACAATCATGTGTTCTTAGTATTAACTCTCATTTAGGTTTCTGATGTTACAAGTAATGACCATACAACTTTGAGGCATTGATTAGAAACTTGAAAACATGTATCTTGGAAAGCATTTTCAATAAGCATTAGTAAATGGCACCTTGCCAGATAGATGCTAAAGGTACAAAGACAAAAGTCAGAGTATTCTTTCCTTTAAGGAGCTTATATTCTATAGTGGGGAAGAGAAGATAGGAAAGAACATGTACACAAATAGATAAGTATAAATATATGCATATATATCATGTATGTATATATGTGTGTATGTATTTGTATGTGTATACATACACAAAGTATGGTGGGGGTGGGGGCACTAGCAACAGGAAAATCAGAATAGGTCTTGAGGAGGAAATGACATTTGAGGTGAGCTTAGGGACCCTGCTAGGGACCAGTAACAGCAATAAGGGCAGGAAAGAGGAAACTGGCAAGAGACTTAGTAGTTAGTATCTATGGTATAAGGCAGCACTATATGGTGAATGCTCAAATGTGGTGCACAAAGGGAAGCAAGTCAATGTATTTCTGGGCCTGATCATTATTGTTAGTCCTTCATTCTCAAAGAGGACCACAACATCCGGAAGATGATGTCATGACTTGCAAGTGAATTGGATTTAAGTGAAGGAGGGCTGTGAAAAGTCACCAGCGTCACTTTCTCCTCCAGAGCCATCTAGTCCAGTGGCCATATATAGATCAGGACGATTGGAGATGGTCCAGCCCTGAGCCTGATAAAGTAAGGATGAAGGAGAGGAAAATGAAAATAAAAAAGAAAGAAGATATTATCAGTCAATAAGCATTTGCTAAGTATCTGCTACGTGCAAGGCACTGTACTAGGTTATGGAGATACTAAGACAAAAAGGAAAGAATCCCTACCCTCTCAAAAAGAGTTTCAATTCTATTGGGGAAGAAACATGTTTATAAGTATAGAAGACTTTACTAACCCATATGTAGAAGTGCCGTGTACAAGATCCCACATGTATTGATCCTACTAGAAAGGGTGTGTGTGTGACACAAGGGGTGAGAAATATTTCTTGGGTGATTTCCAGAATATATACACTATGTCTCTACCCTTCAGTTTGCTACTGACTTGTTATTTTATAAATTATTTAAAACTACCTTAGAAATTACTTAATATGAAAAAAAATCTCTCATTAATTAGCTTCATGCCTCCAGTCCAATAAAAATGGAGAAACTTATTTTCTCATAAGCTATCTCTCCTCTTTCAGGATCCAACTTGGAACATAGGCTTAGGCAAACACTATTTCTACTGCCCATATAATTTATTGACAAAAACAAATCATACAAAGATGTAGATAAATATTTAAACGATGTATCAGCTCTGAAAAAGATCATAGCCAGAGTCAACTCTGTGCTCTGGAAAAAAAGAAAGTTGTTGGTGTGAGTTCTCTCTGAAACAGCTGCTTCCTCCAAAATACATGAATCACAGTCCAACAATTCATTTCTCTTTAGGATGTAGCTGACTCTGAAACAAGTTCCTCTTGGAATGATCTTTCACTCAATTCTCAGAAATCACATTCCAGCTCTTCTGAAAAGTCAAATCAACAAACATTCATCAAGTTTTTACTATGTGCTAGACACTGTACTAAATGCTAGGGACACAAAGAAAGGGGAGAAACCAGTCCCTGCCTTCAAGGAGTTCACATTCTAATGATGGAGAGAACATACAAACACCTATATACAAACAAGAGATACACAAGGTAAATTGGAGGTCATCTCAAAGGCATTAAGTGGGACCAAGAAAGGCTTCATGCAGAAGGTAGTATGTAAACTGAGACTTGAAGGAAACCAGAAAAGCCAGGGTGTGGAGATGAGGAGGGAGAGCATTCCACCTGTGGAAGATAGCCAGTGAAAATACATAGAGACTAAAGATGGAATGTCTTGTGTAAGAAACAGCAAGGAAGCCAGTGTCACTGAAGACGAGTAGAATGTAAGAAGACTGGAATGGTAAGAAGAAACCAGGTCGCAAAAGATTTTAAAATCCAAAGAGGATTTTATATTTAATAATGGAGGTAATAGGGAGCTAGAAGGGTTTATTGACTACGAAGGTGACGTGATCAGATCTGAGCTTTGGGAAGATTATTTTGGCAGCTAGGTACAGCAAGGACTGGAGAAGGGAGAGATTTGTGGAAGGAAGACCAACCCACAGTCTATTGTAGGAATCCATGTGTGAGACGGTGAAAGCTGGTACCAGGGTAGTTGCAGTATCAGAGAAGAGAAGGTGCCAAACTTGGGAGATGTTACAAACATAGAAATGACAAAATTTGGCTGGGTTCAACTCAGAACAACAGTTAAAGACTCTCAGTTCACCTTGGGAATTCTCAGGATCGCTTCAGGACAGAATGAGTTAGCTTTGTCAGGAATGGAGGGCATTAAATTCATTGAGTTCCCCTCTGAAGGACAATTAAACTCAATTCTCCCAAGGTGTCTCTTCAAACTCTTTCCAAGATGACAGTTAACTCTCTAAGTCCTTCTCAGGGTCATTTTCCAAAAGCAGTTCATTGTACAAATCTTTTCAGGAAAAAGTTCTCTGTTAGGTTTCTCTCAGTGTCTCACAAGACTCCTTCAAGGATAAAAGTTAACTGTCAGTCCCCAAGATCCTGTGTTTTCTTGTAGGTGCAGAAACAGCATCTAAAGCCTCTGTGAGAAGGATTATTTTAACTGGGATTACATAAATATTTACAAAATCTATACAAGAGAAATGCAAACTGAAAAACTTTAGGAAGGAATCAGAAAAGGCTTTATGTAGAAGGCAGTGCCTGAGCAAACTTTTGAAGGAAATAAAGAATTCTAAAAGAGAGATAAGGAGGAAATGCATTCCATACATGGGAGACAGCTTGTGAAATAGCAAAGAGATGAAAGACAAAATGTTCTGTGTGAGGAACGGTAAAACAATCATTTTGGCTGAACCATAGAGTGAAGAAAGGGAAGTGATATCTAATACTACCATAAAAGTAGATTGGGATTAGATTGTGAAGGGCTTTATATACTATACAGAAAAATGTATATTTGATTCAAAAGTCAATATGGAGCCAATGGAGTTTATTTAGAAGGAGAATGCCACACAGGCTATTGCAACAGCTTAAGTGGGATTTGATGAGGACTAAATTAGAGTGATAAGCGTGAAACTGGAGGAAAGAGGATGGATGCTATTGATCAACCAACCAACAAGCATTTATTAAACAATTACTGTGTGCCAGGCACTGCACTAGGATCTGGTTATTCAAAGACAAAGAATGAAACAAGCCATACCCTCAAAGAGCTTACATTCCATCCACCATTTTAATGGGGGATACAACATAGATGAATGTAAACAGAATAAATATAAAGTGAACAAATACAAGTATTTAAATACAAGCTTATTTTGGAAGGAGGGCACCAATAGCAGTGGGGCAGGATCAAGAAATGCTTCATGTAGCTGAGCTGAGTCTTAAAGGAAGAGAGAGATTCTGGTTGGCCAATGTGAAGAGGGACTCAGTATCAAGCATGAGGGATGGCCAGTGAAGTGGGACAGAGGTGGGAAATTGGAGATGGAATGTCATGTGTAAGGAACTGAGAGAAGGCCAGTTTGTCTGTATTGCAGGGAGCCAGAAGAAGAAAAATAAATAGAGTAAAAATTTAGTTTGGAAGCAGGCTAGGAAGAGCTTTAAAAGCTAAAAGGAGGCATTTCTATTTTATTCTAGAGGCAATAGGGAGCCACTGGAGTTCATTCAGTAAGGTATTAACAGGGCCAGATCTAAGTGTAAGGAAAAAATACTTGACTGTAGTAAAGAGGATGGTCCAATGGGGGAGAGAGCTGAGGCTGCAGATGAATTAGGAGGCCATTACTTGAGCTGAGTCTTGGAGGAAAAGAGGCATTCTTTGAAGCAAATGTGAGGAAAGAGTACATTTCTGGCATGGGATGAGGGGGTTGATGAGAATGGGGTACCAAGGTGGCCAGGGCAATAGTGCAAAAATGGAAGATAGAGACCCATGAGTGAGAAACAGAGAGAAAACCTGTTTGGCTAGCTTAGATTGTACAGAAAGAGGAGAAACGTATAATGAGTCCAGAAGGATCAGCTGGGGCTAGGTTGTGAAGGGCTTTAAAAGCTAAAAAGAGTATATTACAACTACTTAGTTGACATCTCTACATAGATATACAACCTAGATACTACCAAATAGGGATCAAAAATAACCAATTCCAAATAAAATTCATTTTCTCTCTAAATTCACCTCTCTATTTCTATTGAGGGCACTACCATATTTCCAGTTACCTAGATTTACAACCTAGAAGTCCTCCTCAGCTATTCCCTCTCACCAAACCTCCCCTCCCAGAACCAATTGGTTGCCAGATCCTGTCCATTCTACATCCTCAACAACACTCACATCCATTACCTTCACTATATTTACACTAGTCAGTCAGTAAGCATTTATTAAGTTCCTGCTGTGTGCCAGGAATTGTGCTAAGTGCTGAAGATACAAGGAAAGGTAAAGGACAATCCCTGTTCTCCAAGAGCTCACAGTATAATGAGGAATGCAACATCCAAGCAACATCCCAGTTCAGGCCCTTATCCCCTCTCCTCTGGAATACTGAAATAGCCTTCTAATCAGTTTCCCTATACCCAGCATCTGCCCCCTCCATTCCATCCTTCATATGGCTGCCAATGTGATATTCCTAAAATACAGGTTTGACTGTATCACTCCCCTGGATCAATACGCTTCCATGGCTCCCTATTGCCTTTCAGTTAAAATACAAGCTTCGTTTAGCTCTTAAAGATTTCACAATATCTCCTACCTCCATGCCTTTTTACAGGCTATATCTCATGCCTAGGACACTCCTGAAGGCTACTAGATGATGCCCCAGTGCAGAGTGCCAGGCCTGGAGTCAAGAAGATTCATCTTCCTGAGTTCAAATCCGGCCTCAGACACTTACTAGCTGTGTGAACCCAGGGAAGTCACTTAACCCTATTTGCCTCAGTTTCCTTATCTGTAAAATGAGCCAGAGAATGAAATGGCAAACCTCTCCAGTCTCTCTGCCAAGAAACCTCCAAATGGGGTCATGGAGAGTTGGACACAACTGAATAAACAATAACAGAACACTGCCTCCTCACCTCTACATCTTAAACTCCCTAGCTACTTTCAGGGTTTGGATTAGGGAGATTTTCTGATCTCCTTAGTTGTTAGTACTTGATCTTACCTCTTCAATTAACATGTATAAAATTTATACGTTGTATCCCCACCCCCAGACCAGTAAGCTCCTTGAGAGTGGAGACTGTTTCTCACTCTGTCTTTATATCTGCAGTATCCAGCATAGTCTTGCATATAATGCTGCTGTTGTTGAGCCATTTTTCATTTGTGTCCAACTCTTCATGACCCTATGGGGTTTTCCTGGTGAAGATGCTGGGAGTGGTTTGCCATTTCCTTCTCCAGCTCACTTAACAGATGAGGAAACTGAGGCAAACATGGTTAAGTGACTTTCCCTGGGTTACACAGCTAGTAAGTGTCTGAGGCTGGATTTGAACCTAGGTCCTGCTAACTCCCTGCCATTGTTCTATCCACTGACACCTAGCTGCCCCTTGCATATAATGGGCATATAATAAATGCTTGTTGAGTTAGATTAGATTAGATAGTTCAAAAAGTAGAATCAATTCTCTGTTACTAGGTTTTGTTTAAGGAGTAGACTAGATGAGTTACTTGTCTGGGACACTGTAGAAAGGATTCCTCACTGAGAAGGAAAGTAGTAAACACCAAATTGGAAATCCTAAAAATTAAAGGAGAGATTCATAAAATCAAAAGTAAGAAAACCGTTGAACTAATAAAAAAACTGAGAAGGAAAGTAGGCTAGGAGGCCTTTCCAGTACCTTCTAAATCTAATACCCTGTGATAATGGGAGAGACAGAGGCACACACATCAAAGCAGTAAAGGAAGGTATAAATAAGTGGGAAATAGACTATAAATTGAGTGTTATATTTAAGTGCTGCATTGAAAGAGGCATCACTTCATGAATAAGGAGGTGATATGAGAGTCCCTCTGTACTCTGTCCTTGTCAGAACACATCTGGTGTTCTAAGGCATCACAGTCGAGTAAGGATGTCAGTAAATTAGAGAGTATACAGAGAAGGCCAGCCAGGATAGTGAAAGGTTTTGAGCCCTTGATATATAAGGACCAATAGGAGAATGGCAATGTTTACCCAAGAAAAGAGAAAACTCTGTGTGGGGCAAGAGGGAGGATCTGTGGGTGGGTCTATGGGTGTTGTTTTTGGTAGGGGGGAGTGTTAGAAGAGGAAGGGTGGGGAAATGAACTGATAGTTGTCTTCAAGTATTTAAGAGAAAGAGGATTTAGACCTGTTCTGTTTGGTCCTAAAGGGCAGAACTAAAAGCAATGGGTAGATGTTACAAAGAGTCAAATTTAGGCTTAATGCCAGGAAAAACTTCTTTAAGACTTGAGCTGTCTAAAAGTGAGATGGGCTGCCTCAGGAAGAGATGGATTCTCTCTCATTGGAGGTCTTAAAGCAGAGACTGGAAGAATACTTGGTTGGTATGTGATGGTGGTGATTCCTTTTGGGTATGGATCGGACTACATGGCTACTGACGTCTCTTCCCACTCTCAAATTCTGTAATTGTGGAAAGATTCTGGGAAGCATCATTAGTCTTTTTCATATTCAGATTTTCTTTTGCCTTGAGTTTCTTTTCTTGTTGTTTACTGCTTATTCTTTCCCTTCTAACTGATAATAATTGATAATAAAAAATTCATTATTTTTTCTGAAATTCTTTTTTCAAGTCTGAATTCATATCTGAAATGGAACTACTTGTTCTTTGATCTTAGCCTTTCTTTTCCTGGTGCATGGACAAAGGGGCTTTCAGGGAGCAGAATCAATGTTCCTTCCTACGCCATTGTTGGGAGCCCCCACATGCCTGAGATATCACTGCTGCAGCCTTGTTAAAGGTGAAGATATCTTTCGATCATACTGCCTTTGCTTTACTAGCCATATCAGGATCTTAAAAGTTCAAGGAGAATGGGAGGGGTGTCTCAGTATTGAAGAAGGGCAAATGTTATCCCGAATTTCAAAAAAAGGAAGAGAACTCTGTCTGCAAACTGTAGGCTATTGACTTTAGCTTTGATTACTAAGAAAATTCTTGAATGGATTATTGATAGTAAGCAGACATCTAGAAAAGGCAATTGTGCTTACAAAGAGGCAGGCTGGCTTTATCAAGAATAGAGTTGGCTTGACTAATCTCATTTCCTTTTTCGATGGGGCCATTCAGCTGACAGATCAAGTGAATGACGAATGTATAGCTTACCTAGATTGAAGCAAAACACTGATAGAGTATCATAGTATTTCTGTGGAAAAGACAAAGGGGTTTGAAACTAGATGATAATATAATTTCGTAGGCTAAATATTTGTTGAATGTCCACACTTAAAGAAAAGCCATATTAACGGAGCAATGTCATTTGGCATTAGATCCCAATGGAGTGGATCTGGAATGAATAACATTTTTATCAATGACTCAGATAAAGGCATGGATGGCATTCTTATCCCGTTTGCAGGTGACAGAAACATGGGAGGGATAGCTAACAATTTTGAATGACTGTCAGGATTCAAAAATATCTTGACAGACTAGAACAGTGATGTCTAACTGAAATAGAAATGGGCATCAATAATCCATACATGCAGGCCACATATTGACTTAATTTTAAATTGTAATGCTATGGTATTTTTGTTTCTTTTAGCAAATATTTCCCAATTGCATTTTGATCTAGTTCAGACCACATTCGGGAGTATTGTGGGCCACATGCAGCCCATGGGACATACTGTTTGACACCTGTGGACGAGAATATTAAGGAGAATCTAGGAAAAAGATGAAGATCATTTCAGAGATAAATATGGGTTCAAAAAATTAACCCCACAAGTATAGGATAAGCAGCAATTTTTCTGAAAAAGAACTGGAAATTTCAGTGTACTCCAGTCTCAATATGAATGATCAATGGATTGTGACAGTTTTCCGAACTTTTTATCCATTTCTTCTTTTAGTCCAAGTAACAAAATCTCTTCTGTTTCTTTCTCAATTCTTCTTCCCTCAAGTCCTCTCTCCTAGGCATCCTCTTCTCTGGTTCCCAGATTTCCTCATTTCAGTATATCTCCATAATGTCCTATGCTACCCCACTCCACCTCATTTATATCTCCTTTGAATAAGGCATGCCTATCCACTTCTAGCCATATTCTAGTCATGAATTTCATCCCACTAAGTCTCAGTAAAAACCATAATGTCAGGTTGGCCTTCTTGTATTAGAACTTCTCCCTCTTCTTGGTTGTTGTCTATATTTTGCGCATTTGTATAGAGACAACCGAGAAAGTGGGTTTAGTTAATAGAATCTTTCTGGATTTTTCTCTCCTGTGAGATTCTGTATGTCCAAGCAACTGTCCTTCTTCTTTCAATATTCACTGTAAATGATGTTTTCCCTCTCCCTCATCCTTTTTAAAGCTTAAAAAGGCCTTAGCATTTCCTACAAAGCTGATGTAATAAGCTGTTGTAGAGACTGTGTCCATTAAGAGATAGGTTTATGAATCCCTGAAGAACCATGAGACTGCGATTAAAGCATTAGTCTCCATTCCATTGGGGCAGCTGGGTGGCACAGTGGATAGAGCACTGGGCCTGGAGTGAGGAAGATTCGTCTTCCTGAGTTTAAATCTGGCCTCACACACTTAATAGCTGTGTGACCCTGGGCAAGTCACATAACCCTGTTTGCCTCAGTTTCTTCGTCTGTAAAATAAGTTGGAGAAGGAAATGGCAAACTACTCCAGTATCTTTGCCATGAAACTCGAAATGGAGTCACAAAGAGTCAGACACAACTGAAGAACACCTGAACTCCATCCTATCTAGATAGAAGCAATATCTATTACAGTCACTGCCAGTTAAGATGGACTGATTTTTCCCTAAAAATCAGAGGGTCTGACCCCTAAGACTCAATTAGTCCAGGGCTCAAGCTGTTGAGGCAGCAACTTAGTTGCCTAAGGTATTAAAAAGCTTGGCCCGCTGGGCTCCATCAGAAGAATCCATAGTTCCTCAGACTTGAAGGATGACCCACTGCCAATTGAGTTAATACAACCTTCTGGACAAGGGAGATGAAGAGGGCTGTGTCTACCTGAAATAAGGCTCTATCGTTGCTATACATTCTTTCTCTGCTTCTTTTAACTTACTTTTTCTTTCTTACTTATTCTTTTTATTTTTTGTACGTTACTGTTAAGTTTACCTTTTCTTTCTTATTTCTCATTCTTTCTGTGCTGCTGTGAAGTAAGCTTATTGTTGTCATTGCTTGGTCATGACCCGACTCTTCATGACCCCATCAGGGATTTTTTTGGCAAAGATACTAGAGTGGTTTGCCATTGCTTTCTCCATCTCATTTCACAGATGAGGAAACTGAGGCAAACAGGGTGAAGTGACTTGCCCAGAATCACACAGCTAGTAAGTGCGGGAGGCTGCATTTGAACTCAGGTCTTCCAGGCTCCAGGCCTGACGTTTTATCCACTGCATCACCTCACCTGCTCTTGTACTTTTTGTTAAGTGTCAGATGATTTACAAGTGTCTCATTTCATTCTATTCCTAAGCCTGAAACACCAGAATGAACTGAGTCAGGTCTGGACCAGATCACAATTTTAAGGGAAGGAGAAGTCTCATGAAAAGAGTGAGACCTGAGAGAGTAGAGTTAGAACAGGGATATCAAATAAGGTAATTTTGTGAAACAGGAGAATAAGAGACAGGGACAAGCAGCCTGTGGTCCTGGGAACAGACTGAACTGGAAGGGGAGCAGGAACGGAGATACTAAGGCAAAGACTGAAGCTGAGCCATGTGGAACAGACACAGGGGTTCAAGCCACTCTGCTTCAGGGGGCTGAGAACAGAACTAGTGAATCTCCACTTTCCTGCCCTTTGCTTTACTTCCATTTTTGTTCTCTCTCCCTGGTGAGAAATTGGCTACTTTCCCAAACTTTGCTTCTATGGGGGTTTTGCTTTCTGATTTGTTATTTCTCTAAGATAAAATGGTTAACTATTGCAATGCTGATCTATGTGCATAAACTTGGGCAGATGCTGGCAAAGGGAGAAATAATAGGAGTAAAATGCCCAGAAGTTAGGTTGCCCAGGCAGTTAAGTGATGCAGTGGAGAGAGCACTGGGCTGGAAATGAGGAAGATTCATCTTTACGAGTTCAAATCCGGCCCGAAACCAAATATATGAGCTGTGTGACACTGGGCAAATCATTTAACCCTGTTTGCCTCCAGTTCTTCATCTGTAAAATGAGCTGGAGAAAGAAATGGCAAACCCACTTCAATATCTTTGCCAAAAAAACCTCAAAAATGGAGTCACGAAGAGTTAGACAAGACTGAACAACAACAACCCAGAAGGAAAAGAGATCAATTTTACAACTGCTGGAGCCATACAGAAGAAAACTTGTATTGATTTCTATTTTTATAACTTTAAAAAAGCAAAGAAAACAAATGCAAATCTTTTTATTTATTTATTTTTATTTTTATTATTTAATATATTTAGTTTTCAGCATTGATTTTCACAAGAGTTTGAATTACGTATTTTCTCCCCACTTCTACCCCTCCCCCCACTCCAAGATGGCAAATATTCTGGTTGCCCTGTTCCCCAGTCGGCCCTCCTTTCTGTCACCCCACTCCCCTCCCATCCCCTTTTCCCTTCCTTTCTTGTAGGGCAAGATAAATTTCTATGCCCCATTGCTTGTGTATCTTATTTTCTAGTTGCATGCAAAAAGCTTTTTTTGTTGTTTTTGAACATCTGTTTTTAAAACTATGTGTTCCAAATTCTCTCCCCT
This sequence comes from Phalanger gymnotis, assembly GCA_028646595.1. NCBI lineage: Eukaryota > Metazoa > Chordata > Mammalia > Diprotodontia > Phalangeridae > Phalanger > Phalanger gymnotis. The sequence goes on along the minus strand of CM053626.1, from coordinate 195,523,281 downwards.
CTTCTCTTCCCACTGACCCTCCCTAAGAAGTCAAGCAATTCACATTGGGCCACATACATATCATTATGTATAACCCTTCCACAATACTCATGTTGTGAAAGACTAACTATAGTTTGCTTCTTCCTAACCTATACCCCTTTATTGAATTTTCTCCCTTGACCCTGTCCCTTTTTGAAAGTGTTGGTTTTTGATTACCTCCACCCCCATCTGCCCTCCCTTCTATCATCCCCCCTTTTTT
>CM053626.1:195481891-195522543 GCA_028646595.1 Phalanger gymnotis | reverse complement strand
TTGGTTTCCGCAGTTCTAGAATTGGTTCAGAGCCATTTTTTATAGGTTTTTGGAAGGACTTGGTGGGGAGCTCATGCTAGTCCCTGCTTTCCAGCCGCCATCTTGGCTCCACCCCCCAACAAATGCAAATCTTAACTGGCCCTAGGAAAAAAAAAAGAACAACTTACCTGTTTTGGGGAGTGGGGGTGGGGATAGATGTGGGAGGAGAAGTTTACAAATGACCTAGGAATAGATAGCCTTTCTAAGGTAACTACTTTAGATATTTCCCCTTTCCCATTCTTTCTTCTCTTGGCAATTTTGAAAGGAAAACCCTGATGACTTCCCAAAGGAGTTACTAGAGAAAATCTGTGCCCAAGGGAGAACAGAAGGAGGACCTCATGAGGAATGAAGCTGCTTTCACAAGGATAGGGGCTGGCAAACAGAAGTGACTGGCCATCTGCTCATTATCTCAAGTATTTTCTGCCTCACACACAAGTATGGACCAGAAATGGGCTATGTATGTGTCTGTCCTCTAAGGACCAGCCTCACTAAGCTTAGGGAAGCTAACTTTAGATTAATTCTTCTCATGTACTCAATGTCTATCAAACTAGCCTGTTTTTCCTTCTACAGGATGTTCTGTCCCCCAATCGATCAGTATTTCTAAGCCTCTGCATAGGCAGTTCTCTCTCTCCATGTCCTACCTCCACCCCTTCCATACAGCTGCCCTCCCCTCCATACAGCTGGTGGTGTACTGGATAGAATGTTGGGCCTGGAATCAGGAAGATCTGAGTTCAAATAATGCCCCAGACCCTTACTAGCTATGTGACCCATGGACAAATCATTTAACATTTATTTGCCTCAGTTTACTCAACTGTAAAATAAGGGTGATAATATCACTTTCTTTGCAGAGCTGTTGTAAAGATCAAATAAGATAATATTTATATAAAGCACTTAGCACAGTGCCTGGCACATAGTAGGTGCTATATGCTTATTCCCTTCCATGACTGAAATGCTTTCTTGGAATCCCAAGCTCTATTCAAAGTTAAAGTGCCATTTCCTATATAAAGCCTTTTGTGATCCCTCTAGTTATTAGCACTTCCCATTCAAAATATATGTGTGCACTTTAAATGTATCTTGTATTGACTTATTTATGTACACATTTTATCTCTGATAAGTATTTAACAACTGACTTTCCAGGGGGAAAATGTATATACAACATACTTTTAAGCTTAATCTTCATTATTAAAATTTTCTCTGTCCCTTTCTTAAGTCTAAACAATCAACAGAACAATAAATCAAGTCCTGATTTGTAGCATTTGCCAATTTCCAAGGGATAAAAGCTCACATTGAAAATTTAATAATCAGCTGCCTCCAGCACACCCCTGAATACAAGCTCTTTCAGTACAGGGACTATTTTCATTTTTGTCTTTGTAATCCTAAATTCTGGCACAGAACCTAACAAGTAATAGGCACTTAATTAATATTCACTGAGTTGACTGCAGGGTGATGAATTTTTTGGCCATGGTAACTCTCCCAAAGGGCAGCTAGGTAGTGCCGTGGATAAAGCGCCAAACTTAGAGTCAGGAAGAACTGAGTTCAAATCCAGACTCAGATACTTACTAGCTGGGTGACCCTGGGTAAGTCCCATAACGCTGTTTGCCTCAGTTTTCTCATTTGTAAAAAGAGCTGGAGAGGGAAGTGGCAAACCACTCCAGTGTCTTTGCCAAGAAAACCCAAATGGGGTCACAAAAAGTCAGATATGATGCAACAACTGAACAACAACAAACTCTCCCAAACTGTCCAATAATCATGTCATAGAGGAATTGTGACCTGTATCACATGCAAGGAGCGTACATATTAATGAAATAATGAATTCTTGAAATAATTAATCAAGAAGCATTTAGCAAGCACCTACTATGAGCTGCCTAGGTGCTGTAGATACAGACATATAACACAAAACTACCATTGGAGCTAGGGTATCTGTGCCCCTCACCTTCTCCCTCTCCTATTAAAGGGTTCCTTCTAGTTCTGGTCCCACACATGTGGCCTGGATTCAGTTCTGGGATGAGCTTGGTTCCTAAAGAGAGGAGTCAGATTATTTTGTTGTGGTCTTGGGATCCATGAACCCCTATCCCATAGCCCCATGGAGAATCACGTGATGCTGAAGTTGAGCTCATGTCCACGGTCTCTCCAAATGGGGAGAGTAAAAAGGTACTCATTGCACAATGTAAATTAGGTGTTGCATAGTTCTTTATTTCCCCTACATAAAAGAAATGCTTAATACAAAAGACTCACAAGGGCACACTGACAAGAAGCAGCAACTTGAATAGACACTTCAGCTTGGTGAGCTTGAGACTACTTCTTTGGCTCTCTGTGTGTGTGTGTGTGTGTGTGTGTGTGTGTGTGTGTGTGTGTGTGTGTGTTTCCTGAGCATAGGTCACCAAACAGCAGTGCTGAGCTGAACATTTCCAGCTTTTGAGGCAATCTTGTGAGTTCTGGTGGTTGGGAATTCCTGGACCCTTCACTGTCTACTATCAAAGGTGCCCCCTAGAGCTACTCTAGTATATCTTGAAGGAGAAGGTAACTACCATCCGAGGAAGAGCCCAACTCCAACCAATTAAAGAATGTCATGCTGAACTGTTATCTCCCTCAAGATCTGTATCTTCAGACAAACCAAGTTGGAGTTGGGCTCTTCCTCCCAATAGTAGTTATCTTCTCCAAGAAACAAGAGGAAGCAATCTCAAGCTCACCTAGTGCCAGCCCATATGCCAGCTGCCATGTGTGAGCAGTATGTTATTTCTCCTGGGATAGGGATAGGGTATGCAGCCCTCCCACATACCACAAAGGAAATTTCAAAAAGAGACAATAATAAACAAAGACAGTTAGTTGCCACATGTCCCAGAGCGAAGAAAGAAGACAGAAGAGAAGACAAGTGGATCTGTTTCCTTTTACAGAGTCCTACCCCACTTTGTCTGAGAATGTTGAAACCATGCAACTTTCAGGGTTTGATATGTCATCCCAAAGCACTGAGTCATTCAAAGCTGAACACGTTTCCTCAGAAGTGTTGGAGACACAAATTTAGCACTCCATGGTGTGACCACTAGCCTGAGCAGATCAAGAGGAAACTATTACTCGCATTCATCACTAAAACAAAAAATGAAACAGCCCCTGCCCCAAAAAGCTTACATTCTATGTGGAAAAACAACATGTACATATATGATTATAGAGAATCTCTTTTTAAGTCATTTTTCAGTCCTATCTGATTCTCCATGACCCCACTAGGGTCAGTATCTTGGCAGAGATACTGGAGTGCTTTGCCATTTTCTTCTCCATCTCATTTTACAGATGAGGAACTAAGGTAAACAGGGTTAAGTGATTTGCCCAGGATTACACAGTTACTAAGTGTACAAGGCCAGATTTGAACTCAGTAAGATGAATCGTCCTGATTCCAAGCCTAGTGCTCTATCCACTGCACCTCCTGGCAGCCCCAAAGTTTAGAGACAAAATAAATAATGCAGTAATTTAGAGAAGGAAGAGAGGCACTAGCTATTGGAAGGAATCAAGAAAGATTTCCTGTAGAAGAGCAGAGGACAGACTGAAGCGGAATTCCCCATAGATGGTGAGGTCCTCCAGATGCTCCAGTTTGTGGATGACACCATACTGATCACATCAAGCCCCACAACACTGCAGAGTCTCCTGGAAGAGATCTGGAATTACTTAAAGGAGTCTGGTCTGTTTTCTACACAAGAAAGATAAGCAAAGAATGTCTATACCCAAGATTTCTACAGACATTTGGATGGACAGAGCTTTCCATTAGCCAGAAGTAATACAGGTCATGGCCAACAAGTTGGCCACAAAGTTAAATGAGAGGTGAATGGGCTGGGTTGCCTTCAGAAAATTACGAAGCTCCTTTATTGACCCCAAGCTTCGCATGAAAGCAAAGGTCCATCCTTTTAATAACAACATTCTACTGAAGTTCCTATATGGTAGTGAGACATGGACCATCACTTCCTTGGAAGGACTAAAGATGAGCTCCACACAAAGAGAAATAGAGAGCCACGTGGGGGATGTAAGGAGGCTACAATATATAAGCAACGAGGAACTCCAAATAAGACTAGGAGTAAAAGATATTATCAAGGAGTTGAATGGCAGGAAAAGAAGATGAGCTAAACATGTAGTAAGCTTGAGGAACAACAGGTAGACAACCAGGTAGGGGGGTCCAATGGTACCTTCACAAGGTCAAAAAAGAGGGGAAAAGATTTCCAGCAGTTTTCATGGACTCTCTGTGACAAACTTTTGGAAGGAGATGCACAAGATTCTCGCAGAAATTGCAGGCAAGGAAAGATTGCTGTCTTCATCATTGACAGGAACTATCCATAAAATCACAGACCCACTTGAGGATTGATTGGTGTGATAAATACATAGCATAAGCAGCATAGTATGGTGGAAAGTGCATGGGATTGGGGCTCAGCAGACACAAGAGCTCAAAATTTACTAGTTTACTTATTTTTTTACTAGCTGCCTGGTAGGCATAGATGGAATAGTAGATAGTATGGTGGAGTCAGAAAGAACTGAGTTTAAATCAGATATTTACTATCCGTGTGACCCTGAGCAAGTCACTCAACCTCTCTCAGACATTGTTTTCTCATCTGTAAAATGGGGATAATAACAGCCACAGGGCTGTTAAAGATAAAATAAGATATTTGTAAAGTACTTTACAAGCCTTAAAGTTCTAGATAAATGCTAGCTATTATTACTATCATTATTATTGTTATAATTGTCATTCCCATATAGGATAATAAATTTAGAATTAGAAGCTTACTTTGCAAATCCTTAAAGTGCCACATAAGTGCTCACTATTATCACTATCTGTGTGACTTTAGGCAAGTCACTTACCTTGTCCAAGCCTTTATCCTTATCTGTAAAATGGATACAATAATATTCATAAAATTTACCTCCTAGGCTGGTGCTTTGCAAACCTTAAAGTGCTACATAAATGTTTATTTTTACCATTGTCATTGTTCCAATAAATTCAACTGGCAGAGTCACAGTCTCCCTTCCATGGTAACATAGTCTAACTTCTTTCCTATCTCACACGGCACTATAGGCAACAAGGCTATTTTCAAGCTCTGTGTTTGCCAAAAGGGAGAAATGGACCCCCCCCCAAAAAAAAAACAAAAACCCCAAAGCCTTCAGTTGATGAGAAAACACCAGCAGAAGGGTCCCAGATGCCATTACTCTTCCAAGTTTTCTCTCAGTTTCAGACTGGGATTTGTGTCTGAAAGTCAGATGTGGGTAGTGACTGTCCCCTGATTATAATGCAGCCCAGACAGAGCGTATACACTCCCTACAGTGGGAACCCACCAGTCCTTAATATCTATAAATAGGAAAGAAGCAGAAAATGCGAGCTCATTAAGTTCTTATTGAATGCTGAAAAACAAATTAGAGAAAATAAACAGAGCTGAACATTTGTGTAAACCTCAATGTTTTTGATGTTTTCAATTAGCAGAATTATTTTTCGCTGTGGAAATTAATTGCTGTCATTTTTTTCCCACCTGGCTATCAAACCCTAGAGGCAAAGATAGTTTTCTTATAATGACAGGGTCAAAACTAGCTGCTGTCCATTCTCTCCCCCACTTCCCACATCGCTGGTCCAAGCCAGAGGGAACTAGAATAGTATTAACAGTATTTGCAAATGATATACATAGTCTACTTAATGGCCTATTTGATAGTTTTGGCTTCAGGGAAGATCTGCCCTGTGACCCAACAAATGGGACTCACTCCCAGAGCTTGATTGAAATAGTTGCAAATTTTTCCCCAGTTGGGCAATCCCTAGATGTTTATAAAAGTTAAAAAAAACTGCCATAGACAAACATGTAATTAATCCATGCACCAAGAGAAGCATGGCAACTAGAACAGTGTAGGTCACAGTCCCATGGTTCTATGACCTAGATAGAGCACAAGGGAAATGCTGCATTCAGGTCTGGGTGCCAAAATTTAGGAAGGACATTGGCAAGCTGGAGAGTCCAAAAAAGTGGGACCAGTAGGAGGAAGGAAATTGAGATCATATCATAAGGAAGTCAATTAAAGTAACTGGGGATATTTAACCTGGAGAAGAAAAATTAAGAGACATGAGAAGTGTCATCAAGTTTTTGGAAGGCTGTTGTGTGGAAGAAAGATTAGATTTGCTCTACTTAGCCACAAAGGGCTGACCTGTAAGCAAGGCAGAAAGTTGAGAAAATGATTTAGGTTTATTGCAAAGAAAAGCTATTCAATGGCCAGAGTGGTCCAAAAGGAGAATGCGCTGCCTAGCTTGGAAGGTGATTTCTTGTCATTTGAGGTCTTCTAACAAAAAGCACTGGGTACAGAGTCAGAGGAGATCTGAATTCAAATCCTGCCTCAGACACTTAGGTGTGACTCTGGGTAAGATATCAACTCTCAGCCTCAGTTTCCTCACCTGTAAAATTAGAGAACTGGGCTGGATGACCTCTAAGGTTCCTTCCAGCACTAGATTTATGATCCCATGAATATCAAGGAGATGATTTACATTCAAGTATCGGTACGACTAAATGGCCTCTAAGGGACCTTCCAATTCCTTAAAAGTAGGGATTGTTTCATTCTTTGTATTTGTATCTGATAGCCCCAGCACAGCATCTGGCACATAGTAGGTACTTAATGACGGTTCGTTGCTTGCTTGACTGATTCTGCCAATATGAAATCTGAATTTTCCCTAGATTCCTGGTTCTTAGCTTTGGAACCATGACTTCGGTCAACTTCATTCAAATTTAGCCTCAGACATTTACTAGCCTATGACTCTGGACAAGACATTTAACCTCTCTCAACCTCAGTTTTCTCAACTATAAAATGGGGATAATAATAGCACCTACCTCCCAGGATTATTGTGAGTATAAGATGAGATAACCCCTGTAAAGCACTTTGTAAACCTTAAGTGCAGCTATCATTACTAATATTATTGTTATTCCAACATAGGACAATAGATTTGGGATTTGAAAAGATATTAATAATGATCATTAAGTTCAAGTCTATCATTTTACAATTGAGGATACTGAGACCCAGAAAGGCTGAGTGATTTGGCCAGGCTAATATAAATATTAAGAACCTAAATCAGGATTTGAACCCATTCCTTCTGACTGCAAATTCTGGGTTTGTTCCACCGTACCACCCTACTTTCCCAGCTTTCACTCAGGGAATGGTTTTTGAATAGCTCTACCTGTTGGCAGGGGAAGCATTAGATTAGATGAACTCCCAAAGTTGTTGGGAAGCAGCTGTGGAAAGAGACCTGGATATGAGGTCACAGAGCCCAGGTTTAAATTCTGGCTCTGACTACTACTAACTGTACAACCTTTGGCAAGCCACATTGGTCAGTTAGTCAATCGGACCTCAGTTTCCTCATCTATAAAATGAGATTAGATTAAGTGACCTTTAAGGTCACTTTCATTTCTAATTCTATTAATTTTCTCACCTCAAGAAGTTTCCCAAATTTTGCTAACAGGCTAGAAATCATGCCTGATAAAAGATATAGTTCATGTTGTCTGTTTCCCCTTTTATTTTTTCTTCATTTGCAACAGGGTTTATAACTACATTTTTACAGCTAGACTACTATTATGTTCTTTCATCTGCTTTAATGATTTTGATATTTTAGACTAGAAATCCCAGGAGCTAATCCAAGCAGCGCAACATTGGCTGCCTTAAAGAGAGATGCTGTTTGCTTCATCTTAGTCTTTGCCAACTCCCTGGCTTAAAAAAACAACAGTATAGCTTTGATTTTTGCCCCATGTTAGAAAATACAAGGAGGTTTTTAAAAGGAGTCAAGTCACCCACAATCACAGAGAAACTGGACAAGTAGACCCTGGACAGCTCCAATACTCAGTTAATCCCAAACCTCCTTTTAGCTCACTCTATCAAATCTTTTGTCTGTTAGGAAGCTGTTACATGAACCAGTTGGTCTCCAGTTATTTCCCACTTCACCCTTAGTGATAAGAGTCAAAGGAAGAAGGGAAAACATAGAGACAATGAACACAGATGAATTTTCAGATATTTTCTTGTCTCCGGTTTAGTTTTTTTGGTGTTTTTTTTTTTAATTTGACATGGCTGGTACCACACCAAGATACTTGGTTAAGCTGCCTGCTTTGTCATGGTGGTATTATTATAGTACTAAGTTCACCATATCCTTGAGAAAGAGAACTTGTAATTCATGCAGTCTCCCAAAATGTAATGTTGATAGGACCTCAGGATTTAGGCATGGAAGGGTCTTACAGATGATCCAGCCCTAATCCCTCATTTTGTTTTGTTTTTTATAGATGAGGAAACTGAAGCCTAGGAAGACAAAATCCTCATTCACACAGATGCTAACAACCAGGATTTGAACTTAGGTTTTACCATTTTAAATCTATTATTCTTTCTACCACTTCCCCAGTGCCAACTGTGGAATAGGGATGGGAATAAGATAAGTCACGCTCTGGGCAGGAGGAACCCCATGGCACAGGCTGAAGCTTCTGGAGGCTGTAAATAAGCAGGCAGTCTCTTCTTAGGAAGATTCCAGAATCAGCTATGAAGCAACAAGGTTCATTTATCAGAGATAAATGCCAAGCAGAAGGGCCAGAGGCAATAATATGGTCAACATCAGAAGTTGAATTGATAACCCAAGGATCATAAAATTTGAAAAGCGGTCAAAGGAATGTTACCTCAATTGGCTAAGAAATAGAGTGGTGGGTCAGTGAAATAGGTTAGATACACAAGATATGATAGTCAATGACTATAGTAATCTGTTGTCTAATAAACCCAAAGACTCCAGCTTCTGGGATAAGAACTCACTATTTGACAAAAACTTCTGGGAAAACTGGAAAATAGTATGGCAGGAACTATGCATAGATCAATGTCTCACACTCAATACCAAGAAATGGGTACACAATTTGGTTGGTTTGTTGGTTGGTTGTTGTCCTTCATTCTCAAAGAGGACCAAAATGACATCACTATGCAAGAATCAAGCTTCAATATGTCCAACTGTGGCTGATCAGAACAATACAAGCTCGGAATGCTCTATCACAGGTGGGGCACAAATAGTCCATGTGAAGATTTGAGGCAGATACTCTAAACTTGCACATCTTGTGTTTCCTTTGAGCTGTTTCAATTCTGCTTTGCTCATAGAGCACAGCATCTTCTCTGATGTGGGCACATCATGCTGAGCGGTCCTGTGCCAGTGTCTTGCGTGTCACGCAATCAATTCCGAAGTTCTTCAGACTTTGACCTTGAGAGACCTTAAGAACGTACTTGTATCGCTTCTGACCATCATATGAATGCTTGCCCTGTGTGTTCTCCATAAAATAGTCTTTTTGGCAAGCTTACATTTTGCATTAGAACAACGTGGCCAGCCCATCGGAGTTGCACTCTCTGAAGCAGAGTTTGAATGCTTGGCAGTTTAGTTTGAGTAAGGACCTCAGTGGCTGGTACCTTATCCTGCCAGGTGATCTTCAGAATCTTCCTAAAACAATTCAAATGGAAGGGATTTGGTTTCCTGGCATGGTGCTAGTAGACTGTCCAGGTTTCACAGTCATACAGCAATAAGGTCAGCACAAAGGCTCTGTAGACCTTCAGTTTGGTAATCAGTCTAATACCTCTTCTCTCCCATACTTTCTTTCAGAGCCTCCCAAACACTGAGCTAGCTCTGGCAATGCATACATCAACTTCATTATCGATGTCTACTTCCCTGGAAAGTATACTACCAAGGTAAGTAGACTTATCTACAGCATTCAAAACTTCTCTGTTTACTATAACTGATGGTTCCACATATGGATAATGTGGTGGTGGCCGATGGAGCACCTGTGTTTTCTTGGTGTTAATTGTTAGGCCAATATTAGCACAAGCAGCAGAGAATTGGTCCATACTTTGTTGCATCTCAACTTCAGAAGCTGCATTGAGTACATAATCATCTGCAAAAAGAAAATCATGCACCAACATTCCCTCCACTTTGGTCTTGGCTTGTCGCCTTTTCAAATTGAGGAATTTACCATTGCTGTAGTAGCTGACCTCATTGAAAGCATTTGACAACATGGCTGAAAGCATCATGCTAAAAAGCATGAGAGCAAGCACGCAGCCTTGTTTCACTCCATTGGTGACTGGGAAGGCACAAGAGGATTGTCCATTATCTAGAATCCAGGCAAGCAGGTCATCATGAAATTGACATACAATGTTGATGAACTTCTCCTGGCAACCAAATTTTGGCATAATTTTCCATAAGCCCTCAAGACTAACAGTATCAAAATCCTTGGTCATTTCCACAAATGTTGTGTACAGACCTCTGTTCTGCTCCTGGCATTTCTCCTGGAGTTGTCAGGCAGCAAACACCATATCAACTGTTCTTCAGACCTTTCTGAAGCCACATGGGCTCTCAGGTAGATGAGTATCTTCCAGGTGAAGAATCAGCCTATTAAGAAAGACTCTAGCAAGAATCTTGCCAGCAATGACTAAGAAAGAGACCCTTCTGTGATTGTCACAGGACAATCTATTTCCTTTACCTTTATAGAGATGGACAATGGAGGCATCCTTGAACTCCTGGGGGATAACCTCCTCTTGCCATATAACCTGGAAAATTTCAGTCAGCTTTTGTATGAGCAATGGACCCCCTACTTTGTAAATCTCAGCTGGAATAGAATCAGCACCAGTCTTGCCACATGAAAGGAGCCTAATGGCATTCAAAACCTCTTCCTCAGTTGAGGCTTCAGCTAGGGAGAGATTGACTTCAACCTGAGGTAAATGGTTAATGGCCTCAGTATTGATTGATGATGCTCTGTTGAGAACACTATGGAAGGGTTCAGCCCATCTCTCCAGGATCTTGTCCTTATCACTAATCAATATGGCTCCATCAGCATTGAGTAATTGAAATGCACCATAAGTCTTTGGCCCATAAATAGCCTTCAGGGCATCATTAAAGTGCTTTGGATTATTTCTATCAGCATAAAACTGAATTTCATCTGCCTTCTTACTGAGCCAAGAATCCCACATCTCTCTAAGCTTTGCTCATACTTTACTTTTGATGGAATTAAATGTTGCCTTCTTAGAGATGGATGAACTACCCTGCTGGTAAACCCTGTGCAGTTCTCGTTTTTCATTTAGCAGCTTCTGAATTTCCCCATCATTTTCATCAAACTAGTCTTGGTGTTTGTGAGTGTTCTGACCCAGATGAGCAAATGCAGTGCTATACACCAAATCTCTGAAAGTTGTCCACTCCTTTTCTGCTCCATTGTTGCCAACTGTGTGTTGGCTCAACTTTCCCTCCAAGTTAGTAACAAACTGTTCCCATTTAGAGAAGAGCTCTAATTTGTTGACATTAATTCTTCTGGTAGTCATTTTGCTTTGGGGTGCCACTTTTGCTGAATGTGAATATTTAGCTTAGAAAGGATAAGTCTATGATCAGTCCAGCACTCTGCACCACACATTGCCTTCATCACTCTCACATCCTGTCTGTCTCTTCTCCATACAATCACATAGTCTATTAAATGCTAGCGTTTGCTGTGAGGTGCATCCATGAAGTTTTATTGCATTTAGGTAGATGGAAGACAGTGTTGGTGTTGAGAAAGTCACGAGATGCATAAGTCTTCAGGAGTAAATGACCATTGCTATTGCTGTTTCCAACTCCATTGCTCCCTAGGACTCCCTGCCATGTCTGGTAGTCTGAACCTACTCTAGTGTTAAAGTCACTCAGAATTATAAGTTTATTGTCTCTTGGCACATTGATAATAAGGATCTCTAGTTCTTCATAAAATTTTTCTTTGACCTCATCAGGGTTCATCATGGTGAGAGCATAGGCACTGATGATGGTGGCGTGACATTTTCCTGCAAGTAGCAATCACATTGTCATGAGCCTGTCATTCATTCCTTTTGGCAGGCATACAAGCTTGTTGACTAGATTAATTTTGATTGCAAAACCTATGCCAGCTTCACGGCACTCCCCTTCACTGTGGCCACTCCAGAAAAACATGTATCTAGCTCCAACTTCAGTAAGTTGGCCTTTATTTGCCAACCTTGTTTCACTCGGGGCTGCTATTTGGATGTGATACCTGATGAGTTTTCTTGTAACAAGAGCTGTTTGTCTTTCAAGTCTACTGGATTTTGTTTTGTCTATAAGTGTGCACACATTCCATGTGCCAATGGTGAGTGGAATCATCTTTGCAGATGTTTTTGTACATTTTTGTGTGTTTTGACTACTGAGTGGGATTTATGGTAATCAAGTCAGCATTAGGTAAGCAGACAATTTTTAGGGCACCTTTTCTAGCCTCTTCTTCCCACCAGGAGGTGAGCAGTATGATCCTGCTAAGACACCCAGGGGGCTTCCAAATCCCACTGCTGCTTTAGTGAGAAACAACCCTATATCCTGGACCACCTGTGTGCAGGGCCATGACTAGAGCTCCCAGTGTATCCCCACCTGCTGCTTCATCACTTGACTATTGCCACAGGACTTTGAGAAAGGCATGATGGTAAAATGGCATGGGTGATGTCTTTTGATTCATGTGTAAATTGGATTTAAGTGAGGCAGAGTTGACAAAATCATTGACCTCACTTTCTCCTCCAGAGTCATCACAGTCCAGTGGCACAGAATCAAGATGACTGGTGATGGCTCAAGATGCAATGGATGTCCTTGGTGCCTTGGTGCTCTAAGTGCTCCACAGTGCCCGCTTCAGCTGCCTTCATGGCCCTTGGAACAAATTTTTCTCATACACCCATTGCACCAGAGAAAGTCTTCACATGCTTGCAGTAGACACCCCTCTAAGTCATCAATGGGTTTGAGACCCCTTGGTTACTCTCAACCTGGTTTAGCCCATCTGCCAAAACAGTTTATGGGGCTGGGGTGGTCACTGCATGCTACAGCTTCTTGGAACCACAGGTGAAAGATGGGTGGAACATGCAGACACGAAAGGTGGAAGGCAGCCCTGTAAAGGTCTTGGCAGCCATCACACCAGAGGTACCAGTCCTCCCTGAACACACCCCAGTATACCATTTAGACATGAAGGGTAATACCATAAGCAAATCAGGAGAGCAAGAAAAAGTTTACCTGTCAGCTATGGATAAGGGAAGAATTTATGACCAAACAAGAGATAGAGAACATTATGAAACGCAAAATGGGTAATTTTGATTACATTAAATTAAAAAATTTTTGCACAAAGCCAATGCAATCAAGATTAGAAGGGAAGCAGAAAGCTGGGAAACAATTTTTACAGCCAGTGTCTCTAATAAAGGCCTCATTTCTAAAATATAGAGAGAATTGAGTCAAATTTATAAGAATACAAGTCATTCCCCAAGTAATAAACGGTCAAAAAATAGGAACAGGCAGTTTTCGGATGAAGAAATTAAAGTTATCTATAGTCATATAAAAATGCTTTAAATCACTATGGATTAGGGAAATACAAATTAAAATAACTCTGAGATATCACATCACACCTGTCACACACAAGAAAAAGGAAAATGATAAATGTTGGAGATGTGGAAATTTGGAAGGAGCATTAATGTGTGGTTGGTGGAGTTGTGAACTGATCCAACCATTCTGGAGAACAATTTGGAACTGTGCCCAAAGTGCTATAAAAGTGTGCCTACCCCTTGATCCAGTGATACCACTAATAGGTCTATATCCCAAAGATACCATAAAAAAAGGGAAAAAGGCCCACACATACAAAAATATTTATAGTGGCTCTTTTTCTTGTGGCGAAGAATTGAAAATTAAGGGCATACCCATCAAATGGGGAATGGCTAAACAAGCTGTGGTATATGAATATAATGGAATACTATTGTTCTTTTTTTTCTCTTTAAATTAAGATTTTTATTTTTAGTTTACAACACTCAGTTCTGCATGATTTTGAGTTCCAGATTTTGCCCCCCTCCTTCCCCTCCCCAAGATGTCATGGAAAACAATGTATCTTCTATATATCTAACATAACTTCGCATTAAACTTATTTACACAATAGTCAAGTTGTAAAGAAGAATTATGACCAAAGGAATGAATCATGAGAAAGAAGGAACAAAAACAAAAGAGAAAAAAAAGGAGAGCAAACAGTGTGTCTCAATCTGCATTCAGACTCCACAGTTCTTTCTCTGGATGTAGATAGCTCTTTCCATCATGAGTCCTTTGGAGTTGTCTTTGAATCTTGTATTGCTGAAAAGAGCCAAGTCTATCAAGGTTAGTCATCACAGAATCCGTATATCTGTGATTGTGTACAATGTTCTCCTGGTTCTGCTTCGCTCACTCAGCATTATATCGTGTAGGTTTTTCCAGGTTGTTATGAAGTCTATATCATCCCCATTTCTTATAGCACAATAGGGAATACTATTGTTCTATTAGAAATGATGAACAGGTGGATTTCAGAAAAACCTGGAAAGACTTACATGAACTGATGCTGAGTGAAGTGAGAAGAACCAGGAGAACATTGTACACAGTAGCAGCAACATTGTGCAATGGCCAACTTGATAGACTTAGTTCCTCTCAGCAATACAATGATCTAAGAAAGTTCAAAAAGACTCATGAAGGAAAATACTATCCACATGCAGAGAAATAACTGTGGAGTCTGAATGCAGATCAAAACATACTATTTTCACTTTTCTTAGTTGTTTTTTTTCTTTCTCATGGCTTTTCCCTTTTGTTCTGATTTTTCTTTTACAACATGACTAATTTGGAAATATGTTTAATATGACTGAACATGTATAGCCTATATCAGATTGCATGCTGTCTTAGGAGGGAGGTTATACGTACCAAACTACCAAAAGAAACTTTTATAGAACTAGAAAAAAATAACAAAATTCATATGGAAGAATGAAAGATCAAGAATCTCAAGTATAATAATAAAAAAATAAAATAGGAAGGAAGGGAGTCTACCAGTACCAGAGTTCAAACTATACTGAAAAGCAGTAATCAAAAAAAAATGATTTGGTGCTAGTTTGAAAAAGGGAAAAAGGCCAATCAGTGAAACAAATTGGATATACAGCATACAAAAGCAAACAAACACAGTGTTCAATAAACCCAAAGGCCCAAGGGGGAAGAACTCACTATTTGAGGAGGAAAAATGGCTGGGAAAACTGGATCACAGTCTAATACTAATTAGGTTTAGACCCACGACTCTCTCTATACACCAAGATAAAGCAAATCACCAAGTAGTTATTAAGCTTCTACTACGGATACAAATGTAAGCAAAAAAATAATAATAATAATAATAATCACCACCCTCAAGGAACTTACATTCAAATGGAGGGAGACAATCCAGAAAAAAAGAAGATAAAAGGGAAAGGGAGAGAAGGTAACCATGATGGAGGTGGGAGAGGTGTCAAAGGCCAAAGAATGAAGCATAACTGGTCTAAACCCTTCCTTAAAATGGAGGTTCTAAGAGGATCACATTAATAGGACAAAAGGCCCACAAGGGCAGAGCGAAAAGGCAACAAGGCATGGTAGCAAAGTCTGGAGAGTAAAAAACATGGCTGGTATGGGCTTCAAATGGATAGAGGACCCAGCTATTAAAGGTCTCATCATTAAAAAAAATTAGAAGAGCAAGGAAGAAATTATCTTTCTGAAATATGATAGGAAGGGGAAGAGTTCATGACTAAACAGGTGAGAAAGAATATCATACAAAACAAAATGGATGATTTTGATTATAGAAAATTTACAAATTTTAGAACAAATCTAACGAGGAAGAGAAAAGGTAACCCAGAAAAAAAAATTTTTGCAGTAAGTTCCTCTAATAAAAACTTCTAATCCAAGATAAATAAGATTCAAATTTATAAGACTAAGAGCCACTCCTCAATAAAAAAATGGTCAAAGGATATAACCAGACAGTTTTTGATGGAAGAAGTGCTATCAACAATAATATGAAAAAGTGTTCCAAATAATAATTAGAGAAATGCAAATTAAAGCAAATTTGAGGTTTTACATAACATCTATCACATTGGCAAAAATGACAAAAGAGAAAAATGACAAGTGTTGGAGGGGCCTGCAGGAAAACATATACATTAGCACACTCTTGGTAGAATTGGGAATTGGTCTAGCCATTCTGGAAAGCAATTTGGAACTATGCCCAGAAAGTCACCAAACTCTGCATATACCCTTGACAAATGAGGTCAAGGTAACAAAGAAATCACAACCACGTAAGGAAAGCAGAACAAATATCTCCATTATACAACTTTTTATAATAGAGATAACTGAGATTTAGAGTACTTCCCATGGAAAAATAAAGACACAACGAATAATATCCACCACCCTCTAAGGGCTTACATTCTACTGGGGGGAGGGATATAATATGTAAACAGAAAAGTACAAACTTGAGGAAGAAGAAAATACTAATAGTCAGGGGAATGGAAAAGGCTACCCATAAACAACTATAGATGTAATTTGTTATAGCATAAAGACACTATAATGGCAAGCAAAGTGAGACTTTTTGCTGTTTTTCCTTTTGGAGTGCTTCTCAGCACTAAGGCAATCAAATGCCTTTGATTGAGCCTATCTTTGTTTGAATCAAGAGTCTTTGATTGAATCAAGAGTTCTTGATTGAAAACAGTATATATACTCTGAAGTTAGCATTTTGCTTTGGGGCTCACTCGCTGGAAGAGTGTTCAGGTGATTTGTCCAGATGAGACTCTGGGTAGCCATTAAGGAGCCCTCCAGCTTTGAAAGCCCAGATATTGGTGCTTCTCTCTCTGATAACTATGTATGTATTGCTATGGTCAGACAGTTAGAAGCCTGTCTGTTGACCTGTGTTATTTTCTCTATTTGTAATTTCTGTTTGTATTTGCTCTGAAGTTTGGAGTGCTGACTCTTTCCCCTGAACTAAGTGAATGATATACGTATGTTTAATTAAAGTAAGATTGTTAACCTCTTAAAGTTTCTTTCCTTTAGAAAAGCAGATCAAAGATTCCATGCTACAGCCCTCCTGTGTGCTGGTTTTATTGGCCTTACACCTCACAGTAGCTGCAAGTAATGTTGTTGTTACAGACACTTGAAGGAAGAAACTGTCCTTGACTCCAAAGCAAAAGCAGGGATAAAACCAGGAATCCATGGCTCTGGGCAGTGAGAGTCAACCCATGGAGATGGGGTTGAGCCAGGAACCTCTTCTACTCCTTGTCAATGCCATTCTTCTCTCTTCTTAAAAAAGCAATTGGACAGCAGGGAACAGTGACTTATATGGCAATGGTTCATCCACCCATTATGTTAGAGAGGCATTGAGTCCTCATAGGCTGGTCTCTTTTATGCCCTTAAACAAATGGGAAGACAAGTCAAAAACTGAAGCCTTAACTCCCTGAACTAATGAAATCTTGGGGACAACTTAATTGCCTTTTAGAGAAAGAAATTAGCTTATCCTCCAAGGTAGAGAACCCCAATATTGTTTCTATCACTCACCCCTTTCCCAAATTCAGTGGCAGCTCAGCTTGCCTTGCCCACAAGTATCCCCTGCTGCCAACATAAAAGACTTACTCTACTCTTCCCCAGGGGATGGAGATAAATCCCATTAATATCTCAGACTACATGGAGTTTATGATGCTGATCCTGAAGTTTGGGAAGGTTGGAGGATGAGGGAAGAAAGAAAGAAGGTTGCTGCCACAAAGTGTGCATAGAGGGGTCAGAACTGGAGTACAACAAGCCAAGATCAAGAACCGAAAAGACAAGACATGGGGCTAAAGAACCAGAGGATGAAGAAGTGTCTGAAGTAGAAGCAAAGTCAAAATTCAGTATTGATATAAGGTCCAAGAAAGGGATAATGAGAGGTGAAGTCTGGGCTTCGTTTTGCAATAGTTTTAAATCATACAAGTAAAAGGTTGCCAAGTTAGACAATGACTAAGTACATCCATATTGGTGCCCCTGCCTTCCAGTTTCTTCTGAAGTCACACATGAGAGCTCTGCCATTACTGTAAGAAATTGAAAGTTGGCCAGAGAATGGTAATACTTGTGCCTGTTTTGTCTTCCCACATGATGGCAAACTCCTCAAAAGAAGAAACATCATTAAAGTTCAACTTTGAAAACTTAACCAGCACAGTATAGACCATGTTCCTATGGGTCTGGCCCCATCAGAGCCTAGGGATGTTGCTGAATTGGGACTTTGTCACAAAAAAAACATGGTGCCAGCAGGTGCTTGGTAGACAGATTTGGGTAGAGCTGTCCAGCCCGGCTGTAATTTTTTTCGTAACTGAAGGAAATGGGAATCCTGAGTTATTAACTAAGAATTCTTTTGTCTAAGGCAAATGCAGTTGGGGGATGAGAACAGTGCAGGCGACAGCCCAAGTCTTACTGGGAGAGGATATAGCCCATACCTCAGAGAGACCAACCTGTGACCATGCAGAGATGGTGGCAATAAGGTCAACCCTAGAACAAGGCTACAAGGACAGGTTCTTCTGAGGGTTTGGCCCAGGGGTAGTAGCAGAGTATGCCATAGGACCAGCAGAGGACTCTGAGGTAGAAGGACAGCAGGCATGGTGAGTATGCGTACCTCCCATGGTAACGAAATTAAATCCCCCATGTTTGTTCTCGGGCAATACTCCAGCTAACCTAACTAGTTACAACTTGGTTGGAAGTCTGAAATCAGTAGGTTGTAGGGTCTTGTTTGACTCCCTTCACATTACTTTGGTGAAATCTTTAAAGGGAAATTTCATAGCATCCCATAAAATCTCATTGAAGAAAATGGTTCCCCTGAAGCAAGGCCCACAGATCATAGAAACATTGAGAGGAATAACAGTGAGAGGAAAAAACAAAAATCTCCTTATACTTTATGGAGGTATGCTCCCTCTCCTGACCAGCATGTTTCCTTTCCTCTCCTCCTTCTCCATTATCCTCTCCCTTCCCGTCTCCTTTTCTTCCCTCTTTTTCTATTACTCTCTCTCTCAATGACTCTCCAGGTCGGTCTCTCTCTCTCTCTCTCTCTCATTGACTCTCTGTGGATGTCTCTCAATATCTGTCTTTTTCTTTCATTGTCTCTCTGTCTTTCGTTGTCTCTCAATGTTTGTCTTTCTCTCTGTCTCTCTGATTCTGTCTTTCTGTCTTTCCCTTTCTCCCTCTTACCTCCCTCCTCCCTCAAGTCATCCATTTTGACAGTTATCAACTAATTTCACAGTATCATAGGATCACACATTTAGACATGGAAGAGGCTTTAAAGGTTATCTACCCCAACCTCACTTTACAGATGAGAAAACTGAGGCCCAGCTAGGGTCAAGCAACTTACCCATGGTCATACAGGCAATCAGTATTGAAAGTTAGATTTGAATCAAGATTCTCTCATTCCTCTTAACTTACCAGTTTGTTATTGTGCATTTCTTAAAAAGCCTGTACCACACACTCACACCCTACTCCCCTCTCCTGCTCCTGGATTTAATGAGCCCAGCCTCATGACTGTGGGGGTGTGGAATGAAGCAAGCACTCATCATTTTATACCTGGGAAAAAGAAGAAGGCATGACTCTGGTGAGTATAACATAGATCTATTTCCACAGCATCCTTCAGAATGGATATTCTGCATGATTGAGCAGGGCTCTGTTCAATTCTCAAAGCAATTTGCCAGGAGTGAGAAAAGAGCGCTTTAGTAAAGCAAGGTGGTCAGTCCTGGATGATTACTTCTTATTCCAAAACAATTACTATAAAGGTAAAATGGGTTGTATTGCTGTAAAAAATATGAATCTCTCTAAACAATAGCACAGTAACACACGAATTTCTTATTGGAGCTGCCAAGACCACCACTTGGAACAGAATGGGGCAAAAAGCTATGGAGAAGATGCTTCCACTGTACCTTTCCTGGTCCCCCTTCCTCCTCCCTGCCACTAGCTGCTAGTGATTCTCCTTCTTCCTCCCCTCCCCCAGATGACCTTGTATTTTGTTTTGTATATACTTTGAATACATTTATACATACATGTGTTGTTTCACCTGATACAATACAAGCCTCTTAAGGACAGGGACTATTTCATTTTTGTCTTTATATCCCCAGCACCCAGCACAGCGCTTGACATATGTTAGGTACTTAATAAATGCTTGCTAGGGGATTGATGCCAAAAGAACTGATTTCAAAGGTAAGATGAAAAATTCCAAAGGATGGACTAACTGTAAATGTGAAAGACAGGAGGAGGGGTGTTATCCTAGAGATGATCTCTCAGTTGCCCTAATTTCCTTGCAGATAACAGTGGTTAGATATTGGGGTAAGCAATTCTGCAGCAAGTGCAGCAATATGGCAAAGTTACCTATGTTGTCCTTCCCACCATTATCTCTCATTTCCATTCCAGAGGCAAAGAACTAAAGGAGCTCTGGAGATGCCATAGCAGCTCTGATCCTATTGTTTCAATGTTTCTCAAAGCAGAGATCATGGTCAAGCAGGCATATGGCTGGGGACTGAAACCATCAGCACTTTTTTTAATTGAATCACTTTGAAAACCTTAAAGCACTATATATATATCTCAGTGGTGATGATGATGACAACATTCAATGAACTTTCTAGGGAAACTGGTTACCATTGCTTGGAATAAGAAAGACTTGATTGGGTAAAGGACAATCCCTAAAACTCTTTGCATTAGTTTACTTATTATCAATGTATTTGCCAGCAGCGATCTTGGGAATGTCTATCTCTTGTTTCTGAATCTTATGACACTACCAGCATTCATAAAAGGAAAGGGGAGGAGAAACTTCAGTATCTGCAAGCTGAGACCCAAGATCCATGGTCGGCAGGCTAAGACCATTAGCCTCTTTAGCTCATCTCTTCCTTTAACCTTTACTTTCCAACTCAGTCTTGCCTCCACACATCCAGGGAATCTGTGGCACCAGTCCTTTCCCAAATAACACGTACAACCAGAGCAGGACTGACATCACATCACTCAAGCTGAGCAGGGCCCAAGCTTTTAATATGCCCAGAGCTTTCAGAACCACATGCAATCGACCATGCCCTATCCATACAGTGGGAGAAACTGAAGCTAAGGGTTGTGACTCATCTGTTGTCAAATAACCGGTAAAAATTTGAATTTAATATGCTTCCTTTTATTCCTAAAGTATATTGAACACAATTCAACTTTTTCATGATCATCTAAACCCTAAAAGATTAAGATAATATTTTGTATTGCAGTTATACATTGTGATTTCTTTGGTTTGCATGTGTCTACCTTACTCTAAATCTGGTTCTTTTTCAATTACAGCCAAGAAGCTGATATAAAAAGGCAGTTCAGCAGCTCATAGATCTGCTTGACTCCATCTGGTAGCAGATTAAGCAATCAAGTTAAGACACCATGCCCTGTGAGGAGCCAACCCAGCCTGGCAATGGAGTGACTGCCTGGTCGGCTCCCTGCCACACAATGAACATCTTGAGGAACCCTCTAGAGAAAGAAAGGACATTGTGCCCTAGAAGTTCTTTGCCAAGAAAACCCCAAATGGGTTCACAAAGAGTCAGACATGACTGAACAAAAAAGAGGTTAGCTATTCACAGGATGCCCCTAGAATCCTGAGAGGAGTAGCAGCCTTCCTTCTGGGGCCCCAAAGCAGTATAAATTGAGGGAATGAGCTCAGAAAGAGGGCTACAACAATATTTA
This sequence comes from Phalanger gymnotis, assembly GCA_028646595.1. Taxonomy (NCBI): domain Eukaryota; kingdom Metazoa; phylum Chordata; class Mammalia; order Diprotodontia; family Phalangeridae; genus Phalanger; species Phalanger gymnotis. Next base: position 195,501,026 of record CM053626.1, on the reverse strand, counting down.
AAGTATCAAATTATGAAGCATTTTGTGGGACTGCTAACATTTGTTTCACTTTCCTCTCACTGTCAGAATAAATTCCTCAAGGTTCATATCTTCTAGCAAGCAGGACCACAGCTTGAGATTATCTTCTTGCCAGTGGTCATCTTCTAATAAGGAGCACTGTAGTTTTTGCAGAAAATATTTCCCTTATTCCAACCAACACCAAGTGAGAGACCCAACCTCTCAGACTCCTAAGATAATCACCAAGGCTGTAAACCTCCATCTCAGGATCACTGTTAGGTCCCCTGTGCTCAGGGAGAAAAAAAAACACAAAGCAGATGAGGCAGCCAGAGACTTGAGAACAAGTCTCATTTTCATCTCCATGGAGACAGCCTCTATAGCTAGGAGGGGAGGGAAGCCTCTAAGGAAGGCGCTTGCAGAGTCTCAAGCCACATGATAAGTGAGGAAAGAGGCTGCAAGCCTGTGTCAGCAAAGCCTACCCCTCAAAATGCAGAGAAGTCCAAGTTGGGTTGAAAACACAAAGGTTTTATTAGGAGGAAAATCAGACGGAAGGTACAAAGGAGCCCACAGCCCAGGAGAGGCAGGGGAGATTTATGCTTAAAAACCACAAAAGAGAGCTTGAGAGAAGGGTTGGGAAAAAGAATGGACAATCTTTCCCAGGGACATGTGGACATAGAAGCAGGATGTTTTGCAGGAACAGTTGGCTACAAGGCTGGTTTGGAGCAGTTTAGGGAAGCACAACTCAGCAAGGTCAGCCAGTGAAAACTAGCAAAGGATTCTGGGAGTGAGCAAGACTTTGGCTCACTGCAGGCTTCCGATTGGCTCCTTTCAGCAAACAGGCTTACTCTGTGTCCAGTGCACCTGCTTGGTAAGGTAACTTATGGAAAACAGACACGCTAATCTCAAACTCCACACATAGAAGTTGTCTCTCCCTTTAAAATCTACTGAGTGGGCAGCTCTTCCTGAATAGTTGCCAATCTTCTTTAATGAAGCTACCACTCACCCAGCCACCAAGATGGGAAGTGGTTGGGGTGGGGACACAAGAAACAACCCTGAGCCAGAGGCCAAGACCTGTGTTCCACCTCCAGTGGAGTCCAAATGAAGCTTCAATGGCATCTTGTCTATTCCATTGATAGTTGCTAACCCACAGACACAGGATGGCTTGGTCCATTGTTAGTTGTTTTCCTTTATACACAGCTTATTTTCTGCTTAGGCAACATGGTTAAAAGTGACTTAACTATTGACAGTGTCTTTGATGCTGAATTTTCAAGACATCTTAAAACTCATTTCATTAGAGGGGAAAAAAAACAACTTTGCTTTCTAAAAGTGGTCTTTTGTCCTTTGAAAAAATTCTCTAGATCTTTATTCTTTGTTTTTTTTCTCCATTCACTTAACTTCTACTGTTGTTCAGATTGGTCCCTAAATTGCCCCTAATTTCAATAGCCAGTCTCAAGCCTCATTCCATGTTGTACTGAGTATGTGAATAACCTGTCCCCATTCTCTTTCCCTCAATAAAAGCATCTTTTCTAGGCCCAGCAGTGCACTATTTCAGAAATAGTATCTCCTCCTCCCTGCCCTCAAGGAACTTATAATCTACTTGCAGAGAATCAGTCTTTGAAAACAACAGGACATTATATAATTCTAATGGACAGAGTGTAGTGGACTTGGAGCACTGGACTCAGAGCCAGGAACAACCAAATGCAAATTGTCTTTCAGACACTTATTAGCTGTGTGACGCTGGGCAAGCTCCTTACTTTCTCTCAGCCTCAGTTTCCTTGTCTTTAAAATGGGGATAAGAATATAATCTACTACATAGGGTTGTTGTTGGGAGGGTCAAGTTAGGTAATATTTATAATAGAAATGTTAGCTATCATTGTTGCTCTTGTTCTTAGACATTTGCATGGCAAAGACTATAAGAAAAATTTCCATATTTCCCCCACGAAATGACAGGTGGGAAGCTGCTGACCCATACTCGGGAAAGGAACATTTACTTCTAAGTGTGTTCCTGTTGTGTGTGCCATCTCAAGTCTCCCAAATGGAGTTCTCCCCTTGGGGGCAGGGGTCCCCAGGGTCCTAAAAGAACTGACTAGAATAGTTTTGACTGGACATCATCCTCCTTGCCCTATAGCCTGGATGACTGACCACAGCCCCCCAGCCTCTCTGTCCGTTTGCTGTGTTTACATGATGGTACCTTTGTCTCTCTCAGAAACCCTGGTTTCCTTCAAGAATCAGCTTAACTGCCCTTTCCTACAGGAAGCCTTCCTTCATCTCCCCAGCCATTAGTGCCTTCCCCATAAAATCTCCTTGCATCTATTTTGTGCATACCTCTATACATACATGTGGTCTCCTCCAGTTAGACTGTAAGCTCCTTTAGGGCAGGAATCACCAGTGCCGAGTCACTTTTGTTGTTCAGTTTTTTTCAGTTGTCTCCAACTCTTCATTGACCCCATTTGGGGGTTTCTTGGCAAAAATACTGGAGTGGTTTGCTATTTCCTTCTCTTGTTCATTTTACAGATAAAGAAACTGAGGCACTCAGTTAAGTGACTTGCACAGGGTCACACAGCTAGTAAGTTTCTGAGGCCAGATTTGAACTCAGAAAGATAAGTCTTCCTGACTCCAGGCCCAGCTCTCTATCCACTGCGTCACATAGCTGCTATCTACCTACTTAGATACATACAGGTTGCCATTCCCACCCCATTTAAGATACATTCCTTGAGAACAGGGGCTACGTTACTTGTTTCTGTCACTAGCACAGTGTCTGGCACAAAGTAAGCTAATAGATACCTAATAATTGCTTATTGATTAAATGATAAGGAAGTCATAATTGGGAGGAATGCTAGGAATCTCTTTCCCAGCCTTTCAAGACAAGGTAGCAAAAGGAGGAGGAGGGGAGGGAGGAAGGAATTAGGCATTGATGAGTTCGTTGTCATCTAAAGCCTAGCTTTATGAGATTGTAGTCTTTAAAAAAAAACAAAAAAAGAAAAACCTTGTTTCAGATATTAATAGCCACACCAAAAAAATTCTCACATTGGCTATGTCCAAAAATGTGTTTCATTGTCCATATTTAGTTCATCATCTCTCCATCAGGAGGTGAGTAGCATTCTTCATCATTTGTCCTCTGTAATCATGGCTGATCATGGCATTTAGAGTTGAAAGATTCCAGTCTTAGAAAAACCAGAAAATGAGGGTATCTCCCCCCAGCACCAGGCACACTTGGTCCATTTCCTACATCTCCCAGAGCAAGGCAGAAAACATGCCAGATACAAGTCGTCTTTTATTCTATCCAGGCTATGGATGTAGAAACATGGGGTTAAATGAGAAGGCAGAGCTTGGGTTTATTTTCTTCTGATAGAGGGAGGAGGAAAGAGAAAGGAACCAGAGCTCTTCTAATAAAAGAAAGTGTTTTTTATAAACCAGCATATTCATCCTGGAAGTAACAGGGGCCAGAGGTTCTCTCTCATTAGGAAACAGTTGTTTTCTGTTCATATTCAGCCTACAAACAGCAGTTACCTGCCCCTACCCATCCTGCCTCCATCCAAGGTCGCTCTCTGTAGACAACCCAGGAAAACAGATGTCTTCATTAATATTCTGTGGGAGGTGCCAGAGCTTGGACTTCATATCCTTTGGTTTTTCATCCAGGAAAACTAAACCACCCCAGGTGGGAAAAACCTCAGAATCATTTCCACAAATACTTAATAAGGCACTGGCCACCTGCTGTTTCTCCACTCTCCTCCACCCCACCCCCAAATCCCCAGTGGAGCTGTGTGGAATATCCTGGCACAAAGCAGGTATGACAAGAGGCAAATGGAAACTGGGACTTCCTGGCTTAGGTCTCAGTTTGGTGTCTAACCCTCACTTGGGTTAGATTTGGGGGAGGGGGTTTGATTTCAGTTTAGCAGACAGTATCTTGTTTGAAGCTCTTCTGCTGCTGTTCATTCATTTCTATCATGTCCAACTCTGCATGACCCCAGTTGGGGTTTTCTTGGCAGAGATGCTGGAGTGGTTTGCCATTTCCTTCTCCAGCTCATTTTACAGATGAGGAAACTGAGGCAAACAGGGTTAAGTGATTTCCCCAGGGTCAGGTGGCTAATAAGTATCTAAGGCTGAATTTGAACTCAGATCTTCCTGACTCCAAGCCTGGTGTTCTATTCACTGTGCCACCTAGCTGCCCCATTGCAGCTATCTGGTAGCAGTAAAGAAAGAGGATTCATTTGCAAACAAGGAACTGAATTAGGATTCCATCCCAGTGTAGACAAACTCATCTGTCTGTTCACTTTCATTTCTTTGACCTCTTCTTTTCTTAGTTTTACCAGTTCCATGAATGCTATATTTTAAATACTATATTACTCGTTTTTACCAGGATAGGAGTCATCATTTTTGTTTAGTGCACATTAAATGCAGGATCCCTAGTTTCAATTGACTGTATCTGTTTAGAGAAGAATGATGAAGGGTTCAAGCCTGGGTTATTTACACAAGACTTTCCCCATTGATGGAGAAGATGATGGTTCTATGCTGTGAGCCCACAATTGGGGCAGGGGTGTTGGGAGAACTTGAGAGAAAAGAGACATTCTCTTTACTTTCTGCTTCCAGAGAGGCCACATGTGGTTCCAGATCTTCTTCAAGGAAAAAGCCAAAGAGAATGAGAAAAGACTTTGGGAAATAGCAGACATGCATAGGAGTCATCCACCATTCTCCCCAAAGAAAATGTGGAACCATATGTGTCCACTCTCAAGCAGAAAACAAAAAGAATGTCTCTCTTCTCCCAAGTTCTCCTGCCAGCTCTGTCCTTCCCACTCACAGCCAAGTTATCATGTTCTTGGCTAGTGAAGAAAGTTTTATACAAATGACCTCATCTTGCACCCTGAGTTACAAATTAAATCAATGAAGGGAAAATAGGAAGAGAAACTGCAAAGTAGAAAAGGTATTTGCATCAAATATCCCAAACAGAAGTGTGATTGCAAAGATAACTTATACAAATATATAAGACCAAAAGTCATTCACAATAGATAAGTGGTCAAAAGATATCAACAGTTTTCAAAAGAAGAATTTCAGATTCTGAATGACTATTTGAAAATATTCTCCAAATTATTAGTAATAAAAGAAATGCAAATTAAAACAGCTCCGAGGTTTTAACTCATATTCTACAAAATGGAAAACATGACAAAAAGTGGGAATAGTCAAGGTTCTAAGGTCTATGAGAAGACAGGTATAGATACACTGTTGGTGGGTATGTGAATTGGTTCTACCTTTCTGAATATTAATTTGAAATTGTGCAAGAAAGATGACTAAAGCATCTATACCCTTTGATTCAGTTATCTCACTCTGCGGCATATACCAAGGAGGTTAAAAAAAATAAAACAACAAAGGTCCAATATATGCCAAAACATTCATAGCAGTACCCTGGGATAACAAAAACTGGAAAGGAAGTGGGTGCGCATCAATAGAAAAAAGCCTTAAAAAAAAAAACTATGGCATATGAATGTAATGGAATATTATTGTAAAATAAGATATGAGGAATATGAGGAATTAAGAGCAACAAGGGAAGATTTGCATAAGCTGAACCAGAGTGAAATTAGCAGACCCAAAAGAATACATAGGATGACAATACATAGGTTAAGCAAAAATATCACTTGAAATAAAGCTGAACTCTGAGTAACTGAACAACCAATTGCCCCAGAGAAGAAAAAACAAACTATATTCCTTCCTCATGGCAGATGGCAGAATTTTGTATACATTGTCAACCTCAGTCACCATTATTAGGTGTTTTTATTTTTTTTCTTTGTTAAAAGGGAGGGTTCTTTTTTTAATTTTTTATTGAGATTTTTTATTTTTAGTTTACAACACTCAGTTCCTCATGATCCTGAGTTCCAGTTTTCCTTCCCCTCCTTCAGGAATCTGATATATCTTCTACATATAACTTCATATTGAACTGATTTATACAATAGTCAAGTTGTAAGTAAGGAAGAATTATTACCAATGGAATGAATCATGAGAAAGAAGAAACAAAACCAAAAGAAAAAAAAACAAAAACAAAAAGAGAGAAAAAAACGGGAGGGTTCAATGGGGGAATCATGAGAAAGAAGAAACAAAACCAAAAGAAAAAACCAAAAACAAAAAGAGAGAAAAAAACCAAAAATAAATAAAAATAAAAGGGAAGATTCAATGGGGGATGGGTGGAGGGGGAGGATATTTTCAGAAATTATTCTTGTTGCTGTTGTAAAAACAAAAAGCACCAATAAAACTTCTTTTATTGGCAGAAGGGTTATTAGAGAGATAACAGAAAGCTAAAGACTGAACTTTGGAGTGCACCCATAATTAAGAAATGAAAAGAGGAACAGGAGGCAAGAATAATCAAAGAGTGTAAAGGAGAAGAAGGATAATGGAGCGTCATCGAGGCCTTTTAAGGAGTGGGCAGTAAGCAGTACTGCCGAGAAGTCAAAGAGCAAAAAATGTCTGAGAGAAGAATGCTGAATCATTAACTCACTACTTTACCTTGGGCGTACCTCTGAACCAGTTCCCTCACTTGTAAAATGAGCAGGTGGGACCAGACGATTTTATGATTTGACAATGAGGTGGTCTTTAGTGTTGTTTGAGTACACAATTTTAATAGATTAGTGAGGATGGAAGCCAAACTGCAGGTATTAAATAATGAACAAAGGAAGGTAGTAGGTTTGGACCACTTGCTTGAATATTCAAATTAGTTTCTTCCTCTGGGCACATAGCAATGAACAATGGGAAGAAGGTGAATGAGTGCAGGGTGGGGGGGTGGGGGGTTCGACCCAGGCTGCCACTAAAAATCTACTACACATTAGTCCATGCAGTGGATAAGCTACCCATGAATAACTGAGTTGACTACTTGGTGTCTGTCATTAGTGTAGTCTAGGAGAGGGAGGAAGAATAGAGTTTGAGGTACAAGTATGCCACTGGGGGCAGGTGAATGACGCTTGGAGATAATTTCCTATTTTTGTGACATACAAGGTAGATAGAAGAATCCTTGCTGTTCCTTCTTTAATGGATTTGCTGCTTTAAATAAAGTTTCTTCCTGAGCTTAAATCTAACCAGGGAGCTTAGCGTCTCTTCCCAGAAAATATCTCTTTGATGCAACTCTGATGTCAGACACTGAAATCAGTCAATCGATGGTTAATAAATGTGTATTAAGCACATATTAGGTGTCAGGCATGTGTTATGCTCTGGGGATACAAAAAGAGGGGAAAAACAGTCCTTACCCTCAAGGAACTCGAAACCTAAGCAAACAAATACATAGGAACAAGCTGTATAGAAGATAAAGAAGGAATGAAAGAGGGAAGGCATTAGCATTAGGAAGGCTTAGGAAAGGCTTCCTATAGAAGGTGGGATTTTAGTTGAGACTTGAAGGAAATCAGGGAAACCAGAAGGCAGAATTGAGGAGGAAGAGTATTCCAGGCATGGGAGAGAGCCAAAGAAAATTTCTGAAGCTGAGAAGTGGAGTGTCTTGTTTGTGAAATAGTAAGGGGAAAGGAAGAAGGAGAAGACACTGCCTGTGTAGAGGAACTTCCAGTCTAGTTAAGGGAACATGTTTCCCACTCTCATGAACATTTTTTTTGGTGGGGAGGAAGGATTGGTAGGCACTGGAAATTGAACTGAACTTATCATCTTTCCTGACAAATCCTCACCTCTTCTGAACTTCCCTGTTACTGTTGAGGGTACCACCAGCTTCCCAGTCCCCAAGACTCATAGCCTATTCTTTACTCCTCCCTCTGTCATCTCTCCTTTTCCAATCTGTTGCCAAGGTCTATAAATTCTACCTTCTTAACATCTCTCATAAACACTCCCTTCTCTCCACTCACCCGCAAAGCCACCGCCACCCTGATGTAAACCCTCATCACCTCACACGCGGACTTTTGCAAAAGCCTTTTGGCTAGTCTCCCCTACCTCCTTTATCCTCGCTCTAATCCACCCTCCACTCCAAGAGATGGATGGAGAACACATCCAACCCTCTCAAACTCCATGCCTATCTCTCATCTTCTACTTCCTTATTCCCAGAACTCTCCATGTGCCAATTCTAATAACTCTGAGTTTCTCTCCAAAACATCTGCTTCTATAAATTCATTTATTCATTTAATAAGGATATATTAAGCACCTAGTATTTGCTAGTCTAAGCAATGGGATTCTGCATCTGTTATACCTCTCAAGGCAATAGATAGATGATAGAAAGACCAGATATATATGTATGTATATGTGCATATATGTATATGTGTATATATGTATATGTACATGTATGTGTGTGTATAAACATACACACACATAGATAAGGACAGACAGTTGAAAAGGAAGGGGCTGGATTGTTTTCAGGAAATTGAAAAGTTTTTTATTGACCCCAAACATCCTATAAAATCAAAAATCCGTATTTCCAATATTAAGTGGTCTGGCAGATAGACTGTTGAACTTAGAGTCAGGAAGACCTGAGTTTAAATCCTCCCTCAGGCACTTACTATCTGTGTGACCCTGGGCAAGTCACTTAACTTCTCCCTGCCTCAGTTTTCCCCATGCATAAAATGAGGAGAATAATAGCACCTACCTCCCGGGGAAGATTACATCTTATTTAAAGCACCTTGCAAACCTTAAAGTGCTATATAAATGCTACACACTCTTACAGTTACTAACACTTTGCCAGAATTGTTATTAAGACATCAGTAGATGAAATGCGACGGCCTCCAAAGAACTAAAAAGAAGCTTCATAATAGAGAGGTCCATGATGGGTGTAAATGGGCTACAACATATAACCAATAAAAGAGTAACTCTAAAGAAAAACAGAAGAGAAGAAATTGCATGACCCAGAGATAAGGTGGTCTGGCATGTAGTCCATAGTCCCATGTAGCAGGAGTAAGAGATAACAGGCAGTCAGCCAGAATGTTCCACTGAAATCCTCAAGATGGCTCAACAAATGGAAAGAAGGCCTGTAGCAGGTGGCGTGGACCCTCTGTAATGAATTTTTGAGAGAACAGGGACAGAATAACACAGGAGGGGCAGGCATGGAGGGATCACAATCTGCATCTTGAAGGGAGCTTCTGAATTAATAATGTCACCAATCCATTTAAGCATTTGAGAGTTCCTCACCCTGGGATATAAATTCTTAATCTGTGGCCCATGTACATGGTTTTTTAAAAGAACATTTTGATAACTACATTTCAATATAATAAACCAATGAGTTTTATGTATTTAAAAACAATATTCTGTGAAGCGATCCATAGGCTTCACCAGAATGCCAAAGGGGTGGACGATCAATCAATAAACATTTATTTATTATGTTCCTACTATATGCCAGGTACTATACTAAGTGCTGGGGATACAAAAAAAGGTAGAAGACATTCCCTGCCCTCAAAGAGCTTATAATGTACTGGGGAAGACAACACGCAAACATATACAAAGCAAGCTACATCCAGGATAGTTAGGAATAAGACACTAGAATTAAGAGGGGTTTGGGAGGGCTTCCCATAGAAGATGGCATTTTAGTTGAGACTTCAAGAGAGCCAAGGAGGTCAACAGGACAAGCGAAGGAGAGAGAGTGTTCCCAGCTCAGAGCCAAGAGATGGAGTGTCTTGTTTGTGAATAGGCAGAAGGCCAGTGTCATTGGATCAAAGAGTACACGTTGGGGAGTAAGGTCTAATGGGCTATGAAAGGCTTTGTATGCCAAATACAGCAATTTCGATTTGATCCTGGAGGAAATAGGACGCCATTGGAAGTTACTGAATAGGGAGAGGTGGCGTGATCAGACCCGCACTTTAAGATCATTTTAGTGGCTGAATGGAGGGTGGCTTGGAGTGGGAAGAGACTTGAGGCAGGCAGACCCACCAGAGGGATATTACACTGAAGGCATGAGGGGATAAGCATTAGAGTGGTAGCAGTGTCAGAAGAGGGAAGGGGGCATATTCAAGAGATGTTGCAAAGGTGAAATCAAGGAGTCTTGGCAACAGCTTGGATATGGGGGGAAAGGTGGATGGTGAGGAATCCAGGATGACAGCAAGCCTGAAGGACTGGGAATAAAGTGCTGCCCTCTACAATAAACAGGGAAAGTAGGAGGTGAGGAAGGTTTAGGGGGCAAGATAATGAGTTTTCTTTCAGACATGTTTAATTTAAGGGGTCTACTGGACATCCAGTTTTTGTGTTTGTTTGGGAGGGGAGAAGGCAGAGCAATTGGGGTTAAGTGACTTGCCCAAGGTCACACAACTAAAAAGTGTGTCAAGTGTCTGAGGCCGTATTTGAACTCAGGTCCTCCTGACTCCAGGGCCAGTGTTCTACTCATGGCGCCATCTAGGTGTCCCTGGACATCCAGTTTGAGATGTGTGTGAGGCAGTTTGAAATGTGAGATTAGAAGTCGGAAAAGAGATTGGGGCAGAAAAGGTAGATTTGAGAATCATTAGCATAAACACACAAAAAAGTTAAGAATCCCCTCCCTAGAGCATCTCCTCAGGCTCCTGTGGAATAGCACAGAATAACAAGGAGACAGCCAGATTTGTAGTCAGGAAGAACCTGGTTCGAATCTTGCCTCTGACGTTTACTAACTAGGTGACCACGGACATCACCTCCCCAAATCGCAGTTTCCTTGTCGGTAAAATGAACATAAGAATTGTAACTTATTGGATTGCTATTAGGAGAGTGCTGTGTAAACCTCAAAGAGTGCTATAAAATATGCTCCTTTTAACCATTTTCAATGGACAAGTTTCTAAAATATATTACATTTCCCCATCTTCTTTTTAGTTAACTTCTTATGGATGCCTGTTTTTAAAAAGATGGATTTTTATCGATGTCTTTTGTTTTTTACATAATCATAGTTTCACCCAGGATCTCTCTCACTCCCCCTCCCAGAGTTATCCCACGTAACAAACGGTATTTTTAAAAACCAAAAAAAAAAAAAAAGGAAATATCGGCGCAACTGATCAATATATTGAAATTATTGATGCTTTTTTATTTTCCCATCACGTTTGTTTTTGATATCTTTCTACACGATGGGCCATTCCCTGTAATAAAGATTAAAAAAGAGAGAGGAAAAAAAGCAGTTTCGTAAAATTAACCAAACACATCAACCACAACTGACAGCAAACGAATGAATGAATGGATGGAAAAGCATTTATTAAGCTCTTACTATGTGAAAAGCACATAGTGACAAATGCTGAGGATGCAAATAAAAAAGCAAGACAATTCCTGTTGTCAAGGAGCTCCCATTTTAATAAGGGAAGACAGCACATAAAGGCGGTTTCAACACAAGTGAGATGAAAAAGTTCGGGAGTCCCTAGGGTGTAGGAGAAGAGCAGATGGTAATGCATTGTCTTTAATTTTATTTCCATTAATAAAAACGTTTTTCTGATATTGAAGCATTTAACAGTACTGAAGACTTTGGGGGCAAGAGCTTTCTTTTTGAGGTTTCTAGTAACTATTCCCAAGAAGGTGGGCATTGAAGCATCTGCAAGAGGTAGTCACCAGGTCTCGTCTCCACAAGGATTGTTCCTAGATGGTGTCTGGGAAGACTGGAATAGAAGCCAGTGGTCTAGTGGGACACTATTATTCCCAGAGCTCTTCTATTTACCTGCCCACTTGTGGCAGCTGGTTTGCAATTGGTGTTGGTAGCGGCAAATATATAACTGGCACTTTCACCTAGGCAGCTAGGTAGAAAAGCTGGATTTGGAATCAAGAAGACCTGAGTTCAAATCTTCTCTCAGATGCTGATTAATTGCATGACCTTGGGCAAGTCATTTAACCTCTATCTCAGTTTTCTTACCTGTAAATGGGAATAGTACCTACCTCACTACCTCATAGGGTTGTTGTAAGGATCATATGAGATAACATGTATAGTTCTTTACAAATCTTAAACCATTATATAAATGGTAGGTATTGTTGTTATCCATAACAACAAAGGAAGCAAGGTGTTGGGAAACAGGATCCATGACATAGAGACTGCTTCTCTTCCTGGGGTTCCTGACTGAAAGAGAAAGAGAGAGAAAGAGAGAGAGAGAGAGAGAGAGAGAGAGAGAGAGAGAAGGGAAGGAAGGAAGGAAGGAAGGAAGGAAGGAAGGAAGGAAGGAAGGAAGGAAGGAAGGAAGGAAGGAAGGAAGGAAGGAAGGAAGGAAGAAGGAAGGAAGGAAGGAATTTGGCTATCCTATTCCTGGGAGTTTTCACTTTGAGATCTTTTTCAGGAAGTGATCAGTGGATTCTTTCAATTTCTAATTTACTCACTGGATCTAAGATATTAGGGCAATTTTCCTTGATAATTTCTTAAAATAAATGTCTAGACTCTTTGATCATGGCTTTCAGGTAGTTCACTAGTTCTTGAATTGTCTTTCCCAGATCTATTTTCCTGGTCAGTTGTTTTTCCACTGACATATTTCACACTTTCTTCTATTTTTTCATTCTTTTGACTCTGTTTGTTTCTTGATATCTCATGGAGTCATTAGCTTCACTTGCCCAATTCTAATTTTTAAGGAATTACTTTCTTCAGTAAGATTTTGTATCTCTTTTTCCATTTGTCCCATTCTTCTTTTTAAAAGAATTCTTTTCTTCAGTGTTTTTTGTACCTCCTTTTACATTTGGCCAATTCTGCTTTTTAAAGAGTTCTTTTCTGCAGTGGATTTTTGGGTCTCTTCCATCATTTGGCCATTCTGTTTTTTAAGGTATTATTTTCTTCAGTATTTTTGGTGCATTTTTTTTATCAGGCTGTTCACTCTCTTCTCATAATTTTCTTGCATCACTCTCATTTCTTTTTCCATTTTTTTCTACCACTTTTATCTCTTTCTTTAACTCTGCCAGGAATTCTTATTGAGTTTAGGTCCAATTAGCATTTCTCTTTTAGGGTTTTTAATAGCTGTTTTCACTTTGTTATCTTCTTCTAAATTTATGTCTTAGTCTTCTCTACCATTGAAATAGCTTTTTATAGTCAAAGTCATTTTTGGTCATTTGCTCATTTTTTGCAGTCTCTTTCTTGACTTTGAACTTTATGTTAAAGTTGGGCTCTGCTCACCTGGGAGTGGAGAGACACTGTCCCAAGCTTCAGGCTTTTTCATGCTGCTATTTTCAGAGCTAGTTCTGGAGGTCTGCAAGTTTTTGGTGCTTCCAATGCTATATGATCCTGGTATGGCCACTACTCTCCTGGTGGACACTCTAGTCTTTACTCAGGAAGAGCTCCTGGTCCCCTGTAGCCACTAGCACTAGCACTCCTATTTGCTTTGGAACTGTGACCAGGACCCCTACTCCCTTGTGACAGACCACCCTAGAACTGATACCCAGAACTGTATATAAGCAATAGAGTTGCCAATTAGCACCAGCTGTACCCAGTGCCACCAAAGAGTCCCCTGTAATCTCATTTTGACTGATTGTCCTACCCCCTTACTGTCTCTGGGTTGAGAGCTCCCAAAGCTGCTGCTCCTGTTGTTACCTTCACTGCAAGTATGGGCTCTGGACAGGCTTCAACTTCACAGACTTCTCCTGCTACCTCTTAAGTTTTCTTAGGCCAGAAAAATGTCTCATGCTGACCTTTTGTTGGTTCTGTTTGGAGGGGAAAACTAAAATAGTTCAGCTGGGTGGCTGCCCCTAATCCACCATAATGACTCCAACTCAACTGGCTGATTATTGAGAGAGTAGATGAGTTCCTTAGGGAGAGAGCTGGCTAGAGAGTTTTCTGGATTCTGTGGGCCCAGCAGTTCTTTAGTGGAGGATGTGGAAGCACTTTGGAGGGGCTGATTCCAACTCACCCCCACTGCCCAGTGCTTTTGAAGAGCCCCACCCATGTCTGAGGTTTGTCTAACTTTGGTTTTCTTTTTGAACAAAGCCTCCTTGTCCTATCATTGGTTGAATTTGGAGTTCAACGTGGATTGTCCAATGCCTCAGAGGGGGAATTTCAGTTCCCAGCAGTGGTTCTTCAATGTTAGGCATGTAATTGCTGCTGACATTTGTGGCCATTGTAAATCCCTGCCAAGATATTCCCCATCTCTAATGGGACTCCTTCACAGTGAGATTACATCCTGCCTGATGAGCCCATTGTCACTTCATTAATTTCTCCCTGATATTTTGCCTCCGTTTTAATAGCTATTTATCCTTAGCCCTCTGAGGTCAGACAGGGTCATCATCTCTGGGAAGAAGCTTGGAACAGGCTAAGGAAGCTCAAGTGAAGGTGGAAGTGGATTGGTACTCCCTTTGTGGGAATGCAATTGATTCCTATGCTTTGTTTGGTCAATTATTACATGTAAAGATGAAGCAAAACAGGGGGTGGGGAACAACAAGAAGCAAGTCCCCTTCCTGGGCAAAGAAGACATCTTGTAAAGAGTAATATCGTTAATTATTCAAAATGATTACTGGTCATCCTGAGTGATAAAAAGAAAAAGATAGATTGAATTCCCCGTAAAGGCACACTTTTCTGATCCAGTCTTTGTCATGTGTAATTAACCACTTAAGATTTCACAAACATCAACTTGGTTCCCGAGCCAGGCAGACAGGCACCAGACGGGGCTGTAGGATTTATAAGCATCGTTAAGCTTTGCTGTAGAGACTGCTCAGCCACTCCAATGATTTGCATTGCCGGTACTTAATATTTTCAAGTAAATGCCAGGAATGGGGTTTTGGATGTAACTTAAAGAGTTTGCTAATTCCTTTGTTCCTTGATTATTTTGTGTGTGTGTAATTGTTGCAAAAACATGATTGCTTTTCTTAAAGCTCCCAATTCATCCTTGGCAGTGAGGGGAAGCAGCATGGTACAGGGGGGAGAGATTCGGATTTGGAATCGGAGGACCTGAGTTCAACGTCTAGCTCTGTCACTTAACTACCTGTGTGACCTTGGACAAAACATTTAACCTCTCTGGGCCTAGTTTCCTCATCTGTAAAATGAGGGGGTTGGACCAGATGTACTTTTCAGTTCTAAATCTGATACTATAGTTTAGCAGAAGGAGTGCTGGGCATTGAAGGAGAGTCCCAGGTTCAAGGCACTTAGTAGGTGGCTAAGTCATTTATTTAACTTCTCTGAACTTCAGTTTTCTTCCCTGTAAAGTTAGATGTTAGCACTATCTGCCTCGTGGAGTTGTTGTGAAGAAAGTGGGCTATGAATCTTAAAGTACTATAGTAATGTGAGTTATTATTATTATGAATTTTCATGTTATATCCTTCTGTTTAGGGGAAGGAAGAGAAGAAGGGAGGGAGGAAGGGATGATTGTCAGTGTATACAGGATATAGGCACTTGGCAAATTTCTCAGGTGATACTTCAGGTGTTGCAGAAGCAACAATATCTGGCAATTAAATTATGTATTTTCTTTCCGCAACCATACAAGAAATAGAATAATACACTAATGAATGAATTGGTCATTGAAGGAGGTCTCTTAGCTGTAGGTAAGTAACCCAAACCCACTGAGTCTCAGATTTGTAATGGCTAGGAAAGAAGAAAGCTCTAACTAGTCCAGGGCCTAGACTTCTTAGGGTATGGCACAGATTATGCTCCAAAATTACTAAAATAAGAACATCTTTCCTCTGTGCTCTTGAGCCCTCATCCCCACTTTTGGAGTTTCCTTATCTTATTCATGATACAGACCCCTATCTAATAAACTCCAGTGGTTCCCTATCACCTTCAGGGTCCAATATAAAATCACCCGTTTGGCTTTTAAAGCCTTCTCAGTCTGGCGCCTCCCTACCTTTCCAGTCTTCTTACACGTCACTCCCTTCCATTTACTCTACGATCCAGTGGTACTGGCCTCTTTACCATTCTCACACAAGATGCTCCATCTCTCCACTCTGGGCATTTTCACTGGCTGTCCCCCGTGCCTGGAATGCTCTCCATCCTCATCTCCATCTCCTGCTGCCACTTACTTCCTTCAAGTCTCAGCTAAAATCCCACCTTTTGCAAGAAGCCTTTCCTGGTCCTTCTTAGTGCTAGTGTCTTCTGTCTTAGTTCACCTCCAATTTTGCTTGTACATATCTTGTTTGTATATAGTTTTTTGCATATTTTCTCCCCCAATCCCCACACTCCTCCATTAGACCATGAACTCCTCGAGGGCTGGAATTCTGTTTGCCTTTCTTTTTATCCCCAACACATAGCACTGTTTCTGGCTGCTTAATAAATTCTTCTTCACTTGATTCCTGCTATGGATCTGATGAGATGGACTGTGACGTCTTTTCCAACTCTGAAAGTCTGTGGTTCTGTGAATATAAGGGCCTCTTTTCAACATCAAACACTTTCGCAAACCCCACATGATTATAGTTGCACTAGAGTATCTATTGATTGGGCCAACATATGACAAAAAAAGTTACTATGATTTTAGTTATGCTTTTCAACGAATTTGTGTTTTATTCAATATAATCAATTAACAAGCTTTAACAAATTCCTACTATGTGCCAAGCATGGGAGACAGAAAGAAAAAAGTGAAAAGTCTCTACCTTCAATGAGCTTTAACAAATGCCTACTATGTGCCAAACATGGGAGATAGAAAGAAAAAAGTGAAAAGTCTGTGCCTTCAATGAGCTTACTACCCAGTCGTCCTGACTATTTGTCCTGCCACTAGACTCTGATGACTCAGGAAGAGAGAATGAGTCTGACAACTTTGTGCTACTCTTCCTCACTTAAATCCAATTCACAGGCAAGTCAAGACATTACCCTGTGATGTCGCTGGTCCTCTTTGAAAACAAAGACTGAACCACAAAACCACTAAGCTATCAAGGAAGATGATATGTACTACATTTTCATTGTTCTTCAGTCGTTTTTCAGTCATGTCCGACTCTTCATGACCCCATTTGAGGTTTTCTGGCAAAGATAATGGAGTGGTTTACCATTTCCTTACTATATAACTACATACAAAATAGATATGGGCTGGGGGGTCGGGCAGGGGGGAAGGGCAGAGAACTGGCATCTGGGAGGGAAAAAAAAAAGACCTCAAGTATAAAGTGACCGTGGAGTTTAGCTTTAAAGGGAAGTAAGCATTCTAAGAGAGAGAAGTCAAGAGGAAATGCAACCCAGACATCGGGTATAGCCAGTACGATGGCACAGAGATGGGAAATGGAGTCCAGCATATAAGGAACAGTAAGGAAAACCTTACTGTTATATAAAGGGAAGTAACTATTACAAAATAGTATTAAAGTCCTTTACATACATTATCTCTATTGAGCCTTACAAAAAAAACTCTGTAGGGTATGTACTACAGATATGATTCTCATTTTACGCATGAGGAAACCAAGGTTCAGATTCATTAATTGACTCGCTCACGACCACCCAGCTAGTTTCAGGGGTCTACCTAAAGTCTCCATACCAACACTCTTCCAGTGAGTGAGAGCCCCAAACAAAAAGCTAATCTCTCAGTTTATATACCCTTCTTAGGGTATAACCTAATCAGCTAAAGGGTGTGGGCCTGGGGTTTTGCACCTAGTAAGACTTAATCAAAGGCACTTGATTACTTTAGCATTCTAAAAGAGAAAACAGTAAAAAAAAAAAAAAAAAAAAAAAGTTCCACCTTAATTACCAATACAACATAGCAAGTGCTTATTGACTGATTGACATTATAGGGACTCCCCTCACCCACACCTGCAATTTTATTATAACATGTAGTTAGCCTGGATTTTCAATGCCTATACCCACAAAATACAAGCTCCGGTAGGTGCTACAAGCTGGAAAGAGTTTAAGCTGATTGAAGGCCCATGAGTGAATGTCCATCTGTCCTAGATCCTCTTAGTCATCACCATCATCATTATTAATGACAAGCTCTTCTTTTTGGAGAATGACAAGCTCTCAAAAATACTCCGAAAGTTGTAGAAATGTTGCAATAGGCGCCACCCTGACGCAATCAGAAATTGTTGAATTGTCTAGGAATGGGCCACAGGAGAACAGAACTCAGGAAATTTTGAGCCCCTAGGACATTCTACCCAGGCCCAGACTGCTCTGTGGAGAGCATCCCACCTAGGCCACAAGCCAGCATAATTCAAATTCCTTCAGTTCCATTCAGATGGGGGTCTGATTTGGTCTCATAGACTCCTTGTTTCCAGTTTTCACCAAGCTGATGGACACTAAAGAAATCTGATTCATTATCCCCTGGTTCTCCTTCCCCAGCCATTATCCCCATCATAACAACCCTTCACGCTGCATAAAAGGTCATTAGCCATTTGGAGGGAATTCACAAGGTCAAGCCCTGGCCTATTCCATCAGAATCAACCAATTCCTAAAGCACTGAAGAATTCCAAGAACCCTCATTATTTCTTCATCATTAAACTAGAAATATGCAGCCAATAAAGCAATCAAAAAGTAAAATTACAAAGCAATAAACATGTTTGAGCGGTTTCATTGCCACACACAGCAGAATGCAGAGCTGATCACTACATACCACAACTTCATTAGCAAGAGGACCTCGTCAAACAGGCCTTCGTCTTGTAGGGTATATTCGAGTAACTCACATTTCTGCAGGCCATTAAGGCTTACAACGCAATTTCTTCATAACTGTAAGAGGTAGGGCAGAGCCAAGATGGTGGCTGGAAAGCAGGGACTAGCATGAGCTCCCCACCAAGTCCCTCCAAAAACCTATAAAAAATGGCTCTGAACCAATTCTAGAACTACAGAACCCACAAAATAGCATAGGGAAGCAGGGCTCTAGCCCAGGACAGCCTGGATGGTCTCTGGGTAAGGTCTATCCCGCACGGAGCTGGGAGCGGAGCTGAGAGGAGCAGAGCCCAGTGTGGGCGGCGCGGACCGACCACACCGGGAGCTGGGCAGAGAGTGCCCTAGAGCCCTGAATTAGTGAGCTGTGGCATTTACCAGACCACTAACCCACAAACACCAAACACAACAGAGAAGGTTAGTGGGAAAAGCTGCTGGGGACAGGGAGTTTGTGGTTTGGCCACTGCCCCTGGGGCAGCGGAGGTGGGGCAGCTACAGAACTACAGCTGCAGTTGCTTCTGGCCCCAGGCACACCTGGTGGGAGGAATTAAGTGGCTGATCAGAGCAGGAGTGCAGAGCCTGATGAAGATCTAAGCCCAGTCCAGGTTGGGGGTTCTTGGGGTAGGAGGAGTGCTGGTGTGGCAGCGCATCCCCCCAAGCGTGGAACATAGAATTCTTTAGTCTACAAGCAGTCATACCCTGCTGAAAAACTCAAGGGTCAAGTAAGTTGGCTGGGAACATGGCCAGGTGGCGAAAACACACCCAGATTCA
>CM053626.1:195468300-195481391 GCA_028646595.1 Phalanger gymnotis | reverse complement strand
CAGAGTCTGCTGAAGATCTAAGTCCAGTCCAGGTTGGAGGCTCTTGGGGAAGGAGAAGTGCTGGTGTGGCAGAGCTGGCACATCCCCCCAAGCGTGGAACATAGAACTCTGTACTCTACAAGCAGTCATACCCCACTGAAAAACTCAAGGGTCAAGTAAGTTGTCTGTGAACATGGCCAGGCAGCAAAAACGCACCCAGATTCAGTCTCAGACTCTGGAATCTTTCTTTGGTGACAAAGAAGACCAAAACATACAGCCAGAAGAAGTCAACAAAGGCAAAGAGCCAAAGCAAAAGCCTCCAAGAAAAACATGAACTGGTCTCAGGCCATGGAAGAGCTCAAAAAGGATTTGGAAAAGCAAGTTAGAGAAGTAGAGGAAAAATTAGGAAGAGAGATGAGAATGATGCAAGAAAACAATGAAAAACAAGTCAATGACTTGCTAAAGGAGACCCCAAAAAATGCTGAAAAGTATACTGAAGAAGATAACACCTTAAAAAATAGACTAACTCAAATGGCAAAAGAGCTCCAAAAAGCCCATGAGGAGAAGAATGCCTTGAAAGGCAGAATTAGCCAAATGGAAAAGGAGGTCCAAAAGACCACTGAAGAAAATGCTACCTTAAAAATGAGATTGGAGCAAGTGGAAGCTAGTGACTTGATGAGAAATCAAGATATTATCAAACAGAACCAAAGGAATGAAAAAATGGAAGACAATGTGAAATATCTCATTGGAAAAACCACTGATCTGGAAAATAGATCCAGGAGAGATAATTTAAAAATTATTGGACTAACTGTAAGAGGTAGATAGCACAAATATTATTACCCTCCATTTAATAGATGGCATGGGACTTGCCCATGAATAGACAGCTAGAACTATCTATCATGGAGGGAACTCCTTCCACCATCAAGTCACCTATGATTCAGTAATAGATGAGGCAGCAAGGTGGCACTTTCAGGAGAACTTGAGTTCAAATTTGACCTCAAATGTTAACTGTGTGGCTTAACTTTTCTCTCTCTCAATTTCCTCATCTGTAAAATGGGGATAATAACCTACCTCCCAGGGTTGTGGTGAGGATTATTGGTTAAGTTCTTTGCAAACCTTAAAGTGCTATATAAATGTCACTGATTATTGTTGTTGTTAGGGCAGCTGGGTGGCAGAATGGATAGAGTGGCTGGGCCTGGAGTCAGGAGTAGGATGGCACAGGACACGAGAAACATAGGACTGAAAAATGGCTGAACCACAAATCATTATCATTGTTGTTACTGCAATATACTGCAATATACTACATAATATAATAATTATCATAATAATATAAATGAGTCCCTGGGAGTTACTTGAGACAGCAAGAAGCTAGATGGTTTGCCTAGGGTCACACAGCTAGTAAGTGTCAGAGGTGGACTTTGAATCTAGGTCTTCCTGACTCCAACCTCATCTATCTACTACTCTTTACGACTTCCTATTGCTGTTGTTCAGGCATGTCTGACTCTTTGTGACCCCATTTGGGGTTTTCTTGGCAGAGATACTAGAGTAGCTTACCATTTTCTTCTCCAGCTCATTTTACCGATGAGGAAACACAAGCAAACAGAAGGAAGTGACTTGCCCAGGGTCACACAGAGAGTATCTAAGGCTGGATTTGAACTCAGGTCTCCCTGACTCTAGGATCATCTCTCCACTGTACCACCTAGCTACCCTTTTGCTACTTCTGCTACACTCTGTATATTGAAGTAATATACTAGCTAACATTTATATACCACTTTAAGCTAGCATTCATATACCACTTTATGGTTTACAAAGTGCTTTAGAAATACTGTCTTATCTTGTTTTCACAACAATCCTGGGAGGTATGTCCTATTACTATCTCCATTTTACTGTTGAAGAAACTGAGGCAGAGAGAGGTTGAGTGACTCAACCAGGGGTCACACAGCCATAAAGTTTCTAAGGCTGGGTTTAAACTCAGGCCTTCCTGACTCCAGGCTCGGAGCTCTCTATAATGCAAGACCCAGCTCTCTAACAATATGCACTAAAATATGGCAAAATATTCCAAAGGCAGGCTGTATTAAAAGCAGCCCTGCCCAATCCCTCTGCTAGATAACTTCCTGAGTCAATTCATTAACCAAAAATGCCTCCAGAGACCTAATCTCAATCAAATATTCCAACTCCACTGATAAGAGAATGAGAGACCACCAGCATCGACCCCTACAAAAGTGTCATCCTGGGAGAGGGATGAAAGCAAACATTTTCCTGCAGCAGAATGAAATGTTCTCCATGATATATATTAAGAACAAGGAGCCTGGAAGTCTCCCTTGAGAACTTATCCTTTATGTGCAATGCAATCCTGTAAAAATTCATTAATATCTTTCAGTGGCATCGTGTATATCACAATATCTATTATGAGGATTAAATCATACCACAATTTCAAAATGCATAAAGATAAGATAGGTTTTATTTCAACTTGGAGGGTCTCAGAGTAATTTACCACAATTTATAACTGTCAAAGGCATTTCCCAGTTTGATGGGAATTCACGGCAGCAGCGCGTAGAAAACAAACCCGTGGCTTGACAGATGTCCTCCTCTTGACCCTCCCATAGAAAGCCTTCCAGGAGAACACCAGTGGTTTGTTCCTCTCTCTTCCTGGAAATTGCCCCAGCAGAATTCTAAGAGAGTAAGGAACAACACAGCAGTAAGGGAGACAGTGAGAATTGAACACAGCCTCGGAAAAGACTGCTTGGGAGCCTCTCTGAGGGGAAATAGGGTTTTATAGCATCATGCTAAGGTGAGAACAGCTCTGAATCCTTAGTCAAAACATCCATGCTCTAATCCCAGCTCTTCCACTAATTCAGCGTGTACGATTCACTTCTCCTGCCCCAGCCTCAGTTTCCTCATCTGTAAAACGAGAAGATTGGGTTCAATCATTTTGAGGCTCCCTTCCAGTTCTAATGGCTCTCCCCATGCAAACTGCTCGAAGGCAGGGACAGTCTTTTACCTCTTTTTGTATCCCCAGCTTTTAACATAAGGCCTGCTACACATCAGATGCTTAATTAATGTTTGTTGATTGGTTGATGATAATGATGAAGAAACAGAGACCCCTGAGTATAATTCCAACATCTCTATTTTCTGTGGTGCCTTGGACAAGTCCCTCCATTTCTGGGGACCTCGGTTTCATCATCCAGAAGATCGAAATAATGATGCTTATCCAGTCTACCTCAGGGAGTTATTTTGAGGATCAAATGTGAGAATTAAAACTCCTAGGTCAGAGGTTCCCTCTTGACACGAAGTACCTAGATGCACTTTAGGAACCTCTCATCTATCTTGCTGGTCATACCTATCCAGGTGGAACATGGAAACTTTAATAGTTATCACTTCCCTTCCCTCACCTTATAAGCACACAGGCTTGCTAGGCTTCAAAATATGTTTTGTTTTTATAGTAAACTATACAGAAAGTTCTCAAATCAGAGCTCATTGGAAGTCGCAATAACTACTATGCTACTCCTGAAACCAAGAACCCATACAGTCCCTATGACTTGCAGTATTAGCCTAGGTGGGGCCCCAGAAGAAGAAAAGGCTAGAGTTCACCCTTCCATGTTAGTATTCATACTTCATCGCTCTTTTGCCAGCAGCTTGCCTCCCGTGGGTGCTCTGCCACTCCACTCCCGCCAGGTACCATCAATTGATAAGCGTATATTAAGTGCCAGGTCCTGTGCTAAGTGCTAGAGATAACAAAGAAAGGCAAAAGACAGTCCCTGCTCTTAGGGCACTCACAGTCTAAATGGGGGAGACAACATGAAAAGAACTACACAGAAGCAAAAAATAGAGAGCTGGTAAATTGGAGAGAACTAATAGAAGAATGGCAGTAGCATGAAGGGGAATTAAGAGAGGCTTCTCATAGAAGGTGGGACTCTACCTAGGACTTGAGGGAAGCCAGGAGGTGGAGATGAGGAGAGAGTGGAATCCAGGCACGAGGAGCAGAAAAAGCTTGGTTTGGGGAGACAGAGCATCTTCTCACGATAGCCGAGCAAGATGATAAACTGCAGAGGCAGCCACATGTCAAGTAGGGATGTTTTAATGACACTAGCGTCCTGGTGTACCAGGAGAGAAGGTCCTGGCTTCTACTCTGCCAGCGCCCCAAGCCAGGCCAAACCGCTGGAAAGAATCAGGGGCAGCTGACTAACCAGGTTTAACTCAAGGAAGAAACAAGATAGTCAAAACAGCTGGTAATTGCATTCCCACAGGTGGGGGGAGGGGGGGAGAGTTGTTGTATTCACTCTCCTTTGCAGAGGAGAGAAAAACTGCTTAGAAAACAGACCCTCTTCCCTGGCACCACATCATTAAAAACAAACAAGTATTCAACCATTAATGTCCCAATAATCATAGAAACAGTAATAGCAGCTCACATTTTTGTAACTACAAGGTTTACAGAGTGCTTTTTTAATATTCCTTATTTCATAGATCCTTGCAACAATCCTGTAAGATAAGGTCCGTTATGCTCTCCATTTTACAGATGGGGAATGTTGTAGGAGCAATAACCTACCCTTCCGCTCCCCATAAAAATTAGTCTAGTTTTTCCTTAAAAGGTGTTGAAACTATTCTCCAGACTTGATTATCTCAGAGGTCTAAAGGTGCAGGCTATTGACATCACTCTGCGGTCTCCTGAGCACAGAACAGCCACAAGGTTGTTTACGTGCTCTGAGGCTTCGCTGGAAAACCGTCGATGGGTAACTCAGAAGCAGAGGAGCTTTGTAAAGCTAAATCAGCTGGGGTATCTTAAGCACATATTCCTTATTGAAGCTCTTTCTCTTGTTATGGCTCAGTAAATCTTCTTTCGTTAACCGTTGAACGAACTACAAAGTCTCATTTCATTCTACTATCAAATACAAATTACCAAGGGACTGGCTTGAGTCAGGCCCAGCCAAGAACAGGGAAACTGAGGTTCAGAGAATCTGAGAAACCTGTTCACAGATAGCTGACTAGAAACTCACATCTTTCCTGGTTTGAATTCTACTCCTCCATCCCCAAAGTCACCCTGAAGCTCTCAATGCAAAAGTGCTGGGAAGGAGTTAAGAACTTGGACCTAGAGAGGGCTAAATATTCAAGTGTAAGAATACAGCTATTGCCAGCCCTTTAGCAAGTTACCTCTTTCTGCATCCCGGCTTCTTCTTCTTCTATAAAATGAGAGGATCTGTTTCTAACATTCTAAGATCCTCAGGCCCGGAAAAACTTTTTTTGTATCATAGAATCCTCTGGCGGTCTGGCAAAGCCTATGGAATCCTTGTCAGAAGAGTCTTATTAAATGCAGAAAATAAAATGCAGAAGATTAAAAAGGCAGAGGGGGGATGGAACCAGGCATTTATTAAACTATTGAAATAAAAAAATTAAATATATATGTAATTTGTTGTTGTTCAGTCGTGTCCAACTCTTCCTGACCCCATTTGGCATACCAGGCACTATATAAAGCATTTACAAATATTATCTCATTTGATCCTCTGTTAAAATTGATTATCTGAAATAAAAAGGAAAGCAAGGACAAAGTTATTGAGCCATCTATGATTTAATTTGCAAAGCTAGCATTTGCACATTAAACCAGGTCACCTGACTCTTCAGAGGTCAGAGACAAGGTGTGATTTACAGAGATGATTTTTACGACAACAAAAAAAAAAGGAACTGGAAAAATTATAGAAACTTGTTTTGAATATAATTCATTTGGACAAGGCATGTCACCTGACTAGTTAGCTTCTCCTGGACTTCCTTGATCCCATGCCAGACAGCCTTTCCTCCAGGGAGTATCTTTGTAACCTGAAAGTGTACTGGGAAAGAGGACCTTGTGGTTAGTGGTTAGAAGTCACCCCCCACCCCCCTGCCTTGCCATCTTCTTTAACAGAGTCCATTACTCAAATTAGAGTCTAGCTAAAGAAATAGAAAAGGGACCTTAACCTCTGCCTAATCTTCCTTCAGCTGCCAGAAAGGGGAACTTGGCACTGTTCACAGACGCCTTTTGAAAAATCTTATAATCTTGTGATTATTTTATTCTTCTCAATGATCTCCTACTAAAAGATACAGTATTCTCAATCTATCTATTCACTCAATCTATAGGTAACGGAGACTATCTGTGTTAGTCTGGCTTAGATCTTAGGGATAGCTATTCCTATTGAGGGAGCCTAATCCTATGATCAAACTAAAATAAATCAAAGTAACCAGGAAAAGCGGATTTTGTTTTCACCTCAAAACAACTCTGGGAGGCACATGCTATTACTATCCCCATTTTATAGTTGAGGAAACCATAGCAGAGAGAGGGTGTTTATGCCCCACTGGATGGGGAGCAATGCTCTCCCCTTTAACCAAGGACTCAAGATTACCACCAAGTCTTCTAGAGGGTCACCTTTTTTTTTCTTTCAGCCTTCAGATTCACTGTGATTATAAAAAGCTATGTACCTCTCCCATATCATTGACAAGCTGGAGTGGGTCCAAAGGGAAGCAACTAAGATAATTACAGAATTGGAGACTGTGTCATACAATAATCTGTTGAAGAAACAGGTGCATTGATGTTTAGAGTGGAGAAGAAAGACATAAGAGGGCTCGATAGTGGTTTTCCTAATTTCTATGTTTTCTTTATTATATAATCCTCTCTCTTTCACTCTCTCTTTCTCTCCCTTTTTTCTCTCTCTGTTTCTCTCCTCTCTCTCCCCTTCCTTTTCCATCCCTTCTTCTCTTCTCTCCTCTCTTTCCCTTTCTCCACCTCTCTGTCTCCCTTCCTTCCTATTCTCTTCTCTTTTTCTCTCCTCTCCCTCATACACACAAACCCACAAAGCACGAGTTCCATCCTGGGCCCTCTTCCCTTATGACCTTACACCACCTTCCTTGGTCTACTATCTCTAAACAGAAAACTTCCAAATCTCTCACCATATCACCAAAAATATGTCTCCATCTGGATGCCCCATTGAGATCAGTATATCAGGCAAAGTAGAATTCATCGTCTCTCCCCACCTTAAATCAGCTTCTACTCCTAAACTCCCTATTTCTGTTGTACTCTACCAGCCTTGCCATCCCCCAGGTTCATAACCTCGAGATCACCCTACACTTTCCTCTCCCTCACTCATAGTCTAATCAGCTGCTGAGTCCCACTGATTCCATCTCCATTTAACACTTCTCTTTCTCTTCTCACACACAGTCATTAACCATAGTTCAGGTCCATATCACACTTCCTTTTGCTCCCCAGTTGAATAGATTTCTTATAGGTTTTGCTGCTTTCCATCACTTGGGCCCTGGAAATCACACCTCTATTCTTAGGGCCCTTCCCTCTGACTGAAGGGTAAAGGCCTCCTCCCAGAACCTCCATTTAAGGAAGGGGCCCAGGACAACCATCTCTTCACTTCCCATCAGGCTATAATGCCCAGACTCTGGGCATTTCCACCAGCACTCCCCCATGCCTGGAACTCTCTCTCCCTTCTCATCTCTGCCTCCTGGCTCCCTTCAAGTCTCAGCTAAAAATCTCACCTTCTGCAAGAAGTCTTTCAGATCCTCCTTAATGCCAGAGTATTCTTTCTGAGTTTACCTTCAAACCGTCTGCGTCCCTAAGGCAAAATGGGCTCCTTAGCCCTTGAGGAGTTTGGCTTTTGTATACCTTGAGTAAAAGTACTGTCACCTGTTAAGTGCTAAGCCCCAGGCCCAAAGCCCTATCAGGTGTGAAACCTATGTGGGCGTAGATTAATGACTTAAGAGGGGCCAACTCGGGAACCAAGGGTCTCTGGTTGTTGAGGCAGGGCTTGAGAACTGCCAGAGGCTTGGCTGCGAGGAAAGGCAAGAAGCTACAGCTGAAGCCAAAGCAGAGCCGACCCGTGTGTGGACCCAGGAGTTCCGGCGAGGACTTGAGGCCAGTGAATATGATTTATGCCATCTTATTTTTCTGTGGCCTCCTGGCTACTCTTGTGAGGCGGGCCTACTGGGCCTGGAGGTTTGTGATCACAATATTGGAATGGGGAAGTTGGTTAGTGAATCTGTCACTCTGGGGCCTAAATAAATGTCTTGATGTTATCTACTTAGAGAATTCTGTATACCTTGTGATTTCGAACCATTCGGATATATGTATGATCCTTTTTGAGATCATAAATTCGGCCTTCCTACTACATGGTCCTGCATATATCTTGTCTGTACAAAGTTATGTGCATGTTGTCTCTCCTTGAGGTTAAGGACTGTTTTGTTTAGGGTTTGGTTTTGGTTTTTTTTTTTTTTTGGACAAAATCTAGGTTAAGTGACTTGCTCAAGGTCATGCAGTTGGTAAGCATCTGAGGTTAGATTTGAAGTCAGGTCCTCCTAACTCCAGGCCCAGCACTCTACCCACCACACCACCTAGCTGCCTCTGCAAGGATTGTTTTTAACCTTAGCACAATTTATGTGCTTGTTGACTTGATATACCAAAGTATTTATAGCAACTCTTTCATAATAGCAAAAAAAAAAAACTGGAAAAGTGGGTATTTGTCAATTAAAGAATGGCTAAGCAAACTGGGATATTAATGTAAGAGAGTATTATTGTGCCATAAGAAACAACATGGGCAGTAGAGTGCCAAGCCTGGAGTCAGGAAAACCTGAGTTCAAATCTGGCCTCAGACACTTATTAGCTAAGTGACCTTGGGCAAGTCAGTTAACCCTGTTTGCCTCAGTTTCCTCATCTGTAAAATGAGCTGGAGAAGGAAATGGCGAACCACTTTAGCATCTATGCCAAAGAAAACCTTAAAAGGGGTCACAAAGAGTTGGACATGACTGAAAAAAACAAAAAGAAACAACATATATGAAAAACTCAGAAATTTTGGAAGATTTGTATGAATTGATACAGAGTAAAAAAAAACCAAGAGAATGCTATCCACAGAATGGTCACAATCAGGTAAAGAAAAACTATGCTAAAAGGTCTTAAGATTTAGATCAATGAAATAATCTCAACTCCAGAGGACTGATGGTGAAGGATGCCTTATCAGAGAGTTACTGGACTGCAGTTGCAGAATGTGGCATATGTGGTCAGATATGGTCAATGTGTCAAGTTTGCTCTTGTTTAACCATTCGATCATAAGCTCCTTGTGAGCAGGGACTGTCTTTTGTCTCTTTTGTATTTCCAGAGCTTAGTATGGTACCTAGCACATAGTAGGTGCTTAATAAATATTGATGGATGGATGATTCATTACTGATTATATGTTTTAAGGGACAGTTGGGGTGGGGAGAGTCAGTATTGAGAAATAATCTAGATGTAGATGTAAGAGAAGAGAATCAATAAAACTAAAGAGCAACCTAAGAAAACTATGTTATTTAATATATTTATTGTCACACTAGGGACAAGGACATTGAGTTAAAAGAAGTTAAATGCTACTTCTTGCCCTAGAATTTGTTTTACCAGACATTCAGAGAAAGCACAGCAAGGTTCCTACTTCCCCCAACATAAGGAATACCTAAGAAAAGCTTCTAGGAGATATGGACTTGACCTGTGGTTTCTTTGATGTAGAGAACTCCCAGGAAAGGAAATTCCCCTTCTCTACAACTTTGAATCTTAGAAAGTTGCCTAGAGCACCAAGAGGTTAAGTGACTTATCCAGGGTCACAAAGCTAGCATGAATCAGAGGCAGTCCCTTGAAGCCATGTCTTCCTGGATACTAGGCCAGCACTCTATCCACTACCCCAAGCTGCCCCTATAGAGTCTGAACTACAAGGTGCCTTCAAGGTCATATAATGCAACCCACACATTTTAATAAATAAGGAATCAGAGCCCAATAAAATGAAGTGATTTACCAAAAGCCACACAGTTAGAAAATGGCATTGACAGGATTTGAATCTAGGTCTGCTGTCTCCCAATCTACTACAATCCAATTCTTCATCTTCAGATCTTGAGTTGTTCCATAGTCAATGGGAGGAGGAGCATTTGATATGTTGTTCTCAAATCATCAAAAACCAAAGATAAATTACATTTAGTCATTTTTTTTAAAAAAAGAAAAATAAGCAAAGCAGCTACTTTTGGAACAGATGGGTAGAGAAGGGAGGAAGAAAGAGAGAAAAGAGAAGGAGAGAAAGAAAAGAGATGGAGGCAGAAAAATAGAAGGAGGGAGGGAGGAGGAAGAGAGAGGAGAGAGAAGAGAGAAGAGAGAGGGAAGGAGAGAAAAAGAGAGGGAAAGAGAGAAAAAGAGAGGGAAAGAGAGAAAAGAGAGGGAAAGAGAAAGGAGGGAGGGGAAAAGAAAGAGGGAAAGGGAAGGAAAGAAAGAGAGAAAGGGAGGGAAAGAAGACGAAGGAGAGGGAAAGACAGAGAAGGAAAGGAGAGAGAAGAAGGGAGTGAAAGAGATAGAAGAGGAAAGGAGGAGGAGAGGAGAGGGAGAGAGAAAGGGGAGGGAGAAAAGGAGGAGGAGGAGAGAGAGAGAGAGAGAGAGAGAGAGAGAGAGAGAAGAGAGCGCAAGCACTATAACTTTGTAATTCACAAAGTAACCTACTCCTTTATGATTTAAAAAGCCAACATGTACCATTATGTGACTGGGGTTTTTAAGAGCTCACAGTTAATTATGGAATTCAAATAAGGCCTCAGGGGTTTTCCTCCTTAATAATCATTTCAGGGCCTGCATACAATTCTGTGAGTAAAATGTGACTTCATTCACAGACTTCTAAGGACACTGACACTCACAGAGGCTGACATTATGCCAAAAAACAAAAGTTGAGAGACACCAGCTACCTTGTCTAGCATCTTCTTCATCATTCCTGCTGCTGCTGCTACTACTACTACTACTACTAATAATAATAATAATACTCCACATTTTCATAATACGTCGATGTTTCTAAAGGGCTTTTCTCACAGTTCTGAGGTAGAAGGCATGAGTATCATTACCTTCACGTTTATGTTAAGAAAACAGTTTCAGAAAAGTGTAGTGCCTTGCCCAGGGTCACAGAGCTGGTAATCTCTGATCTATGATTCCAGTGATATGGATTCCAATCCATATTTCCTATTACTTGTAATAGAAATAGCAATAATAATAATTATTAACATGAACTATTTAATAGCAATAATAATAATAATGATTAACTAATTCATCTAGTGCTTGCAAAGAGCTGTATCTATGTTTTCTCATTTGATCCTCAAAACACCTCTGGGAGGTAGAAGCTATTATTATCCTTATTTTACAGATGAGGATACTGAGGCTAAGAGGTTGAGTCACATGTTTTGTAAGTGTCTGAGGCCAGATTTTTAACTCAGGTCTTTCTTGCTGACTCCAAGTCTGGTGCTCTTACCCACCACACAACCTAAATACCAGATTCCCATTTTTTAAATTACATCTAAATTCTTACAGTGGAAAACATTGCATTAGTCAGGGATACAAAGGGGGAAAATGGCACAAATGCTTGCCCTCAAAGAACATACAGTCTAATAGGGAGGTATAACGTATAAAATGTCGAGTATTAGGAGCAGAGTTCCCTTGCCTCTCAGAAGCAGGATGTGCTTTCCGATTTCACAAAGGATTTATTATAGTTCTCAACTCGTCTTCCCCAGTGTCCAAGCCACATAACTCCCACTCACATCAGTGCTTTTTTCTGAATGCAGGGTTATTTGGGAGGAGGGGAACCCATTTTTTCCCCTTTACCTTCTTTCTTTCTCTAGGGCAGCTGGAACAAATTATTCAAATTACTCAGGACTACTTTTCAGAAATTTAAGAGAAGGGGTGGGAGAGACAGAGCTTTTCCCATGGCCTAGGGAGAAAGATTCATAATCTCTGTTTCACTGAAAGTTCATTTCTTAAGGGCTCATTATGTCCAAGGTACTAGGGACATAGGAACAAAAAGAAAACCATCCCTGTCTTCAAGAGGCTTACATCCTAGTTGGAGAATGGCCCCGTTAAATATAATATAGGCTAAGGAATGAAGCGGCAAAAAGAGGTCAGATGAAGAGGTCAAGGAAAATCTGAGAATGGAGAGAGAACAACAGTCTAATGCTGCAGATAGGTCAAGAGGAAAAGAACGGGGAAAACGGACACTGGGCTTGGAAAACAGGTGATTAGTGATTTTGATCAAATAGCAGGAGTAGAGTAGGGATTAAATCAAGTATTCTACCAATAAGTAGACCAAATGAAATGGTAGTTAGAAAAGATAGTATAGAAAAAAAATTAAGAGGAAAAAGTGGTTTAAAAACATTTCTAGTTATGACAGTTTGAAAGCAAATGCAAAAAGCCCAGCTCTCTTAAATAAACCCAAGAAAATATCTGAAAAGAACCCCAGAAAGATCAATGATGAAGAAAACTCAAGAGAAACAGAATTAGGCTCCTTTATCTAATCCAGAACTAAAGAAAATTATAGCCAAAAGCCAATGGAAGCTAATAGAAAAATCATATCAAGGAAGCCAATGAGAGTTTAGGTAAATGAGCCAGAAGTAAGCAGATGCACTGAGAGGAACCATACCAAGAACACGAGTGCCTGGTCCTGCAAACATAATTGAAGCCAGTGGATGTTCTGAACAAGGAGTCCAAAGCCAGCCAACATAAAAAGTTAAATCCTGGACCTGGCCTGTAAGAAAGAAGCTGCGGAAAGCACCAGACACATTCAGTCTCTGAAAAGATAGAGAGGGCCTAGTCACGCACTCTTCAGAGCAATGGAAGTCACAGCAGGAAAACAAGTTTGGGGGAGGCAGTGCTATGCCTTTGGCCTAAGATGAGCAGGTGAAGGAACCAACTCCTACCTGGGAATCATTCAAGAAGACAGAGAGAAACTGAGGCCAAAACTCACAGAAACCAGGATTATAACTGCAAAATGGGGCCCATTACCAGCTACCCCATCCAGATGAGCAGTGAGAAAAACTGCCACACAAGAGATGGAACAAGATAAACAATGCCTACCCAACCAATCCAAGAATGCTAGAGTGGGCCAGCCTAAGCAGGAAATCCCAAGCTAGGGATTAAAAGGCTGAAAATATGGGTAAACAGAAGAAAACACAAAAGATGGAACAGGACAAACAAAGCCTACCCAACCAATCCAAGAATGCTAGAGTGGGCCAGCCTAAGCAGGAAATCCCAAGCTAAGGATTAAGATGCTAAAAATATGGGTAAACAGAAGAAAACACAAAAGATGGAACAGGACAAACAAAGCCTACCC
>CM053626.1:195318745-195468200 GCA_028646595.1 Phalanger gymnotis | reverse complement strand
TCCCAAGCTAAGGATTAAGATGCTAAAAATATGGGTAAACAGAAGAAAACACAAAAGATGGAACAGGACAAACAAAGCCTACCCAACCAATCCAAGAATACTAGAATGGGCCAGCCTAATCAGGAAATCCCAAGCTAAGGATTAAAAGGCTGAAAATATGGGTAAACAGAAGAAAACACCTACTATATTGAAGAAATATTATTAATTAAGAGAAGGCCAAGAAGACATGGGTGAGTAAAATGAGGAACTAGAAAGTTACAGTGTTGGAAGGAGTATCAATATGTATGTCAAAGTCCACTAATAGGAAGGCAAAAGTAGGAGAGGAAAGACTGCAAATGAGATACTGACCTTGTTGAGAAAGAAAGGAGGTTGGTAGTTACCAGAGTATTGATTAGGTGACAAATATGGATTAAATGAACCTCAGAGGAGAAGTTAATGAATGATGGTGATTGAGGGAGTAAGCAGCAACGGGGAGCAAAGAACATAGCAACTGCTGCACCGTGACCAGTGAAGAGGAAGGGAGTTCCAAGCAGTGCTGAAAAGGGTAGAGAAGGAAACCCAGGAAAGAGCCAGGTGTCAGTGAGTGCAAAAAGATGGAGGGTTCTACCTGTTGCTTTAAAGTTTACAATGAGGTTTACAAATACTATCTCATTTCATCCTCACAAGAACTGAGGGAGAGAGGTGCTATTATTGTCTTCATTTTACAGTTGAGGGAAACTGAGGAAGATAAAGGTTAAGTGAATTGTCCAAGGATTTTGAGTGTCTGAGGCAGGATTTAAGGGTTTTCTGATTCCAGGTCTTATTCTCTGTCCTTTGCACAATCGGAGTGAGAACAGAAAAAGTTTAAGATGAAAGCAAATTTCTAATCTACAGAGCAAAAATACCAGAAAGCATGATTGGGTAGTTTTAGAGTGAGATGCTTAGGAAGGTTGGGCTGAGGGAAACTGGAATAAGGAAACAGGCAGCATGAGATGGAGGAGGTTAATACAATGACAACAGTTGAGTTAAGAATGACTGGGATGAGGAGAGCATGACAGGGTGGGAATATGCTAATCATCAAGTAATTGATTAGGTTATCAGGATCCCTAGGAGACCAGTTGTAGAGGTATGGCAGGCCAGTGGTAGAGAATGAGCAATGAGGCTGGGCCTTCTTATAACACAGAGATTCAGCTTCAGGATGGAGTCATCCCAGGGCATCTGACAGTGGTGTGTAGTTAGAAGAGGTGGGGGAGGGGTACTAGTTCAAGTTTATCTTGTTTATCTTTTAGCTATATTTGTCTACGTCTGCAAGAGGCTAAAACTGGGTCAAGAGGGAAAAAACTCAATAAATTGAGCATCAATTTAAAAAATTAGAAAAGCAACAAGGTGAAAAATCTCTAACAATAAGAGAAATACTAAAAAAAATATTGAATTGATAACTAAAATTAGAAGCTAGTTTTTCAGAAAAAATCTAATAAAATAGAAAAACCATTAGTTGATCTGATTTTTCAAAAAGAAGAAAGCCAAATGGCCAATAAAGTTTTTAAAGGAAATTTCACAATAAATGAAAAGGAAAATATTTGAAAAGAAAATGGTAGAAACTATTTTCTCCAATTTTTTGCCAACAAAACTGATAAATGAAATGGATTAATATTTGCAAAAATATAAAATGTCTAAATTAGCATTATGAGAAATAGAGAATTAAAATTCAAAAAGAGAAACTGAATAAGTTAAAATGAACTGTCAAAGGAAAAAATCTTAAGAACAGATGAATTCACAAATGAATTTTATCACACATTTAAAATTCTATCACACATTCTATCAAGCATTGAAATTAATTTCAATATTACATAATTTTTCACAAAAATAAAAAAGAAGGGATCCTAGCAAACCGTTTCCATAAGACAAATATTTTCTAGATATCTAAACCAGGAAGAGTCAAAGCCAAGGAAGGAGGATATAGACTAATATAGCTAAAGAATATCAATGAAAAATACTGAATATTAGCAAATGCTACAACTCATTTTAAAAAATGACACACTACGACTATGCTGGCTTTATACCAGGAACATAAAGTTGGTTCAATATTAGGAAAACTATAAACATAATAAACCATATTAATAACAAAGATAATAAAATCACATGATTATATTAGTAGATTTAGAAAAGGCTATAATGGTAAAGTGGGACTTTTCACTGTTTTTTCTTTTGGTGTGCTTCTCAGCCCTAAGGCAATCAAGTGCCTTTGATTGACCCTGGCCTTTAAATGAATCAAGAGTCTTTGATGACCTGCTTAAGTCACAAGGAAGCCTAAGTCACATGAGTTTGAGTCACATGGTTGTGATGCCTTCTGACCCTAAAGAACCATATATGTACTCGAGGTTAGCATTTTGCTTCCGGGCTCACTCACTGGAAGAGTGTTCACGTGATTTGGCCAGATGAGATTCTGGGTAGTGCCCCCAGGTTTGAAAATCCAGATGTAGGTGTTTTTTTCTCTCTCTGGTAACTATGTATGTATTGCTATGGACAGACAGAAGCCCTGTCTGCTGATTTGTGTTATTTGCTCTGTTTATGTAATTTCTGCTTGTATTTGCTCTGAAGTTCAGGGTGCTAACTTTTTCCCCTGAACAAAGTGAATGATATATGTATGTTTAATTAAAGTGAGATTGTAAACCCCTTAAAGTTGCTTTCCTTAGAAAAGCAGATCAAAGAATCTGCAGTAGCAGCCCTCCTGTGTGCTGCTGTTATTGGCCTTACACCTCCACAGTAGCTGCAAGCAGCATTGTCATTACAAAGACTCTTGATAAAATTTAACTCCCTTATGTTTAAACATTTAAGGAATAGACATGTTACTTGTTAAATAATATGAATGGATGAATTAATGAAATAAATGCAAAGGTAGTTACTCAGCACTTAATGTGTGCCAAGCACTCTGCTAAGCGCTGGGAATACAAACACAAATGTTATCTTGCAAAGGCAGCTTATGGTTGTTGAGAGTCAGTCTATGCAAGATTTATTGTTCAGTCATTTTCAGTCGTGTCTGACTCTCCATGGCCCCATTTGGGGTTTTCTTGGCAAAGATACTAGAATGGTTTGCCATTTCCTTCTCCAGCTCATTTTACAGATGAGGACACTGAGGCAAACAAAGGTAAGTGACTTGCCCAGGGTCACACGGCTAATACATGTCGAGGCTGGATTTAACTCAGGAAGAGGAGTCTTCCTGATTCCAGGCCTGGTGCTCTATCCACCGCGCCACCTAGCGGCCATTATTAGCATTGGAGTCTTAATTTAGAATGGCTGCTGCATCCTAGGTCATAGCCATCCATCATCTTGCCTTTTGTCCTGCCACTGGACTTAGAAAATCACTGAAGCTGAGGCTTAGGGAGATTGTAATTATAATAACAATAATAGCCGTTACTACCTCAATCTCATTTTTTTGGATACGGCTCATTTAGATAGAAATGGTCCTAGGACATGTCACCATCCTGCTGTTCTTTTTATAATTAGTGTTCTGTAGACACTTGTGGACTCAGACACTGACCGTGTGACCCTAGGCAAGTCACTTAACTTCTGTCTGCCTCAGTTTCCTCATCTATAAAATGAGCTGGAGGAGAATATGGCGAAGCACTCCAGTATTTTCGTCAAGAAAACCCCAAATGGGGTCATAAAGAGTCGGACGCAACTGAAAAATGACTCAACAACAAGAGTCAGACACAACTGAAACAACTGAACTACAAAAAATTATACGTACCTTGCTGAGATTTTGTGATTAAAATAATATTGGTAAAGCACTTTGCAAACCCTAAAGCACTATATAAATGCTAGCTGTTGTTACTATAAATCGCTCATTTTACAGAGGAGGAAGCTGAAGCCCACAGAGGTTGAATCTCACCCACAGTCACTTAAGTCCCCCTGACTCCAAATCTGGCGGTTTCATACGCCACACTGCCCATCCTGTCTTAGAAGGTAAAATGGCGTTGTCCTTCTACACTTCCATTGCCCAAGGCCACATACTATCTTCTTGCCTCAATAGCCTGCTAACTTGTCTCCCAACTTCCAGTCTCTCCCTTTTCAGGTCTGACCAGGTATAGGGTCTTTCTGCCTACTTCAAGAATCTGTCATTGCACTGGCAGGGACACTCACCCCTCTGATGTGAATCACACACACCCTTTCACCTTATTACTTGTCTACGAATTACTGCAGTTGATAAGTCCATCACTCTTGTGGCCAAACTTTTGGCAATGAACCACTCTAAAAGAGAGCTGTTGGTCCTCATACAAAAGATATACATGACTGGGGTTTTTTTTGTTTTTTGTTTTGGGTTAGTTTTGGGTTTTTTTGGAGGGGCCGGCAGGGAGATGATCTTCCTATTACAGTATTTTTATTTCACCACATGAGAAGAACAAACTTAAAATCCAGTTAAGACAGGGGTCTCTTCATCCACAGTATGGTCCTTGATATGTAATCTCAAGTCAAACAGTAATGAAAATCAGTCTGACACTCAGTGGCTCGTAGACTTTCTGTTGGAAAGATTAAATATGGTCCATGAAAAACCTGAATTTCTGAGTGCTTTTACATGTCTCGTGATGAAACACAGATGTACAGTTATCCCTTCCACATTGCAGGAGGTAAAAGCGTTCCCACAATCTAGAAAATGCACATAAAAAATTTTTGGTCCTCCCTTCATACCAGAAAAGAAGTCTGAATTTTCTTCTTTTTCTTTTATGGACCGTTTACAATACCTCATTATAAAACTTCAATTAGTATTATACAATACTATACACACATTTTATGCATTTCTGAGTTTCCAAACTTTTTCTGTGTTGTCTGTGGCTTCTGCAAAACTCCCAAAAAACTCCAATTTAATTTCTTATGTATCAAAACCTTGATGGGAAAAGTCTCGACATGGAAGAGATAACTGTAATTGTTATCTCACACTGTAAGATGGTCATTCCCAAACTGGGAGAAGTATATGCTATTTCAGCTGCGTTTGATTTCAAAGGTCCATAGATTTAAAGCTGGAAAACATGGAGTCTAACCTCCCCATTTTACAGATGAGGAAAGTAAGGCTCAGGGAGGTTAAATAACCTGTCCAGGGTCATAGGACTGGGCATGTTTTAACCTCAGGTCTTTCTAACTCCCAAGTTCAGTACTCGGTCCTGTATAGCACCCAGGTCCTGCCAAAGTCTCGGATCTCACTCCTTTGTAGGTTTGAAGGCCCCGACAATGATCTGATCCCAGACGCTGGAAAGCAAAGTCTGCAGATATCATAGATCAAGGTCTTTTCCACAGTCAAAGCATTCAAATGAAAGCTTTACTTCAGCAGTGCCTACAAACTGTACCACTCTCCCATTAATCCTCTTGCCATCAGTCAGAAAGCAGAGTAATATAAGAAAGCATGGAGGAATTGAATCCATTAAGGAGAAATGAGACTGTCTTTGAAGAAGGACCAGGGGTGGTGGATAGCACAATGAATTTGAAATCCAAAAGATCTGGATTCAAATCCTTTTGTGGACACTCACTAGCTGTGGAAACCATTGCTAAGATGCCAACTCCATCTTCCATAAAATGAGGGGGTTGGATTTGACGGCCTCTAAGATTTCTTCCAACTATGATGTTTCAAAGACTACAATGTTTGTTGTGGACTAAGGACTCATTACTAAAACAAGAAAAGGATAAAATTCCTTGTGAGGCAGGTAGGTGGTGGAGTGGATAGGGAGAGCTAGGGCTGGAAACAGGAAGAGCTGAATTCAAATCCAGTCTCAGAAACTTACTAGCCCTTGTGACTCTGGGCAAATCACTTAAGCACTGGCTGCCAAAGTTTCCTCACCTGTAAAATAGGGATAATAATAATAGCAACTACCTCCCAGGATTGTTGTGAGGATCAAATGAGATAACATATAAGGTGGTTAGCACAGTGCCTGGCACACAGTAGGTGCTAAATGTTTGTGCATACTCCCATTTTGAAAGATTTGTGATTAGACCAGGGAAGCAGCCTAACCACTACTCTCACAAATCACAAACCACCCAGTCCCTTTTAATCCTGTGCTATTTCTATTCTAAAGTGCAGAGGGTAGTTTAACTTTCTTTTCTGCATTTTCTGTAAAAATAAAAGTCCTTTCAATGCCCTTGGTTTCCAGAGATTGAAAATTATTGGTAAACAGAAAATTGTTGGTAAACAATGTTTCCAAGCCGATACTCCAGGGTTTTAGTGAGGACAACACAGAACAAAAGCAAATAAAGTGGCTAGTGACCATCTCAGGAATGAATGATGGTGTAGCTTGGTCTAAGCACAAGGTGGTAGGAGAAAATCCCATCAGGGGCCAAGTAGCTCTGCCGCCAATTGCACAGTCCAATGCTGCCCTCTAGCAACCTAATAGGGAAATAACATGACAAGTCTACTTGGTATACAAATCTATCAGTATTTCGGTCATTGAATATAGTACGGAAAGGAAGAAGGGAAAGGAGGGGAAGGGTCAGGGACAGACATACAAGTGCAAAGTTCACTACTGTTGGGTGCTTGTGTTTTCCTAATGCTAAATGTCTCTCTTGAAGGAAGCACAGCGCTTTGTGTACAATGGTAGCACTTAAAATGATTCATTCATTCCTCCTTGAAAGGATTAGAAAAACTGAGCATTCCAAATGGATCCAAAAAGGTGGCTACATCATGCAGTGAGAGGGAGAGCTAACCCAATCAGTCAGCCTGATGGTGTGCTGATAGTGTTCAGGTTATGGGACCTGAATTTTAGGAAGAATATTTAAAAAGCTGGAGAGAATCCAAAGTGGGTGACCAGAAAGGGCCTCATGATCATGCCATACGAGGCTAGGTTAAAGAGACTGGGGATATTTAACCTGGAAATTAGGGGAGATGTGATTGATATCTGTTGTCCAACATCTGCATGTGAAAGAGGGAGCCTTCCTCATCTTAGCTGGCTCCAGGTGGAAAACCAGAGCACATTAGCTTGATATGAGTAAAAATATAAAAAGTTATCCTGGAATACGGGTTTTGTCAGGAAGTAGCAGGCACTCCCTCCCCCTCAAACCTCCCCATCCATCCCCAAGACCTTTAAACTAAGGGTAGATGACCACTTCTCAGAATTGCTGTAGATTCTTTTTCAGGGATGTTAGAGTACATGGCCACTGAGGTCTCCTTCAACTCAAGATTCTGTAACTAAAGACTTATAGGGAAGCAAGCTTCCCTGTATTTATGGAAAAGATAGAAACAAATCACACAGGATGGTGTTCATAAAATTTAAGAATTTACAAACCTGGATCAGCCTCTTCAGGCCACAGATGTAAGAAATGAGGCAAAGAGCAGTGACTATCTAAGGTCACACAGCCAGTAAACATTAGAGCCAGAATTTCAATTCGC
Source organism: Phalanger gymnotis (assembly GCA_028646595.1). NCBI lineage: Eukaryota > Metazoa > Chordata > Mammalia > Diprotodontia > Phalangeridae > Phalanger > Phalanger gymnotis. The sequence goes on along the minus strand of CM053626.1, from coordinate 195,460,849 downwards.
TAACTTGAAGCCCATCACTTGTTTCAAGTAAAGGCATGGATAGGCTAGAATCTGCATAATGAGGGAAAGCCAGACTGATCTACTGAAGTATCAAAGGGGCAAACAAAATGACTGAAATATCACATTATCTTGGTATAACTATCATTTATTTAACAAAAAGAGCTAGCATTTATATAATGCTTTAAGGTTTGCAAAATGCTTTAAATGTTAACCTTGAGACTCACAACTCTATGAAGCAGGTGCTATTATTATCAGCCTCATTTTACAGCTGAGAAAACCAAGGTTGGGCGTTTAAGAGACTCGCCCAGGATCATACAGTAAGAGTCCAAGTCAGGATTTGACTCAGTTATTCCTGACTTCAAATACTGACTACACCATCTAACAAATAATTTTGGCTTAAGCATTCAAAATCTACTAGCAACTCTGAGTGCTTATTTTGTGGATACAAAGATGAAAAACACCGCCATCCTTGTCTTCGCCTTCAAAGACCTTACAAGAACACAGGAGTTGAGATACCTATACAAATAAATAGAATAAAAAAGAATGCAACCGGAGCAAAGGAGAAAACCACAGACCGTAAGAGGGCAAGGGCAATTCAAGACAAGCAGAGGTTGCTTTCACTTGCTGAGGGAGAAAACCAGGATTCCTGTGAGAAAGAGCTGGTTCGTCACAAGAAAGGAGTTCCACATGCAGAACGGGGGAATAAAGAAGCGTATATTCAAGGTATAGGTGGAGAACTTGTACAAACTTTTAGAGAGGGGAAAAAAGGTATCGTATTTCCTCACGTATAAGACCCATCATTTTTCAAAAGTTTGGGGGTCTAAAAACTGGGTGCATCTCATACAACGGTTGTAGATTTCACTTCCATTCCCTGCTTTTTCCGCACATTTTTGCGTTCATCGTTGTAGACTTTTTTTTTTAACTTGGATTTCCCACTTTCTCGCGCTTGTTTTTGCGCTCATTGTTTCGCATTTGTTGCCGATATATTAGGTTAGATTTTGCCACGTTTTGCCCAGCAACGGCTCAGAAAAGATTTTTGCAGAGCGCTGAATTCAAGTTAAAAGTGATCCAGTTTGCAAAAGTGAATGATAATCGTGCTGCTGAACGTAAGTTTGGTCCTCCTCCAAATGAGAAAACAGACTGGCTACGGGAAGAAGAAACCCTACTGAAAATGCCACAGCAGAAGAAGGCTGTGAGAGGCAAAGCAGCAAAATGGCCTGATTTAGAGAAGGAATTGAAGATATGGATTGAAAAGCAAAGGGCAATTGGAATGCCTGTGTCTCCAAAGATGGTTCAGCATGAGGCGAGAATTGCTGATGATAAAAAAGGTACTGATTTCAGAGGACACAATTGGTGCTTCAGGTTCATGAAACAGAACGGACTAAAGCATGCATACACACACTGGACTTGCCCAAAAGATGCCTGAAAGCTATGAGCAGATGAATAAAACTTGAGTTCAGTAACTTTATGTAATATTTTTTTTTTCAAATTTCAGGCCCCAAAATTAAGGTGAGCCTTATACATGGGGAAATACGATTTATATTCAAGGCATGGGTAGAGAATTTGTACAAACATTGAGGAGGGAGAAAAAGTAGGGCATGGGGAGTTAACATGTTTAGAGGCAAGAAAGGACAAGGAAAGATAAGAAAATATCTAGTAAACAAATCTGGCTGGAAAATAGACTGAATGAAAGGAAATCATGTCAAATAAAGTCGGAAATTAAAGTCCAAGGCAGCCTGCGAAGAACAAGTTGATGTCTTATCCAATAGCCAGCAGAGTGGGGAAGAAACAAAGTTTTTGAGTAGGGAAGTGACATGGCCAGATGAGATGAGACCAGAGGCGCTGAGACCAGTGTGGAGTCTTACTACTGCATAAGCCCAGGTGAGAGGTAATGAATGGCCCTACCTACTGGGAGTGGTGGAGAATATAAATGATGCCAGAAATACCAGAAAATGATACCAGGTAGAATAGGTAGGACCTGACACTAAAATCTATACAGAGAAGGTAGAAGGAGAAGAGTTGAGATGTGAAACTTCAAGAAAAGGCAGACTCAAATATAATTTTCATTCCACGCCTAGGTATCATCAACATTAGGGAAATCAGAAGGGATTGTTTCAGGGGAAAGAAGAGACGATGAGTTTAGTTGTGGGTATGCTGAATTTGAGGTATTTATGAGACATCTAGACAGAGAAACCTAACAAGCAACTGAAGAGTTAAGCCTGGAGCCAAGAGAGAAACTAAGTATAGGACCTTAGATTGCCCGGACAGAGCCAGCAGAAAGGAAGTATCACAGAAGCCAAGAGGCCAAAGTATCCCAGGAGAGGTCGGGTGGCCAAAAAGGCAAGACAGATGAGAACTGGGAAAAGGACACTGGATTTGTTAATTAAAAGGTCAGCGAGTGCAGTTTCAACAGCATGTTGTGATGGGAGACGCCACAAAGAGGAGGCTACCAACGTGAGAAAGTATCTGAGCACAAGGATTTTTAATACAGAAAGCCCTGATATAATTATAAGCAGAAGAAAAAGGGCTAACAGAGAGGGAGAAATTGAAGGTGAAAAGATAACAGAAAATGATACATGGAGCAAGGTTCCTAAGGAAATGGGAGGAAGATGATGAAGGGAAGAGGGCTACCTCATCCTGTAAGATTGAAATAAAAGATGATAGGATGGAAGAGGACAGAACCTTAGAGGTACAGTGTATGGGAGATTTAGAGCTCATGATCAATGGCCTCGATGATCTCAGTAAAATCAGAGGTGAGGTCATCTGAGAAAAAGGGGATTGGAGCAGGGGTCTTGAGGAAAGGCAATCATTCAAAAAGGAAGGAAAATACTAGGCAGGGTTAACTGTGCGGTGAGACTTTTGCTTATATTATTCCCCAATACAACCAGGTGTTGCCATTCTCTTACATTTGGAGATTTAAAATGCATACATTACAAATAGTAAGGGGGGGAACCATTCATTTGCAGACTAAGTCTTTGTGATTATTAAGACAACACTGTTGTTAACTTAAATAAGCACAGCTGTTTTATTAATTTATCTTTCTTTTATTAACATATATTTAGAAAACAGTAAAAAAAAAGTTATCAGCAAGAACTTCGTTTGTGCTTTAACTGGATCTGAGGAAAAAAACAAAGAGATGATATTGAATTAATTTATGTTGGTGATCAAAAAACAATATAAACAGTGTAACACAGGCAGGATAGACATCAATTCATATCTTCCGCCAGAAAACATTTTTCTGATGAAACCCACCTGGTCAATACTCCTTTATTCTGAGCCCTCCCAGCATTAAAGTATCCCTGTCATCCCCAAACACAGTCATCAAGTGTCCCAGCAGAGCTGCTCCTGTGCTTTGTGCCCCCGCACCTCAATGGGGCTTTTAGTCATGATCTGAAAGAGCAGCCACCCCCAGTGCATGGGAAACAAAGACACCTTGAAAGCTTCCTCTTTCTTCAGCTCAGTTCAAGCGGCAGGCAGCTCCCTCTAGAACCTTTCCCTGATCCTTCCACATGAATGTGTTTAGTCTTTCTTCACACTTTCCTAGACTACTATGAATCACATCCTGCCCCCAACACCAACACACACACACACACACTCTCTCTCTCTCTCTCTCTCTCTCTCTCTCTCTCTCTCTCTCTCTCTCTCTCTCTCTACCTGGGTGCATATCATATCACATCCAGTAGATTGTAAGCTCCTTGATGAAAGTATCTATTAGTATCCAGCCTAAACGTTTAAGAAATGTCTACTGAATTGAATCAAATGATGAGCTTTCCTCCAGTTGTCACTTCAAATGTCAGCTGTGGGGACCAATATACTGCTCTTCCCTGAATGGGCTGTTATTTCTAAAGAGGAAACGCAGAGCGCTAATGACCTGTGGGCAGCCAGAGTTGCTCAACACAAAAAGGTTGAGAACCCCAATGTCCTCAGATTTTTACTCTGTTTACATTTACTTATTTCTTCTGAACCCTATGCCCAATTACGGACAGCTGTGTCATTGTTCCATTCTTCATAAGGACATTCTGATTTCATCCAATCCAAAGACAAAGTGCCACAGCAACAGCTAATGGGCTAGTCTGTGTCACTGGCTCCCTTCAGTAAAACATCCCATCACTTGTAGAGTCAAGTCAGAAGGGACCTTAAAGATCATCCACGGCAACTGCCTGCAGGTCCCTAATATGAGAATACCTTCTACAGAATCAGTTTAAATTATTAAAATTTCAAACTGAAAAAGACCTCAGACTTTTCCACCATTTTAAAGATAAGGAAAAAGAGAACCAGAGAATGGCAGGACTTCTCCACGATCACATAGGTAAGAAGTAGCAAAGCCAGGATTTGAACCCAAGTCCTGTACCTTCAATCCAGGACTGTGTCTCTCCAGGACAACATGTTGAATCTTAGAAGCCTAGACACAGAGCAGGAGGGACCTCAGAGGTCATGCAATCATTGCACAGAGGAGGACACTAAGGCCCAGGAATGCAAACCAACTTGCACAGGTTATTGTAGCTTACATCACAGAATAAGAGCTCACAGAAATTATCTAATCCACTGCCCTTATTTCACAGACGAGGAATCTGAAGCTTAAAGAAATAATGTTATTTGCCCAAAGTCTCAAACTCAGGTAACTCAGCTTACCCCACAATGCCTCTCCTGACAAGTGGTACCCACTTATGTGTGAATACATCTGGTGACAAGGTATTCGATGTGAACTTGATACGTCCACCCATCATTCTGTACTCTGGAGTTACACAGAGGTGTACCCTCTTCCTCAAAAATCTGGAGACAACACCCAGTCTTCCAAGCTAAATGTTCCAGGTTCCTTCAACTGTTCCTCATATGACAAGGGTTCCATTCTCCACAACAGCTAGCTGGGTGGCATAGAAAAGAACGCCTGGCCTAGAGTCAGCAAGACTAGAGTTCAAATTTGGCCTTAGACACTTACAAGCCCTGTGATCCTGGGAAAATCGCTTAACCTCGGTTTCCTCAGGTATAAAAATGAGGATAACAACAGCACCTGCCTCCCAGGGTTGTTGTGAGGATCAAATGAGATACTCATTGTAAAGTCCCTAGTACAGAGCCTGGCACCTAGTAGTTGCTATGTCAATGTTAGCTATTACCATAATTAAAATTATTATTACATTAACGTCCTTGTGCCAACATGCCAACAACCAAATGCAATACTGTTAAGTAATCCAATCAGAAAGGCATAACAAGATTCCTTCCCATGGCAACAGTTTATAAATAATTTATGATGAACTTTCCAACAAGCCTGTGAGGCAAAGAGTACAAACACTATTACTCCATTTTACAAAGGAGAAAACAAACGTTCAGAGAGAGTAAAGCTAGTAAATGCCCAGACTGGATTTTTCTATACCACCAGGCTTTCATAATCTGCAGGTGACTTCCAATGGATTGTTCCAAGGTTATCTTGAGCAAAGTAAACCCACCCCTTCCTTCTCTACTTCCTATACCTTCAAAATAAGTAGCTCCTCCCAAGTGTGGATGAAATGCACCCCACACACTCACATCCCTACAAAGAATTCGAATCTCTTTGTCCGTCAACGGCAATGAACACAACCTTAGGCCCAGGCGAGTTAACAAAAAGGTTTCTTACCTACAACAACCCTCCTCAGAAGTCTGAATAATGGTGCAACCTGCAAAAGATAAAGAGTTAAGATTTAGCCATTTCACAAAGTATTACAATTCATGTGTCAATCAGAACTCAGAAACTTTCTATGACTCTTGAAGCAGATCCATTCTTCTTCCAGAAAAGAACATTAAGCAAAAATGTCAGTGTATATACTATCTGGTGACTTAAGCCACTTGGAACCTAGTCGAGATACCCACAGGTGGGGGGGGGGGAACCAAACTAGAACATAAAAACGGAAAAGGGTTTGCTATGTGACAATAATGCTGTAGAGAAATTCAGTTCAAAGCAATTCAAAACATTTGCTGAACAGATCTTTAGTAAAGAAGGTTTTGTAGCCTATATTTCAAATCAATGGCAATTTTAGTTTCCACAGAGAAAGGTTACAGAGATTTTATCACATACACAGAAACTATGGAAAAAACAAAATGCTTAAATATAAACTAGAATCAACATCTTACAGATTAGGAGTATAAGTAGAGGCTAGGGAAAATGTTCAGAAGGCAAAAAATCCAAACAGAACCTTCACCAATGAGATGGCATTGTCTTCTAACCAAGATATTTTTTCAAATAATAAGTGTTCTTTTTTAATTAATCTGTCCTTCCCACTACCACCACCACTGCCTACCACTAAGCAAATTTCTTAAAATCTCTCCCACAAATCCATCAATTCAAAGCTAATACAGCTCAGCAAAGCAAATGCACACAACGAGCATGTTCAGAAGCATATGTGTCCTCCTTTGCTGTTTGGATTCATGCTGCATTGGTCAGAGTTCTGAAGCTGTTTTTATTTTTATAAATTTAAAGCACTTTAAAACTAATCTGTTCCCTCTACGACGTCAAGCAAAAAACTTTTTTTTTTCAAAACTGAAAACAATTTTTCATTACATACAGCCAGTAGTCCAGCAGAATAGATTCCCACATTAGCCATATCCAAAAAAGTATTTAGCTCTTTCTGGATCTTAAAATCAACACCTCTCTTTCAGAAAATGAAGGGCATTTCAACCTCATCCTTTACCACTGTGTTAACTGGAGAGCTACACTTCTTCAAAGTTGTTTTTCTCTACATTATCACTGTATAAACTGTGGTCTGCTCATTTTGCTTCTGTTCATAAAGATCTTCATCATTTCTTATGGCACAATGATATTCTATTACAGTCATATACTACAATTTGTTTAACCATTCACCAATAGGAGGACGCCCCCTTAGTTTCCAATTTCAGAGTTACTACAAAAACAGCTGCTATAAATATATTTTGTACATATAAATCTTTTTTTTTCCTTTCTTTGATTTCTTTGGTTCATAAGCCCAGTATTATTATATTTTAGATTTATCTTACATGCTACAAAAGTGCTGAAGTTAGGGTTCTCTAAGTGTACTATCCTAATCATCCATTAAAAAAAAAATGATAAACTTGTTTTCTCTTTGACTGTTTCCTCAATTTCTTTTTCTGTGATAGCTAGGCATTTCTAGCACTGTTTCTGGCACTGTTAAAATAGTAGTAGTGATAACGGGTATCGTCCTTGCTTCATCTCTGATCTTACTGGAAAAGCCTATAATTTTTCTCTATTACATACAAAGTTTGCTCTAGAATTTAGATAAATACTATTTACTGTATTAGGGAAAGGTCCATTAACTCCAATGATTTCTAATTTTTAACAGAAATGAGTGCTAGATTTTGTCAAAAAAGTCTTTTCAGTGTCCATTGATATAATTTCATTTTGTTAAATTACATGTCAGTAACATGGCTCACTACATACATAATTTTCTTTATGTTGAATCAATGCTGATTCCTGGTATAAATCCAACCTAATCATAGTACATAAACTAATACGTTGTTTTAGCCTACTTGCTAATATTTTATTTAAAATGTTTGCATCAATGTTCATTAGGGATATCAGTCTGTAGTTTTTTTTCTTTGTTTTGTCTCTCCCAACAAGATATTTTAAAAATATCTCATTTTGGAATCAAAATTACAGGATCATTGATTTTCCTAGACTAGCTTTTTGTCCCTTTGGAATTACAACAATAAGCCACATTATAATCTCCTACATTCTCTTTATACAGATGGAACACCTCCAAACCCTCTTAAAGTCTTCCTTTTCCTAACTTCCAGAGTTGCAGATTATCTGAAAAGATTCATTCTACAACTGATTCATCAATAGGCTTTTATTAATTTCTTACTATGTGCTAGGGGAAGGAAGGAAGGGTTCTTGCTTTCATGTAGCTTACACTGGGGGAAAATATGCACACATGTAAGTTCAATACAAAAGATAAAAATGTTGATACAGGGTCATTTGGAGTGGAAGGGGAGACAACAGCAGAATAAATTAGAAAGGCCTCATGTAAGAGATGGTATATGAGCTAAACTCTGAAAGAAACCAGAGATTCTACAAGGTAAAGGGAGGAAGAAACACCATCCAAAGTATAGAGATGGGCAAGGAATGCCACATGTGAATAATAGTACATAGGCCAATTTGGCTAGAAAACAGAGTAAATGAAAGGGAATACATAAACCTAGAAAGGCAGAGTCAAATTGTGAAGGGATTTAAATGCCAGAGAAGTATGTACTTTGTTCTTTAATGTCCAGGAATGAGAAAGGAGGCTAAGTTCATCATAGATGTTCTGGTGAAAGCTGTTTAGTTCTCTCTGAAGAATATCTATGTCTTCTGACCTTCAGGCAATTAAACCTGGTATAGTCTTAGGTTTCTAGCTAATATATGTGGGAAGCATAAAATAGACTGAGCATACAAGTTTTCATTTCCCTTGAAATTAGCTATCATTAAGGCCTTACACGTGCAGATAATCTCAATATGCTGAATAAAACCTGATTTTTACAGAGCACTACATGTCCAGGTCAACTTAATAAAATATTTATTAAATACCCGCTGTGTACAGAACACTGTGCTAAGCTCTAGATGACTCATAAAGTTTAGAGAAGACATAGTCCTAGCCCTAGTGGAGCAAGACAAGGGATATGGACTCAAACAGCTACAATACAAAATACATGATAACTGAAAAAATAAAGTAAAATAAAGTGCTATGTGAAACTCTAAAAAGAAAGTCATTACCAATTTGAGTTAAAAGAACAAGGAAATGTGGTACATTGGAAAAACCCTGAGACTGGGGTTCAAGTCCTTCTTTTACCACTTATCACCAACTTACATAGGAACCTAGCACACTTTATGCCTTCAGGTTGTTTTGAACATGGCTGACTAGGTCAATGTCAGCCCTGGTGAATCAAAAGTACACATTCTGAGTGAAAGGTAATAAGCTAGTAAATTGCAAGGACCCTCTCATGAGAGGTTTGGAGTCTATCACCCATGCTCTACCTTCATGGGCTACTGGGAAAGCATTTCACAAGCACTCAAGCCACAGTTTACACTTCTTTCAGTATTTCGAGTCTCTTTTATAAATGACTGGCCCTTCCCTGCCAATAAAAAGCATAGTATGGAGCACAGCTGAAGTCATATGGCATAATCTGAACACGACACAACCTATAAAAGGCCAAGTATGCTAAATGGTATACTTCGCCCCCCTCTCTGGCTTCCAAACATAGTTTGCTAAGAGGGAATCTTTAAGCCTTTTTAAGTTAACACCTTACCTATACAATAAGGCTTTGCCCTTGTTGTTCCCCAGTGCAAAGTATCCACTTCTAGGAGAGAAGTCCAACGTCTGAGCAAGGAAAATCTGCTTAATTCTATTCATAGGAAAGTTTAAGAACACTGTACAGGAAGGTAAATGAACCTGCAGAAGATAATAAAATTACCTTAATAACAGCAAGAATTGAAAAATCTTTTTAATTTTAATGTTCATTCAGCCTTCCTATAGCGGTAAAAGTTAACTGTGATTAAACCTTACATTACATATAGTACTCCAAATGTAGCAATGTTCCTACATTAAAACTAGATTTGGGTGTTATTTGATTTATAATTTAACACAGCTAAACCAACTTTAAATTTTGAGAAAAATATAAATATGCTTAAAAATACGCATTTAGCTCTTAATCCATAATACCAGCACATAGAGAACATAGAAGAGAGTCAACAGTATCAATGCCTTACATCACAAAACTCTATTCCAATCCAACAAGAATTTACTGAAGGAATAATCATGTGCCAGACTCTCTGATAACGTGATGAGAATGATTATGACGGATCACCTAACAGGTCAGTTTGCTACAAGAACGTTAGCAGCAAACAGAAACTTAGTATTATGGAGATAATTTATGTACATGGCAGAAATGACAACATAATTGACATGGAGTCTTTCAAAATAATCTGAGTATTTTTCTCACATCTAGCTAACTTGATTTGTAAATATGTGAAGCACCCTTTTTGGCCTACCAGATTAGGGTAAGTCATGAGAACCTGATATAGCCAATGACTAAACAAATATTTATGTTTTCCCCTATTGCCACAGGAGAGTCATAGCATATCTGAAGACAGGGCAAAGCTGAGTAACAAATGCTCAGCATTTATCCCCAGCAGCCACACCTTATTTTCTGCCATGGCCTCTTCTGTATTAGCTTCCTCCCTCCCACTCCCTCCACAATACAGATCAGAGAGACACATACTTAGCTCAGAGATAAATGGATACAGACAAACACACACAAATTTTATTCAGTGATTTTTCTTGACAGTTTATCAGCTTTCACTTAACACTGTTTACACATTTAGAGGTAAGACTGTATACCATAACATCGAGCTTGTTTTCACAGTGTAGTGCTAGTTAAAATGCATTACACTGTTTAGTTGACTTAATTAAACTCTCTACCCAGGTATTTATTAGACCTAATGTGTGTAGCTACTATCAGAAAATGTATAGAATTTATAGGGAATGTCCACATTAGAGTATCAGACATGTTCACTTAATTTTAACTCTACGCAGATTTTTCCTGCAGGGCATGTTGCTAATGCTAAGTGCACTCATGCTCAGAGGGTTTGAATCCATAAAGAAGTTGGTAAGCCTCAAATCTGACTTTTGCTGGAGTTCTTAAACTCTTATTTTCTCTCCAGATTCCTTAAGCAACTAGCCTGAATGTCAAAAACATTTTATAAAAACAATCAACTACCTGAGTACCTATGCTAATGAGTGCTAATGAAGATAGATAATGCAAAAATGATTTGCATTTTAAGGATGTATCATATGATTTGGGGAAGGTTAGGAGATTTAATTCCCTAATTAGGTTTTGCTTCCGATAACAGCAAAATTAGTTGGACTTTCTCCGAGCAGATGCCAGCCAAGAGTGAAGGTGAACAGTGAAATACATGTAACCTTTAAAAGGAAAAAGCTAGACCAGAATGAACAAGATCTAGCATGGGGGTCAAATAATAAAATTGTCTATTAATATTCTTTGCTTCCATCATGCTTGCCGTCTAATTATCAAGTAAGCTACACACATTAGCTTTGTTTTTTTAATATACTTTATTATCACATGCAGTTCCAAATCCTCTTCCTCCATCTAGCTCCTACCCCATCCACTAGAAGGCAGGAAGTATCAATTATCCATGATGAACATTAGCTTTTACACCGTAACTCTGAAATTATTTTCTGTAAACCTTCTGAACCAGAATATGGACAGTTCAATCCCTCTTTCTACCTGACCTGAATGAATTCTTAACGAATTGAGTTTTTGCTCAGTCCCTTCACTTCTCATTTTAAGTATAAAGAGCAACCCCAATTTGAATTTATTTAATTTTCCAACCAATACAAGTTAAGCAACAGAGCTGGAGTAAGGATTGGAGGTTTGCCCCAAGTTAAAAGCTGAAGTACGAACCTAGAGAAAGTTTTAGCCAATTTTTGCCAGGGGATAGAGCCCATGCCTTGTTAGGTCAATAAATCCAGTAGAAAGTATTAGTGTTCAAGCTCTGAAGCTCTCTGCAATGTCTGTGAGACACAGGTCACTGAAATGACTCATCTTGTAGACTAGACTAGGAAATTAAGAAGCTAGAATTCTTAGCCACATCATACTTACCAGCCATTTACCTACGTTTGGGTGTTTGTTTTTAGTTTTTGTTTGGGTTTTTTTTTTTTTTGATTCCAGGGAGTCATGGAGAGTGGTTGGGAGGTTTGTGTATTTTTTTTTTATGTTAACTATTCTTTCTAACCAAAAGTGTAAGCACCAAATTTAATTACTTTTAAAGCTTTGTTTCTCATTATGGATTTTTTTTTAGACTCTAACCACTGAAAGCATTTCTTAGACTCCTGACCATTTTAGTAATAACCACTGGTGATGTCCTTCAATGCAACCTGTTGCTGTGTTAATACAACTTGTCTGAAGCCAATTATTTGGTTTGGATGAAAATCTACGGTCTTCCTCTGCCCCTATCCCATTATATGCCTCAAAATAAAATCTGTGATTATAGGTTTAATTAAAGGGATTCTGATAAAGCTTTGATGATTACGACTGAGGAAGTTCCTTTTCATTCCAACACTGCTGTTACTGCAACAATTAGGTGTTCTAGAGTCAGATGTCCACAAACGAAGCCCACTCTATATGTGAACGCATACAACTTAATGAATGCAAAAAGTCCTACGGTTGTTTTCTCTGTTCAACATACTAAGTCCCAAATAACGACATTTCTGGGCTTCCTATTAGTATAATATCTTAGATTTATATACATTACTTTGCAGTAAGATAACAGACAAGTTTGCATCATTTTCAAGTGATTTTATATAATGAGGCCCAACAACTGACTTCTTTTAACACTCTTTCACTGATACATGAGGACACTGCCATTCTTGGTTTCTTTTCATTTGATATTAACTATTTTTTAAAGTAACACAGCTATTTTTAAAATAAGTATCCCTACCATTTTTCCACAATCAGAAACTAGTACACTTTCATGATCACTAAGGAAAACCAGGCAGAACTTTATTATATATATTTTAGAATATATTCTGTGAACATTAGATCCCAAAATTTCCTGAAAAAATTTGCTACCATTAAAATAATGAAAAGTCAGCTAAATGCTACAGAACACAAATTTGTGAAACAGATTTTCTTTAAAAGCAATATTGAGTTTTATCCTTTCCCATCTATTTGACTGTACCACTGATTGTTGGGAAAACGACACATTGAAATCAAAATTTATTATTTTTCCATAAAGAAAAACACCCTCAAAGAATTTTAAGACAGAGAATGGCAATATAAATATTGATTTAAAAAAAAAAGGAAAAAACCATTTAAATATTCACCTAAACTGAGGGTGAAGACACAACTTTACAAAAAGAATGACCCTGACATCTGACACGCCTGAGTACTAAAGTAATGTCCAACCTGAGAAGCATCCAGAGTAGGACCTTTTTCCAGCTACTCAACAAACATTTATTAAACATCTGTTATATGCCAGGCCTATGGGTAGGTGCAAAGGGCACAGTTTCACGCACTGTCAAGAGATGCTAAAATATGGCAAATACACCTTCATATTTCTTTTTTAAACCAATATTTTCTGTTCAAATCTTTAATTTGGATTAAAAGCTATTATTAAAACTAAAAAGAAAAGGTTAAAAAAGTTACCAATCTAGCCGCTTCGTTTGCTTCACCAGAAGCTATTGCTAGAATTTCTGTGGTAGGATTGAAGGCCATAGAAGTAACGCCAGTAACCAAATTCATGATGGCTTTTATTGGCTTCGGGTTAGTTTCTCGGAGACAAGTATCTTGGTTATAGATATTTACGACACCAGAACTAGAACTATGAAACAAAAGGGAAAAGAAAGCAAACATCACACTCAGTTCATTCAGAAGAGCACAATAAGAATTTTCACAACCTATATGAACGCAAATAGATATAAATGGATATTGTCATTCACAAAATCTATAAGAAACTGGGAGATAGTCATACGTATTTGGACACCAACTTATAGTCTTAGAAGGTAAGTACTACTAAACTCGTTAGTTCTAGAAAGCTTAACTACCCATAAATAAGACGCCAAACGAATATTTTTTTGATGATCAAGATGTTGAGAAAATGGAAGCAAAAACCCCATATTTTAACACATTCATTAATTATGAGAAGAAAAAGGTTACTTTTGCATTTTAAATAACAAAACTCAATCAGGTACTAAATTAAATCAAAAAGCATTTACATTAAGTCTCGAGTAGGAAATTCTTATCTTTTTTCCTGCAATTAGGAGACCCCACAAAAGACTCCAAGAGCCTTGAATAGTAGCATCCTCTATCCCGTCCCACTTCCTGCTCAACACCCACAGCCTCATTTAGAGAATCAACCCTTACACAGTAGCAGGTGGTAGGAATTTGCTAGCCACAAAGGTAATACCATGGCAAATGTTTGGGTTCTATTTTGGAGATCCTTGAAGGTGTAGTAAGTGTAGTTAAGAATAAGAGACAATAGCTTAGTAGTTCTCAAAAGAAATCCAAGTTATCAACAACCACATGAAGAGATTCTCCAAATTACTAATATATAACAAGTAAATTAAAATAACTCTGAGGTTCACATAACAAGTTAAGAAAGATAAAAAAATATGGAAAAGAACAGTTACTGGAAGGTTTTTGAGAAGATGCACTGTTGGTAGACCAACTATTCTCAAAAGCAATTCAGAGTTATAGCCAAAAAGTCATTAACAATTCATACCATTTGATCCAGTAATATCACTTTTAGGCAGATTCCAAAGAGGTCGAAAAAAGAGAAAACATACAAAAATGTTTACAATAGCACTTTTGTTGAGGCAAAGAATTGGAAATAAAGTGGGTGTCAATCAAATTGGTGTTGGCTGAACTAATTATTTCAAAGTATAATGGAATATTACTGCATCATAAAAAAATGACAAAAGAGACAATTTCAGAGAAGCCTACAATAACCTGTGTGAAGTAGAACAGTGAGGTGAGTAGAACCAGGAGATCAATCTGTACAATAGCTACTACATTTTAAAAGAACACTGTTAAAGAATCCTGATCAACACAATGACCAAGAATCCACAAGACTGATAATGAAGCATGTTTCCCACCTCTTGGATGAGGTGATATACCAGAGATACAGAATGAGACATATATCTTCAGAGTCAGAGGCAGTTTCCAGTATTGCATCTCCAACTGCCTTTTGGCTATCTGTCCAAAACAGAACTCATTTACCTTCCCCACTAAACTCTTTTCTCTTCCTGATTTCCCTGTTATTGGAGAAGACACCACCATCCTTCCAGTCACCCAGGCTGACAACTGAGGTGACCCCTTTGACCCATCACTTTCTTTCATCCCCCATTATTCAATCTGTCGCCATGTCCTATTGGTTCTACTTTCACAATGTCTCCCATATACTTCTCCTTCTTTTCCCTTAACACTGCAAATACCCTGGTGCTGGTCTCAAGCCTGAATTCTTGCAATAGCCTTCAGGTTGGTCTTCTGCAACTCTCTCCCTACTCCAGTCCACCCCCCACTCAGCTTTCAAAGTGACATTCCTAAAGTACAGGTATAATCATGTCACCCCTCCATCACCTCCAGGATCAAATAGAAAATCCCGTTGGACTGTTAAAGTTCTTCAGAACCTAGCCCCTTCCTAATTTTCCATACTTCTAGCACTTCATTCTCATCCACATACCCTGTGATCCAGTGATATTGCCTCCTCCATTCCTTTGCCCTGGTTGTTCCTCTTCTACTTCCTAGATTCCCTGATTTCCTTCAAGTCTTAGCTAAAATTCCATTTTCTGCAAGAAGCCTTCTCTTAATCTCTCTTAATGCTAGTGCCTTCCTTCTGCCTCCAATTTATACTATATATTTAATATTTGAACAGTTGTTCTCATATTATCTCCCCAATTAATTTGTTTCCTGGAGTGTGGTTAGGGTGAAGGGAGTTTATAGTTAATAAGGAGGAAGAGGAGGAAGAATGTCAATTAATTTTTTTATTTACATTAGAGCAAAAAGAAACTTGAGAAACAGAGAGACAAGCAAAATAATACTCAAATTATCATGTTAAATTTAACATGCTTAAAAACAATCTGTATGAAATAAGAGAGTCTTAGTTTCATATACAATCCTTTTTCTGTACTTCTTTTCAATATGGATGTTTCCTGTTGTTTCTTTAGTTCCTAATTAAAAAAAAGAATTTTTTTAAAAAGTAAAGCCCAACAATAGAGAGAATTAGCAGCAGAACCAAGATAGGAGTATTTTTTGTTTTTGCTTTTTAAATCTAGGAGAAACCTGTGTATGTGTGAAAGCGCAGATTAATAAAGAGTGGAGAACATCCAGAAAAAGAACTATAGAGTCTGAATGCAGATCGAAGCACACTATTTGCTCTCCTTTTTTTGGTTTGTTTCTTCTTTCTCTGGTTCCTCCTATTGGTTCTAATCCTTCTTTTACAACATGACAAATGTGAAAATAATTTTTTTTTTAAAAGAGTGGAGAAAAAACAAATGAAAAATGCAATGGCGGGGGGAGGGGTGGGGCGCCAAGGTGGAAAACATGGTCCTCAGGAAGCTGGAAGGGCTGGAGCAGAATAAAAGTTTAAGTGGAATAACTGGCCTTAGAGGAGAGGCATTTCTTCTGAGACTAAAGCATGAAGGGATAGCTATAGAAACAGTTTTGTGGACTCACGATGGAGAATGCTATCTACATCCAGAGAAAGAACTATGGAATCTGAATACAGATTGAGGCACACTTTATGCTCCGCCTTTTTTTTCCCCCTTTTTCTTTTCTCTGTTGTTTTTGTTATGGTTTTTTTTTTGGTTCTGTTTCCTCTTTCTCATGATTCATTCCATTGGTCATAATTCTTCACAACTTGACTAGTGTGTTATATGTAGAAGACATATCAGATTCCATGCCACATTGGGGAGGGAGCCAGGGGAGAAAACCTGGAACTCAAAATTATGTAGAACCAACTGCTGTAAACTAAAAATAAAACAATCTCAAAAAAAAAAAACAGCTTTGCACTACAGAGAGCCTCAGTCCTAGAAGTAAAGTAAAAGCTGAAAGTGAATGGGAAGAAGAAAAAACTGAGTCTTTGGGAAGGAAACAGCCAAGGTGGTGCTCAAACCAGGGAATTGATGATAATGTAATGTCAACAACAGTTCCCTTGTGCTTATTTAATTCTTCATACTTGGTAAAGGGCTTTCAAATCTACCCCTTTATACCTACAAGGTCCTGACTAAGGGAAAATCCTTTAATACCTATCTCATACACGAGGAAGGCACAAAGATGTTAGCTGATTTGCAAGATTACAGTTTGTAAGTGGCAAGGCTCAGGTCACAAAGAAGATCCAATGGCCTGTCTTTGCTCTTCCTACTAAACAACGTTATCTGCCTTAATTGTAGTTTATTTTTAAGATATTAAAAAATAGATGCCCAAGTAAATGCATCAACCCAAGCCAACTTAGGATGCTTCCAACACTGCCCCATACAGAAAATCTTTATCCTACCTACAAAGGTACAGTAAATTCTCACACCAGCACCAATACTACAGCAAAGATCCAACATAGGAGAATGTGTCAACCACTAAAGTATCATCCTTCGTGGAGATGAGTTGTGAAAAACTGTTCTAAATTCGATTGGATGTTGGAGGGAGGGGCAAATTCAGGCACTTTTTAAATGTCCTATGGGAGTTAAATTAAAGGACTATCAATTTCTGGGATGACTCCATGTAACAATGAAAAGAACACAAAAAGGGAAGTCAGGAAATCTAGGCTCTAGACCAGGTTTTATGAATAAAGTAACTCTGGGGAAATCACTCGACTGCTCTGAACCTCAGTTTCCTTATTTCCGAAATGAGGGGGTAAAACAAGATTTTTCTCTAAGGTTCCTTCTAAATGTAAAAGTAGGATTCTTATAAAACTAGATTTCTACATAATACCACCATAAAAGGAACTGCTACTTTACAATTTACAAACACCTTTCAGAACTCTTAAGATTCTATAGCTATGTAATTTGACTAATATTCCCACTGGTTAAATTCTTCTTGGAATCTCCATTTTGGGAAAAAGATTCAAGTCAGATGTCCCTCCTTCTCTCAACTTAGCCACCATGCCTCAGCTGCCTTGTGACTCCTCACTTGTAGCAGGCCCCAGACTTAGCCGCCATGCCTCTGCCTATATACCACCCAATTCCCAACCTAATTTTCAGCTTCCTTTTTGCATGCTATCTTCCAATACCCCTAGCACTAGGCACAGTGAAGCGCTTAAATGAATGCTTGCTGACTGATGCCTAACTCCCCTTACCCAGCAAGGCAAGCAGAGTAAGTATTCTGTCATCTTCTGGATGAAGAAAGCGATGCTCCAAGAAGCACTGAGTTCCCCGAGGCTGCACAGCTATCAAGTGGCAAACGTAAGAGGAGAACGGAGGTCTTCTGACTCCAAATCCACTGCTCTTTCCACTATACTACACTTCTTTTGTGGGGAAAAAAAAATCTGCTTTTAAACCAGAAACAAACTATAAATTGGAAAGAGATAATAGGAAAGAAAAAAAATATATAGTGAAGAATACTTGAAAGTGGTAAGAAAAGCAAAATTTACATACTTTAGAAAATGTTCCTTGTTATAACAGATGCTTTTCTCACTCCATTCTAGCCTATCAAGATCCTTTTGGAGTCTGACTCAGGCAGCCACTATGTTAAAACCCCCTAGCTTGGCAAGTAGGCCATCTAAACCTTTATCCAAGAAAACATTAAAAATAGAAAACAGCACAAAGCCAAAGATCCATTCCTGGGTACTCCACTAGGAAATGCCCCCTGCAGCAGCATAGTTACACAATGTTAGGGCATGGCAAAACTGTTACTTCAATTATAAAATGAAATGCAATTGTAAGGTCATCCTGCATTTTACTGGTTCAACAGCTACTTCAGAACACTAAGATTAAGTCAGGTGTTACAGCAACAACAAGAAAAGGGTAGATCTGAATTTAGGCCATCAATACAGAATTCTGAATTAATTCTATGAAGAAGCACAAATATATTACTTAAGTAAAATATCTTGCATTATCATGAATTAATGTAAAGTGCTAAGAGGTTACAACCATTTATCTTTACTCACCCACAAGCAACATATTGTCCATTCCTAGACACAGCGATGCTTAATCCACGCAAACATCCTTCATCAGTAAACTTGTTCAGGCATTTCCTGGTATTCACATCCCAAATGTAAACTTCACCATCCACTGAATGAACAAAAGGGGAGAAGTAACAATTTTATAATCTTGAGGCAAAAAAACCCATAGGTCCTTGGAGCCATCCAGGAGTTACCAGGTGGACATACAGTAAGCATACATGTGACACTGTGACAGCTAAAGATAATTTACCTCAAATTAAACCTATGTCACTGATAAGAAAGTTGCTATGTTTCACACTGGATTACTAGCATCAGGTTTTTAGACAATAAATCAGGGCTTTAAATGCCAAATTTAGTAATTCTTTCAAGTTTGATAAGCACTCTTATTTTCTCTAAATTTGACCCAAACCTCCTGAAATTCCCCCTCCTGCCCAGACCATCCTCCACACCTGGATAATGTCTGCACTTCTCTTTCACATTCAGTTCCTGCACCATATTTCCACAAGGCCTTCCCTGAAAATCCCCATGGTTGGTGCCATCTACCAAGTCAAACTTTTCTAGAACTTCTTCTTTGACCCCTCCTTTTCTCCCATGTATTAAGCTTACATATGTTACTACCTTCTGTCTCCTGTAGAATAAAAGCTCTCTGAGGGCAGGCACAGTTTTGCTTTTGTCTTTGCATGGCCAGTACCTAGCACACACAGTGAAGCACTATGCTCATTCTAAAAACTTGTTGAACTGAATTAAAATGGAATATAACATAGAACATAAGAGTTCACTGCTATTTTGAAATCATTTACATAAAGCAAAACAAATAAAAAACTAGGGGTCAGTAATGTACAAAAGGATAACTACCAAAAATTTCCTAAAACAGAGTGAGGCTTGAGTCCCAACTCTGACACTTACAACTGTGTGACAAGAGGAAAGTCATTTAACCTGAACCTCAGTTTCCTCATCTGCAAAAAAAAGAAAATACCTAGCTCACAGGAGTATGAGGAAAACATTCTGTAACCCTTAAAGCATTATATAAGTATAACAGAGGGGGAAAATTTATTTTATGCCATTTGTCTGAAAAGAGACAACTGTCCAGAGATGAAGGCTTAGAGATGGAACACGCTAAGATGAGGAGGAGATATTCCTTCTGGTATTCTAAGAAGGAATCTGGAGGTGTGGGGTGGTGATCAGAGGCTGCGGGAAAAAATGAATTATTTTGGAACCTCAGGGTGTTGAGAAACATTGAAATGGGCTACCCAAAGTGGATTGTGGAATCTGTCACTAAAATTTATATTCTATTCATGAACTCATCCAAAAGTGAACATATTGTCCTAAAGCTAACTGGCCACTTGTCTGATGAGGGTACTGAACCATAGATGTAAAAAAGATTTCTAGCTCTCCTCTTGCTTTCTAACGTATATGTTTCCCAATTCTGAGGTACCACCTCATACCTATCACATTGGCTAATACGACAAAAAAAGAAAAATGATTCACGTTGGAGAAGACATGGGAAATTTGGAACACTAATGCATTGTTGGTGAAGTTGTGAACTGATCCAACCATTCTAAATAGAAATTTGGAACTACACCCTTTGATCCACTTCTGTGTCTGTATCCTAAATACCCAAATACTATGTCTGTATCCCAAAGAGATCATAAAAATGGGGAAAGGACCCACATATACAAAAGTATTTAATCAAGCTCTTTTTGTGATGGCCAAGAATTGGAAATTGAAGGGATGCCCATCAACTGGGGAATGGCTGAACAAGTTGTGATATATGAATGTAACAGAATACTATTATGCTATGAGAAATGAGCAGGTGGATTTCAAAAAAACCTGGACTTACATGAACTGATGCTAAGTGAGCAAAACCCAGAGAACATTGTACACAGTAACAGCAACACTGTGCAATGACCAACTTAGAAAAGACTTAGCTCTTCTCAGAAATACAATGATCTAAGAAAATTCAAAAAGACTCATGATGGCAAATGCTATCCACATCCAGAGAAAGAACTATGGAGTCTGAATGCAGATCAAAGCAGACTATTTTCTCTTCTTTTTCTTTCTTGTGGTTTTCCCCTTTTGCTCTGATTCCTCTTTCACAACATGACTAACATGGAAATATGTTTAATACAACTGTACATGTATAACCTATACCAGACTGTGTGCCATCTTGGGGAAGGGGGGGAGAGAGAGGGAGGGAGGAAAAACACTGGAACTCTAAATCTTATAAAAGTGAATGTTAAAAACTATCTTTACATGTAATTGAAAAAAAAATACTATTAAGTAGGGGAAAAATAAAATACATGTTGTACATAAAAAATAAAGTATATGTTGGATAAGAGCTTAAAGTTCTACCTTTGTTTCTTTTTTTAAAAAAAATTTCAAAAGAAAAATGAAGGCAAAAGGAGAGGTAAGCATGATAAGTATGATATCTTATGGCCATAAAATGAAAGGCTAATGCAAGAAATCCCATGGATCCCAAATTCAGAGGAGGTTATTAACAAGTTCATTTTAATGTGAGGGTTAAGGGTGAATCTGAGGACCAGAAGGAAAAGAATACTGCTTCTTTAAGGAACCAAAGGAACAGAGACAGGCCAGAAAATCACTGAGGTGTTTGTAAAAGTAAGTTATACGGAAATACACAAAAGTTGCAATATTTCTTCAGTATGTGGGGACTCACTCCAGCAAGAGTTCAATTGATCCATGACTGAGGATATGGGTTGTAGAGTGTTATCTGAAGCTCATAAGCTGTAGTAGGAAGGCCAAATGTATGATCTCAAATATAATCATATATATATTTGAATGGTTTGAAATCGCAAGGTATGAGGGATTCTCTAAAGTACCAAGCAACAAAACATTTATTTAGGCCCCACAGCAGCAGATCCGCATTCCAACATCTTAACCAAAAGAGCCCAGGCCCACTAGGCCCACCTCACAAGGGTAACCAGGAGGCCACATAAAAACAAGACAGTATTTAGCCAAATCATATTTACTGGCTTCAAGTCCTTGCTCGCACTCCCGGGTTCACACAGGTCTCCTGCTTCGGCTTTTTTTTTCAGCTTCAGCTGTAGTTTTCTCTTAGCTCCTCTCTCCTTGCAGCGGGCCCGCCTCAACGACCAGAGACCATTGGTTCCTGAGTTGGCCCCTCTTAAGTCATCAGTCTACACCCACACAGACACCCACACAGATTTCACACCTGATAGGGCTTTGGGCCTAGGGCTTAGCACTTTACAGCTGAAAATACTTTCACTCAAAGTAAACAAAAGCCAAACTCCTCAAGTGCTAAGGAGCCCATTTTGCCTTAGGACACATAAGCCATCAAGCAATTTGCCTTGTAAGTATCAGAGGTGATGTCTGAACTCAAGTTTTTTTCTGACTCCAAATCCAGACCTCTGTCTACTACATTTTCTTAAAAGTAAAGTAAAATAACAAAAAAGAACAGTAAGAGCCCACTCCTACACCGCAGGTCTACAACAGAAACAGTTCTGTGCCCAAATCTCATGTCAGAAGGACATTTCAATTAGCAAACGCCAAGAAGATGGCATCTAATGAAAGCATTTGCTACACAGGACTTCTTGTTCAGACAGAGTTCAAGGTAGACACAATCAATAAGTATTTATTAAGTTCTTGACACAGTACAAGTGTGTAGAGATTCAAAGAGCAAAATAAAACCATCCTTGCCTGAAAGGAACTTACATGCCATCAAGGCAGGGTTAGTACTCACTCCTGACAAGGTCACAGAGACCTGGGTCCGTTACATTTAAGTGGCCAAAGGAGAAGAATAAGCAGTTTTCAAAGAAATTCTTTCATATAGTTGATAGTATGCAACAACTATATGAAAGAATGCTTAAAATTATTAAAAACAAGAAAAATGGTAAATGGAGATAATGTTTCACCTCACACCAATCAGACTGGCAAAGGGGACAAAAGATGGAATGTGAATTGATCAAATCCTTATAGTGCAATACACCTTTGGGAATACAAAAAGCAATTACGAATTATACTAGGAAAGTCACTAAACTGAACCCTTTAACCCAGTGATACTAAGACTGGGCACATACTCAAGGTCAAAGGCCTTTCTAAGGCAAAGTTCTTAAATAAAATATTTATAGCAGCATTTGTGTAATAACAAAGAATTGTGGAAAAAGAGTGACTGTCCATCAAATGGAGTAAAGCTAATCAAACTATGGTATATGAATGTAAAGGAATATTACTGCATTATAAGAAAGAAATGATGAATATAAAGGATGGGGAGAAATTAGGGAAGAATTTTATTACCAAAATAAGTAGAACTATCGTAACAATTCATATTATAACCACATCAATGTGAAAAAACCCAATAATGAAAGACATCGGAACTCTGATCAATGCAATAATAAATCTTAACTCCAGAAAACCAACAGTAACACATACCTCCCTCTTCTTGGCAGAGGTGGTGGGCTACAGGAATGGAATGAGGCGAATATTATCATTAAAAAGAATGTATTTCTCGTTTATCAAGAACTATATCCTTTGTTTGTGTACACACACAGACACACAGACACATACACACCTCTTTCTTCTCTGAGCCTCACAATTATTATCTCCCCCATACTCCAAATCAAAAAATTGTCAAAGGCAAATGAGGACACCTAGGCAAAAAGCAACCAAATCCCATGGTACAATATAATATAACATAGTTGGGACAGACCACATCTTATGGGCAAAGAAGCCTTTCCTAAAGCTCAATCTCTCTCTTAAGTTAAGAAGATAAGAATAATGCAGATCAACTAAGTCAGCACAGTTTGGCCTCATTTACAATGCATTCGACATGGTCAAAATCCTTTTGAATATTTAAAGCACAGCAGCTGTAGCAGGCTGCCTTCAAGGTGTTTCCTAAAAACAAAATGAGCCATGTCAGCTCCTGCACCTCTAATGCAGTATTAGTTCAAGGTGACACCATGCATGGAGAGAGGCTGCTCATAAAAGTCCACTAATGCTCCCTCTACCCTCCAGCTCTGCCTTGTTGAGGATCCAGGCCTAGACTACCTGGTAGGATACTTTTGTCTTTGTTATTTCTATAGGGCAGTTTCCCCACGTGCAAATTTTGATAAGGCCACTTACGTTAATACCGGAATGAGGACAAGTGGAGTGGTCACATATTACAAGAAAGCTATTCAAGAAGGATGACTAGGAAAAAGGATGCTCAGGAAGACCATGTATGAACAAAAGTGACAAGAGTATGAAAATGAGTAAAAACTATTAAGGATTAGTTTTAAATCTCTTTGGGGGGTTCACAGAGGAAGGGTTTAAGACAAAAGAAAAGATAGAGCCAAACAGCTGAGAAACTCTTCACCTCTCTCTCTTCCTAACATCAATCAATCAAAATCAATAAATACTCATTAAGTACTTACTGTGTGCCAGACACCATGCTCAGGGCACATGACATCCTTGACCTCAAGGAACCTACAGCAGACAAATACATACAAACAAGCTACATCCAGGATAAACAGGAAATCCTTAACAGAGGGAAGGCACTAGAATTAGGAGGGGTTGAGAAAGGCTTCGGTAGAAAGAGATTTTAGTTGGGACATAAAGGAAGCCAGGGAAGCCAGTAGATGTGGAGGGAGAGCATTCCGGGCATGGGGAACAGTACCAGAGAAAATGCCTGGAGCCAAAGGATGGAGCTTCTCATTTGTGAAATAGGAGGCCAACGTTACTGGATGGAAGAGTACTTGGCAGGAGTAAGGTGTAAGACGGTAGAAGGGGGCTAGGTTATGAAGAGCTTTAAAGACAAGTAGAGGATTTTGTATTTGATATTGGAAGCAACTGGAGTTTATTGAGTAGGAAGGTTCTATGATCAGACTCGTACTTTATGGAACACCAGCAGATACTGCAATAGTCTGGGCATGAAGTGATGAGAGGATGCAATAGACTGGCAGCAGTGTTAGAGGAGAAGAGGAGTATTCGAGAGATGTGGCGAAGGTGAAACTGAAGGGGGGATAGTAAGAAATTCCAGATGACCCCTAAGTTGTGAGCCTGAAGGGCTTGGGAGGATGCTATTGCCTTCTACAGTAATAAGGAAGGTGGCTTGGGATGAGGGGAGTGTTGGGGGAAAGGTAATGAGTCCTCTTTCAGATATGTTGAGTTTAAGATGTCT
Organism: Phalanger gymnotis; assembly: GCA_028646595.1. NCBI lineage: Eukaryota > Metazoa > Chordata > Mammalia > Diprotodontia > Phalangeridae > Phalanger > Phalanger gymnotis. The sequence goes on along the minus strand of CM053626.1, from coordinate 195,436,079 downwards.
GCTGGACATGCAAGGCTAGAGGGCAACAGGAAGGTTGGGGTAAGACGGGTAGATTTGAGAATTATCAGCATAGAGATGGGTAATTAAATCTATGGGAGCTGAGCTCACCAAGTGTAGGAGTTAAGGGGAGGGACCGAGGTGAGAGAGAAGAGAAGGGGATAGAGAGAGTGGAGAACCCTGGACAGAACCCTGTAGTATATCTATGATTACAGGGAATGACCTGGATGAAGATCCAGCAAAGGATCCTGAGAAGAAACTCTCAGATGGCTAGACTTCATCAGACAGCTGGCAAAGGAGGTCTTGACATAAAGTGATTAAGAGACTCTGTCCTAAAAGAAGTGCTGAAGTCTGATAAAGGTATTTCCAAACAAACACAGCCTTTGAAAACTACTACTAGTAGTAGCAGTACTACTAGTACTACACTGACAGTATCCCTTAATTAAAGTAAAATACCAACCCTACTGAAAAAAACAAGGACTAGCTCACACCTTTCCACAAGGTGCCAAGTTCTCTGGCTGGGGACACCATATTAATGTCCCTGCTGTCAAAAGAAAGCATCACAATAGGTTTAGAGATGCAGCTGGCCTCAAGGAATGAATCTTTACAATAACAAAAGACCAGGATAGTCATTCACTGAGCTCCTATAAGTACCATTTAAAAAGAACATATAACACATCATTCTTCGACAGCTCCAGAGTTTGGCCTTTCAAAATGAAATCAAAAGCTATTACTAATAATGATACTTTTTCTTGGGATCAAGTGACGGAGCCTTCCACAGCCACATTTGGTAGCCTCAACAAATAAGCTCCTTCTCTTACTCTGTAATGTCAGAATACTAGCTACAAATACTTATTATGAAATAAATTCTACAAAACTCTTCAGCACTCCTTTTCCCTGGATAACTAAGAAGTACATTTTTCTTCATAAAGTTATGCATTCCAGATTGTATTTTCCTTTATAACAAGTCAATACAGAAGAAAATTCAAAATGTTAGAACAGGCTGAAAAGGCAGCTATAAAGCAATATAACTAATCATTTTACATTTTTTTTCAAAAAATCTAACACAACCTGCTTCTTACAATTCAACAACCTCTTAAAAGCTATTTATATAGCCTACATACAACTATATAAATTATAGCAATGTGGAATTCTGTCTTGTAAGTAAGCTTCTGAATATCAGGTTTTTTCACAAAAATTAACATTTGACACAAGAATTCATTACTACTGCCTGGGGGAAAAAAAGGCAAAAAAGGTAAAGGTGGAATAAACCAATTTTTAAAGTTTAAAAGTAGTTTTCATTCCATGGTTTGCCCACTCAAAACAAGAAATTAAAATTCAAGAACGAAATAAAATTTAGTTTTTTTAAATATGAAGATTTCAATAAGCATATCTATACCATTCTATTAGTCATTAAACTTACCAGAGCTGGCATATATTTTTGTGCTATCTGATGAGAAAGCTGATGCTGCTGCTTTTCCATTTATTTTCACACTGCCAATCAGCTCTTTCGTCTAAAAGATACACAGGAATTAACAAATTGTTAGGGACCACATCATGTAGTCTAAAAACAACCTTTCTATTTTCCAAGTTCTCTTTTGTTCTTCTCTATTTTGAAGATTATCCTCCCCTAAGAATTAAAGTTTCTTCAACGGCCTATCCTTCGTTATTTGAGACTCCAGATTCAAGTGTCAAACAACCTGGGAATATTTAAGAGTCCTAGATTGGGATACAAGAGAAGAACAAGAATTAGCAATAAGTTACCTTCATTGAAAGCAGATGAAAATATCCTGAAGAACCATTTAAGAGCAAAAAGGATCCATCTGGTGATATTTCAAAGTTTCTGACAAACTTCTCCTTTAAACCTTAAAAAAAAGAACAAATGAATTCAATAGGGATTAATCATTTCAATCAAGCTCTCATCTATTAATTACTCAAAGCCTTTTTAAACTCACAGGACACAGAGCTGAAAAGGGCCATCGATCTATATAGAGCTGGGCTGCAAAAAGTGTGCAGACGGGCTCTGTGAGCTATAAAGAATGCTTCCTAGGGTTTGAAAAGCACTAAGAGATTAGGCCCTTCAAAAGCACACAAGCTCAATCTGCTTATAGGAACAGAAGCTGACAGTTATGTGGCCTGCAGGGTGTCCCTGTCCTGTCCCCAAGACATTCTAGTCCTTCCATGTATCTATCACTTCTCTGTCAGCACACACAGTGCCAACTACTACCCTGTTTAGGTAATAATTCACATTTAAAGTTTATAAAGTACTTCGTGGAGAGGAGGAAAAATGCCAAAAGACTGCAATAGACCAGCATCCCAAATGAATTAACACCCATGAGAACAGTAGCTAAAAGATCTTCTGAGTAAAAAAGATTTAAAGGATGCTGAGCAAAGCAGAAGGGAACAAATACATCCAAGGTCAAGGCCAATGGAAAAGCAAACAAACACAAAAGAACAAATAACACTTCCACGAACTTGCCATGTGACAACAGGAGAGCCAACATGATATAATTGCTATGTACCATTAGATTTTGGGGAAAAACACAGACTGCTTATAGCATCTGACCTTTGCTCAACTGAGTTCACTAAGGACTGAGGCAGCAACACAGGGAGGGAGCCACTCTTACAGGAGTCTGCACATAGGTGTGTCACAGGACCTAATCCGTAGCATCCCCTTATATCCTGAGGCAGAAAAAAATGGCACAGTACGGAGAAGTGACAGTCTCCATTCAATACAATCAAAGAGATTGAAAGATATGGTCTGAGGAAAGCAAGCTAAAGGTCAAGCCTCTTCTCAAGCCCTACGAACACCTGCCAATAAACAAAAAGGTCTTCTAAGTAATTGTCAGTCTTACTCTACCTGTACAAAGTAAACTTTCAATGACCTTAACTGCCCTTGCTTAAGGGGAGGCAGCTAAGGACAATCAGCCAATGTCTCCTCTCCCGTGCCACCCCAACAGGACTCCTTTTCAAAGACTTCAGTAGTTTTCCAAGTTAAATAAAACTTGGTACTACATTTTGAATAATCAAGATACTAAACTCAGGACTTAGTGTAACCCCAGTACAAGTTCATTAGAAAATGTTTAGTGTGTTGTGGCTCCATAGGCTGAATTCTCCACTGAGCAGGCTTATAATGGAAACTGCACCAGTGAGAGTTTTTGTAGTGAGGAGTCGAAAAAGCAGAAGCAAAACAGACAACTAGTGCAAAGAATAAGCAGGGATTAGAGAAAGGCACATCCAAAATAAGGACAAAACAGCAATGTGGCAATATCAAGAACAAAGACCAAACAGGGAAACACTAAAGCCAGGCAAGAGTTCAAGGAACCAACTCTCCAAGCAGATTTAGGGCTGAGCAAAAGGTTTATTTGCTGGGATGAACGTAGCAAATTTATTGACTTCTTTTTGAGCCCCAGGCTTTGGGGTAATCCTTGCCCTGAATGTACTTCATCTGCAGGCAGTTCCTGCCTGCTGTTGACATTTTCTACCTAGAAAAGTATGCCCCTGGCAATCTATCTTTGGTTCTGGATGGTTTCCATCAATTTTTAGTCAACTCTTTAGGATGCTTTAAATACAGCATCATATCTGCAAAAATAATTCCTCAATAATACCTATGACTATTCTCTCAATTTCTCTTTCTTGTTTTACTGCTATAGCCAGCATTTCTAGTAATTTGTCAAACAGAAGGGGTGATGATGGACATCCTTGTTTCAGCCCTTACTTTACTAGAAAGTATTCTAATTTGTCTGTTACATATAATGGTAGCTCTTTCTTGGTTTTGGATATATACCATTTATCATTTTAAGAAAAGGTCCATTCATTCCCATTTCCTAGGGTTTTTTCTTACAAAAATGGGTGTTGCATTTTGTTATAAATTTTGGGGGGTAACTAAGTTTATAGTTTTCCCATTATTCAACCAAGTCTACATTCCTGGTATGAATACAATCCATGAATACAATCTAATCACAGCATATAATCTCTTGTGATACATTGTTTTAGCTTCTTTGCTGACATTCTTTTTAAAAGTACTGCATCTATGCTCATTAAGGACACTGGTCTGCAGTTTCCTTTTTCTGTTTTAATTCTCCTTGGTTTGTCTGTGTCACAGAAGATATCTGGTGGACTCCTTTCTTACCATTTTTGCAAACCATTTATATAATATTGAAATACATCTCTGAATGCTGGAGAGAATTCACTCACGAATCCAGACGGTTCTGGAACTTTTTTCTTTGGAAGTTCATTTGTCACTCTGAAATTTGGTTATTTAAATTCTCTATTTCTCATTCCTTAATTTTGATATGTAAACGTTCATTTATTTCATTGTATTTTCAGTTTTAGGCACCAGAGGCAGCTGGTGGAACAGTGGGCTGTTAAGTAGTAATGGGCTGAAAGTCAGAAAGATCTGGAGCTCCAATTTGACCTCAGATACTTACTAGTGACCCTGGATGAGTTAAGACTCCTGATCTACAAAATAACAGCACCTACCCTGCAGAGTTGTTCTGAACATCAAATGACATAAGACATGTAAAAGCACGCAGTGGCTTAGCGTGCCTGACACAAAGTAGGTGTTACATAAATGCTTATTTCCTTTACTCTTCCTTTCCATTAATGGTATACAGTTGGGCAAAATAGTTTCTATTAGTATCCTTTCTTTCTTCTTTTGTTGTGAATTCTCTTTTTTTGCTTCCGAAATCAGTAATTTGATTTTCCTCTAATGGTTTTTTTTTTTGAAGAAAAAAGCTACTAGTTTTATTTAGTAATTCAGTGGTTTCTTGTTTTCAATTTACTTCTCTAAATTTTTAGGATTTCTATTTTGTTGTTTAAATAAGGTTTTAAAATTTGTTAAGTTTTCTAGTATTTTCAGTTGCATTCCCAATTCACTGATCTGTTCTTTCACATTTTTGTTGATAAAAATATTTAGAGATATTTGTTCTTTCACCTACCAACTCTTTAGGGTTACATTATTTAGTCTCCAGTTTATTCTTATTAGTTTCGCCAGTGATCTTTGATTTAATATAAATTTTACTGCAACAACTACAACTACTTCTGCCCCTCTCCTCTTCTATTTTTATCTCTGGTTAAAAGATTTCATTTTCTGTATATTAAGAGTGGTATCTTTCAAGGACTGAATGAGACACAATTCTACTGTTACTATGAAAATAAAAACCAAACCACTCAAGTAATACTTGTCAGAAACCTAACTAATAGAGGTGAAAATAAGAAAGTACAGGGATACTAAGGCATTATCAAAGAATGTTTGTCACAGAAAATATTACAGACAGGCAAGGGAGGGAGAAAGGAAGGAAATAAATTAGTTGAAGACATGAGAAAAGGGACTCCATGTACTAGAAAAACCACAACAGCATTGGATAATAGGCTAACAGTTACAGTAAAGTCAGTCCCAAACCAGATGACCTGGAAAAAGAAGCAGGAGAAGAATATCAGAGAAACAGAAAGTTAAAAGAGATTAGAACCATCCTTTCTACAACATGTATTTGTAGTATAAATAGCTGACACTTAATCATTACTTGCAGATGATACGATAGGGTACCTAGAAAATCCAACTACCACAACAAAAAAATTAACTGGAGACAATGAGTTGAGCAAAGCTGCAGAATTTTAAAAAGTAATAATAACCTGCAAAAACATCTGCTTTTTTACCTAACAATAAAGAGAAAGAATATATAATTTTAAAAAGAAATTCCTTTTAGACTGGCAACAGACACTACCTACTATTAACCTGAAAATTAACACTGAAGAACACAAAAGACTTATATGAAGACAACTGCGGAAACACTGAACAACCAAAACAAATGCAGACCTAAATAACTGAATTGACGAATTCGATTAATATGACAGAAATTACAAAACTCTAAAAATTAAGTAGCACATTTAATGCAATACCTTATCAAAATACTAAGAGGCTTCTTTATAAAACTGGACAAAATTATATTACCAGACTTTAAACGTATCACAAAATGGCTATTATAAATATCATCTAGCACTGGGTTTAAAAAAAAGTGTAATGTTAGGTACACCAGACATTGAAAACAAATGGATAAAAAGGATCTGTACTTGATAAATCTACTAAGCAAACTTGGGGAAAAGATGCATCACAAAACAAACACATTTGGAAAAAAAGGTGAGAACTTTGGAAGACTTATACCCCAGTGAATTCCAGCTTAGAAACGTTTAAAAAATCATTCTAAAAAATGAAAGAAAAGCAGATAAAGTATTCATCTCAATTGTGGAGGGGAAACTATGTCTTCTTGGTTCAATAAATATCAAGAATTATTAATCATGAAACAATAACTGAATATACAATAATAATGACAATAACTGAAAATAAAAAACTTCTAAACAAAAAAGAGGAAAACAAATTGGGAAAATAGTTACAGCAAAAAAGATAAAAACTTGATACTTGAAACACATAAGGAAACGTTAGAAAATAACTATGATAATTCCTATCAGACAATCAATAAATGGTCAAAGGATAGAGGCAATTTTCAAAAGAAGAAACATGGTTAATAATTATTTTTTTAAATGCCAAACCTAATACTCAAAGAGATGCAAATTAAAATAACTTTGGGATACTACTGCCTCATACCCACCAAATTTGCAAATGTAAAAGCAACAAGTGGTAAAGTAGATAAAGTTTTGGAGTAACCACTATTCATTTACTACTGGTGGAATTGCGCATTTATAGAACATTTTGGAGAACAAATAGGCAGTATACTGAAAAAGTTATAAAGGAAAAATGACACATTTTGACTCAATAATTTCGTTGTTGGGTGTATAACCTAAAAATATTAAAATACTAGTTTTTAAAAGGTTTTCATAACACCATGATATTTTATCATAAAGAACTGTTAACAATCTAAATATCCAATGACAGAGGAACGATGAAATAAATGTCAGCACGTTAATATGATCTAATGGTCCAGATCTGTGATTTCATCACAATTACATACCTTATCTAACTCCCTGAGCAAATGCCCAGCACTAATAAAGATCTATAAGTTAATCTCCTCATGTTGCCCCGGGTCAAAAAGCCAATGCATGTTAAAGAGACATAACTTGATTCCAAATCTTCCTGAGTGAGGTCAGCAGTGGCTCTCTATCCACTGTGCTATGGCACCTCTTCATCAGTAAAACAGTCAAAAAACCAAATGGCTATGGTGCAAAACTGGAGCTAGTCACCAAACAGTATACTTAAAACAACGGACAACACCAAGGCAACCACTCCGAATATTTTAGGAAGCCTGAGGAACAGTGGTTATAAAGGCCTTACCTAGATTCACACTAATCTCAAAACAAATAAACATGGCAACATTGTTCTCTGAAAACCTTACCCCTTACTTGATGCACAGGAATTACATTTCCACCCATCATGTCATATACATAAAGTATCTTGCTGAGATTGCTCGTGGCTAGCACTTCTTCTCCATTGGCACTGAAACGGGCCCTGTAGACAGGAAACTGTTCTAAATAGATGCTCTGGATTTTAGGATTCGTTTCTCCATCAACCTGTCAAGAAAGTACAGAATAATTCCTCTGGTTATTATTCCTCTGGTCCTCACCTCTTCTCCTAAACACATGCAAAGTAATTCCTTTGCCATTACCACCATTCAGTCTCCATAAAAGTAAATGCATGCCTGAAACAGGGACACAGCATTATCCAATCCAGCGACCATAATAACTTGAGCAGAAGGGTGGAACTGCACTGATGAAATCTTAGCAGAAGAAGGTCGTTCAGCATTTGCATTCAAGCAACTCTTCATCTATGGAGGAGGAAAAAAAAATGAACACAATGTGCTTAAGACAAATACACCGAGAAGAAATCAGTGGCTGGTTAACCAAGACTATCTAAATTTCCAACTGTGAATCCCCAGCACTGATTCTGCTTCACAAATAGTAGGAGTTTAATGTTTGTTGGATTGAATCATATGGATAAAGGTTTCTTATTTATTTCAGGGGAATAAAACATCTTTTGAGTGTACACAGTGGTGTAAGAGAAGACCCAAGAGACTAAAAAATGAGACACAGATTCTAGTCCTGGCTCTACTACCAGGTAGTAAGTGTGTGACCTAAGGCAAGTCACAACTGCTCTGGGCCTTGGTTTCCTCTTCTATAAACTGTGTCCATATGTGTTGGAAAGTGGAGGGACACAGGAGACAAATAGCTTAGACACCCTGTAATACTTTTATATGAGTGGAAAAATTTGTAAAATCTGTAGCTTGGTGCTTTGTTATAATCCCAATCTTCCTTACCCCTACTATTCCCTTTTCATTGAGAAGAAAAATAAGCTGCTCAGTTAATTGCAAAAAGTCAAGGAAAAAATATCTAGGATTCCCTACAGTTTGTCCTACAGTTTGACAATACTTCCTAGCCAGATCCCTTTAAAATTACATAGCATAATGTAGAAAAAGATAATCTACAAATATGATATTATATATGCATGAAAATATGATACACATTTTATGTATGTGTGTGCATGTCTATATACATAGACACACACTTGTTTGTTTGTTTATTTATAGGTAGAAAACCTGTCCAACACCAAGGATGGAATAATATCTTATCTCTATACTCAGGAACCAGAATTAGACTAATGTAACATGAACCTGCTCAGGATACTAGGAACGTACAGCACCATAAGGGATTTGTACACAGGACATAAAAGCTCATTAAATCAATAATCACTCTCTCACCTGAAGGATTCCACGTGGTAAAGAGGCTGATGTGGATATAAAATTTCCTGTCCTCTTCAAGAGGTCATCTTCATCCTCATCACTTTCATCTAAAACAAACAAAAACATCAACAACCACAGGAAAAATTGTACAAATCACTAATAAAAATAAGCATAAACTAAATCAACTGCAGTTCTAGTTCACACTTGGAAAAGATGAGAAAAAGGGAAAAAAAAAATGTCAAAGAGACTACTGAACTACACTAATAACGTCCCATGGTTGGTAGGGCTATGGTCCGTCATTCTGGAAAGCAATTTGGAGCTATACATAAAAAGTTACTAAAGTAGGACCTAGCAATACTAGGTATAAAGGGAAAAGACTCATATGCACACAATTTTTATCAGCACTTTTTGTGGTAGCAAAGAATTGGAAATAAAACAGGTACCTGTCAGGAATGGCTGAACAAATTATGATATAAAAACATAATGGAATATTACTGAAACATAAAAAGTGATAAAAAGAAGAAATTCAGAGAAACATGGACAGAATTGTATGAACTGATGCTGAGTGAAATGAACAGAACCAGGAAAATAATATATAATTGTCTATAATACTATAAAGGAAAACAACCTTGAAAGACTTAACTCTGACCAGTGCAGGGATCAACAACAACTACAGAAAACTGACACTAAATCGCGCTGCCTCTTTGTGGAGGTGGCAGACCAGAGAAAAGAACGCAACTCAACAGGTTTTCAGACTCAGCCAATGGGTCAATTTTTTTTTGCTACGAGGAAGGGGTACAGATATCAAAATAAGACAAAAAGATGTTAATGAAGCATTTTTTAAATAAACAAGAGAGCAGAAGTTCAAAAGAAGACAAGCAAGGACAGTTTGGGTGCTATTTTCTTAAATAAATACTTCTTTTAAAAAAAAACAAGCTGTATAGTAAAAGATTCTTGGTTTCCATATAATCCTTCTTGTTCTTTGTATGTAGAAATGTGGATGTTTATTAATGTTTGTTATACATAAGAAAGAATTTAATAAGGAAAGGAAATTTGGGGGAAAAATGAAACAAACAAGTCCCACAGGTGATTTTTTTTTCCCCAATGAGTAATACTTGCCTCCAACAACCTAAATTTCTATATTTCTCTCCTTTTTAAAAAACTAAAATGGGGGCAAAATGAATTCCAAGGAAAAAAAAAGACTAAGTTGAAACTTATGTAGCTAACATTGAATCAAACGAAGAGAATCAAGATTCAAGATCATGCAGGAGAAGGTTAAACGAATCTAACCAATTATCTGTGTCTCCACTCCATTTCAGGTCCTCCAAGACCTTAGGTTTTAAAAAAATCCACTGTACAACTACAAGATGAAGGTATATCCACTTGAAAGTCATTTATATTTAAAAACAAACCAAAATAAAAACCCCGAGTTTAGTTGATTGTATGCTTGATACAAGTCAACAGTGCATTGTGCCTTCTACAAGTTTTTTTTTTTTTTTAAGAATAAAGTATAATACTAAGCTTCATGAATAAATAGCCCACAATCCTGAACAAGAGAAGCAATGGTTACCTTCTGAATGTATCTTCTTCCTGCTAATCTCTGCCCAGGAAGGTGTTCCACCCATTGCATGCTGAAATCTAAAAAGAATTAACAAGAGGTATATTTTCTTGGTAATTACTTTGATTTTTTATGCTTACTAGCATATATAACATGGACTTACCAGAGTATATAGGATGTGAACTACTCCATGAGTTTATAACAAGAATGGCTATCACTTTTACATAATATCTTCTCATATAATACCATCAACACATATTATATTATATAATTTAGAGCTGGAAAGTGATCTTAGAAACTAGCTAGTCAAATCCTCTAATTCCTCTAATGAAAGGCAACCATAAATATGAAACAATATGCTACTCAAAACGAATGCCAGAATTTAAAGCGAAGTCTTCTGATTTCTAAATTCTTTGCCATTTCTAGACATATGCTTCTTTTCTTGTTGCTATTCTACCAAAACATGAAACCTCTGTAGCTCACTCCTTCCTCACCCTTAAAAAAAAACACCTTGAGCTCTCTGAAATAAGCTCCTATTAATTCTTTATTGTTCAGTAACATACTAGTCTACTATTTTTCCTTATTAGTTCATGTCAAAACAACCGAGACTACAGGAATTAACACTCTCTACACAGCATTTTATCAAATGTAAAGCTGGAAAGGACCTGAAGTACAGAGAAGCCTTTGGAGGATGACACTCTACGAATACTATGAAAAAAACCCAGCCACTTAGAAAATTAATGCATCAGAGTTCTGTTTCCAAATCTAAACATGGTTATGTATTAAGACAACCTGGGGTTTTAATAATTTGCTAACTACATTTCCATATAAATAGTTCTCTCTGCAGTCCTGTGCATCTTATTTTATGCATTTCAAAAACATTCTTCTGAGACGGGGTCCAAAGACTTCACCAAGGGGCTTGTGACACAAAAAAGAGTGATTAAAAAAAGGTATCCTGCCTTGATAAATGACAAACCATAACGAAGAATGTGTTTGAATTTCACAAGTCTTTCATGATAGCCTAAGCTCAACCTATCTTTTCCTATTTCGGTAATGGTAATCAAGGAACCAATGTTAATTCGAAAAATTATCATCCTCACAATGCAAGTATAAATGGAACACTTTTCTTTGCTAATTGTTCTTCTTAACTGAAATATTCAACTTGAGCCACTTTCTTAACCACAGAAGTGGAAAACATTTTTCCTAGAGCAGGAAACTCCAGCCTAACAATTTCATTGATTCACAGGAGCAAATACCAAGAAATAGCACCTTATTTATTCCTATAGTTGCAAAAGTGTAAATAGCAATCATCTAAAAAGTCATTTATAATACTGCTTTCTGAAAGTTTTTCTCTCTGCGTGCCTGTTTTTCAGGGTATCTAATTCTCAATTAGTTCTCCACTCTCTTTCTATAGTTCACTCCCTCTCTCCTCTTCATCCTATCCTGCCATCTCCTTTAACTCATTCATCACAAGCATTTCCATCTACAATGGAAACCACAGATGGCCAAAATATAGGACATCCCTTCTCATTGTCATTTATTTGTTTTTAAATGTTAAAAATAAGTCATATGTGTTTGTATTTCTCTCTAAATAAAATGCCCTTTGATTGTTCTTGGGGATCAATAACCAATAGAAAAAAAATCTTTCCCATCAATGAGTCACTCTGTGACTCCCAGTATAGAGCCCTCTGAGGGCAACAATTCAGTTACCCAAGCACACTAAGATCTACAAAGCACTTTCCTTACAACACTAAGGCAGATGCATTACTGTTTCCATTTATCACATTAGGAAAATGAGCAAGGCTCAGAGGGTTAGCTGACTTGTCCAAGGTCACACAGTTTGTCAGCTGGAATCCAAACTCAAGTCTTGCCTACATCCAAAACACGTGCATTGTTACCATGAATGTTCTATAGAACATACGATTTCTAACAGGAAAATACATCATTCACATCAGTCTACTGTAGCCAATGACTTCTCATGTATCATCAAAAGACTAACCGTTTCAAAACATATTACTGGCTCAAAGTAAATCACATAAAAGTACTTACTCTTCTTTAAGTCTCTTTTGGAGTTTGCCTTTGGAGAGTTTCTTTTCTCCTGCATTTTTTATCATATTTTTCCGAAACCGATGAGTCATGTCAATTCTATAGAAACAGAACAGCATAATCTGAAAATTCAATGTATTTGCTGCCTTTGGTTTTTGAAACATAATATTGTTTAAAGTCCTAGATTCCCACAATTCCTCTCACTGATTAAATGGCAAAAAAGATTTTTCTGAAGTGTCTGATAACTATAATTACATGTACAATGTTTACAAAAGGTATCTATTTTAGCTCATGGGAAATTAACATTTCAAGTACCAATTTATTCATCTAGTGTACAAAGGAATTTCAGTTTCCAGAAATGAATGTATATTCTCAACTTACTCTTCTTCATCTTCATCTTCAGGATCCACCCACGCTGGCTTCTTTTTCGGAGGAATATCTTTTCTTGCTTCATTTTCCACTTCTGAGTCACTGGAATCTTCATGGATATCATCCTAAAGTATAACAAGAATAAATTCTACCAACACTGAACACTTCTGTGAAGGCATGGTAGCAAGGCTGATGAAAAGCCAGCCTTGGGAGTCACGAAAGCAGCTTGGTACAATTCTGCAGCCAGAGGCCACAGGTTCAAAACTTGCTTGGGACACTCTAATCTTGTGGCTTTAGGCACAAGGTCTGGGAGCCAAATTTCTCCAAAACTACAAATACAATCAAGTTTTCTCCTCTTTCTACACAACAGATAGTAGAATGCTTTGAGTACAACCCCTTCTGATGAGATAAAGGGTGGAATGTTAGTGACAAGAAGTTCTATAAGAAAACAGCAGAAAATGAAAAGACTCAAGAAGACCGGCAGAGGGCCCTGGATAGGAAAAGAAAAATGGGGCTGTCAGGGAGAGAAGATCAGCAAGCAGAAAGAAAAAGATCTCATAGAAGAACAACAAGAAGTGAGTAAAAACTAAAGAAAGTAACAGACACAGGGCCAAAAATTAACAAGAAAACCAAGGGGAGGGAAAATAACAGCGTTAAAGAATAGAAAATATTCATATGTAATAATTCGTTCGATCAATGCTTGGATGTCACAAAGTATGCTAGGTGCTTGAAGACACACACATACAAATGGGACTCCCTGGCCTCAGGGGACTTACAGTCTAATAATGGAGAACAGACACGACCAGATAATCCCCACTTCACATCCACAGCAATACCACTTCTCTAGCCCTCTAACTAATGTAGGAAATTTCACATCAGAGCCCACTTCATTCTAAACTCTTTCGTTCTCAATTCTTCCCTCAGGAGAAGTCTATCACACAAAACACACCAAGGAAACAAGGCTCCACTTGCTCTCAATTCCGTGAGGTAGGAACATGTAAGGAATCCCCTCCTTCACCTCTTACAGAGCACAGGACCTTTCAGAGTAATCCTTTCAGTTCCTTTCTTTCTCAGCTACTCCATCTCTATCATTCTCCTAAGATCAGAAGCTAATCATCTTTGCTTCTTGCACTATATCTCCTATACAAAATTTCATCAAATCTCACCATTTTTTCCTTGGAGAAACATATCTCATACTGGGCTATTCTCTATTCCCACTGCCACCACTCTAGACCAGGCTAGCCTACCTCATGCCAGATTTATTGCCAGTCTCTTCACTGGTTTCCCAGCCATCGTGCTACCTTGATTCTGCAGCCAACACCAATTTAATCATGCCAATTTCTACTATTTAAGAGCTTGAAGCAAATCTCCTAACCCCTCTGCCAGGTCTTTGCGAAATTCCATCATCTGGCCCCATTTTATCTATCTGATTATATTTCCTCCTGTACCCCATACCACCAGCCTCTGACTGCAGTCCTCACTGGACCTACCATGATTCATATCATGGTATCATATCAAGAATCAATACCATGATTCTTCCACCCACCAGCTGTTCCTCCTACCTCCATGCCTTGTGCTTCCTTTCACAAGATATTCTGAACTCCCTCCTTACAGAACAAAAGTCACCAAAAATTTTGATCAAAGACCTCTAACAATTGAAAAAAAATTGCAATGCATTTCCCCTATGTGTAGTAACTTATTTATGATTTACACACATGTACTACTGTACTAATAACTATGTACCTCACAAAACTTAGGCTAAAAGTGAACTTAAATAAGGACAAAATAATGTTCGATCTTAGGGTTAATAGGAAACCACTAGAGCTTACTGAGTAGAAGGGAAATGTCATGTTCAGACCCACACTTTAGCATTTGTGTGAAAGATGGATTGGAGAGGGGAAGAAATCTGATGGGGACCAATTAGGAGGTTACTGCATCTGTCTAGGAGGGAGGTGATACGGCTTTGAACTAGGATAGAAGCTACTCTGAGTAGAGAGAAGAGAACAATTCAAGAGATGTTTTGGAAGTAGCAATAGCTAGATTTAACAATGACTGGCTATATTGAGTGAAGAAATATGAGAAGTAAAGAAGACGGATGACAACAAAAAAATGGGAAAAAAAAGAAATGGGAAAGTTCAGAAGATGGAATTTCGGGGAAAGGTAATGGATTGTTTTGGACATGCTGAGTTTAAGAAACTCATGGGCCTTCCAGTTCAGATCACGGGCTTGGCATGCAGCAAAGAAATTACTGCTCAATAGATCTGGGAGTCATCTGCATAAAAATAACTGAACCCATCGAAGAGACTGTATATAGAAAAAAGAGGATCTAGGCCAGAACTATGGGGACACCCAAGTTAGAAGACAAGATATGGATAATGATCCAGCAGAGAACTGAGGAGTGACCAGAAAGCTGGGAGGAGAATCAAGAATGGTATCATGACAATACAAAAATGACAAAGTATTTAGAAAAAAGAGGTGTTCAATAATATCAAATCTACTAAACAGTCAAGAAAGATGATGACTGAGGAAAGAAAATAGAATTTGACAATTAAGGTTCACTGAAGAGAACAAAACTGAGTAATGAATCAAGGATGAGGAAGAGGTTGAGAATCTGGGAGACTGTAAGAGGTAAATTTAGAAAAAGGATAATTTTGGGGGAAAAGATAACATAACGGCAAATTATCCATACCTTTCCATCCTGTTACTCTCCCAGCAAAAAATGAAGAGGGAGCAAGGGGAGACATCTAGCTAAATAGCTTCAGCAGCTGATGCGGCCTAGTTTAGGTTAATCTCCTAGGTTAGGTATAATCCCCAATAAAGGAAGAGGCAGAGAAGGGGGAGTGGTGACGAAGTAGTGCAGTTTGTTGAAGGCAAGCCACTATTGGCTACTGGAGAGAAAGAATATTAGAGCCTCATCCTTCCATCAGCCAGATGAGGAAATCTGACTTGTCCAGTTGGTAAGTGCCTTAACCAAAAGTTATTAGGTGGCAAAATTCACCCAAACAAGCATTTTTAAAGCAAATTTACGTGTTACTTGCTGGGGATACAGAAACAAAAATGAAACAGTCCCACTCCTCAAAGAGCTTACACTCTACCTCAGGCAAACAAGTTATGTAAGTACATACAAAATACTTTCTAGCTGGGGCTTGACCCCAGGTTTCCTGACTGCCACTCCAGCGCTCTTTCCACTGCACCCTGTAGCTTTCTGGAGGATAATTACCGAGCAACAAATATTTACTTATTAAGCATTTATTCCTCAGAGAACTTAAGTTCTAATAGGGAAGACAACGCATATACAAATACATAAGTAACGACATTGGAATGCAGGGGAATAGGAGCTTTGCATTTCCTCTCCTAACAGAATAAAAGCTCTTTGAGGGCAAGTCTCATAACTCATGGTTATCTTGCAAGCAGCTGTCATAACAAACTCCTGTGGAATTTAACTTGTCCTCACTATCAATAAGCATTTATAAGTGCTTACTATGCAACAAGCCCCAGGAATACAAGGAAAGGCAAAAACATGGGCCCTGTAGTCTGGTTCACAGTGTAAGGAGTAAAGACAACATGCAAACTCCATATATACAAGATCTGTACATTGAAAGTGGGAAGTAAGGTGATGGGGGGGAGGGCCTCAAAGGAGACCAAGTATGGCCTCCACCACAAGGCCTGAAGGAAAACACTTCAGGCATGGTAACAGCCACTGGAAAGGTACAGAACAACAAACGCCAGGAACTACATCACTGGGTCCTAGAGTAGATGGAGGAATGTGTAAAAAGACTGAAAAAGGAGGAAGTAGTGAAGAAGGATTTTAAATGTCAAACAGAGGATTTTATGTTTGATTCTAGGTGTAACACTGAGTCACTGGATTTTACCAAGTAGAGGGATAGGGTGTAAAAATCTAAACCTGCACTTTGGGAAAATCAATTTAGCAACTGAGTGGAGAATGAATTGTAGTAGAGACTTGAGGCAGGAAGACCAACCATCAAGTTACTGAAAACGAGAAGATGAGAGCTTGTGCAAGCTGAGTGACTGTCAAGAGGGAAACATATATACAAGATTTGCTGTGAAGGTAGAAATGACTAGACTTGGCAACAGACTGGAAACAAAGGGTAAGATGGAGTTGAAGATGACACCAAGGTTGCAAAACTGGGTGACCAGGAAAATAGTGGTACCTTTGGCAGTAAGTGGAAAATATGAAAGAGGGAAGAATTTGGGAAGAAAGGTAGTAAGTTCTGTTTCAAGTATGAGGTGTCTAAAGGACATCCAGTCGGAAGATAATATCCCAAAGGAAGTCAACGATGTGACTGGAGGTCAGGAGAGGGTTTTGGGCTCAGTAAACAAATCTGAGAATATCTTTATACAGAAGATGATAGAATCTAGAGAAGACAACGAGATCACTAAGTGAAATAGTATAGAGTAGGGCTTGACAAACTACCTACTTGGCACTGTGCTAGAAACTGTCAGGTAGGAAGAGGATCAGGTGACAGAAATGTAAAAAATCTAGAGAGCAGTGAATATCCAGAAAAGGGGTCATCAATAGTTTCAAAGCCTTCAGAGTTCAAGAAGGATTAAGAAAAAGAGACTGAATTAAGCAATTCAGAGATCACTGGCAACTTCCACAGCCAGACTTCGGAAAGAAGAGAGATTACAAAGTAGAAGCACGCATTATGGACTGATTATAAACCACTTTCTCAAATTTAACTAGGGCAAGAAAGAGAAATGCAGTATAGGTAGCAGACATGGTCCAAGCAAGTGACAGTTTTAAGAAAGATGAAACTATGGTCTTGTTTCTAAACATTTGTTGCAAGACATTACATTAGGAAAGACTGAAGATTACCTAGAGTGTGGATAATAGAAGAGGCAATATGCCGTAGGAAAAAAGTAACTGAGGTTGCAAGCAGAGGAAACTACCTGCTCAAGGGCTGTCTCTCAGAGGAAAAAAAGATGAAGGAGTAGAAAATGGGAGCAGACATCTGAGTGATGGAAAATGAGACAGAGGAGCAGAGAAAAGTTTTCTGCAAAGCAGGGTCGATAGAGTCGTGGGAGGCTTAAGAAAATGTTAGGGTTTGGAAAGGTCATTATATATTTGCACAAGGATTGCCTTGGTCCATAAAGTTCCCAGGAGATATTTTGTAACAAATTCGCAGTGGACCCAGAGCGCAAGGTTTCCGGATTTTCTCTAGCTTCCTTCAGCAGCACGTGTATGGAAATCTTAGACAGCTAGTGGGAGTGACCCGAAGCTGTGGTTTGTCAGGGTCACACCTTCGACAGAGTAAGAGCTCAACCTTAAGTTTATCACGCCCACCAAGGGGTCGAGATGAGACCAGGAGGGCAGTATGGCCACTGCAGGGACATCCTCCCCCTCCCCCCAACACACACCGCCCCGCCCCCACGGTAGAAGGCCACCTTCCCGCACTCCCCCATGGGGCTCGCTCACCCCGAGGCTCCGCAGCCGCCCCAACAGCAGGTCCTCCTCGTCTAAGGCGTCGTCGCCGAACACCAGCTCCTCCAGGCACCGCTCCACCTCCGGCTTGTCGGCGCCCAGTGCCAGCCGGTGCAGTTCCTGGAGCCGCCTCTGCTCGTCCGCCGAGGAGCTGGGGCCGGGCCCGCCATCAGGCCGGGGAGAGGTCTTTTTCCGGACAGAGCGGGCTGACTTAGCGACCTCCCGACTGCGGCCCCGACCCCGGCCCAGGCCCCCGCCCCGACCACGGCGCAGGCTCCCGCGCCGGTTCCAGGACGGGCCGCGCTTGGACACCACGCTCCTATCCGGCGGCATGGCTCAGCCGGGGACTCTCAGAGACTAGGCGGAGCTCATTACGCAAGCTCAGCGTAGCCTCTATTTCCGCCGCCGCGGAGGCTGATGGGGTGTGCTTGCTCCCTTCGCACGTGACCCAACACTTTTCCCTACGTAACCTCCCACTCCCCTCGCGAGCCCCTCCCCACGTGACACTCCCTTAGTAAGACATCATTTCAGCGGATGTAGGGGGAACGATGTGGAAATGATTTTGATTGACGCATCCTGCGAATTCGAGCTACAGAAGAGAGAGCTGAACGAAAAAGAAATGGATAAACGTGTTTTAATGTCCGCATGCCCAACGCTCGGCTTGGTTTGGTTACTCAGCCTAACCCCAGCTTAGCGACTCTCCAACCCCCTCCAGGTTGGTAGCGCCGGGAGAGTACGGCGCCTGTCTAGGGTCTAGTGCAGGAAGGAAGGGAGGGAGGGCAAGGGGGAAGTGGGCCAATCGGGCCACGGGTCACGGCGCAGGCGCGTTGTGCAGGGAGGGCTATGTTAATGTTGTTGATATCGTGGGGCCACCCGAGTTAAAAGAGGTAGAGGTAAAATTCTGGGGATCACTGGAGCCGCGGCGACGAGTCTGGGCTGAGGCGGGAGCCCTCCTGCAGCTGCTGTCCCGGGGAGAGGCGCCGGCCCCCGCCGCGGGGAGGGGGCTCGGCGGACCTGGGGAGCACAGCCCGCCTCTGCCCATGAGGCCCTGATGGAAAACACAAAGGATCTGGTGAGAGCGGAACGCGGCAGCGGCTTTGTGTGGAAGCGAACGGGGTCGGGTGGGCGGCGGACCGCAGCAGCCCTCCCGACCGGGCCCCGCCGCCCCCTCAGCTCCCACCCCCCACCTGCCCTAAGGGCCGTTAACGGTTCCCGGGAGCCGCCCCCTTCCCCAGGAAGAAACAGCCCTGGGAAAAGTTTGCATCCGCGGCTGCGTCTGGGGTGGCCACGGCCGAGACCATGCTTTCTACCCGGCCGCAGCCTGGAAGCCATCTCCGTCCCCCCCGGACCTCCCCACCATCCGGGGCTGTGGGTCGGGCCGCACGTGGTGGTGGAAACATATCAAGGGGGCGGGGTGCGGCGTGGGAACCAAGGCATCTCCCACCTCCTGGTATTGGCCAAGTCCCCTAGGAAGGTCGAGGGGGTGGGGAGAGGGTGTGGGGAGGTACACCAGGCTTCTTTCTAGGGCTTGTCAAGCCTTGGGTTTTCACGCGTGTCTTCGTCCCGCCCCCTGCTGACCTAGATTCCACTAAGTTGGCGTGAACAAAGGGGGGGTGGAGTGGGTGGAAAAATCAATCAGTCAATAAACATTTATTTAAAAACCTACTATGTGCCAGGTCCTGTGCTAAGCACTGGGGAATAAAGAAAGGCAAAAAACAGTTCTAGGTTTCAAGGAGCTGATTGATAGTCTAAGGAAGAAAACAGCATGCAAACATGATAAATACAGGACCAATTGAAAATAATCTCAGAGAGAAGGCACTAGAGGTAAGAGAATGAAAGACGTGAAAAGCAGCCAAAGATGGTTAACAGAAAACTTTGTTGGGTCCCTTGGGTTCCAGGCTGCTCAAGGAAGAAGGATTTTTGTGTGGGAAACACGCAAGCCTCAGGAGAGTACTTGCAATCCTCTTCTGAGGTGTTGTCTCCCAGATCTTACTTCCATCCCTTTTCTACCCACAAAACACAAATAACTTGTTGCATAAGTCATTTTTTAGTCTCTTTGCTCTCTAAGGAATCCATCCTATTCACAGGTAGGGGACTGACTGGACAAAAAAAAACTGCCCTCCATAGAAGCCAATCCTCCTTAGAAGAAACTAACTAAATCTGCTTTCTAATGTGGCTCTGCCCAGGTTCTTCAGAGTGAGTGTAAGAATACAAGTTTTTAAAACTTCTCCCTAACACTTAATCCAAACATTTTAATATTTACAGAATTACTTTTGATGATCTTCACTAGAAGTTAGAATATTTGCAGAAAAACCTTTAATGTTTTTTATAGTACGGGTATTTGCGGAACTGCTTTTAATGATAAAGCAGGATAGAGTATTTACTATTTTGTATATTAATTAAGTCAAAAAAGAGCTCTAATTTGTTGTTTTTCATATAAGGATTTTCTCTGACTTGGTTGAACAGTGCTATCTCTAGTCAAATCATTTCAGTCAAAGTAGGAGTGGCAGCTGCTATGCAGAATGCTTCAGTAGCTTTTCGCTTTGCAATTTAAAAGTGTGGAAGAAATATTAATGTGTACGTGTATGTATGGTATCTGCAAAGTGAACATTGGTGTAAAAACTAGATGAAGTACTGTGTTTTTTAGCTCCTGCTCCCTGGCTCTATTAGACTAATTTAAACATATTCCCTTCACCTCCACCTGCCTCATCTACCACATAAGGGACATGTTGCTTTGAAATTTCCCCATGCTTAGACTGCAGTTTTTTAATGTTTACTTCAACTCTCAAATTTTTTTTAATCTTTTTGTGCCACCTTAAATAAGAAACATTTCTATTTATGTATAGAAGTCCATGTTCACAGGTGTTTAGGTACTTTAGTAAATGATTAACTTCTTTTAATAAGATATTTGTTAATATCTTATTGGGGGACATTTCTATGGAAACTTCTAGTTTGGAATTTTCTGTTACTTAAAATATCCCAAAAGTTTTAACTAATGTTGAGTTGTAGGGTGCTTTCCTACTTGCTTTTAAGTGTGAGAACTGTGAGAAGTTAATTGACTTACTAGACAAGAAAAACTGGTTTGATACATATTGCAGAAAATCCTGCTTCACTTGTGTTTTTCCCTCACACTTGGATTATATATTGACCATAGCTTTGGCAAGTATTCAATCATTTCTGCCCTTCAGTTTCATCTAGAAATTTTACAAACTGTGGTCTTCATTTCTTATGATTTTAAAGCTACATGTTACATTGGTTTAAAAGCAAAAACCAGCTTTAGTTTAGAACTAAACTAGAAACAGTTCTATGTAATATAAATACAGAGCATTCACTGATTCAATGAATGAAAGACTGTTAAACCCTGGGGATACAAATAGAAAAAAGCAAGACTGCCCTTGCTCTCAAGGAGCTCACATTCTGATTGAGGAGATAATATAGAGGACAATTCTACTGCAGATCAGCCCAGGGATCTTAATAGTACAGTGGCAAAACAGATGGTAGTGTATCTTTAACATCATTGCCATTGATAAAAATTGTATTAGTGCCAAGGACTTTGATGTTGAAACCTTCCTTTCGGGGCCTTTACGAGCTGTGGTTGTCAAGTAGGCAGGGGTTGGATCGGTTGCCAAGTCTGTTACTCACAAAGTGCCCTGGATTGGGGGGGGGGGGGGGGGGCAGGGCCTGCCACTGCTATCCCTAGAACTCTTAGGCACAGGATCTTAGGCTGCCTTCACCAGCATCCAAGGGACAGTTCTAGTTGAAGTAGTAAGTTGTTAACTCCCCTTTGCAAGAGCTCCTGGGCAGGACAAGAAGCAGGACCAGTGGTCAGGGGCCCCGCAACTATTCCTGGGTCTCCTTGGCAATTGAAAGGCATTCCTCAGTAGAGGAAACAACCAAATTCTTATAGGTGGCAGATCACTATAATTGGAGTATTTGTTCTACAACTTAACTATAAAATATTTGATTAGTCTTTTGAAATTCAGTATTTTTATTTAAAATTTAGAGTGCTACTTCAAGAAAACCCAGAAAATTCGTATTAATCACGAGGACTAAAGTCTGAAAGTGACACAAAACATTAGTTTAACCTGTCTCTGTAACTGGAAGGCCTTGTGACAGTAAAAGGAAGATTAAAAAATACACACATCCCCCCTCTATTTCCCCCACTGCGTGGCTTAGTTACTGGGCAGGAACAGACTCAGTAGGAGGAGCATGGGTCTAGAGACCTGGATTCAATTCTCAGCTCTGTAGTGAATTAGTTGTATGCCTTGAATTGTGTGCAAAAATAAAGGTGTTGACTAGATGGTCCCTAATATCCCTTCTAATTCTTAAATTCTATGATTTTATACTCTAGCATTGACAATTTAGTTCTGATTTCACTGTAATCTAAACTTTGCCCTAAAATGTAGTGGCTAGAATTCTGAAGTTGGAGTTTAAATTCAGCTTCAGACACCAGCTAACCAGGGCACCCTAGTCAAGTCACTTAGCTTCTCTGAGGCTATTTCTTCATCTGTAAAATGGGGGTTAAAGTACCACTGACCTCACAGAGTGGGCTTGAGGCTCAAATGAGCCCATGTATGTACAGTGCGAGCTGGTGTTCCTGGGATCTGAGTTAGAAAGGACCCCAAGTCATCTAGTCTAACCCTTACAATGAGCTGGAATCCATTCTCTAACATCTCTGACAGCAGATAATCCAGGTGCTCCTTGAAAGACCTGCTACCTTAAAAATCAGGTCATTGTACATTTGAACTGCCCAAAATGCTGAAAAGCTTTTCCTTCTTATGACCTGAATTTTTCATTTCTGCAGTATCCACACGTTTCTTCTAGTTCTGCCCAAAAACTCCTGCTGTCATTCTATATGACAACCCATCAATTACTAGGAGAAAAATTTTTGTGTCTTCCCTACTTCTTGTCTCAAACATCCCCAGATCTTCAACTGAATGTCATATGATGTGGTTTCAAATTACCGCTCCTTGGGTCCAGTTATTTAGAAATCACATTTGGGGGAGGAGGTGGGGTAGTGCAGAATGAGCATTTATTAAGTGCCTCTTGTGCTAAGTACAGAGATTTCATTTGATCTTCACAACTACCCTTTGAGCTAGGTGCTTTACAGGATAAGTGATTTGCTCAGGATCATACAGTGTGCGAGGCTGGATTTGAACTCAGGTCTTCCTGACTCCAAGCCCAGTGCTCTTATCTACTGCACTACCCAGCTGTTATCAGTCAGTAAGCATTTAATAAATGCCTCTTATCTACCAAGCACAAAAATGATACTACCCTCAACATTCTGTTGGGAGACAACCTGTACATACAAAACAAATATGTGGCAGTGGGGTGGAGAGGGAGGGTTTTAAGAGAAGTAGGGATTATGAGAGACAGGTGAAGACCAATTCTGACCAGTTGAGTGCCTGCTTTCAGGAACATCAGGAAGGCCGGTTTTGCTAGACCATTGAGTTTGTGAAAGGTAGTAAGTAATAGATGTAAGTCTGGAAAGGTAGAATTAGGTCAGGTTGTGAAGGGCATTAAACGCCAAACAAAGGATTTCGGTTTTGATCCTTGGGGTGATAGGGACCGACTGGCGTTTATTGACCAGGGCAAGGGGACAAGACCAGTGCTTTAGAAAAATTGCTTTGGCACCTGGAATAGGGGAAGAATTGAAGAAGGAAGACACCAATCCAGAGGGTATTTCAGTAGTCTAAAAGAAAGATGATGGTCTAAACTGGAGTAATCATGTGAGAAGAAAGGAGGAGTCTGAGTGCATGTATTAGATGAGAGAGGATGACTCCAAGGTTGCAAACGTGGGTGATTAGAAGGGTGGTGGTACTCTCTACAGAAATAGAGAAGTTATAAAGAGGAGTGGATTTGGAGAGAAAGATGATGAGTTTTGTTTTTTACATCAGCCAGTTCTTTCAGTATCCTGAGATATAATTCACCCAGGCCTGTTGACTTGCCACTACTGACAGTAGTTAGGTCTTTTCTTGCTATCTCTTCATTTGTTTTGAGTTTTAATTCTCTATTAACCATTCCTCCCTCCACCCCCCTCCCGTAGTTCTTAGTCTCCTTGGTGGAGAAAAAAAAGGTTGAATAATTTTGAACTGTTGTCTCATCACAATTTCAGTCCTCGTTCTTGATCTGTCAGCAGTATTTGACTTTGTTGCCTCATCCCCCTGGATCTCTCTCCAGTCTGGTTTTTTGTGACACTGCTTTCCTTAGATTTTCCTACCTGTCTGACCCATCCTTTGCTGGATCCTCATCCATGTATCTTCTCCTAACAGTAAGTGTATCCCAAGGCTCGATCTTGCCCTCATTGTCATTCTCTTGATACTCTCATCAGATTCCAGAGGTTCAATTGTCCCCTCTATGAAGATGACTTCCAGGTCTGGATGCCCAGCCTCAGTCTCTCTGCTGAGCGCAAGTCTCCCATCACCAACTTATCTATCTGACATTTCAGACTAGGTATCCTGTAGGCATTTGTGCCTGTGTAAACAGAAGTTTATTCTTGAGGGATTTAGATCCCTCTTCATTTTGGAATATTAATTTCTTCTTCCCCAGGCCACAATGTCCAAGAATATAAGAGCCAGAAGCAAGCATGAAGCTAGAACCCCTTCGTTTTTCAGAGGAAGAACCTGAGCCTAGAGATGTAAAGAACCTGAACGTGGGCCACCTCCCTCCCAGTCCAGCGCTCTTTCACTTGCATCATTCTCGTCTGTGACTTGACCTTTAGATTCTCAAAGAATATTAACAGTTTTTGCTAGATATTAACTATTGTATATACAAAAGGTGACCGGGAATTTATCAGACTCTAACTTTACTTATTAACCATGGTCGTCTGATCTAAAACCCCACATTTTGCAGATGAGGCTGTCAAGTCCGGAGAGCTCCAGTGACTTGGGCCAGGAGAGTTAGAATATAAGCCCAGGGCTTCTTACTTTAAATTCAGGGCTTTTTTCACTAGACCATGCTAGCACTGTTATTTATTCTGAGATTAGCAGTCTGTTTTTCTTTAATTTCTGCCTTAGACTATTAAGAACCCTCTTACTCAGAGAATTATATACTTCAATCATAAGTTTAATGTAGTTTTCTGCTGTCTATCTTAAAGTGCTCCTAGTCTTTTCCCATGTATCATCTAATCTGACTATATAACGTCCCTATGAGTCATTTATGAAGTGTCTGCTATGTGCTAGGCACTCTGCTAAGTGCTTGGGATACCAAAAAAGGGCAAAAAGAGCCCTTGTCCTCAAGGAGCTTACAGGAAACGGATAAGTGAGAATAAGTTATCATCTTACTTGGGAAAACTAAGATGCAAACATTAAATGACTTATCCAAGTTCACATATCAGTGATAGAACCGAAACTTAAGTCCAGATTCTCTTAAGGTGCAAGATTGGATGCAAAAATTCCTCTGTCGGGACTTTTGTAGTTTACAATTATCAGAACATAGCTTCTTTGTGATGATATGTCATAAGCAATATTAAAATATTTGTCTTAGAATATTGTCACTATTCACGGTACCGTGCGGGGGTTTAGCTGAATGTCCTTGAACCAATATGGCAAGACCAGTATTATTTTGAACTTGAGGGTAGGGATGGGGAATGCTTATTTATCGCCTGTGGTTCTATAAACTACAATCCAACTCAGACATTGGAGATAATGAAAATATGTTGGTACAAGTTGCACTCTGAGATCTCCCTTTTTTCTCTTTTCCCCCTCCCTTGGGGCCAGGGAGCTCAAGCATTAATTCATTGCCTTGCTGTAGAAGGTGATCTGAGCTGAAGGCAAAGGATGTGAAAAGTGTCGTATATTCATTGATTTGTGTCGGGGATGGGGGCGGCGGGGTGAGTGGGGATACCTTTGTCTGTCCACTTGGTTTGTCCTTTCAGTGGGGAGCTAGGACAGGGCCACAATAGTACACATGCTCAGAATGAGAAAGGAATTGAATATGAGAAATAGGCTATGTGAAGCCAATAAGTCTCCCAGGGCTTCAGTCCTCAGATGAGAGAACCTACAGGGATGGAGGTAAAAAGGACTGTTCTTTCTACTATAAGGCCTGAGCTTATCAGAAAGACCCAACTGGTAGAATTTAAAATTGACCAATCAAAATACCATTTTCCTCATTTTATAGATGAGGAAAAAGAAAGGGCAAGGCAAGAAAACTTGTAGGTTGCCAGAGCATAGAGATAATAAGATAAGGGAGTCTCTTAGGAATGGTTTGGTTTTTTAATATTTTCTTTTTTATTATAAACTTAATCATCAACAAATACAAACTTAAGAACACACAAAGAAGAATAAATAAGATTGTATATGAAACCAGAACTTTGTTTCATAGAGGGTTGTTAAGTGAATAATAAATTTAATGATAACATAATTAACACTATTCGTATCCCCTTCTGAACTTTTTTCTGATGATCTTTCTGTCTTTCTTTTTTCCTTCATCTTTTTTTTTTCTCTCTCTTTTTTTCCTACTATGGGCCCTCTTTAGAGAAAGTGCCTTCCCAGGATCCTGCCTGAGAGGCAGAAAGGTCTTCATTATTTAACTTCTCCTGGAGAAAAAGGGGCAAGAAACACAAAGTTAAAAGAAGTGGTGGTAGGGTTGGTACACAAGGTGCTGACTGTTAAATGGAAGAGAGGCTTTCTGATGTGGAGAAGCTAGAAGAGATAGGGGGCCTCCCTGGGCCTGATACTGGCATTATCAGGATCTCTGTTTATGCTTATTAATGCAAACCAGACTCACAGAAGGAAGAATAAGCAAAGAATTTCTGCTTAGGCTGAGGTTTTACATTCATTTGAGAGGGGATGCTTTCCCACCCACATGATAGACTGGGGAGTAGATTCCAGAGAAGCTAAACACTTCCCAACTACTCCTAAGGAAGGTCTTCACATTGTGCCTGTATATCATTTGATATATTCTGAACACCTCGTGTTCCAAAGCCAGGTATTTTCAATTATTGGAGATACTGCTTCCTTTTATTATAGTCAAATTAATGATAAATCAACAAATTCCTTTTTGTATTTAATAGTTAGAAGAAACAGGATTATTACCAAGTACTGTGGTTTAGAATTGAGACTACACTTATATGGACTCTTGAGTCTTGACTAAATCCCTTGTGAGGCATTGTTGCATAGTGGATAGAGGGCCAGGCTTGGAGTCCTGGGTTCAAATCCTACCCCCAATGATTAGTAATTGACTTAACTTTTCTAAGCCTCAGTTTCCTCAGCTGTAAAATAGAGAAAATAACAACTTCATAGGATTGTTTTGAGGGTCAAGTGAGATAATCCTGTCCTTGTGAGGTTGTCATCCATTTCCCTGGCCCCTGTGTGTGGGTGT
The DNA here is from genome assembly GCA_028646595.1 of Phalanger gymnotis. NCBI lineage: Eukaryota > Metazoa > Chordata > Mammalia > Diprotodontia > Phalangeridae > Phalanger > Phalanger gymnotis. The sequence goes on along the minus strand of CM053626.1, from coordinate 195,408,655 downwards.
ATTCCTGGTGTCTGTCCCGTGCACTCTTCTACCTGTGTAACTTCTGTCAGTGATCTCATCAGCTCACATGGGTTCAATTATCATCTCTGTGCAGACTACACAGCTTGGTGCAGTGGAGAAAGTGCTGGATGTGGAGTTAGAACCTGCGTTCAAATCCTGGCTCTGCTACTTATTCCATGTGTCACCTTGAGCAAGTCCCTTAATCTCTCAGTTGCCTCATCTTAAAATGAGGGAGTTGGACTAGATGACCTTGAAGGTAAGGTCCCTTCCGCCTCTAAATCTGCCTTCCTTTTGACTCCCAGAGCTGCATAGCCAGCCTTCATCTCTCTCCTGTACTCTAATCTCACATCGTCACTTCCCTGCTGTTTGTTTCTACCTTTTCTCTAATCACACCACAGCCACCCCTTGTTTCATCCCTTCTCTCCTGGACAGTTAGAACAGCCTTTTGTCTGTTCTCTCTTCTCTCTCATCTAGTTACAGCTCCAGAAGTGGTGATCTTTAAGCCCAGTTCTGACCATATAACTGGCTCAAGAAGTTTCAGCGGCTCTCTCTTAGCTCTAAGATAAAACACAAACTCCTCTGTTTGGAATTGAAAGCCGTTCGCTGTCTGCCTCCAAGCTGCCTTTCCAGACTGATTTTATATTACTCCTCTTTACACACTCCGCAGTCCATCCAAACTGTCTGCTACAGACAGCATTTCATCACCCACTTCCCTGCCTTTGCACAGGCTCTTTCTCCCATCCCTGGAATACTGTCCTTCCTCATCATCTCTTAAAATCCCAGACTCCCTTCAAAATTCAGCTCTTTTGCTATATGAAACCTTTTCAGATCTCCTCAATTGTTAGTGCTTTCCTCTGCCCCTTCCGCTGAAATAATTTTGTCTTTCATTTGTATATGTATCTGTATCTACCTACCTGTGTTCGTACCTTTTAGTAGAATGTAAGTGCACTAAGGGCAGGGACTTGTTCGTTCTTCTGTATTAATCTCTAGCACCTAGTTTAACACATAGTAGGTGCTACTTAAATACTTATTCAATTAGATTATATATTTTAGTTCCCTTTTATTTTCAGTTCCAAATTCTCTCCCTCCCATCTCCCTACTGCGACCACCATTACCAATTGAGAAAACAAGATAAACCTTTTATAAATATGTATAGTCAAGTAAAAGAAATTCCCATATTAACCATGTCCAAAAAAAATAAGCTGCTCTCTTGAGTCCTTTGCCTGTCTGGAGATGGGCAGCATATTTCATCATGAGTCCTTGGGAACTGTGACCGCTTCCATTGTTGATCAGAGTTCTTTCCAAGCTGCTTGTCTTGACAATATTGTTGTTACTGTACAAATTATTCTTCCGGTTCTGCTCACTTCATTTCGTATCAGTTCATTAAAGTCTTCTCAGGCTTTTCTAAAAAACCATCCCCTTCATCATTTCTTACAGCACAGTAGTATTCCATCCCATTTATATATCATAACTTGATGGACAGGGATGCACACACCCCTCATCCCCACAGTATTAAAGCACTTTGAAAATCCTCAAGTGCTATGAGCTATAGTAACTGTGAGCTGTTACTACTATTAAAAAATTTTCTGGTAAGAGAAGGTTCATCTACATGCAAATTATAATAGAGAAATGAAATCCTCAAAATGAATATTTATGACAACTTTAATCAGTTCCCTATATTTTGCCAGTATAAAATAAGAGCTTTTGATGACTTTATACAATGCACTCACTCTTCAAAGAGTACTATTGCTGTTGTGGAGTTGATTTTAAAACACTAAAGACTTTAATTCAACACAAATACTGCATTTAAATAGTTAGATCCCTTTTTAGATGAAGGTTATTTTCATTGAAATTTAATGTTGGAATAGTGTTACCAAACAATATCATTCCACTTATCTTCTAGTGAAACTGACCTACATAATGTTTCCCCAAATTTGCCAAACCCCTTTCCCCCATACCATGCCTGCACGCTATCCCCATGTCAATAATGCACTATCTCTCATATTTTACCTATTGAAATTCTTCCTTTAGTAACAGGCTGGGCTCAGGGGTTATCTCTTCTGTGAAGTACCTTGGCTTTGGAGTCAGAAATCCTGAGTTCAAAACCCAACTCTGATGGTTATTTCCTGTGTAATCCTCTATGGGGCCACAGTATCCTTGTCTGTAAAATGAGGGGGTTGGACTGGATCCTATGAAGCATTGGAGGATTTCTCAAATGCCTCTCACACTCCTAGGTAATCTCTTGCCTCCAAGTTGTATTAGCACTTTGTACATACCTGCCCCAAGTACTGAGCATGTTGAGTGAGTCGTTCTTCAGTCATGTCTGACCCTTTGTGACCCCATTTGGGGTTTTCTTGGCAAAGACACTGGAGTGGTCTGCCATTTTCTTGTCTAGCTCATTTTACATGAGAAAACTGAGGCAAACAGGGTCACACAGCTAGTTAGTGCCTGAGGCCAGATTTGAACTCAGGAAGATGAGCCTTGCGAACTCCAGGCCTGGCATTCTAACTTGTATAAGGTGTCATCTCCCATATGAGACTGTAAATTCCTTGGGATTAGCCATTTTTTTCATTTTAGTATCTTCAGTGCCTTGGCTGACAGCTGTATTCTCCCAATTCTGAGAAAAGAATGTGAAACTAAACATTTGAATTTCTTATCACTGTAGAACAGTATAGGGGACACCCTTCCCATTTGGGGAGAATTTGTGACATTGTTGACCAACCTGTGGCTTACTGTCTTACTGTCATAACAATGATCGTGCCACGAAGTGTGTGTGAGAAAAGGCCTGGGCCCTAGCCACTTTAGACAATACCCATAATACTAGGAAATTTACGAAACTGATCTATTGGGCCTTATCATCTGCCCTGCCTTGTGTACCCTGCAGACTTCCAGGAAGCAGGATCTACTATATTTGATGTCTCTGTTAATTAACATATGACCCCTTTGAGAGCGGGGACTATCTTGTTTTTCTGTTTGTATTCCCAGAGGTTAGCATAATGCTTGGCACATAGCATTTAAAAATACTTTTCCATTCTAATTGAATGCCTGTGGAAACATCTACAGAAGATTAAAAGTATGACTTCAGTATCTCATGTTTATCATATACTTGATAGTTACAGATGCTTTACATATATATGTGTAAATATATATATGTGTGTGTGTGTATACAAATCTCATTGTATTCTCACAGTAATTTAATCTTTTGACTTACCAGCATCACTTAACATAATTATATCACCTTTTCCTAAAATCCCAAAGTCTTTCTCTTTCCTCTGTCCTTGGTTTGCTGTCTCTCCATCTCTCTCCCATTTTCCTCTCCCCTTTCTCTCTAACACATACACCTTGGTTTCTGCTTTAATGAGATTGACTTGAGCTCCCTCATTTCTCATCATCTATTCCTCAGTATGATATTAATTATACATATAAAGTTAGCCGTCATCTATTCCTTAAAAACCTCTCTACCCTTTCTCTCCATTTGGTCAAACTTTTCAGTCTCTCTTTGTTTGCTTCTTACAAAAAATTCCAGAACTCTTCACTAACCTTTTTTGAAAGCTTTCCTTTTTCTTGCTATCCTCCACGTTATCATTCTTTCTTACTTCCATTTTCACCAGTCTCTTAAAATGGTTTTCTTCAGTTTCCAGCGACCTCCTAATTGCCAATCCAATGACCTTTTCTCAGCCTTAAACTTAAAGCATTTGCCATTGTGCTCCCTTCTCTTTGAAATTCTCTTCTTTCTCAGCTACCATAATGCTGTTCTCTTCCAGTCATCTCTTCCTTAGACTTAGTCCTTCTGCTCTTAAGTGATTCCTCTTCTTTATCAATTTATATTACTTAACTTTTTGCCTGTGCAATTGACTCCCAGATTTTTATTTCTAATCCTGAACTCCAAACTCCAAATTTTTAACTGCCTGCTAGACAAATCTAGTACATAAAGCATTAGTTCCTCAAATTTAACATGTCTAAAATTTAACTCATCATTTTTCCCAAAAACTTATTCCTCCCCTTCATTTCACTATTTCTAATGGTGGTATCAACACCTCCCTAGCTTTCTAGGAAACTGGTTCCCTCTTGCTCGTTTTTCACACATTTGCCATATCCTAATCCTTCTACCCTACCCCCCCCCCCCAATGTCTCTCACTTTTGTATTTCCACTGACACAGAATTCAGACTTTCATCTTATCTCACTTGGACTATCCTAGTAGCTTTCTAATTGGTATCCCTGCTACCAGTCTCTGTCTCTCTTGTTCCACTTGAACATTCCCTCTAACAAGATTTATCCTAATCCATTTGTGTTCAGCTCTTATTCACATCCACCCATAAGTTCACCACAAGGAATCGATTCAGTGTGTTATCCTCACACAGCTGCAAGTCTCATCATATCCCTCTGCCCATAGAACTTGAATACATCCACATCACCTGTAAGACAAAATGAAACTCATTATCTCAGCATTTAGTAGCCACTAGTCTTCCCACGTGCCTTCCCAACTTTATTTTACATTATTCCCTTTCACATATACTCTACACTTTGGCCAAATTAAATCACTTGCTATTTTCCAATCTCATTCTACTCCATTTTAGTGCCATTCATTTTTCTGGTCACATCTCTCCTCCAAAGGACAACCTGGGACAGACAATACAAGTGGACAGTGAGTTGGGCCCAGGATTAAACAGGACAAGAAAATTAAACTAGGATGCCTATAGGAAATTCTGACGCTCCTTTAATGACTTCAAGCTTCTCCCCAAAACAAAGGCCCATCTTTTTAATGTGGACATTCTACAAGTGGTGTTGTACGGCTTCAATATCAGGAGCACAACGGTCTCTGAAAAATTACTCTGAGAGCCATGGTGGATCAGAAATGGCTGCAGTATATCACCAGGGAGGAACTTAAAGAACAGGAGGGAAAAAAAATCATTCAGAAAATACATGCTAATTAAAGAAGAGCTTGGTGATATGCTTAGTCATAAATGAAGAACAGTGTTGGGTGACCTAAACATTTCACTAGTATTTTCACAGTATCAAGAGAAAGCAGGAAGTGTCTCCAGGACCTAGTATGGACTCCCCAGAGGAGGATCTTTATTGTTAGAGGGAATGTCCAAATTGACATGGTCTAAGATCCATTTGAATCTCCCTCATATCTGGAGTGTAGTATATCCACATGAATTCTTCATTTCCCTTGAGGATCAGCTGATTGTAACCTTCCATGATGCTTTCCATCATTCCCCCAGTTCTGGATGATCAACACTCTGTTTTCATCTTTGATGCACTGTCTCCCTTGAATTTAACCATGGTCTACCTTATAGGGGTGTGTGTGTACACACACACACACATCTCATCCCCATCTCCTCCCTTCCCCCCAGATTATAAACTCCTTGAGGGTAGGGATTGTCATTTTTCATGTCTACAATCTCTGCATCTTAAACAAGATAGTGGTATAATACATATTTACTGACTTGAACAACTTTGTGAGTGAAATGGTATATTATGACCCCTTTTTATGAAGGAATCAAACCTGAAGAGGTTTCCAAAAAAACTTGCCCAAAAATAACTGCTGATAATTTAGCCCTTAATCCCATTTAGAACTGGGATTAAAAGTTGTAAATCCACTTGAAAACTTAAAGTTCTTTCCTTTGTTCCGTAGTGCCTCTCATACCAAAATAGCTTTATGAGTACTATCTCCTACCTGGATGGGGAACCTGCAGCTTCCATGCCACGTGTGCAGCCCTATGACCGAATCCAAACTTCACAGAACAGATCCCCTTAATAAAAGGGTTTGTTCTGTAGAACTTGAACTCAGCTAAAAGGCTGCACCCAAGAACCTAGAAGGCCACATGTGGTCTCAAGGCTGACTTGGGGAGATCTAAGATATTTTCATAGAATGGCAAATTAGGGACTGAATAGTTAGGAATTATGCACGATTTTGGATATCTTCAGTAGTGACAAATTCATCCTTTGAGGATGCATTTGGTTTTTGGAAAAAGTGAAAAGTCATTCCAAGCCAAGTGTAGTGAATGCCTTCTTTCTCTAACTACCTTGTGTTTATTTATTCTCTTTATATTTGTTCTTTGTGTATTTATGTATGTAACTATTGTCTCTCCCAGTAGAAGGTTAGCTCTCAAAAGGGATGGTTTTTCTTCATACTTGTATCCCTAACCTCCTAGTTGATACTTAAGAATGCTTGTGGATTGAGTGGCTGATGCTCAAGCTTTGTTATCCCAGGGTGAGACCAAAAAAACAGGGTGGAATTCTAAAGTCATAAAATCATCCTTGAGTGTTTGGTTTGGTTGGGATTTTTGGTTTTTAATCTGGCTAATAAACTGACATTGGAGACCATTTAAAAAGATTTATTGTGCCAGTGTTTTGGACGTTGAAATGAATATATGCTCCAACTTTGAGGACGTTACCCATCTACACACGTTTAGTTTTGTTTGGCTTTTTAGCCAGTTTTACTACTTGATAATGACTCTTGGTTCAATAAGAAGTATAACTGTCCATCGAATAATGGACTCTAATTATACTTGATAACTACTCATTTACCCATCCACCCACACTCCATGTATTTGAAACAGACAGATGATTTTGGATATTTTGGTCACATTCATCAGTGACAGCAGGTTTTCAGTTGCAACACATAAAATCTTGCAGAAGATAAAGGTGCTGCCCCTTCTAAGGAGAAAGCAGCTGCTTCTCCTCCTGAGTAATGATAGGGCACAGGCACTGTCAGGTGAGAGAGTTATCCAGATCCAGAGGAAGGGGAGACTTGTTAGATGTGATCCTTTACGGCAGGTGTAGCCCTGAGGCCACATGTGGCCCTCTAGGTCCTCAGGTGCAGCCCTTTGACCGAATTCAAATTTCACAAAACAAATCTCCTTAATAAAAGGATTTGTTCTGTAAAACTGGACTCAGTCAAAAGGCCACACCCAAGGACCTAGAAAGCCACATGTGGCCTCCAGGCAGAAGGTTGCCCACCCCTGCTCTAAGGAATACTGAGGCAGTTTTTTTTTTGACAGAGGTATGCTGTTGCCCTGGCTCATATATCAGAGGTATTACAGCAGCCACTACCAAGACTTGCCAGGCCAGATGAAAAAGGGAGACTTGGAGAAAAAGTGACTACTATATTCTGTTTTAGAACTTTTATTAGAAGAGTAGAGGAAATTGTAGCAGATTGCCATTAACCCTGGATTTTAGGAAAGTCGATTTCAAAGGGTTTAGTGAAAAGATAGGATCTCATGGACATGTGTTTATAGGGGGAGTCAATATAGGAAGGTTAGAGAGCTTTCAAGAACAAAATTCTGAAGACAAATACAATGAGGAAAAAAGGGAAGAATTGTCTAATATAATCCTCCGGGTAGCAAGGACTATTTGGGGCCTTTCTTTGTGATTCTAGCACTTAGCACAGTACCTGGAATATAGTAGATGCTTATAAATGCTAATTGCCTGACAACTCCCCACCTCACACACACACACCCCAAAAATGTTACGGACTCATAGGAAACTCAACATAGTTTTCCAAGAACAGTCTCGGAAGAATGTTGTTAGCCGTAAATGTCAGAATAGGTTGAGGCTGATGGGAAAAGGCTAATGGCAGCAAATAGGATGGTGATGTTTTGGGAGTTAGATTTTTAGGCAAAGAAGAGGCACAAAAAAGAGGTAGGACCATTGCAAGGGTAGATGGATAATGGTGAAGCAGCAGTGAAGACAGAGCTGCTCAAACCTCATTTTGCTTCCTTTTTCTCTGTCAAGCAGAGAGTGATCTTTGGACAGGAAAGGAGGGAGCAAAAATGACTAAGAGGAAATCGACACCCAGGTTAAGTAGGTAGAGAACACCTTTAGCTGCTTACTAGTGATGAATTCAGGCCACCAGGCCCAGATCAACCTTGGATACTGCAACAACAGGCAGATGCGATTAGGGGAGTAAAAGAGGTGCACACTGTTAAAGAAAGTCAAGCATCTTGTTTTTCACACAGAGGGAAGGAAGTGGGATTTACATGCCATAAGCCAGGGAGCTTGACTTTTATTCCTAGCAGAATCTTAGAACATGATTAAAGGGAGAACAGGTGAACATCTACAAATGGAAGCGGGGGTCACAAGACTTTAAAGAATTCCTCTTGCTTCTTGGTTGGTCAGCAATAGTTGTAGAATGAAGCATACTCCATCACAGATGGTCAGTGTGTTTTGCTTTGCTCAACAGAACTTCTTTGTTAAGAGGGAGGGAGGGTTGATTATTGGAAAGTGGCAACTGTGTTTTGTTTTAAGAACATCAAACATTTCTCAAAAAAAACAAAACAGGTTATGCCAGACTGAAATCATTTCTCTTTTTGACAGTTTTACTAGACTGGTAGAACAAGGACTTTGTGTGTGTGTGTGTGTGTGCGCCTGCATATATCTTTTATTATTGATGTTTTTTTCCAGGGGGGAAGGCAGGGCAATTGGGCAAGTGACTTGCCCAAGGCCACACAGCTAGTAAATGTGTCGAGTGTCTGAGGCCAGATCCAAACTCAGGTCCTCCTGACTCCAGGGCTGGTGCTCTATTCGCTACGCCACCTAGCTGCCCCCACATAGATCTATTAGCAACATTTTTGTAAAGCCCCTCATGCTAGTCTTGTGGAAAAGATGGGGAGATACGAACTGAATGAAGATGAGCAAATGTGAAGTAGATTAATTAAAATGCCATTATTAAGAGCTTTCTGTATGGCAGGCACTGGGCTAAATCATGGTTAACAGTACAGTTAGGTGGATTCCAAAGTGATTAAAAGGCCAGACTTAGAGAATCATGAGTGGTCTTTGTCTCCTTAGAAGCAGCTCTCCAGTGGTGTGCCACAAGGAGCTATGCTGTGTAGCGGTTTTATCATTTACTTGGATAAAGGCTTAAATGGTGTTCTTCTCAGCGTCGCAAATGAGGCAAAGCTGGGAGGGATCATTAACATGGATCCAAATAGACTTGTAGAAGCTAGAACACTACTGAATCTAATAAGTTGAAATCTAATAAGGACAAATGTGCAAAACCTTATGTTTGGGTTCTAAAAGTCAACCTCTCAAGTACATGATGGTGGAGGCAGGGCCAGGGAACAGTTTGACTGAAAAGATTTCATGAACTTCATTAAGCTGCCAGCTCATTATAAGCAAAACCGTGTAATATGGCAACCTGAAAAGTTAGCACTACCTTAGGCTTCATTAAATAAGGCACAGTATCTTTTATTTCTGAAATCTTACAACCTCCCCCTGTCGTCTGATTTCTTTAGGACTACATAGTTGACATAATCATCTGATGTTTTATTTTTGTGTTTTAGAAAGCTGACCCCCGAAAAAGTAATCTAAGAAAAGACATGGGAAATGGCATATAGAAACATAATGGCTCATGGTTTGGGGGGATTTTTAAAAATTATGTGTTTTTATTTGGGAGAAGGGAATAGCTTTTTAAGTGCAGTGGAAGAAGAATCTACAATATTAACCTATGAGGATATAGTGTAGGCTCATTTCTTTGAAAAGGAAGTAATTTTTCCCCAGCGGCATTACTTGCATTAAAGATAATTGTAAACCATGAGACCAAAGAGTGAATTAGTGTTAATACTCGTCTGAAAAGGTGAATATCCAAAATTTGAACAAGGATAAACCCGATGTCCTTTACTGTTCAACTACCCAGTGGTCCCTAAGAAATTTGACAGAAGGATCACTGTTACTGTTTTTAAGTAGCCTGAATAATGGCACTAAGCTTTATGCCTTAAGAATTCCTGCCTGATAAGATGGGTTCTATTTTTGAATAAAAAATTGACATTTGTAAAAATGAAAAATAAAAGTTGCTTTTACCAAGACCACCATTTCTGCTTCAAGAGTACTTAATTTGATCTATTCAATTTCTTGTTAATTGTAATGCAAAAATGTTTTATTTCTGTTTTAAGACTGAGCATTCTACACATTCCGAAAGGAAGCGGCGAGATTCATTCGGGATGTTTGACGGTTATGATAGCTGCAGTGAGGACACCAGTAGCAGCTCCAGCTCTGATGAAAGTGAAGAAGAAGTTGCTCCCTTACCCTCTAGTCTCCCAATTATTAAGAATAATGGACAAGTCTACACATACCCAGATGGTAAATCTGGCATGGGTGAGTGCTAAAATTTGTGCTATGTTATTTTTATTACTCAGTTTTATTGTTTCCTTTGTAAAAATTGGAATTCCTCTTTTATTCCCCATAAACTTCTTTAAAAATTTTCTACTGGAAGAGACAGATATATACTGCAGAATTTGCATTTTCAGATCATATCATTGGGTTTGAATAATTTCTCTTTATTTCTCATACCCACCTTGTAGTGGCACTACCAATAAATAGCAAAATGTTAAAATAATAATAAGCAAGAAAAAGGAGGAAAAAGAAGAGTAAGCATTGGGTTATTTATAAGATAGATAATCAGCTTGTAAAATATTGAGAGTTCATAGGATCATAAAAGCTTGAGAATTGGAAGGAACCAAAACTTAATCTCATCCAGCCTTCCATTCAGTTCAGGAATCCTTGCCACATTGTCTTTAACAGTGCTCATTCAGCTTCTCTTGAAACACTTAGAGAAGTATCTTACTATTTCATAGAGCAATTCATTCTATTTTTAGTTTTTAGAAGCTCTTCCCAGGATTGAGTTGAATTCTGCCCCTTGCCCTCCCCTACCTCAGTAACTCCTGCCTGTCATTGCTGGCTCTGCCCTCTGGCCCAAGCATAAAATTAGTGTTCCTCCCTTTTCCATGTGAAAAGCCTTCAGATACCTGAAAGAATAGGAGTGAGCTGGAGGGAATATCTCTGCCGCAACGCTGCAAGCCAAGCTGGCAACTCAGAAAGAAAGAGCGCCTGAAGTGGGTACAAATGAAATCAGGGCCTTCTTTGGGCAGATGGTAGCCTCACATTAAGGATAGCTAGCTTTGTTAGCAGCTAGGTGAGCTCCTCAGTCCACAGGAAATTTTCTACCATTTGTAAAGGAATTACAGATTTCCCAGTACAAGCCAGCCTACATTTAGAAACATCTAAGACTTTATAAGACTTTGTGCAAAAAGCAGGCAAAAGATTTTTTGTAGCTGTTCAGTCATGTTGCTCAGCTTCAGTGCCAATAGCTGAATGAGCCCCCAAATAGAACCTTCATAAGGATTCCTAGCTGAACTTCAGATGTTCAAGGATCCACTGTAACTAAAGATGGTCAGCTGACAATTTCAGCATCTCCAGAAGAGAGGAATTTGGTAAAAGAGTGCTCTGGCCTTTTCAGGTGCTAAGCCAAGAGCTGGATCCCATCCCTCCTGTATTCTAGGAGCTGTCATTTCTACTCTCTTACCTTCAGTCTTTCCGTATCTTCTGGCTTCTTCCGTGCTGCCTACAAAAATGGCGTGTCTGTCCTATCCTTATCTCTCCTTCACTAAGGAAACTGAGAAAATTGATACTCCACTGCATCTCATCCCTGATCTTTGATCCCCTTCATGGCTAAACTCCTTGAGAAAGCTATCTATATTAAGTATCCTCACTTCTTCCCTTCTAAACCCTCTTCAGTCTGGCTTCAGCCTCATTATTCAACTTAAACTGCTCTCCAAAGTTACCAGCAATCTTTAACTGCCACAAGTAATGGCCTTTTCTTAATCCTCATCGTTCTTGACCTTTTTAGCATTTGACACTGTTGATCACATTTGCCTCCTAGTTACTCATTCTGAGTTTTCATGGCACTGCTCTCTACAGGTTCTCCCCCATCTGTCTGACCCTTTTTCTCAGACTCTAATTGGTTTCTCATCCCTGTCATGCTCACTAACCATGGATGACCCCTAAGGCTCTCTCTCCTGAGCCCTTTTCTCCCTCTGTAGTATCTCACTAGGTGATCTCATCGGCTCCCCTGGGTTCAGTTATCATCTCCAGGCAGATGAACCTTTGTGCCACATCACCAACTATCTTTTGGACATCTGGATTTAAATGTCCCATAGGCATCTCAAATTCAAGATGTCCAAAACAGAATTCATTACCTTTCTTCTCCCCCTCCCAGATCCGCCCCTTTTCCTTTCCAGTTACTCTCAAGGACACTGCCACGTCTTCTTGGTCACCCAGATTCCATCCTAGCTGTCATCTTTGACTTCTCACCCTCACTCCTCATATCCAGTCTGTTGCCAAATTTTCTATTTTCTACCTTCACATCTCTCATTGAAATATAAAATGCTGTGTTTGGCCTTCACAACCTGGCCTCTTTACAAAGTGGTTAAACTTTATTCACTTCCATGTACTCTTGGATCCAATGACATTAGCCTGCCTACTACCCCTGGCAGATGATGTTCCATCTCCCAATTCTGTGTCTTTGCATTGGCTGCCCCACATGGCTGGAATACTTTTCTTCATCTGCCTCTTAGTTTGCCTGGCTTCTTTCAGGACTTAGCTCAGCTCCTACTGTCTACAAAAGACATTTTCCAGTCCACGCAGCTACTACTGACTTCTCCTCTGAGATTACTTTTACATCTGTTCTCTATACATCTTGTACATACGTAGTTATTTATATGTTGTCTCTTCCATTGTAATGTGAGCTCCTTGAAAGTAGGGACAGTTTTGCCTTTCTCTGCATCCCTAGCACTTAGCATGATGCCTGACACATAATAAATACTTAATAAATGTTTGTTGACTAGCTGACCTCACGTGGAACTTTTGACCTTCATGGACCCTTTTAGGAAGATATCGTTAAACCATTCAGGACAAATTTAGAAACATGGCCCTGCCCTTGCCAGCCCTCAATCAGTGCCTTTGTATTGAGATCCAGTTCCATTCCCACCTCAGAAGACCCTAACCATTCCATTTTTTGTAACTGAGTATCAAAGGGCCATCATACTGGAGCCAGAGAAATTTATATACGTGAGCAGTACTTAATTCAGATACTCACAGAATGTGTAAGCCCACCGTTGAGGGCTTTGCTTATGCCGTGGGCAGCTAGGCCCATTATATTACCTACTCTCTCTTTTAGGACCCATAGAGGTAGAAGGAAAAGGAAAATAAGACTCCATAATGTCGAGGAACTTGCCAAAGCTATAATCCCTATTCCCCTATGTTTGAGGTTTAGGTCCTTACTTCCAGAAGTTACATTGTCCACTTCATGGACCTTGCATTGGTTTGACAGGAGGAATTTCCAATCCAACCCTGAACTGCTTCTAAAATTAGCAAGACAATTGATGAATATCTGTTCCAGCAAGGTACCCTGACTCACCAGACTGCCATGCTACAGGTCTAGTAGATAACTTTCCTGCAGTCTCGTCCCCAGATATAACTCCTATCCCTAATGCTTGATACTGAGTGGCCTGCACATCATTTGGAATGCCATATAAATTATCTTTGACTCCTCGCTGTTGCACCGAGCACTGTGCAGATGCTTATAAGCTGGCCACAAGCACCTTCTTTTGATGGCAGCAAATCAGAGGCCTGAGGGGAAATTTTTTATCTTAAACACTTTTATCAATAAAGGAAAGAACAGAGAGAGAACTAAATGGAACATTTAGTGGAACATTTAACATGGAACGTTAACAAGTAGAACATTAAGAAAACTGGAAAAGCAACAAATTTTAAAACAACAATATATAAATACAAAACATATAAAATCTGAACAAAATCAAAGAAGAGATTAACAAAATTGAAATTTTTTTGAAAGTTGACTTGATAAATAACTAGGAACTTTTTTTTAAATAATAAAATTATAAACTATTATCGAGTCTGACTAAAAAAAAGAAGAAAATCAGATTTCCAGTGTCTGAAATGAAAAATAATTTACAACAAACAGAGAAGATATAAAAGAAGTCAGAAACTATTTTGGCTACTTATATGCCCTCCAAAACTGATAAATTAATATTTTTAAAATATAAAATAAATGATTAGCCAAACAAGATGTAAATCTCAAAAAAATATACTGAACAAGCCATAAATCACACACCAAAGGAAAAAGCCGTAGATCATCTGTATTTACAAGTGAATTCTATCAAACACTCAAAGAATAACTAATTGTAATATTACATAAGCTGTTTCCAAAAATAGGGAAAGAACCTATCAAATTCCTTCCATGATACAAATGTGTTCTTGATACCTTATAAACAAAACAGAAGACTATAGACCAGAATGTCTACAGAAAGACTTTAAAAATTAGCAAAAATCCTATAGCAGCATATTAAAAATAATACATATTATGACAAATTTGGATTATGCCAGAAATGAAAAATTGTTTTAATATTAGGAAATTAAACATAATAGATCATATTAATAAAAACAAAAATCACATAATTTTATTACTACATACAGGTAAAGTTTTTGACAAAATAAAACACCCTCTCCTGTTAGTATCATTAAAAATCATAGAAATAAATGAATCTTTCCTTAATATGGTAAAATTATATTTGTCTAAAACTAAGATTCAGCATTATACATACATATACATACTATATGTGTGTAGATAGATAGAACAGAGATAAGTGAGATAGACTGTCCCAGTAAGATTAAGGGTAAAGCAAGGATGTCCATTATCATAACTATTATTTGATAGAGCTAAAAATGCCAGCCATACCAGTAAAATGAAAAAAAGGAATTGAGGGAGTAAACATATAAAGGAAACAAAATAATCGTTTTTGCTTATTAGTAGTCTATTTAGAACCCTAGCAATTAAACTCAAAATTAATTGAAACCGTAGTGTTAGCAGTCAAAGTATGAGGGTACAAAGTAAATGTATATAAATCATCAGGTTTTCTGTATATTGCTAACCAGCAGGAATAGATAGAAAGAGAAATTCTTTTTAAAATAACTACAGTGTCAAAAATATTTGGATATACATTTATTAAGACAGACACAGGAACTATATGAATACAAATACAAAAGGTTCTTTACAGAAACAGGCAGTCGAAAATAATTGGAGAGATGTTGATTTCTTCATATTTGGGTCATGCCAATATAATGTAAAAAAATGACAGTACTAAGTTAATTTGTTTCTTCAGTGCCATACCTATCAAACAACCAAAGGATTACTTCATAGGTGGGGAGAGGGAGCATCATTCAGCTGGTGAATCAACAAGTCAGAAATCTCAAGAGAAATATTGGGGCAAAAATGTGAGGCCTAATAATACCATATCTCAAACTACTACAAAACAGTAATCTTCAAAATAAAACTGGCTAAAAAGTAGAAAAGTCTATCACTTGAACTGATTAGGTTCACAGCCTCCAAAAGCAAGCAAATTTAATAACATGTATTCAGTAAACCCAAAGATCCCAGTTCCTGGGGTAAGGATTCACCACCTGACAAAAGCTTTTGAAATAGAAAAGCATTCTGGCAGAAATTGGGTACAGACCAATAACTTATACCATATACCACAGTAAGCTCCGAATGTATATATAACCTAGATAAAAATAGGTCATATAAATAGAGAAGGAGATAACTTTCAAAACTATAGGTAGAGGATGAGTTTGTACACCAAAGAGGTAGGGAGGATGTCAAGATAAAATAGACAATTTTTGTTACTAAAATTCAAAAGATTTTGCACAGAAAAAACTAACTCAACTAAAATTAAAAGGAAAAATAGTAAACTGAGGAGAAAGATTTGTAGCAAATGTCTCTGATAAAAGTCTGATATCCATGATATGTAGGGAAATAATGCAAATATATAAGAGCCATTCACTAATAGATAAATGGTCAATGATATGAACACCTCTCAAAGGATGAAATCCAAACTATCAATAGCTGTATGGAAAAATTCTCTAAATCACTAATAATAAGAGAGACCAAAATTAAAACAATTCGAAGTTTCCATATCATGCACATGAGATTGGCAAAGATAACCAAAAAGGGAAATAGCAAATGGAACTTCCTAGCCATCACCAAGACATTGCTGCTGCCTTCAACACCTGAAAATCAGAACTCATATCCTCATACCACACCCACAGTTATCATCTCAGATTTGAGCCTGGTGGGATGCCAGTGTTCACAGATGCAACAACACAAGGTCTGTGCTCTCTTGGGCTTCCTCATCACCAGCCTCTGAGATGGATCATCCATCTCTTCTGCCAGATCATGTGTGTGTGAATATATTTAAGGTGTGTGTGTATGCGTGTGTGTGTGTACACGTGCGTGCATGTATGAAGAAGGGAGAGTGCGGAGTGTGGGGGGGGGGGACAATAGAGAACTAGTCTTAAAGCCCAGAAAACCTAGGTTCAGATTCTGCCTGTGACACATACTGGCTGTATGACACCGGGCAGATGACTTAATTTTTCAGAGCTCTAGGCAGTTCTCTTAAGAGTCTGAGTTGTAGAAAAGATGCCAACTTGCATCAGTAGAGGGAGTTTCCTCATCCCAGAAGTTTTCTACATGTGAAATCACAGGTTCTATCCTTTTTCCTATGTATAGAGACAGACACATACACACACTCACACTTAATACTGCCACATTCTGAGACTGGTGCCTTCCTTGCCAGTGATGTGGGAATGTTGGAGCCCATTAATCAATGGGAGGTAGGACGGAATCACTGTGAAATTAATCTTGAGAACTTGTGTTCTGATCTGCTTAAATTGTTTGGAACATGTAACGGAATGAATGCAAAATAATTATAAGGTAGTTGGAGAAAGCATTTAGCAGTTAGGATTAGGCATCTTGTAGAAATTGTTGCTTGAAGGAAGTGATGAATCTGTGAGGCAGAGACAAGGAGAAAGTTCATTCTAGGTATTGAGACCAGCCAGTGTGAAGGCAGAGACCCAAAATAGAGGACTTTGTGAGGAATAGAGAGAAAGTCAGTTTAGCTGGATGGTAGGATACAAGAAGAGTAATGTATAATAAAACAAGATGGGTTGGAGCCAGGTTGTGAAAGGCTTTAAAAGCCAAGCAAAGAGATGTATATTCAATGCTAGAGTCTATGGAGAGCTGCAGGAATTTATTGAATTAGGCCACTAATATGATCAGTGGGTTTAGGGCTTAACAGAAATCACTTTGGCAACTCTGTGAAGGATGGATTGAGTAGGGACAGACTTGAGACAGTGAAACCAATTAGCTATTAAAATAACCAGGCAAAAGGTGATGAGGGCCTAAAATAAGATGATAGCTCTATGAATAGAGAGAAAGGGTAGGATCTGAAATGATACAAGATAGAAATGGTAGCGTTTGACAGCTCATTTCATGTGGGGTGAGGGAGAAGGAAGAATGCATGAAAATACCAAAGTTACAAACCTGGAAGACTGTAAGAATAATGGTATCCTCAACAGAAATAGGGACATTTGGAAGAGGGTGGGAAGGTTTTAGGGGGGTGAAGGAGAAAGTAAATGAGTTCAGTTATGCACATGTTCAGTTTGAGATGTCAACAAGATATCCAGTTTGAAATGTCTAATAGGCAGTTGGTCATCTGGGGCTAGAGCTTAAAAGAGAGACTGGGGCTAATTATATGGAGCTGTGAATTATCTACCTAATAAATAAACTGGTGGCAACTAATGAAGTCAATAAGACAGCAAAGAAAGAGAAGAGGGCTTACACCAGAGCCTTGGGTATATTCACAATTAGGGGGCATGATAAGATGACAGTTCAGCTAAGAAACAGAACAAGGAGAGAGAAGAGTCAGGAAAAACTCAGTGAAGAAACAATATCATCGTTATCAACATTTGGTCTTAACGTTATCTGGATTTTCTTTTTATTATTTAGCAAGGAAACTGCCTCTAAAACCAACTTGAAGTTCTGGCCATGAAATCATACCTATCTTCTTGCAACTTCTTGAAAACTGTTTCAATTGTTTTTATAGCCACTAGAAGGAATTTGTAGGAGGGTAAAAATTAGTGTAAAGAGATCATTATCTCTTGGTTCTTCAAAGTTCTAATTAAATCGTGTCATTAAAAACTGAACTTTTGTGAGATATTCCTGACAGCTTTCTTTTTATCAATTAGCCACATGTGAGATGTGCGGAATGGTTGGAGTACGAGATGCTTTTTATTCTAAAACAAAGCGTTTCTGCAGTGTTTCATGTTCAAGAAGTTACTCCTCAAACTCCAAGAAGGCAAGCATTTTGGCGAGACTTCAGGTAACGGTACAGAAACTTTTTTATTCTTATGAATTTTTAATTTCTATAGCTTTTTCTGTTTTTTGTAATTTGGTGATGATTCACCAAGGGATGCTGCTGCCAACTGGCCGATGCCTTGTTTTCATTTTATATCCTATTTTATAATGAAGTGATTTTGTTAAAAATCCTGTGAACCTCCTTAATATCCCTGTTTTGCCTCAAAACGATGGTTTTTCTTACTTACGTGAGTGAATTAAATAAATTGTATCCATTTCTCAAGTAGAATCTATGTTGAAAATGTCTAGTAATTTTTCTCATGTAGCATTTGAAGCAGTTTACTTTTAGTATAAAATAAAAACAAAGCTTTTGCACGTTTTAGGGAAGGGAGGCTACTTTTCATTATTATCTGCTAGTTTTATTTTGCCCTTATCTTTGCTTTTCAATATTGCTTGCATTTGTCAAATTGAAACTGCATTACTGAATCCTTCAAAGTTTGAGAAGAAAATGAACCTTCTTCAAATACAAAATCTCTTAAGTACTTATTGACTTATTGACCAAATTGTCATTTGAGTTCACAGTTTAGCTTTTCACATTTCTTACTTGGTTATTTACATAATATATTTTATCTACTTGAGCACATGTTCAACATTTCTTTACTCCACTTACCTGGTAAAAACAGTAATTTCCCCTCTTTCTTTGCACTTTTATTTCAGCTCCCAGATTTCAGGAAATATGCCACATGGATATTGATTAGTTGCTTCATCAACTGCTCAAAGAAACTAGTCTACATCCCAGTGGCTGGCAGTTTATCACGTTCTGAATTTTGCCCATGACTAGACTTGTCTGTGTTCCTTTCTCTTCATATGAGAGGCGTCACAGCTCTTGCCTTCCAGCCTCTGATTATTAAATTGTCTTGCCCTGTCATATAAAGGTGGCACCAACAAGAGTGACTGTCTCCTATGGGAAGGATTTGAGGTTTTGCCACAGCCTAATGTTTTAACTGTGCATATATGTAACACTTAATAAATAAATATTTTAACCAGCATATTACTATGGCAGCCTGACATCCATTTATTTCTGTCTGCATCCTGACAGCTTCCCATCCTGAAATTTCCTTGTGCTTCCCTAGTTTATAATTTTCTAAAACATCAAGGTTTAAATGGCAACCTAGATAGTCATTTTTCAGGGGATGAATAAGAAAGGTCACTCTGTTTACTTAACTCTTCTTGTTTCAGGGTAAACCTCCCACTAAGAAAGCAAAAGTTCTTCAAAAGCAGCCTTTGGTGGCGAAGCTAGCAGCTTACGCCCAGTACCAAGCCACCCTGCAGAGCCAGGCCAAGACGAAGTCAGGTAATGTGGTGATAGCCAGGGGTCAGACAACTTGATGGAGGCTGAGCTAGGGTTGCCCAGACCTGATGTGGGAGGAGCCTAATTGAACTAGCAACATCATCGTAACAGAACCTTTCTTTATAATCCTAATTATCTCTATGCCAGTCTCTTAGAGGGCTGCAGAGTAGAAGAAAGCTTGGAGCCAAAGCATTTGGCAGATTCTTGGGGGAGGAGGACAAAAGGTTAGAGATGATAATAATAATAGCATTTTATGGCACTTACTATGTGCTGGTCAGTGTGCTAAGCGCTTTACAGTTGTTATCTCATTTGATCCCCATAACAACCCTGGCAGACAGAAGTTAAATGATTTACCCAGGATCACACAGCTAGTAAGTGTCTGAGGCTGGATCTGAACTCACCTTCCTGACTCTGCGCACAATGACCACCCAGCTGCCTGAGCCTGGGGGTACGAGCAGGGAGAGCCACCTTGCCCTCCGGAGCATGTTTCTGTTCAGCAGCTCCATACCTGCCACCCTTAGGAAGCTCCGGTGCAGTGATGTGAGCAGCTGTCATTATTGCCTTCACATGTGTGGTAGCACTGACTGGCTTTCTTAGGAAGATCCGTGACCTTTTTGGAGTAGTTAACTTGTACTTAGTTTAAAGTAACAACTGACAACCTTGATGTCACTTCATATTTCATTTCAGGGGACTTTGACTGGAACTTAAAGCATTTAAGGTGTTGATTTTTTAACTTCACTTCCCTCTTTTCGCAGCAGTCTCCTTGGAAGGCTTCAGCTGGGGTAATTACATCAACAGCAATAGCTTTATAGCTGCTCCAGTGACCTGTTTTAAACATGTAAGTATAGACTTGCTACTTTTGTCACTTGAATAAGTGTAAATACAGAAATTAACTGGTTTGTTTTTCAAAATCAAGCTTTTGTTTTAACAGATTATAATGGAAATTTTTCTCTTCACCATGAATAAGTTTGCCATTGTTGTTGATGTAGAGGAGTCCTATATCTGCACCTGATTATGGGGAAAGCAAAGAATTTCTCTTCTCATTTTATGTTGTATCCATGCATTAAGTCCTAAAGATTTAGCAGTGTTGTTAATATTGTAATGTTAGATATTACATTAAAACATTAACAAAGTGGTCTTCAAATCAACAGATTATTTAATAGATTATTAGGGATAATGCAGAATTACATTTAAGTTGCATAAATAAAAGGACCAATTTCATTATTTTCATTTATCTAGTAATAAAAGTTACCCTGTCATACTTTTCTATAAATATATAAGTTAAATTGAAAAGTTTTCTATACTGCAGTTTGTAAATGGCCACCCTGAGGCCACATCACCATCTCTTGGCATCTGTCTGGACCCTCAGAGCTTATTCTTTGCTTAAATCTGAGGTTTACTTCCTGGTGTTTTTGTTTTCTTTTTATTTCAAAAGTACAAAGCACTAGGAATTGCTTATATCTGTAGTCCCCAAAGCCAGCCCTTTACAGTAGCCTCCAAGACTTTCCCATTAATTATGGGTATAGCTTAATGCTGTTTCAACACAGTGCTAGAGGTAGTTCTTGGTAAACACATTGTTAAGTTGATAAATAATATGTCTTAATATGGCATTTTTAAAATTTAGGATTCCAACTATAACTTAAGAACATCCTTAATTATTAAAGTATTCTTTTTAAAAACACTTGGCATTTCTTTAGTTTTTGACTATTTCTTTATATCTACTTTAGCCAGAGGTAGGCTCTTAAATGAGAAGTAACTAAACTGTGGCTCTTTATGATTGTTGAGGCTGATCTTCTTAGCATTAAGACTCATTTAATCACAGATATCAGTATGTGAACAGTAGCTGTAGACACAGCCTCAGGTGCTGCTGCTCCTGGAAATCCAAAGACGTTGTTTATTCTCTTGACAATGGATGGTCTTCCACAGGGCAAAGCATATCACTTTAAAACAAATAATTGAATTTCACTTACATGCTCTAAATTAACAGAGTATTTTGATGTAATTTCATATTTGTTTCAGTGAGATTTTACTAGTTCTTAGAAACGAAGTTTTTGAGGTTTATAACTAAAAATGGAATAGTAACAACAGTTTGCTTATCACTCTCCCCTGCCCTTCATTAGTACTGGCTGATCTGTGGCTGGAGAGAGACAAATTAAAGATAACCTCCCTGAACTGGCCTAAATGGAATATCAAATATGTGGTCTCAGTGAAATGGAAGTTTATTTTAGCAACATGCACTGTTGCTTCTGTGAGGAAAATACACCACTACACTCCATGGAGTCAAGCAAGTGATATGTAAGAGTTTAGAGGAGTGTGGGGATGGGGAACTTGGGAATGTTCCCTGTTTTCCAACAGCAAAGTTAGCTTCGTTTATCAAAAAACCAACCTTTGTTATATAAAATAGAGCTGTCAGAATTGAAAGGATAAAAATACCGTAACACCTAGACTCACTCTTCAGGCTTTCATTAATTTTCTCTGTCACAAAGAAGGACCTGATAGCCCTCACTCGTTTTTTTTCTTTATTGACTGATTCTACTTCAATGAGATTGAGTTTGTGAATTAACTTTTTCAGAATATGCATTTTTAAGCCTTTTATTTGTAAAGAAGGAATAAAAAGGTAAAACATAAGTTTTTTAAGGATGATTAGTGGTGCTTATTGAGGAAGGGAAAGGACAGAGTGATCCCCATAAAGTACCCCTGTGTCAGTAAGGCAAGATTCACAATATCGATGATGACCGTAAATACAACCATGAATATGCTTGCAGCATTGTTAATACAACCACTTGTTCTTCTTGAGAAGCAGAGGTCATAGCAAATAGAAACCTCTTCCTAGGATCTGCTGCAACTGGAGGAATCCGACCTTTCCTGCCTGAGCAAGGTCCAGCCTCTTCCATCTGCTCTTTTAATCCAGCTCTTCCCTCTGCCTCAATTCTCCACTATTCATTCTTTTTTTTTCTTTTGCACATTTGATGTTACTTAGTAGTTAGTGATATTTTCTTAGAAAAACTCTTTGTTTCACTTTAATTTCCTGGAACATACTTGATACCGTCTGCATTTCTACTATTAGTATTGACCAAAAGAGTATAATCGAAGTGTATCTTCTTTGTTTAAATAGATATTCCTAAAATTCCACAAAGTGGTTTATTACTATTCAAGAAGAGCAGTGGTTTTTGACAGTAATGTATCCTCAAGATTAAACCCAAGCAGACATACAGATTTAACATAATCAGAAGATGCATTTTTTCGTGAATCTGTATATATCATGACTGCTATTTACAAAATATCTGATGTATCTTGTCTTTTATCTAGGAGTTTGAGAGATGATCCTTATAACTTCCTTTCTAACAGTTAGAAGTAATAATAGTCTTACTACCTTTTGGGTAGTTGGTTTTGCCTGAGGACTCGTAATTTGCTTTCCAGAATACAAAATCTGCATCTCAAAATGGCTTAAAGTTAGGTATTTAAATATAGGGATTGCATCACAGAATCTCAGAGATGGAAGCGCGACCTCAAGGGCTATCTGGTCCATCCCATATCTGAGCAGGAATCCTCTCTACAGTATCACTGAGCTTCTGCTTGAAGACTTCAACAGATAGGAAACTCACTATTTCTCAAGCATCCCATTGTACTTTGGAATAGTTGTTCCCTTACAATGTAAATCCCTTGGAACAGTGCTCTGTGTAGTGTTTGACAGCTATTGATGATAAAAATCCATGTGTTCTTTTCTTCT
Source organism: Phalanger gymnotis (assembly GCA_028646595.1). NCBI lineage: Eukaryota > Metazoa > Chordata > Mammalia > Diprotodontia > Phalangeridae > Phalanger > Phalanger gymnotis. Next base: position 195,385,581 of record CM053626.1, on the reverse strand, counting down.
ATAAATCATTTAAATTTAATCCTAGGGTATTCCCAAACAGCAAAATATGTAGAGAACGTCTACACTACAGAGAATGGTGGTTGATTCTTGACTGCTTTTTTCAGAACATATTTGAGGATAGTACTTGTTTCATTTAAAAGATGCTCACATGCCCCATTCCAGTCATCTGTATGCTACAAGAAGTAGTAAGGCATGGCTAAAATAGTAAAGCACAAAATACAGGAGAAACTCTAAGTCATATACAATCAGAATTTTTTTCTTACATGTTTTCGGATTTATGTTGTAAACACTTATTATGTAATTGCATCATGTGTGCTAAAGTCTCTTCTCTTATTGATGTTCTCATGACTTGAGACCAAAAATGTTTAAGTTGTACTATTCCTTCTCCTTTGTCTTCTGTGAAAATAATCTAAGGAGCTTCGAACCAAAATGGCCTTTTATCTGTATGAAGGAGAGTTAGCACCATGACTCCAAAACTACACTGATAGCTCATCCCACTGTGTCATATTACGCCTTTTTTTTTTTTTTTTTTGCCAAGGCTTCAGATAGGCAGTAGTGATTTCTTTGTTCATTTCGTACTTAGCCTAGGAGTGAACTTGTATTTTATGCTAAAAAATTTAGCTACCAATATCTACTTCTACATATGCTTTAGTACAGCTCATGAGCAATTACTTGCTTTTCCTAGAATATAATTAGCAATTTACAGAATCTCAGCTGCTGAGATGACTAATTGTTCTCTGGATTTATGATATTCTTAAAGTACTCAGGTTCATTTGAAATTCAACAAACATTTATTAAGTGCTTATTAGATGCAGGCATTGGGGGATAGAAAGATAAAAAATAATATAGTTCTTGCCCTCAAAAGAGATTACCATCTCATTAGGGAGCTATAACAAATATACCAAAACATAAAAAAACCCTACCATTAGAGAATAGACAATTAAATAGTAAATGCTGTAAAAGAGGTCCAGAGTGCTCTGGGCATTCAAAATAATGGAGCATATACAGGCACTGAAATTAACCTTCGCTGTCTCTTCCTTGTAGGTTGTATTATAAATCCTTAATGAGAACGATGTTTTTCATAGTTATTTAAAAATAGTAGCGCATTTCTGACTGATTACAGTCAAACTATGGGGGAAACAGATCTTGGCACAAAATTATTTTCTTAAAAAGCCATAAAGTTTCCTTTTGTATTCTGTTAATAACAATAACATGGGTCTTTGCAGTTTACAAAATATTTTCACATATGTTATCTTATTAAATTCAACAGTGATTAAGCACCTACAATCTGCAAAGGTGCTAAATGCTGGGGGATATAAATATGGAAAAGACAGTCTCTATGAACTTAGTATAATCAATGAGATTTTTAAAATATTTGAGATACTTTAATGCAGCAGAGAGGATCAGGAATTACTTCCTAGATAAGGTAGAAAGCAAGTTGAACCTTAAAATGGTAATGGGTGTGACAAAGGTAGGGCGGCCATTCCAGACATAAGAATTGTTGTCAGCAAAGGCATGAGGTTGTGATAAGGTAATTCAGTAGATTATCTGTATTAATGGACAGATAGTCTAATTTAGCTAGAGTACAGGCAGCTAAGTGGCGAAGTAGCTAGAGTGCCAGGCCTGGAGTCAGAAAGATTCATCTTCCTGAGTTTAAATCTGGCCTCACACACTTCCTAGCTTTGTGACCCTGGGCAACCACTTAATTCTGTTTCCCTCAGTTTCCTCATCTGTAAAATGAGCTGGAGAAGGAAATGGCAAACCATTCTGTTATCTTTGCCAAGAACTTAGCCTAGGAGGACCCAAATGGGGTCATGGAGAGTTGGACACAGCTAAAACAACAGCAACAGCAACAAAATGTAAAGAGAAACAGAAGGGAAGAAAATAGATTTGGAAGCAAATAATGGAGGAGTCTGAAATAACATAGAAAAGTTTTTATTTTCTTTAAGAGGCAGAGGTCCCTGAACAGAGGATTGGTAGCATCAGAGCAGTGCATTAGGAAGATTACAAGGATAGTGGTTACAAAGGACAGATTAGAGAGGAAAGAGACTAAAGGTAGGAAAGAATAATATAGTAGTGTGGGTGAACAGTAATTAGGACCTGGTTATAGGAAAAAAAGGAAAGGAACGGGGATACTTAGAGATGGGGTAGGATGGACAGGACTTTACAAGGAAAGAATTAATGATGATTCTAAAGTTTTGAGCCTGTATGACTGGGAGAGACAGTGGTGCCATCATTTGAAAGAAAGGACAAATTTTGAGAAGAATGTGGTAAGTTTAGTTACAAACATCTTAAGTATGAGGTGCCTATAGTATGTTTCTCTCTGTAGATATCTAACAGGCATTTGGAAATTTGAGATTGGAAAATCTTCCGCATAAAAGGAATAACTGAAGCAATGGAAATGTATCAAATCACCAAGGAGGAGAAACTAACAAGCAAAGAGAAGGCTGAAGACAGGACTTTGGTGGACCCTACCCATGGCACTTACTGAATATTATTAGGAGAGTAGGAAATCAGCAGAAGAGGCAGAAGAGACAGAAAAGTGGGAGAACTATTAGAATGCCCCGTCACAGGAGTAGCCCTCTGAGACTGAGGATAGAATTCTACAAATGAGAAAGCTAAAGCTTGGAATAGGTTTCATTAGTAGCAAGCCACCAAGGCAGGAGTTGAGCCCAAGTTGTTGAGTTTTGCTCCAGGGTTCTTTTCACTGTATAGTGACCACTTGGGAAGATCTCACTGTTAATAAATAAAGCTCTTCTGAGAAGAATAGGATTGATTTACACCTGCGAAAATCACCTGTATTTTGAATATTTTTTACATGTATGTATACACATACACATTTTTTGCTATTTCCTTTTTATGTGATCTTTCAATGTTCTCAAATAGTTTTGGTATTTTTTGCTTTCCTACTGTGATTTCCAAGGCCCCTTACTAGCATTCATATTTTTTTAGTGAAAAAGAAATGTATTTTTTTCCCTTCTAAGCCACTAGTCATTTTCCTATGCTTATGTGTAATATATACAAGTGCCATCACACACTTTTTACACACCTATCACACACTTTAATGGAATTTTATATTTGGAAGGGATCTTAGAAGTCAATCTGATCAAATTCTGTGTTTTAGCAGAGAGGTAAAATGATTTATCCAACGTTACTTAACAGCTTATTAGTGATTTAGTTATAGTGTTCTGTAATTATTAATTTTACTTCTACCTCAAAAATTATCTTTTTCCTCTACCACTAACACACACACACACACACACACCCCTCTGTTGTCCAGTTGCAAGGGGAATGGGTTTTGTGAGAAGGAGAAGGATTTCTTTTTGTCTTGTTAATCATGATTTCCTCATCCTACTTTCTGTGGTTTCAGATTTATATTCTTATTTTTTAAATCATCCCTTTTCTCCCTCTTTCTTGTGAAATTTTAACATATTCTCTACTTTTTTTTTTTATAGCAAACCCATACTTTCTGTTTCTACACTAGATGCCAGTACTTTAATTATCTCTTAAAATGAATCTTGAAAGTATACTGTAATAGTAGCTTTCATGTAGATTTTCTCTTTATCACTGTTGGGACAGATTCATGTATAATTTCAGAGCTAAACACTATCCTCTAATCTTATTCATTAATGCCAAGGGTTTAAATGCAATTATCAGTGTTATTTTGGCCCCCACTACATAGAGCAAGTCTATGTAGACTTCTTTTTTGTGGTCAGATCTAGTGTGCATTATATCTATACACTTAACTGAGAATCCAAGCATCCCTAGAAATCTCTGCTATAGTACACTTATAGGAAGTCTGGGGAAAGGGAACTTCCCACAAAAATATTTTCTTGCAGATAAGAAAAAGGATCACTTTTTGTTGTTGTTGTTGGGAGGCCCTTAGCATTTGGATTTGGGCCATGTCCAACAGGACCTTCCTGATTGCAGCTTACCTTGCAGGGAAGGAGAGTCGCTCACAGATTAACCCACACGAGTGGTTCCTGGATCAGGAAGTGGTGAACCAGATCTTCCTTGTTTGGGGAGGCACCTGAGGTGGATCTCTTCGCCATGAGTCTGGAAGGTAAATTTGTTGTTACCTGTAAATTACGGTTCTGCTAGTTCATACTATGCCAATCCAGACTTCAGTTATCCCTCCTGCCAGCAAGCGAAGACAGATGACTTGAACGAAGATGGCTATCAAGGCCTGGGTCATTCAGTCTTCCCCATTTGAGAATATTCATTTTTAACTAAAGGGAAATATATATGTATGTATATATGTATATATTGATATTACATATATGTGCATATATATGTATATATGTTTGTTTTACTACATGGAGCACATTCCACATTGTGGCGCTCTTTTTTTCCCCCATTTTTCTTTTTTCCATAGAGACAGGCATATGGATTGGTTTAGAAGGGTCTAGCAGAACCACAACCTTACAGGCAAGAACAAATGTCACTTTCTGCTACTTTCTCCTATACCAATCCAGACTGTAGGAACCAAAAAGCAATATCTCCATGAAAAATGAAGATTATTACCATTTTTAAATGAAAATATTGGCACTTTATTTACTTGAACTTAAGTGAGTTGATTCGTTAAAATTGATTAATTTGTCTTCTAATCAACCTATCAATTGGCAGATAGGCAGTCAGATCTATTATTAGGCTTATGTGTTAGGTTCACCAGCAGTACAATGACCTAAACCAAAACCTGTCTGAGCAATACAGCTGGAATATTTCTGCTGATCCACAAAGTCAAATTCTGTTCAAAGATTTATTTTCTCCTCCCCCCTCCCCCCCGCCACTGCACCTCACCACCTACCTAAGAAAAAAAGATGTGCCTTTAATTTTTCAAATTTTAGCTACCACTTAATCTTCCTTGAGTAGATTAATACTGGTAAGATCACAGAGGCTGTCTTTTCTATAACTACAAATCTATTTAATCCATCTTCCTTTAAGTTTTCTTCTTATTATACCTGCTGGCAATAGGGGTAGCCTCAAAGTCTAGAGTGATGTAGAGAAGATAGCAGAACATGAAGAATCCAGTATTTAACATAAATTAATAAATAGGCAAAAAAAAGTGATTGACATATTTTTCCACAACTAGTGAACCTGTTCATATCTGCCCTCCAGAATCACTGATAGCTGAGATATCCTGTTTTCTCCATATATTTGGAAGCATATTTCATGCCCACCACTGGTAGAGAGGAGTCATAATTGATTCTGTCTTTTAGTTTGTGGACTTAACCTAGTTCTTTATCCCTTGACATTTTCTTCACCTCAATCTGAAATTGCTCTTTCTCATACTTTGGCTCTTGAGAAGGTAGGGATTGAACAGATGGTGTTTCATACAAGTTGTTGTCCTGTCAGAAGAGAGTCTGCCAAAGAGTGGAAGACCATGTACAGATGTCCACTGCCAGATGTTCAAATTGGCTAGGTCCTGTATCTCTGATTCCTTTGGTTACTCATTCTTTTGGCTATATTTTCTTATATTGATTTGCCCCAAAATAAACAAATTCACCTGACCTTACTTGATTCTTTTCTTTATCATCAAGTTTTAAATTATTTTAGTATGGTTCTTATTTACCTCCAGAGAGACTTTCAATGTTTTCTGTATTTCTAAAACTCATTTAATTTAGTTAACTATTACAGTGGTGTGCAAATTAAATGGGACAAATTAAAATAATTGCATTTATTGATATATACAATAAGCCTTACAACTATTTACATCTTTAAACAAATTTTGACATGCAATATGTCCTCTTTTTGCTGCAATCACTTGTTTTACATGATTTGGCATTGAGTCAGTAAGACTTAGACAAATAATTCTCTAATTCTTCATTATGAAACCATGCATCACAGTGAATATTAAACATACCTTTGATGAATAGTCCATTTTCCTAAATCTAGCCTTGATTATAGCCCATAGGTTCTGACTAGGGTTTGAATCAGGTGAGTTCCCAGGCCTGTTTCTCTCCATCTCTTGGACCCATTTCTCTGTCTTTCATGGCATATGGTATGGTTAAAGGTTGTGGTTCAATATTCCATCTCAACTTGGGAATTTCTGCCATTTTAGGATAGTTCTGCTTCTCAGTATATCAGTATATATTTATCAGAGTTTATCATTGCCTCAGCGGGGGGCAGTCCTTCCAGGCCCACTAGAAGTAAAAAGTCCCCTAACATTTTTTCAGCAGAGGTTTTGCATAGTCTGATGGAGAGTCCTAGATCTTATAGGATCACCTAAACTTATCTTCGTTCCTCTGCTCTTTGTATTATCTTGCTCATGTCAAGCATTTTTGTTTCATAGTACCTATTAGCCAATTTTTTTTTACTGGTCCTCTCATTATTCTTTCAACTTTAAGAAGCCTACTCTGCACATAGAAGAATCAGGAACAACCTCTTCAGCTGCCAGGTCCCTCTGAAGGTCTTTGCTTGTCTTCTGAGGAATAATTGAGCTCTTTTGCATTGATAGTCTGTTAGTTCTTGGCAATATTTATGGTTTTCAACTGCAAATTTCCCTTTGTATTTTGGTTATAGTGATTCTTTTTTACTACAGGCTTGAATGATCTTAAAATGTTTGACTTCCCCACACCAATAGCTGCAGCAGTTTCTCTAATAGTCATTGAAATATGCTCTTTAAGAACTCAAAGTTTTGTGCCTTCATTTAGAGTAATAACTATTCTTTAAAACCATAGAACTAAAAGCACAACAGAAAAGATCACATGTAAATGGCAGGACATACATCACTCAACCAGCAAAGAACAAAAGGTAGGGAAATTAATTTAATTTAGTTTCATTTTGTCATTCTGCTCTGAGACACAGATTAGTGTCTGTGCACGTGTGCATGTGCACACATACCCAAACACACATAGCTTTTGCTGTCCCAAAATGAAACCATATCTAAATTACTGCTTTCCCCCAGCACTGTATTATCACCCTAGTACATGAAGAAATGGAGGCACAGGGTACTTAGGAAATATATCATATCAGCATCACTCAGCATATTTAGTCATGATCAGATGTTCTGAAGGAGCCTAGCGTCAGGAGATTACAGACACACATATGTGACCATTGCTATCACAAGATGAAACCATGTAAAAATTACTTGTCCCAAATAATTCTCACACCACTGTATACAAGCTGTAAACAAGCTTCATGTATTGAATTGACTAAAAAGTGATAAGGAGTACATGTTATAACAATTGTAGACTGTGATGATAAAAGGTTAGAAAGATCCTGTCATATTAGTATGTAGGTTAGTCAGCTAATGGAGACAAAAGTCCCTTAGATTTTTTTGTTGATTTACATTTTCTAATGGTCAAGGTTTTTCTTTTGGTGAAAGAGATTTGCAGTAAATTGTTATATTAATCATGATAGAAATAGTATCATATGGTTAAACTAATAGCTTACTATAACATAGGTCTCTAAAATTGCAAATCTGCCTTTTGAGTGTTTTATTTCCTGCTACCTTCTCTTTTGCCCATTCTCACAAACTTTCTTCTGTGAATCAGTCTTAAAAGTGGAAATTTTTTTATGCTGAGATGAAAAAATACCTTGAACCTTCACATCTCTCACCTACCTTCTCTTACTAACTTGCAGTATATTGCCCCAAAATGTAGTTAATGATGTAATGCATGAAAAAGGCAGGTTGCTAGTCTGAATTACTTTTCTTGTTATTCTTTGTCAAATTAAAATTATATTCATTCGTAGGTATATCACAAATGGCAACAAATATCTTAAATTGGCTCTGTCTTGTGAAAGCTACGGTTGGTTTTGTAATTCTGCTTTTATAAAATATTATTTTCTATGCACTATACTAAGATAATATGCTGAATTCTGAAGCTGACATTTGTGTGTTTTAACTTCTTTGAATTCTTTTGAACTTGAATTCATCCTTGAGACTAGATACTTATAGGAATATCAAATAATAAAATTCTGTGGAAAATAAAGGGAGAAGAAAAGGTTGCATTTTCAGAGAAAATTACATATTAGTCTGTCATTTCTTGCATATTTCCATTGTTGGTGACAGTTGATAAAAATAAAGATTGTATTCCAAGCTGAGTGCTAATAATAAGGTGCTAATTTGGTACTTTTTACATGACAGGCACCCATGGGGACCTGCTGGGGTGATATCTCAGAAAATGTGAGGGTGGAAGTTCCCAATACAGACTGCAGCCTACCTACCAAAGTCTTCTGGATAGCTGGAATTGTGAAATTAGCAGGTGAAAAACCTTCATAGTAATTGACCAAAAAAAGCTAATGATACCTATAATTAGATTATTTTATAGGTGCTTATAAATTTTATGGTACATGGAGGTTTGGGAAGTTGCAATGAATAATGAAAACTGACTATATTAGAAAATTTGTGTAGCCAATTTGCTTAATGTAACTGATTTGGATTGTTAATGATAGCAGTGTCCATGTCGACATGTCCTGTCAATTCTTTCTTCCCAGTGTTTCTCAGATTTGTCCCATTCTTACATTTCCCACTAATATCACTCTCTTGTTACTGCAGTACCTTATTGTTGAATGGGTACACAACTAGGAGCTCCCGCTATTAGTTGTAGCTAATCAGTTAGCCTAGGTCCCTGCCTTTCTAGGTCAGAAATTCTACAGACTCCCGGTGGGGAAATGTGGGAAACATAGCAACTTTCCGCCCTCCCTCTGGAACTCAGATCCCTTTGCTATGAACAGTGAAGGAACAGTGAGACTCCTCAGGACCCCAAATCAAGAGGGTACATAAACAATCTGAATTACACATGCACACGCCGCGCGCATGCGCGCGCGCACACACACACACACGACTGGACAAAGAGGGAGATGACAGCAGTGTAGAAAGCTCTCATTTCCTTTGCCCCACCATAGGACATGAATGTTAAGTATAAAATATAAATTTCAAATGTTAAAAATAACTTGTAAATAAAATATTAGAACAATAAGTCTGTCTTCCATTAAATGTTTTAGTGTATTTTTTAAAGTTTTTACGTTTATTAATGTGAATAATAACTCTCACAGTACTTTGGAGTTTGTAAAGTACTTTCATCACAATATAATACTTTAGTTGTGGGGTTTGGGGTTTTGGTTTTTTTTTGGATTTTTTTTTAAACAACCGTTACAAATTATGAAGAAAGACCTCTTAATTAGCCTTTATGCATAGAGTACCTAAAAAGTTTTAACATACCACTACCCAAACCTTATTATCACACAGATTTGTTATAAAATGAAGATTATAATTTAGTATGGGAAATAAGGTTTACCTATTAAAAATAGCAGCAACAGAAAATAGTGTATGATTAAATTCCCCTACACAGATACTAAGAGCTAAAATAGCCTAGAGCAAGGAGGGAGTTTGGGGTTGGAGTAGTCACACCTAGTTTATTGTGATATCCTCCTATTTTTCCTCCCTTCCTTCTTCTTTTCTTTCCACTCCATTCTGCTTGACTAATCTATCCTGCTGTTAAATAAATCTTCCACAAAACTCTCTTTTCGATGAAAAGGCATTGGATAAAATTCATTCTCTACTCATGGCTATTTAAAAAAATAGAAATGCTTCCATAGTATCATTAAATAGTATATTGAAATTCAGCTAGTTTACAATAAACACTAGAGCCATCCTTTTCAAATCAGGAGCAGTATAAGGATTCCCAGAGGACAGTTGTTGATATAGGACTAGAGTTCGAGAGAGAGATGAAAGCTGAATGTGTAGATTTAGGAATCTTCTGCATAAAAGTTATAGTTGAGGCCATGGGACATGGTGAGACCAGCAAGATAGAATATAAAAGGGATAAGAGGAGAGGGCCCAGGACAGAAATACATACATTTATAGAGTTAAGACAAGGATGCTGATCCTCTAAAAGGAGACGGAGAAAAGAAGATCAAATATGTGGGAAGAGAACCGTGAATGAACAGTGTTAGAAAAACGTAGGTTGGGGAGAATATCTAGAAGGAGCAAGTGATAAACAATGTCAACTGCTGCAGAGAGGTTAAGAAGGAAAGAGGACTGAGAAAAGACCACGGAATTTGGCAATAAAGACATCATCAATGACCTTAGAGGAAATTTTTGCAATTCAGCAGTGGAGATGATGGCTAAATTGAAAGATACTGAGAAATGGGAGGTGAAAAGATGAAGACAGCAAGCTAAGTAGATATTTCTAGGACTAGGGATGCGAACAGGAGGATGGCTATAAGATGATTCCTCGAAGGGCCTGTTCAAGTAAAGGGTTTTGTTTTTTTCTTTTAAGGATATCTGTCCCCATCATTCAAATGCTCTTCCTCTTCACTTCCACCTCTGAGAATCTCTGACTTCCTTCCAAGTCTCAGCTCAAACTCTACATACTGGAGGAGGCCTTTCCCCATTCCCCCAGCTGTTAGTGCTTTCTGCTCTAGAGTTACCTTCCATCTACTCTATCTTGTATGTACTTGCTTATATACATGTTGTCTTTCCTTTCCATCCTTAATAGAATGTAAGCTCCTTGAGGGCAGGATTTGTTTTTTTATTTTTCTTTGTGTCTCCAGTGCTTAGTACAGTGCTTGGTACACAATAAGTACTTAATAAATACTTATCGATTAATAGATTCTGGGCATTTTTGTAAGCAAGAGGAAAAAGGTAGTGGATGAGGAAAAGTTGATATCCCCTTCTGCCTAATTTTCAGAAGGTCAAGGGTAGGTATAGAGGACTTAGCAGTGGCAAGAGGAAAACCCATCTTAACTGCTAAGGCTATAACAGAAAAGAGAATAGTGGGTGATGATTGGGGAGAGGGGTGGGGTTGCACTGAAAAAGTACTAGATTTGGAATCTGAGGACATTTAACCATCTGCCCAACCTCAAACAAGCTATTTACCTTTTCTGAATCTCAGTTGAAAAACAAAAGCATTAGAGTAAATGACCCTATGACTATTCATATTCAACATAGTGCTGAAAAAACTAACAAGTACAATCTTGGTCTTAATGTGATTTCATTGGTGTAGAGAACTTGCAGAGAGGAAACAGCTTCTACCAATGCAGATTCATACATGCTCTGCAATTTATAGTCTTAGAGAAGTTACTGGAGCATTACAAGATTGGATGAAGTGGTCACAAAGCCAGTACATGTCAGTTAACTCTACATATAGTACAAATGACTGATACAGTGTACCAATGGATGTGGAATCTTATTCATGGACCTATTTCCTTCTGCTACTCACATCACAGCTCATCCATGCCTTCCCATCCTATACAACTCTTAACCATATCCTGCCATAAATTTAACATGGGGGTCCACCCAACTTGCAAGGGCCTTCTTCGTTGTTTCTTCAGAATGGAGCACGTAGGCTGTCTATCATTTGTACCTTGCTTTCAGTTTGTAACCAGTCCCATCATTTTTTCTAGTCATACATTTCCCTGACATCCTTTACACACTTCTACCTAATCTATAGTCTATTGCAGCCCGTTCATACCCGCTTTCTGTTATCCTTTGGGTGATTCTTATTTCATAAGCTATTCTATGACTCCCAGCCGTACATCATCACCAGAAAAATACTAGTGTAAAAAGATGGGCTTTTATGTGGGGAAGAAGCTCGTATAATTTCCCAAAGACAGTCCATCCTGCTCTTTCACTCTTCCTGTTCATCTCTGGGCCCTGCTCATTGTCCATTTGCAGTGTCTGGCCCAAATATATTTACTAATGGATAGATTGATAAATTGTCCATTCAGCTGCAAATCAAGACTTTGACAGCTATCCACTTAATTTTTCCTGTGTGGATAATGTTAAATAAGCCAGAATCTTCTGGGTGATTATGAATTTCATCTAGGAGACTCTGCAGTGTTCTAGAACTTGATACAGTCAGCACAGTTTTATCCGCAAACCAGGAGTATCTGGAGGACCTCTTCAACCTGAGCTCTATGCTGCATCGTCCTCCAGGTGTTTGATAGTGGCGAGCACCTTTGGCAACCTTACATCTTGTTTTATTCCTCACTGAATGTTATGGAAGGAATCACTGGACAAAGTTATTTCTGTAACATCTTGCAAAGTATTTTGTAAGATTTTGAGATGTGCTTGGGAAACAACCTTGATGGAAATGAGCCTCTAAGGTGGCATTTCCCTCTACCAAAGCAAATGTTTTAATACAGTCAACTGACTCTTGTGATCTTGTATTCTCTATATTGTCAAGTCAGTTTTGTGATGGTAAAGGTATGCAACCTGCTGTGAATAATCATTTGTGAATTCCTTGCTTATTCTCTTCTGATCCTGTCCTGAAAAATCCCCTCAGTGTATGTGTACATGATTCTCATAAAAAAAATTTGTATAGGCAGTCAGTTGTGAGTCATGTTCTCTTTGATTACTTTTTTTTAAGTAATAGTATCTGAAGTTTTTTTCCCCCTCATCTTTGTTATCCTCTTTCCCATATGTTGAAAATGAATCCCTTGGTGCCCTCAAAATTTCGTCTTCTCAAGCATGAACCTTTTCTCTGTGTGTAATCTGATCTAGTCCAGATGCTTTCTTTTTGAGTCTTTGTTTTTGCAGTACCACTTTCATTTTTTCTAATAATACATCCAACACTGTGTTGTTAGAATGCAAATATGGCTTGTCTATGCCTGATGGTGAAGAGTGAAGAGTCTGTTATAAAGATATTTATAGCTCTTTTTCATTTTTCATGTGTTACTCTTTTAGTTTCATCCTTAAATGCCCTTGTGATTGTATGATGGGTCTCTCACCAAGCTTTCTTTAAACTTATGTTTCCTTCCATTGTCCCTCACTGTATCATGAGAAATACTGCTCATAATTTTCCATCATCCTCTATTAGATTTTACAAATGACTTATAGTCTTGGCAAGTAGATCACTGTCTGAGGTAGTTTGTAGATTCTTTATCTTCTTGTCATAGTATTTGATTTAAATCAGTTAAACTTCTAATGTGATTATTATAATTGGTGTCATTGTCATTTTCTCTGTTTCCTATTTTTAATCTATTCAGAATTCAGTTTAAATAGGTCAGATTGAAGTTGATTGAATTATGTATTATGTCCTTTTCTTTTAGTATTGTATTTTTTTATTGATCTAACTATACATAAATCACTGATTGACGAATGACTCCCACATAGACTCAGTTTCATTTTAGTGGTGTCATTTGTTGCTTGTCATTTCCAGTGCCTCCTAATTCTTTTCTCAAAGAAAAAATGTATGACATACAAGACTGAGGCTTCTATGTAGTCTGCAAGCCTTCAGCATCTTCCATTCCTTACTCCTAAATCATATTTTCCACTGTTTTGTCACTATTTTCCTCCATACCCACATTTGTATTGAAGCCACTAAATTATTAAAGTATATATTTAACTTGGAAGATCTTACCAGATTTTTTGTACAATCTATCTACTACCCCAACCTTTGCAACTAGAATTAGGGCAATAATTTTTAATTATTCCCTTGGTAGTCTTTTTACAAATTTTTATCAAAAGCAGTGTAATACAAGATGTCCAAAGAAATGGTATTTCTTTTACTGTTTGGGTGTATAATAAAACCAGCTCCTTTATTTTCCTCTCCAAGAAGAACCCAGTAGCCATCCTTCCATTAACTTCAATTTGGTTTTGTCATCTGGTTTCATTTATGGTTACAACGTCAAGTTTGATATGATTCACTTTCTCTAATAAGTAGTATAACCATTTGGTCAATTGAACAAGCACCTCACAATAAGAATACTAACAGCTATGTTAATGTTGACATGTAAAAACTCTGTGATTCTTGGCACCATTTTCCCCTTTTCCACCAGTCTGGCACTGTAAATGCAGAGTGGCCACACAGGACTGAGGGCCATTTTTTTAGTGTCTTCTGTTTTATGAATTGCAGTGACAATATCCCAGGATAATTTATGAGAGAAAAAAATGAGCAGACAAAAATTCTGCAACTAGAGGGAAGAGTAAAGAGCCAACAAAGGGGAACTTGCCTTTGTGGTCTTTAAAATATTTTCTACAGCTGCAATTTTCAAAACTGCCCAAGGCGAAAAAAAAAATTCAGAGTAATAAACCAATGAAAGAGAAGAGAGCTTCCAGAAAGAAACCCAGATATGTTGGAGCCTCAGTGTCCTGAACTGAATTAAAACAGAGTATTAAAGGGAATAGACCAAGCCAAACAGGAAAGATGAATGAAGAAAGCCAGAACTGAGAGTTCAGACATAAAAACACAATTGAATTGAATTACATGAAGTAGAATTATTGTGGAGATAAATTGGTTACTGCTACTCCCCAACCACCTTTTAATTGGGCACCACAATCTGAGTGCCATAAACCTGCCGTCTTAGAGGAGCTGTCTTGTGAAAAGCCACCAAAAATGATGGCTTATAATTTTTGATAAGCCTGTTGAAATTTTTCAATCAGGAAAGGAAACCGTTTAAATTAAACAGTGGGAATAAAATTATTAGTCACATGCTTTGGAGATCAAGTCTTATGTAGAAAAAATAAATTTTTAGTTCCGTACAATATGCTATATTCCATAATAAACTCCCTCTGCCGTAAGGTTTAAATATAAAAATAGATACATATTTAAAGGTTAGAAGAAAGCATAATGGACTGCTTAACCCAACTTAGAAGGGAACAATAAATCATTGACTCTCAGAAAGGAAGAAATCATTGAGGATGATGTTGAAAGTTTGGATTACTTGAAAATAATTTCTTACACAGTGAAAAACCATAAAACTAAGCTATAAAGAAAAGCAAGAAGAGGTAGGAAATGAGGGTTGTGGAATATCTGTCACCTGTTCTGTCCGTCTTGAATAATATGTTGGTTAGATTTGCTTAACTGCTTTTTTCTTTTTATAAGTTTTTGTTTCAACAAATGGCTCACTGGCTAGACAGTGGGGAAGAGATATATTCAGAAAGTAATATAAAAACAACAAATCAGTTTTCTTAAAGCAAAACTGTATACTGCCAGACTAAAAAGGCAACAGACTGGGAAATATTTGCAATAAATCACAGCTAAAATATCTTCTAGAAATTAGAAGGTATTGATATGTGTATAAAAGCAATAAATATGCAGGCTCTAGTAGACATATGTATAAATCAATCAGTTGTGAACAGACATTTCACAGAGGTTGAATCATATATAGGAAATAGACATTTGGGAAAATGTTAAAAGTCACACATATAAAACCTTCAGTGGGTATCACTGTGTGCTGGAGCTAGACTCTTATGAGTTCCCAAAAATCAACTGTTAAATTTTCAAGGTGAACATTTACACATCAGAATTGACAAACATTTTAACAAAATCAGGGCTTGTTCTGTTGTCGACTAGACACAAGAAAGAGATGGCAAAAATGTTTAACAATGTTCAACTTTAAAGTGGATTATGCTTCCTTTTTTTTCTTTTTCTTTTTTTTTTTTGAGAGCCTATTATCGAACATTTACCAGCATTCCCTTTTTTGTGACCAGTTTTTTCATCATGGTAGGACCTGCCAGAGTTGGGATTGAGAACCCAGGGTTGCTCTCTGTGGCATTGATTGAATGGAGTAGGGCTAAAAAGAAGATTAGAAATATATCACAAGGAAATTGTTTTCCAAGTTATTTTGTATAAAGATTTGTGCAAAGATTTTTAGCAAAAAACAGACAAAAAAAATTGCCCCATAGTTAAAAAGCAACTAGACTCACTTTGTTAATTTAGTTTGCGTAGGCATTTATAGAGTATTTTGAACCCAGGTATTCTTCCTCTGAATACAATGCTTTTTCCACTATATTGTTTATATTGAAGTATCACATCACCATAAGAAAAGCAAATAAAAAGAATATGCAGAAGTCTTCATGTTAACACAAGGTGGAAAAAGTAGAACTAGTCAATATATGCTGACTACAGTTTTGTACATGCATATGTGTATGATATAGAAAAGCCATATGTGTAGTAGGTAGCTTCATTTGAAGTCAGAAAGACCTCAGGGCCTTCTTCTGACACATGTCAGAGGAGTATCATTTAGCCTCAATGTCAGAGGTACTTAAGACTAAGAAAGAACTCTTGCCATCCTGCAGTGATAGAAATTTACCCAACACTTACTTTTTCAAATGAAATCACAGGTCTAATCCCACTTTTTTTTTAAATGTGATGTAACATTCATATTAGAGATTTATAGAATTGTGAGATGCCTTTCATTCCGCCTCAGCCCCTCGCAGGGATTGTCACCCCAAAATGTACTTCGCTCATTTAAAACTGATGCTGTTGTCGCTAACTATAACGTACTATCATATCATCCTTGTCTTAACCTGTAATTCCCCCTTACCTCACACTTTACCTCCACCCAGCCCTTAGCACTTTCTCAGACCACTGCTCCTGCTTTGACTTCCCTGTCTTTCTGATCTTTACCCTGTAGTTAGTCATTTCAGTCCCCTACTGTCCTCTGCTCTTGAGTCTCTCACCCTTTTGCCATACGTTCCTTGCCAAACCTCAGGCTTGGTTCATTCTCACCATCTACCTCTTTACCTAATTAGATGCTGCTGAACAGAGCTGGAGGAAGCCATATAGCTGTGCCGATCTTCCAATTGCAAGTTTCTCACCTAGCATTCTGGGCCCTTGAACTGGCATTCCATGTTGGCCCCCACATTACCTAGCTTAACCTATCTCCCACTCTTTGACTTTTAGCACCACAGAGTCACTGCTTCTTACTGTATCTACCCATATACCATACTCATTGCTGTAGTAGGCCCTGCCCAGAAACCCCTTCCTTCCAGAGGTCCCTAGCTATATATAGCACTACCTGTCTTCACCCTTCTCAGACACATAGAAGAAGCAAGCAGCCCTTTCCTGCCAGCATTTGACACTGTGGCCATTCTTTACCTGCCACTTACCATGACTCCTATAGCTAACCTCCAACTACCTGATTCTCTCCCTATCCCTGTATTATTCAGCCACCAGCCACAAAGGATCAAATTCTCAGCTGCTATGTCCTTGTTCTCTCGTGTCCATCTTCCTTAGCCCTACCCAATCTTTGTGTCATTCCAACCCTGCCTGTCCCTTTTACTGTGCCCTCTAGAATTCCTATTCCATAGTGAACAAAACTCCCTTCATTCTATACCAGTAGATCTTCTGATCTGCTAGACCTCATTTAAGATCTGACTCCTCCCAGATGTCATTGCCATCCTCCCGACCACTGGCTATACCTTCACTCACTGGACTCCCTAACCCTGCCCTGACATACTGATCCTGGAGGGGACAGTAGAATGCTCCTAGTTACCCTCTGCTATTTCCAGATTCTTCCTTTACTACCATCACTCAGCAACTTCTCTTCCTTTGAAACTCACTCAGTTAAAATTTTCTGCCAAATCCAGGTCGTGGTGACTGTTGTCTACCAGCTCCTGGTTTATTCTCTCCCCTTTCTCAGAAGTTAAGCACCTGGCTTAATGTTTTCCTGTCCTTCTCAGCTCCTGCCTTTATACTAGAGTATTTCACCATTCCTGTTGAGTCTCCCTCAAACTCCATGACCTCTCAATTCCTCAGCCTCCTTCAATCAATTCTATGACCTTCACTCAGCCACACACACAGTCACACTCTGCCCGATCTCATCATTATCCTCATGTGTTTTACTTGCCTCCTTTCTTCTAGCTGATCTCTTCTAGCCATCTCCTTCTGTCCCTCATCCTTCAAGATATCTTTGCCCTCTTTTCATCCATTCCTTATTATTTCTCAAACCACTGCCCTGACTTCCCTTTTCTCCCTTTCTAGTCTTGACCCCCCCATTAGCCAATTCAACCCCACACCGTCCTCTGTGCTTGAATCCGCATCCCCTTATCCTTTGCCAAACTTTAGCCCTAGATTGTTCCCTTGATTTGCCTCATCTTTTCCTGTTCCTGTACTCCTAAATGGAGCTGGAGAAAATCACTCAGCTGTGCCGACTGGGTATGTTTTCATTGCAAGTTATCTGACCTCAGCTGGGCCTGTCCAAGTGATTCCAGATGCAAAGTCTTCTAACCTTGTCTCTTAGAGCTTCCCTCTCCTCTCTTGTCTCTCAACCTGAGGACCTTGCCTCTTTACTAAGAGAATGGAGGCCTTTTGTTTTAAGCTCCCTCTTCACCCCTTCTTCATTTCAAAATCCTTTGACATCATCTACCATTTTCTATTCTGTCAATGACAGAAACCTCCTTGGCAGGACCAACCCCTGTACATGTATCCTTGATCTCATGCCTTCTTATCTTCTCCAGCAGGTTATAACTTTAGTCATTCCTTCTCTCTCAAATTTTGAACTCCTCTATTGGTTCCTCCCTCACTGCCTCCAAACATACTCACATTTCTCCTTTCCTGGAAAAACCTTCACCAGGCCCTACCATTCCCTCAGACTTTCATCCTATAGCTCTCCTCTTTCTCAGCAAAACTCCTAGAAAAAGTTGTCTAGACACACTATCTTTGTCTCCTCTCAACACTTTGTAGTCTGGCTTCCAGTTTCATCACTCAACTGAAATTAGTCCCTGAAGTTACCAGTGATCTCCTAATTGTCAAATCTGATGGTCTTTTCTCAATCCTCATCCTACTTGACCACTCTACTTCATTTAACATTGCTGACCAGTCTCTCCTCTCTGGAATGTCATGACACTACTCTTTCCTGCTTCTCCTCCTGCCCATAGGACCATTCCTCAGTTTTCTTTACTGGCTAGATCATCCATATCCCACTCCCTGTGAGTGTGCCCCAAGGTCATGGCCTCCTCTCTCTATATTTTTTCTTTTTTTGTTTTGAGAGGGGGAAGGCAAGGCAATTAGAGTTAAGTGACTTGCCTGAGGTCACACAGCTAGTAAGTGTCAAACATCTGAGGCCAGATCTGAACTCGAGTCCACCTGACTCCAAGGCTGGTGCTCTATTCACTGAGCCACCTAGCTGCCCCTCTGTCTGTATTCTTTCTTGGTGTCCTCATCAGTTTCCCTGTGTTTAACTTCAGGTCATAGTGTTTTATGCTGATTGCTTATTGATCTGTGTATCTAGCCACAATCTCTCTTCTGAGTTCCATTCCCTTGTCACCAGCTTCAAATTGGGTATGCGATATCTCAACTCATCATGCCCACAACAGAACTCATCTCTTCCCTCAAACTTCCCTGTTTATATCAAAGACACCATTCTTCCATTCTCCTAGTTTTGTAGCATTGGTCTTATCCTTAGCTTCTTACTCTTCCCCACCCCACATATTTGTCTCTATAATAACTCTCACACCTGACACCTTTTCTTGTGCAGCCACCACCTTAGTTCAGGCCTCGTTACCTCCCATCTGCATTATTATAATGGCATCCTAATGGGCCTTCCTACCACAAATACCTGTCTTCAAATTCCAGTCTACCCTCAAAGTGCTGCTTAAGTGATGTTCCTTAAACTCAGATTTGACCATATGACTTCCCTACTCCATTAGCTCCCAGTTGCCTCTAGGATCAAATATAAATTCCTCTGTTTAGGTTTTAAAGCTCTTTGCAACCTGGCTTCCCTCTATCTTTCTAACCTCAGTGGATGTTACTCCACCTCCCATACTTTGCAGTCCATCCAGATTGCCCTTTTTTATGTTCATCACACTTTTCCTTTTTCCATGCCTTTTGCAGTGACTTGACCCCCTATATCTGGAATGCACTTACTCCTTACTCACTACATTATAGAATCCCTCTCTCCCTTCAAGGTACAATTTAAGTACCCTCTCCTACATAGAGCTTTTTTTGATCTTGGCTTTCCCTCTCAAATCATCCCCTCTGTAACTATTTATTTATGTATATGTGTGTATATGCGTATGTGCATATCATATACACATAATTATTTATGTGTATGTATATGTATATGTGTGTATGTACCTGTGTATGTGCATATCATATACACACATAATTATTTGCGTGTATATGTATGTATATGTGTGTGCATATCATATATACACATTTATGTGTGTGTTTGTGTATGTATATATGTGTGTATGCATATCACATACATATTCTGGCTCTCTTCTCTTTAGATGTGTATGCATATATGTATACCACTTACACAAATGTATACATAGACACAGACACACCTACCTGGCGCATGGCAGGCACTTAATAAATGTTTCTAAATTGATTGCTTGATTCCTGACTTCCGTCGTATTACCCAGGGCACCACCATCCCCCTAGCCACCTAGACTCTTCGTACTTGAACCCTCCAAAATCCAGTCATTTACCAAGTCATGTCTATTTTACCTTCACAACATCTCTTGCCTTCTCTCTTCTCAACAACCAGCTTCCCTCCTCTGAAACCATCACCACCCTGGTGCAAACACTCATCAGCTCACACCAGCCTTGTAGTGGGTCTCACTCCCCACCAGCTATCAAAGTGATCTTCCTGAAGTTCAGATATCACCATGTCACTTTGCTGCTCAGTAAGCATTAATGGCTGTTATTTCCAGGATCAAAATAAAATCCTCTGTTTGGCCTTTATAACCTGCCCCTCCTCCTACCCACCCACCTGCCTTTTCAATCTCCGTACATGTATTCCTCTCCATTTGCTCTATAATCCAGTGTTTCTCCCTTCATAACGCCTCTTCCTGGTATCCCTGCCTTCCTCAGGTCCCAACAAAAAGCCCGTTTCCCCGCACCTCTTAATGCAAGTCCCTTCTCTATGAGACTATCCCCAGTATAACCCATCTGTGTCTTGTTTGTACATAATTGGCTGCATAGTGTCCCCCAGGCCCCGTCTCCCCGATTGAAGATCTTCCAGTTCACAGAGAGGGCCTTCTCTTGGCTAGCATGTTACAAGCTTGCCTGACCAGAGTTTTGTGCTCATAATCTATCTGGTATTAATCTCTTATAGGTTGTTTATAAAGAAGTATCATTTATATGCTGGACATCTTCTTTTTAATATGTTAAAGACCAAGACAGTTAAGACCCAAGAACAGCTGTCTGATTTATATATTATCCTAATAGGAAATTGCTGGAGCTATCTCCTGTGCTTCAGCTTTCCTTCTCAGCCTTCATTTGCCCAACCCATGAATTCCTACCTGTCCTTTTAAAGGTCTAGTTCAAATGCCATTTGTTCAGCCAAGCTTTCCTTAATCTCTTCAATCAACCCAACCCTCCAAGCCCCTGGAAGCACAGGGTTGGTACTTCCCGATTATTTGTGTATGTCATGTTCCCCTTATAGACTGTCATCTCCACAAGGATGGGCACTCTGCTACACTTTATACAGTGCTGTTTACATAATACTGGATAAATTGAGTGTAATTCTGTTTGGTTTAATGTGCCACTGTGCAAGGATTCACTTCTGAGATTGTGGAGGGGCCTAGCTTCCTGGCATAAGACCAGATAATAAGAGTCTAAAATCTAAATTAAACTGTTATGTAACCATCACCTTTGCTTCAGAGACAGAGGATAATTAAAGAAACAGTGATTTCTTTTTCCTTGGTATATTGTATTAAATTGTTGGACATCCGATCATAACTATAAAACTTTGTTACTACCAAATAAATGAAAGGAAAAATAGCTTTAAGAATTGCCAGAGCTCAGATTTGTTTTGATTTTTAAAATAATGGCTCAATCTAATCATCCAGGAAACTAGCATCTTCTCTAAAATATAACTTTGAATAAATTACAATATGATATGATATAATGTAGCAACCCATTCCTTATTTGCTTCAAAAATTTAGTAATAAATATTCTAATAGATTTCAATGACTTTTTCCCCCAGAATTTGGAACAAATTGCAAGACCAAAGAAGAAACCTTTCTAAACAAAGAATAAGAGATTTCATGCATTTTTCTCTAAATTTGTTCCAATTATTATATTTTATTTTCCTTGGTAAAATCCTATGTGCTGCATTTGAGTTTCTTTTCCTTTAAACATTTTTCTTTTCTTTCAGGTTATAATGCCCTTTTAAGATATGAAGGGTTTGAAAGTGACTCCAGCCTGGACTTTTGGTGCAACATATGTGGGTCTGATATCCATCCAGTTGGTTGGTGTGCAGCCAGTGGGAAACCTCTTGTTCCTCCTCGGAGTAAGTAAGAGTATTAGAACTGTTGACTCACAATACTTTAAGTGACCATATTCCTCTTACCTCTTCATATGTAGTAACTCCAGGAATGATATTGCTTCTTTTCTACCTTAAAGTTAATTTCCAAGTTGGTATTTTTGTTCCGATTGTTTCGCTAATTCATTCAAATAGATGCTAATTTTAAGGCCCTGAATTCCTGGGATATCTGCTGCTATTGGCATTACTTTTTTTTTTTCCTTAACAAAGAGGTCTGTTTACAAAACAGTTCCATGCCATGTTAAACATGACTGGTTATTATTTTTTTTTACAATAGCCATTCAACACAAGTACACAAACTGGAAAGCTTTTCTAGTGAAGCGACTTACTGGTGCCAAAACACTTCCTCCTGACTTCTCTCAAAAGGTAAAGCTGCCTTATGTAAATCACTTTTGACTAAAACATAAAGAATTGTAGAGATTTAGTCATTTTGGAGTTTTCAACACATGTTAACCTGAATCTTTTTGTTAATATGGATATGTTTAAAATCACAGTAAAATGATTTTTTTATTCATCAAAACATTCTTCATAAAAACTGTTTGAAAGAAATACACATCCTTTTTAATACTTGGGTACATCAAATTTCATCTTTGTGAGTACTTCCTCCACCTGTGCAAATTAAAACCTGTTCACAGGCTCTTGTGCTGTTCATACTGATGTCTTTCCATAAACAGTTGTTAGTCTGTCTTTCCAGACTGATATGTTCCACCTCTTCATGCCCTTTATATTCGATTAAACTAATTGAATTGCTATTCCTACACAGCCTCTCTCTTCCCTCCATGCCTTTGCATAGGTTTTCCCCCATGCTTAGAATGCTTTCCTTCCTCACTTCTATTTCTTGGAACCCTTAGCTCTCTTCAAGGCTCAGCCCAAGTGCTCCTCACCGTAGAAGCCTTTTTTATTTATTCTCCCCATCGCTTTGTACTAATTTTACATACAAACATAAGCGTGTGTATGTGTAAATGTTTGTTATGTGTGTGTATGTGCATCCTTTTTTACATGTTGCATCTCTACCAATAGAACACAAGTTCTTTGAGGACAGAGACTTTCTAATATCAGTGTACCAATCACTGTCCAGTTGTTGCCTTATCATTCTCAGTACCTGACTGGTCTCCCTCTTTTTCTGGTCATATCCTTGTTGCTTTAACAATAAAATAGTAAATTAATGTTTATACCAATATGCATGCCAGGAGAATGTAGGTTCTTTCAGGGCAGGGTTAGTTTTATTTAGCATCTTTGAATACCCAGCATCTAACTTAGTCCTTTGCATATAGTAGGTGTTTAATAGATGTTTGTTGGATTGACATGACTGCTTAGTTATTTCTTTCCTTGATTTCAAGGTGTCAGAAAGTATGCAGTATCCTTTTAAGCCTTCCATGAGGGTAGAAGTGGTTGATAAGACACATCTATGTCGAACACGGGTCGCAATTGTCGAAAGTGTAATTGGAGGAAGATTAAGATTAGTATATGAAGAAAGTGAAGACAAAACAGATGACTTCTGGTGCCACATGTATAGTCCGTTGATTCATCATATTGGTTGGTCTCGAAGTATAGGTCATAGATTCAAAAGATCTGGTGAGCACATTTATAAAAATTTTTAGTACAAATATCAGTGAGACTTAATGAAACTCTTCAAATATTTTTCTTTTCAAAATGTCATAGATATAAATAGCCTTCTAATTACCTAAGCAACTTCTAATTTAGTTAGTGAATGTTTACACCAGAGTAATAATGTCTTAACTGATTAATTTCCTATACTTCCTCTGCTTGCTCTTAGTTATAAAATGTGCCCATAGTGATAATAATGATTGTTTTCTTATTCTTCAGTCTTTCAGCTCATCTTTTAAAAAAAACAAAAACACCTAAACATAGTTTTCCCCACTTTCCCATTTTAATCAAATTATTAGAAGTAAATTTGGATAGGCATTTTGTCAGACACCCTGGTAGCACTCCTAAAATTAGGTGATCTAAATAATTCTCTACCTTGTAGAATATCAGCATTCAAATTAACTTAATTCATTTAATAGTATATGCACATGTTCTCTTCAGGAAAAGGACTCCTTAAGAGTAGTTTTGAAGTGTGGGAGACATGTGTTTGCCATGTTTGAGGGCATAATGTGCCATGTAGTTTTAAGACTTTCAAAGAAAGGTGGTTTTTGATCTTTCAAATGCTGACAGATTAGTATGTAACTTTTCCTTGTAGATATTACTAAGAAACAGGATGGACATTTTGATACACCACCACATTTATTTGCTAAGGTAAGAGATTTTTCATAAGAACCCTCATTTGTAAATTAGATTTGAAAGAGGGTTGTGGGTATTTTCATAAATTAGTGGAAATCACAATTATATGGTCATTTACAAAGATTAAGACTTTGTAATACATAGGTATCATGAATCTCTATTATAATTGCCCTAAAATTCTGTCTTATTTCCCTGTATTCCTTTAATGCTATTGAAAGTTTGAACAACAATGTTAGGTAGGTAGGAAGCTATTTCACCTCTTCTCTGGTGAGCTTTTTTAAAATGGGTACTATTTTGCAAAATACTGCAGGAGCACTTTTTGCGTAATAGTAGATGTGTTTTTTTATAATCCTTTAGGTAAAAGAAGTAGACCAGAGTGGGGAATGGTACAAGGAAGGAATGAAATTGGAAGCTATAGATCCTTTGAATCTATCTGCAATATGTGTTGCAACCATTAGAAAGGTAAGAAAACGAATGTAAATTTAAGCAAAAAGCGAGCGTTGACTGGAGCTATATGGTTATAGCAAAAAAGTAGAAGCTGAGTAGATTGTTACTGAAATGTTTGTACATGCATGCTTATGTCTGATCTGTACTAGGAAAAGAGAATACCAGTGTTAACCCAAATCACTTCAAAGTAAGTTTTACTTCTTAACATAGGTCGTCTGTCCAGCACTTTGCAAAGATTGTTGTTTCAAGACCACATTCTGCAGAGGGACACTATGACAGTGTTACAAGCAGTTTAATTTATTTCCTGGTCACTGGCCATAAGAAAGAATTGTAAAGTAATCAGAGTTGGTGCTTGTAGTGTCCCACCCTCCTGGTCTTGCAGCAGGTGTTCCATCCATAACTTCCTACATTTACATCTTCCCATTCCATGCCTAATTCATATCCTTCTAAAGAATCTGGCACTGAATTCATAATCGGATATAAATAACTAGTAATCATTTAAATTCTTAATATTCCTAAGGATGTTTGCATTTTAACAGCGTTCAAAACCCTAAACAAAAAGAATGACGTTCTAAGGTATGAAATTTCAAGCACCAACCAGGGTTGGGGAATATTTTAACTTTTTTTTTCACTTATATGTCGTTCTAGCCCTAGTACATACTGAATTTTACACCACCAACTCAGAATTAATGAAATTGTATATTTGAATTAGATAACATAAAAATCTATGAGTATGACCTAAGCCTTTTTTCACCTTTATAATGAGATTCCTCTAGTAGATTAAATAAAGTTCTAGATGAAAGAGTAGTCTAGATTCACTTCTTTTAACTTATATTCCTAAGAGTATTTCCTAATTTCAAATATTTGGGCTTTTAATTCATAAAGGTGCTAGCAGATGGATTCCTTATGATTGGGATTGATGGATCAGAAGCAGCAGATGGATCTGACTGGTTTTGTTACCATGCAACCTCCCCTTCTATTTTCCCTGTTGGTTTCTGTGAAATTAACATGATTGAATTAACTCCACCCAGAGGTATCTCATTTTAACCTAACATGACGTTTCTGATATTGTACTATATTTTTATCACCATTTTTTTCTTCTCAATATCGTGTTGGTGTTTATACACAGCTTATCCAGCGTTGTCCTTGAAATCTGTACATATTACAAGATTTAATGAACAGCTGTGTATCATGGAACATTTCATTGTGGTTCTGTGTATAACATGAATTAATTGACAGTACCAGATGCTCTTGGGAAAATCAGGTGTAGCAGGTATTTGGTAACAGAGTATTTTTTACTACACACATCTTTAAGCCTTAAAGGCAGCTTCCTCATTAGATTGTTCATTGAAAATTCCATTAAAATGCCCTTTTTAAGATATCTGGCTATCTCAGCTAAACAAGTGGACACTTAGCATGGTTCAAAGAAAGAAAACTAAATGGGAGGAAAGAATGCAAGACTAAATGACTCAGTCTCAAGAGCTTCACTAAACCAGGCCTGAGTGTGACAGCAGACATCTATAACAACAGATAATGCTTGAGTTTAAAAAGATGCCTCTGTACAGAGTCTCTTGGGTCAGCCTCCATCCATTTAATTTGGGCCCCAGTGTCTGTTTCTAGGAAGACAAAATCCTCCTAACTTAGGGGGTTCAAGGAAGAGTTACGTAATTCATTCAAAGCACAGGAGACAGCATCTGAAGTTGTTTTAGATTACCCTTTCCAAAACTTCCCAAATTTTTATTTGTTCTTACAAACTTTTTATCTGCTTTTTTAACGTTTCAGGAATTTTAAATGAGTCTCCACTTAGGACAATGCTATATTTTTCAGGTTATACAAAACTTCCTTTCAAATGGTTTGACTACCTCAGGGAAACTGGCTCCATAGCAGCACCAGTAAAGTTGTTTAATAAGGTAAAAAGAAAATTGCAGTTAACTACTTGTAAAACTTTTTCTTTTTGATAAAGTTTCATAACTAGTGCTTAAATGCTTCACCATCTTAATTTATAATTAAGGAACTACCTAGAAATCCTAGTCATTTTTGTATAAATCATTCCTGTTTAGTTCCCTTGCATTACCTTTGGTTTTCCTAGTTTGAGTGAGTTCAACAGATATTTAATTAACCAGTTAGTAAGGTTTAGAACTGGACTAGAACTTAGGAATCTGCTCGCTAAGGCCAAGCACTGTGTTTGGTGCTTCCAAAAGAGGAAGCTCTCATTTACATAAGACTTTATGTCTAGAAGACCCTTTTCGCACGCTATTTCATTTGCTACCTATGTCCCTATGATGGGGTCTAGAGCAAGTGTTGTTCTGCCCTCACACGTAAGAAAACTGAGGTTTATAGTTTAAATTGCTTGCTCTGCATCACACTGCTCCTAGAGGCAGCCCTTGAACCCATTCCCCTGGTTCCAAGTCCAAGGGTCTTGCTGCTGTCCTGCACTGTCTTCTTATGCCTTGTGCCATCCATCAGCTAGAATGTCCTTGTTCTTGTCAGGATGTTCCAAATCATGGATTTCGCGTGGGAATGAAATTAGAAGCCGTAGACCTCATGGAACCACGTTTGGTGTGTGTAGCCACAGTGACCCGAATTATTCATCGTCTGCTGAGGATCCACTTTGACGGTTGGGAAGAAGAGTATGATCAGTGGGTGGACTGTGAGTCCCCTGACCTCTACCCCGTTGGGTGGTGCCAGTTAACTGGATATCAGCTACAGCCTCCGGCACCACAGAGTGAGTTTGTGACTTAGAAATGGCATAGGTGGTTTTTTTATTCTCAAGTCTGGACCTCTCCAGAAGTACGTATTTTATGCTTGCCCTTAATTATACTAATACGTTCCACAGCTGTGGACCGGGGCATAATTTCCTGTGTCTGATTCAACAACAGTGTGCCATAGCAGTCCTGAACTTAAGGGTCAGAGTTGTAGAATACAGATCATAGTAAAACCATTCATCAGAATAAGTTAGCATACTCATTATTTGAAAAAGGGCATTGCATCTTAATAATATGCATGACTTCCCTAGAATCCTCAATCATACTTATGAAGCTTTAATGCATACTTATTGTCAGAGTGTTCTCTCATCTGAATACAGAGTACATTTCATTTAAGTGATGGTTGCTGTCATGAGGAAATACCCAGGACCATTGTTTTTCTTTTATTTTTCAGCGTCAAGAGAGAGCCAGTCAGGTTCATCAAAGCAGAAGAAAAAGGCTAAGTCACAGCAATACAAAGGACACAAGAAAAGTGGGTCACCAAATGTTAATACACATTTCTTTTTCATTGTTAACAAATTGTGGGCAGTGTGTGTTCTCAGGGGAAATGACATTCTTTGTTGAAGTGGATGATTGTATATTAAGTATTATGCTTAAAGGTGCAGTATGCCATAAAAGGCAAATCTTTTTTCAGTAAATGAGAAATGCCTTGGGGTTGTTTCAATTTGTAAGGAAATAGTATTTTTTTTTAATCTTTGCATGGTAAAAGAAGATGATTGCTTTAATATTTTTAAACGTTTGGGTAGGATCTCATGAATGACACTTAGAATTTTAAGTAATCTATTTCAGATTTTTCCTAATTATTATAATAGAAACCTAGTTTTTTCAGTAGAGTCAGAGCATAATGAATCTATCCGGCCTATAACCAAAATTCCTGTATAAAAATAGTATTCCATTGTTAAGAAATCCAGGCCAACAAACAAAATTCTCACAGGTTATATGTACCTCATAACAATGAAAAAATGGTTATTGTTGGAAAAGCCTGGCCAACAGAGTAAATATATTGGACAAGTTTTTTTTACAAGTTTTTTACAACAGCATTTTAAAACCTCTTTTCTCATAGGTAGTTAGCTTGAATGAATAGATTTTTTTTTCTTTCATCAAACTGGTCGCACAGTATTTCATGCCAAGAGACAAGTTTGTTCATATTGATTTAGAAAATTTTTTTTGAGAGTAAAGGTGCAATTTAGAAGAGAAACTCAACTACAGATATTTCCAGTTACTTTCCTTATGTTCAAATAAGAAGTTATCATTATCATCAACTGGTAAGAGATGGGCAAAATGATAAAGAAGCCTTCCTGCCCTTTTCTTCCCTTTCTCTTATTTTTAGTCAAACATTCACTGTGTTGATAATTTGAAGTGAAGTATTCTTTGTCTTCCATCCTCTTGCCATTGTAGAGACATTTGGAGCCAAAGAACAAAATTTTCCCCAGAGCATGAAACCTTCCCAAACCCCATCCTTCTGTGGTGCTATTGTAATTGTCACACACCCAGCATTATTTGCAAGCTAGACATTTGCCAGGTCTAGCATTTACCTAGAACTGTTTCTATAGCAGAGCATACAGAAAGGGGAATTCTGACCCTGTCGACTTGGAAACTTAACTAAAAATTATTCCAATGAAAGTATGAAACTAAGGGTAGATCGTAAACGGTATAATCTCTAGTCTTTTACCACGTAGGTTTGTAACCAAGGTTGTCTTAACTGTTTCTTGTTTGAAATTTTTGATGTTAGAAATTCTCCTTCCAAAGTAGAACTAGATTCCAGCCGGTGAAATATATGAAATTTTATTTTCAAGATTAATTCCCTAGTCTAGTGAATATTGTATAACTGACATGTATACTTGGAGCACAAATCTTGCAGATTCTCTACCTTGTATGTGTTGTGAGTGTTGTCATAGGTTAGCTGATTCAAATAGGCCCTAGAAGAAAAGATTGCATGGCGGAGAAGTGATAGCATTGATAAGTGTGTTTTTAATGACATGACTCACAACAAGACTGGATTTAGGAAAAATGTTCTTAGAAGATACACCATTTTTATTTCATTAGCATTTCAGTTCCTCTTAGTTTTATGATGTCTTTTATAAAGCTTTAAAGCGCTCCCTCAGAAATGGAGAGGAAAAGAAGTATAAAGGACCATTTTCTCCTTGTGGCTATGCTGAGAAGACCTCTTGATCCTGTGCTGGTTAAAGAAGAGGGAAACCTTCCTGAGATACTTCAGAACACATTGCCAGATAGGATAGAACAGATCCACGGTCTGTCTAGGAAAATAAAGAGTGGTTGTCTATAAACCCAGGCACACAAAGCACTACAGCTTTTGCAGCCAGAACTCCACTAGTAGTAGACGTTATGTATGAAGATAATTTTAAAATAAATAACTTTATTTGTATTATGTGCAAGTAGAATTATGTACTGATTATATGGTTTGTACTTCAGCTTTGATTTTTTTTTCCCTAAAACGTCCGTTACTGCTTCAACGGTGCTTATTTCTTTTGAAATAGAAAAGGTCTAGGTGGAGAATCATTGTTCTAAATTGTGCACAGGGATGTATGTGTTCTTGCTATGAGCGTGGATGCATGTCAACTAGTGTTTTCTAAAACAAGGATAACATGCCACCAGTAGGCTCCTGTAGGTTGTTTATGGTATATAGTCTCAAAAACATCTTTGAGTTAAAGGGACATTCATTATAGAGTAAGGAAATTGGCATTAACTCTATACGCCTCGTCATTGGCTGTTTTGGTGGTGTTAATCTTAGTGGTTTTCTGTGGTTAAAAACTTGCATTTTATTCTCCGGTCAGATATTAGTGAAGTTTCAGAGGGACGGACACACGGTCAGGGTTAGCAATTCAGAAATCAGGAGGAGTTTACTATTTAGACTGGTTAGACTGCCCTTTGAAGTAGTAGTGCTATACAGCCAGCTTTGGTTGGCTTCTGCCCTGGCTATGCAAACATGGTCTGTATTTGATCTTCTTACCTGAGATATTTTAAACTCTGGAAGAAAACTTTTTGTTGGTGTCTTAAGCTTATATGCAGTGCGGTAATCTGTTGCGACTTTTACTCATTAGGCCAGTGGTGTCGAACACAAATAGAAACAGGACCTACTACAGCATACAAAGGATCCATAATACACAGGCCACATATTCACTTAATTTTAAAATGCAGTATTATCAATGTTTTATTGTGTATTTATTTTGTTAAATATTTCCCAAATACGTTTTAACCTGCTTCTGGCCACATTGAGTGTTGTGAGCTGCGTGATTGACACCTCTTATATAGACCGTCCGTGCCTTGCCTTCTTGCCAAATAGATGGCAGTATTTTGCTTTTTTGTTCGTTTGTTTTTAAATAATGCAAATATATGTGCATCAAGTTTTGGAACATTTTTATTGACAGTACGAACATTGAATAAGTCTTAAAGCTTGTGTTTGCTCTTGAAGATGAAACTGAAGGGTGTGATGCATTTGTGATTGGGATGAAATTTGATTGCTTCTGAATATGCATACAATCAGCATTTTTGGATTAGAAATAGTTTCAGAATGACAACAACCTCAACTTAGGTGCTTTATGAAGAAAGATTTTTTTTTTTAAATTTATATAGATACATTCATATCTGTGAAATCCTGTCACACTCTAAATTCACAATCGCACTTTCTTTCCTAACCAAGCACCAGTATTTGGGATTTTGTGTGAAGTGGTGCCACTAAGCAAGATTTAGAAGACCCTCTCCCACTTGTTAGCAGGTTATTCCCTCCAAGATACGTCTAAAGATTTTTCCTGGTTAAAGGAGATGAACCAGCTGTTTTCCCAACCCAATCAGTGCTCTCTGTAGTTCAAATTTTGCTTTATTTTTTCAACTGGTTCAGGATTCAGAGCCTGGGATTTTCAAACTCCCAAAGAAGGAATATAGAATCCCATGTTTTCGGAGTGCCAACCTTGTGCTCTGTGCTCCACAAACTTTCCAACTTATTTAATGCACTTTTCTTACCACACATGTAAGTAAAAGCTTACTTTAGTCTGACTTAATGTTTAGAAAGGAAGATGCCAGTTGGGAAGAAGCCTGTCAGTTTGTCGAGCCTGCCCATGACAGGTGGGGTGCGGAGGAGCCTCTCTGGTGACGAAGAGTTGACTCCTCCTCCATATCGAACCCTTCCAGCACAGACAGCCCCGGAGGCCTTCCCACCTCCCAGCACTAGCCGAGAGTTCAGTCCCAGCCTCAAAACAGGTAATTAGTCACATCAGCACCTCAGGTACTGCAGACGGTAATTTTACTGGGTAGGGTGGTGGGAGACAAAGCATGGTCTGGCATGAAAGATGCTGACTCATTAACTTTTTTTTCTTTTCAATTAAGAAATTCATTTTCATTAGTGCTTGGTAGTTACTTCACTAGATAAATCATATGGGAAAGATTTTTGTTTTGTTTTAACCACTTTAGAGCTTTAGATCAGAGTAGAACCACAATGTCAAATAATTAAACTAAAATATATCTAGGACCTTTAGTGTAATGATACTTTATAATCTCATTCAAAAACTACAGAACATTTTACGTGGTGGATTTCTTTTGGATTTGAATTCCTGCAAAAGTGGGATGTATAAAAATATCTGATTACCCAAGGCCAAAGGTAAAGATTCATTCAACAAACCCATAGCATTTCATAACATCACATTGGCTGGGAAAGGAGCTCTCTTGTGAGATTGGAGTGTATTTTTTGGTGCTGAAAATAGTTTGGAACAGTGAGTAAAGAGCTGTCAGACTTGGAGAAATGGTATTTTCAAAGTCAGCTTTGAAGTTGACTGCTGAACTTGGCCATATTGCATATCCGTGTGTTCCCGTGTTCACAAGCTCCAGCAGTTAAATAAGTACGTGGCATTTGGTACGAGTTTAATTCTTGTAGGCCAAGATCATGCCTAAAGCATGTAAGCTTTAAAGGATGTAAAGCTTGGAGGAGATTTGACACAAGGTAATTATTGAGTATTGAAGAATGAGTCACCTTAACTGAGCATGATGGAATTGAGTCTTGTAAGCCTGGGTTAGATGCTCGAAATCCAGATATTTGGTTAGATTGTAATCTGCACATTTGTGCAGTTAGGTTTAGATTACGATACTTTGTACTTGTTTTAAATGTCACTTCGCTGCTGAGAGCCTAGATGTATGGGACTTAGTACCTGGCTCTGAATCCTTTTCATTCTTTATTTTGCTAACATTTGTGGAAATGAAAACTTCTGTGGCATTTGCCTTACTATAAACATCCCAAATGATTTTTGTAGAATAGGCATGCATCTCATCCCACTTCCATTGTTTGTATAGTTTCCTTTTCATTCCCTCTAAAAAATCAGTACAAGATCTTCTTGCCATTTAGAAGAATTTCTGTTGCCTACTTTGCATCCATAAGAACTTTAAGTCCAACATTATCTGTCTTGCCTAGTCGAAGAGGAAGCCTTCTAAATGTCTCATTCTATTGTGTTTTTGACATTTTAGACCAACCAGCTCCCTAAAGATATTTATTTTGTGATATATTATTTGTATGTGGAATGGTCTTTGACCTTGTGAGTGTGAAGCTTTGTTAAAAATAATTGGCATTTTTCAGAGGTTTTTAAACACTGATGATTTTCACAATCTGTCTTGTTTCGTTGGCCCAGGGGGAACTGCATTTGTCTTTCTGGATTTGGAACAACCCAGAAGTATTAAAAATGAGTGCTTCTGGGTAAGCCATGTGGCCTAGCAAGAGTGTTTTCCCCCCCAACTCTTCCAGCTGTATGTTTAAATATGTATGTAGATTGATAGGTATACTACAAATATGTATAGAGCTATAGCTGCATCTGTCTATAGATAAAGTAGCCATAGAGCTATGAGCTTGTGCTTTGTGGCTTTGTGTAATCTTGAGTGGCCTTGCTTTTTTAACTGAATATTGTGGTTTAATAAGATCTCTTCTAAGAATTTACAACTCTGGACTTTGTGGTAGAACGTGGTTTGGTTTTTTAAGTTCCTGTAGTGTTAGAGATTTAGTGTCAAGGTAATGTTAGAACTGCCTCTTTTTAAAGTTTACGAAGCTTCATTAAGCTATGAAAGTTGTTTTAGGAACTAAAGGAATTAGGAATTTTAGGAATTAAGGTTAGTGGCTGAGGAAGAAAAGCAAGCCATGAAAACAGACTAACAGATTTTGATTCCAGGTAGGTGAGATATATATATTGAACTAGGCTCCACTTGAATGAATGTGCCATCATTGTCTCCAGCTAAAAAGCATGTCATTTTCATGTTTAGAGAAGATAGGAGAACAAAAACTAAAAATTTGCTGTTGTCTGCAAACGTAGGTAACATCAGGGCATACTGTGAATGTTCCACTTACCTTTCTTATATTTAAAACATCAGTCTGAATGTAACCTAGGTTTCAGTAACACTTTTCTCATTCATTTGGTCATCATATAAAAAAATTATTTTAATCGACCTTTTAATGTGGGTACTGCACCTTTAATGAAACTTGGCCATGTTTGATTGTCATTGGGCTTTATTTTTGTGTAGTCAAAATGTTCTGAATGCTTCTTTTATTTGGGTGATAGATTTGAAGGTTAACAATGGAATGCTTATTATTACTATCCACAATACCCTCATATTCTCAGTGATGCTTTTTAAGACAAGAGGGAAAGAAAAAATACACGAGAACTGGTTTCATTTACCTTTTACCTCTTTGTGTTTGAGGATTCTTTGGGTAGCTGTAGTATACTCCATTCCCACCCATTAACTTCTAGGAACATGAGCGTTGTTACAAAACAAATACAAAAGCAAAGGAATTAACTGGGAACATCTTTCAAAAGATCATGTTCTTAATCAGTTAATAAAAAGTCAGAGATGATTGTTATTTCACAGTCAAAATCAAGGGATTAAATGTACTTAATTGACCTCGCTGTTTTTTAGTAGAGTTAGTCACTAGCACTTAGGGAACAAAAATGCGCCCTTTTTCTGTATTGAATATTCATCAAGACTCTACTGGATTCTTGCGTTCTGGAAAACCAGAAGTAGTTCTTTCAGGACCGGTTGAGCTGTCCAAATTGATTTTCTTAGATTTTTTAGTGTAGGCAGTTTTTTACTTATGAATGACAAAGTTAAAAGTGATACATATACACAAGTAGACACATGTACAGCCTCCCTGATTGCCATGAAATACATCATGAGCAAACTTGGAGTTTTTAGAAAAGCCCTGGCTTAAGAAGAATAAAGGAAATTTTTAAAAGTAGAAATGGCCTAGGGAAGCTGCCCTAGGGGAAGAAGCCCCAAACATAGGACTACACCACCCAACCCTCAGAATAACTGGCTGTGCTGCCTGAACTTTTTACTTCATTTTTTACCCCTGATGTGCCAGTGATGAAAATGAATTTGCGTTAGCAAGCAGCCACTTTTTTAAGCTACTGTGGGAAAGCTAAAAGATCATGGTATTGAGAGTTCCATAGAGATTGCTTCTCCCTAGCCCCTTGCTGAGACCTGCTGTACATTGGGGAGGGGAGGAGGAGGAGGCTGGAGATGTGGGAACATGAACTGCTTTGGGAACAAAGGGGAAACACATGAGCGGAAACAGAAACCAGCCTGGAATTGATGGTCAGCCAACAATAGGGGAAAAACACAGGATCAGAAGCTTTTAGAAAGCCCATAAGCCTAAAACAGGAAGGGATCCTTAGGGGCTATCTGAACCTTGAAGGAAAACTGGAGGCCCTAAGGTCACAGAGGAGGTAGAATAAGGGACAGACTCCCAACTTTGGTTCTCTTTCCACAGCCCACCTCTGCCTCCCAATCTTCATGGGCATCAGAAACCCAGAGATTCAGACCTCAGCTCTGCCACTTACTGGCTTGTGACATGGGGAAGGTCACTTCCATTCTCTAGGTCTCAGTATCTTC
Source organism: Phalanger gymnotis (assembly GCA_028646595.1). Classification (NCBI taxonomy): domain Eukaryota; kingdom Metazoa; phylum Chordata; class Mammalia; order Diprotodontia; family Phalangeridae; genus Phalanger; species Phalanger gymnotis. The sequence continues at coordinate 195,350,296 of CM053626.1, read as the reverse complement.
ACCTGTAGAATGAGGGAGTTGAACTAGAAGGTTTGGAAGGGCCCCTTCAAACTCTTGATATATGATCTTCAAGATTTTTAATTCTACCCTACTAAATCAAAGGCAGACATTACTTTCACAAATTTTGCTTTGCCTAGGCCAACTCTGCCTAGAAAATAGAAAGGCAGACTCTTCTTCCTTCCTGCTTGTCCTCCTTCCCTCTTTTTTCCTCCCTATCTCATACCTTGGGGGCTTTCTGCTCTTAAAACACAGAGCTCAGACAAGTTCTGTATCTGCTGTGTTATGTGTTAAATGACCATTTGACCTTCTTTTATAAAAACAATCATTTCTTTGTTAGTTAGGGACTGCCTATGTATTCAAAATTAAAAGATCATTAATAAGTTTCTGCCCAAAAACATTTCATTTAAAAAAAAGGCCTTGTTTTATGATATCACCAGTTTCACACCCCTAATTTTCATAATATCGTTGCCACCAGTGATCCTTCTGGCCATCTTAGGTAGTTGCGTTTATTTAGAAACAGACATTAAATTATAACCCATTTTGTCATAACCCAGAGAATGTTCATTAAAGTTCCCCCCGGGGAATATTATAAATAATATGCAATAAAGCCTTTTTAATGTTTTTAATCACCAAAGATTATTAGAATGTTCACTTCATAGTTCTTGTTTCATTATTCAGTAAGCATTTAATATATGAAATAAATGCTTAGTGAATGAAAAACTTTGCACATGACTATCATCCAAATAATAAACAACATGGTTTTATACTTGCCATGAAAAGCGCCCTCTGAGGAACACCAAATATTTTTGTCTTTCATATTTGCATGGCTTTTCATTATCTGCTAATCTCCTTTATCATCTTTGTTACTATAATCACCTGGATGCTCATACTTACAATTTAGTGCTTTTTAAGTTATTAAAGGGATGAAGAAGCCTCCTTACCTGTAAAGTTGGCTAGACTGGATAAAGGGCATGTATTAGGTATGTATGTCTCCTTTTTCTTTTTCTTTTAATGTAGTGACTCCATTGCAGCTGAAGGAAGAGTTGCTAGATGGAGAGGAATACAGTTTCCTCCAAGGAGCTTCTGATCAGGAAAGCAATGGCTCTGCCAGCTACTACATCAAACAAGAACCCTGAGGTGACAGCTCAGAAACCAGGGGGAGGGAGAGCTTTCTGCAGGACGGATTTATTACCAACCCAACTGGACAGAGGGACAATTCTACTGGGTCACTTTGCTAACCATAGAAGAGATTTAAGTTCTGGATTTTTGAGGTGGGTGGGGAAACTATTTTAGTCGGGAAAATTTTTCAATTTATAAAGATGGACATTTTTGTGTTGTATTTGAAGCTTTTGAAAGAATTTTGTAATATTTTCCAAGTTTGGATTTATTGTGCATTGTTAACAAGAACTGAAATTCTAACTTTTTGGTAAGATTTAAAGTTTAAGTAACAGGATTGCAGGAAACGATTTAAGAAGGATATAGTTGCAAATACAAATGAACTGTCATTACAAATGAACCTTTTTTTGGTACAAGTTGGGAGATTTGGGAATCTTCGAAACTATGCCAGTCACATCTCCAGCTTCCTCTGCTGCAGAAATATGCAACCGATGCCCTCATAGAAGGAGCATCACCACGTAGATCACGGAAGGTGGGACAAATTTTGAGTTGTTGGCATTTTATTGCAGACCATTTTAAATGTTTGTACAGAAATGTTTTCATTCTGGAAAATGCTCAAGAAAATTTATTTGGAGTTCTGTATGAAACTGGAAGAACTCTAGATACTTTTTACAAGTTATCTTTTTAATTAGAAATGATCAAAATTATTTTAACACTTATGTGTTAATTAAACTGGAATGGCTAACATTAGCTTATGCATAGCATCTTTGTCTTGGCAAAGTGGGGTTGGGAAAAATGTAAGATTGTCTTAAGTTTTTCTTTTTTTCTAAAACACCCCTACAAAAGAGATAAGAGATTTTGTTCTTTCCTCTCTGACATCTCCTCCTTTCTCATTCTGTGAGATGACATTTAGCATAAGCACACCCCAAAACCAGGTGTTCTGTATTAGCCAGAAAGTGGAAATGGAGCATCTCCTAAAGCCAGAATAAGTCTAAATTTCAGGATCATTCCAGTTCTGCTTTAATTGTTAAAAAATCATTGAAAAGGAATGTGTTCATCTTAAAAATTCCCATGTACTGTAAAAACTGTATGTCACTACAGCCAAAACAAGTTCTTAACAAAAGTAACAACTGATTTGGACCATGTAAACATTCCTTGTTTTAAAATGTATGTGGCTTCTTTTAAAAAGGTGGTGGGAGGGGGAATGTGTGCTCTCTGCATTTTTAAGCTTTCTACTGAGTTGTGACTGAAAAAATAGAGAGTTTTAGCTTTTACCAGTAAGGTTCATTAACTAAATTCTCAGGAATTAACTGCGTGTGTTCTCTAAGTGCTTCTGGGCCTTAGCCTGTCCCCTTCAGAGTGCTATACTGACCATCTCCTCTGGAGTATAGGTATGTAGTAGGTAGGGCTAATTAGAAAATAATCAACGTGATTAACCTCTACAGTCCTTCAGCCTATGGAATGCTTTAAAAAAAAAAATGTTAACAGAAAGCCCCAGGAGACCATTTTAGCTAAGTTTTTGTTTGACTTTTAAAAGTGCATAGAAAGTTGAAAACCAGCAATTTATTTTCTAAAATATTGCTCTAATTTTGGGTACATAACATTGGTAATACGCACAGGTTTACCTCATTCTATGCAAGAGGGGTTAATTACGTGGTTTTGTAGTTGCTACAGGAAGTAAAATTTGTTATTTATCTCGTAGGAATGTATGGAACCCCAGTGTCAACATTTCTTAATAGTGACCTTTTGGGGCATGTAGATCATATCAACAACACTAGTTGATTCTAATGTGTCAAATGTATGTGAATTCAGCTGTTAAATTAGTGGTTACTTACTTATCCTAAACCAAGATTGCTGAGGAGGACTTAATCCAAATATAGTACTTTTAATGCCTCCCAAATCTTTAACTTTCAGAATCCTCCCATTAAACTGAAAACTGGGAAACTTCCAAAGGAGAGGTAGCAGTTGTCTTAAATCAATCCTCAGGCTCAGTGACAAATTCAGGATTCTGAGCCCACTCAACATGGGCATAAGAAGCCAAAGTTGTGTGGCTTACCCCACCTCCCCGTTGAATACTTTGATCTTGAGGTCAGTACAGCCTGGGGTTGGGGAGTCTACAGGGAATTAAGATGTAAAGCAGGAAGGTCAGATCTGAGGCCAACCTGTTCTAGAGGTAGTTATTGGAAATGCTCACTTGTAGCCCAGACACTGTCAGCTTCCAGTTCTAAAGCTAAACCAGGCACACTAAGTGGTTAGAATCTCCCATCCAAATGGCATGTTTTTGTTATCAGTGATAGTGCAGGTACAGCTTTTATTGTTTCAAAACTGTGACCAAATGTTGGAGGGGACAAGAACTTTGTGAGGTCATAAAAGGAGTCCCCCTACTACAGATGATCAGAACATCATCTCTTTATGAGGCTTACAAATTTTCTGTCTTAGCCATAACTTAAATAGTACAACTTTTAATAGCCCCATTTTCCTTTACAGTTCCAAATGTACTGCTGACATTGACTTTTCTTTCCTTTTTCCCCAAGTTGGGGTCTTTGGTAGTTTAAACTCTTTAACCTTTTCCTTGCTGTGTATGAGGAAAGCTAAAGCTGTTATCAACTTCTTGTTCTACGGATACTAACACGGGTTTCAGTGTTTGTTTGTTTTGTTTTAATTATTATTATTATTATTATTATTACTACGTGATGTGAATACCCTTTCCCATCAATATTTGTATTATGGTGCTATATATTTGGTGATGATCCTTTAATATTGGGAAGGGATTTTTAAATACTGTGATTAAACTGGGTTTTCTTCCTTTAATTTTCATATTTTAAATACAGCCACAGTCATTTATACAAAAAAAAGCATCTGTCCCTGGGTAGATCTTTGGGGCAGAAGTCAAAGTAAACTACATAGGGTTTTTACATCATTTCTGTATGTATTTGATATATAGATCAATATCTGTACAAATTTAATCTTTTATTTTCTTGGTAATTGTGTGATCAGTGGGAAAGTGTTTAAAACTTTCTCATGAAGTGTACATAACAGTGAAAAATGCTTTTTGAAAAATTTATGTTCCTTTCATTTTTACCAAATTGCAGATTTTCAGCATGGATGTGAAAAGCATTAAAATTATAACTTTGTGTACAAGATGAAAATAATTCACTAAACTTGCCCTTTTTTACACAAAATAAAATGTTAAAGTAAACTTTGTAGGAGTGAAAGATTTACGTTATTTACATTTATGTTTTCTTGTTTTGCCGCGGGCAATCTTGGTTCAAGGAAAACTTTTTTAATTGCCGATTTTACTCCTACTAACAATGTCTTCATATCTAAAACGTTTGCATCAGAAAATTTTAAGGACTTTCACAGGTGTGGCAAAACCAGTTTGTGTTTTGGGGTAGATAGTTAATGATCCTCTACGCCCCAAACCAGCCAACCCCACTCACTGGGTGTTTGGTTATACTATGTTCAACTCAGCTTTTGGACATATCATTCTTTCACCTTGCTTCAGAGATAGAGCCATTCAGTCAGCTGACAAACATTTAAAGAAATGACAGGATTTTAAATACAAGATAATTATGGAGGGCACTAGCAATTGGGGAGATCAAGAAAGTCTTGTTGGAGAATGTGATGCTTGACCTGCATCTTGAAGGAAGTAAAGGGTTCTGTGAGGAGGCAGTAAGGAAGGGAGGATGTTGCAGGCACAGGGGACAGCCAGTGCAAAATAAAGCAGAGAGGATAGATGAAGTGTTTTATGAGGAACAAAGAAGGCCAGTGCACCTGGACCACAGAGTGCAGGATAAGGAATAACGCACAATAAAGCTGGAAGATCTGGTTGTGAAGAGCTCTAAAAGACAACAGAGAAGCCCCTGGAGTTTGAGTACAGAAACGGCATCATCACATCCAGGATTGAGGAAAATCTCCTTGGTGTCGAGGACAGATTGGAGTGGGGAAAAAGCTCGAGGCATAACCAAATAGGAAGCCATTGCAGCAGACGAGGGGAGAGGTGATGAGGACCTGATCTAGGGTGGTGGTTTTGTAAGTAGAAGGAAACAGACAGATGTGAGAGATGGCATTGAGGTAGAAACAGCAAGGTTTGCAGTTGCCTCAGTAAGTAAAGTGAAAGGGTGGGCCTGGGGAAAAAGATCTCTGGAGTCATAGAGGAGGTCTAATTAGAGTAATTCTGTTTTGCCCTGATAATCTTAGAAGAGAAGCACAGCACTATCTTCAACATGACCAGTTCATTTGAGAGTGAGGATCAAGTGTCAGTTGTTCCCTAGCACGCCCTTATTTGTACAGATATAGACGTCAATTCATAAACTGATTACATGAAGTAATTTTGCCCCTGCCCACCTGCTGTGCCTTGAGGGCAGAGACTAGGCTTTTTTGTTGGATTCTTTTCCCCTGTAGTATCCTCAGAACCTGACAGTGCTTTATCCCTTGTACCAAGTAGGCACCTAAACATGTTGAAGATAGTGGTAAATTAGTATCTCTTACATTTTCATCTTTGATGATGGGAACTATATAGTACAGTGTTTTGTACGTAATAGTTACTTGAATTTAATTAGCCGCTGATCTGCTTCCTATATAACTTAATTGGTTTTGAGCTGTTCCCCTGGTGAATTAAGTTTCCCAGCCTAGTTTTCTTTTACTGTCTCAAGAGTTTTCATTCTCATTCATCTTAATTATAACCTTGTTTAGCATTTCCATGCAGTGTCAGGTATTTGTAGAAATACTAAACCACAAACACTTCCTCTAGTTCTGCTTGGTAACTTGCAAATATTCATAGAACCAACTTTAGAAGCACTCTTGGTAGGACTGTAAGATTTTCATATAACCACTTAACCTCTTCAAATGTCTCCTATGAATTTCATGAATTCCTCTGTTCTCCAAACCTAATATACCATGTCCCATGTCCCTTCCATTGCCCATCAATGAAATTACTACTTTGCACCTTGTAGAATCTTTAAGGCTTAGCTCAAGTGCCACCTTCAGGGCCTATTGGAGCCCCCCTCTTGTTAGTACTTTTTTCTTTCTGCATACAGTTGTATTCCCACCACCATTTCCTTAATCCTCACAACCCAATAAGAAAAGTGCTATTGTGTCCCCCTTTTTCAGACGAGGAAAGAATCTCGAAAAGGTTCCTAGATCTACAGCGGAAGAGACTCGAGAGGCCACTTGGTCCAGCCCCCAATGTTAAAAGTCGCTGAGCGCCAAGGTTGTCACCCGGCTCGTGTCAGGTCTTTTCTGATTCCACATCCAGTACTTGTACCACACCAGGCTATCTCTTCTGTTCACCCAAACATCATGAACTTGAAGCTTCTGTATACTCTCCAGAATGTTATCCTCAACACTATCCCAGAATGGACCCTTTTTCCAACACCCTAATTTATCTTTTCCTGTGAAGCCCATGGGAATTTTGCACTTACCCCTTAGTAAACTATGCACAGGCACTATGCTAAATACTGCAGCTGCAAAGACAGGCAAATACAGTCCCCCATTCTCAAGATCACATTCTAGTGGAGACGACACGTAAATCAAGGTCCATAAACAAATGAAAGAAAATTTACTAAATGCTTAGTGTGTGCCTGGCATTGTGCAGAGTTGTGGAAATACAAGTAAAAATTTAGGCCATCTCTGCAAACAAGGAGCTCATGTCAGGGGAAAATAAAACTCCCAACTACAGGGTGAATGGAAAAGCCTAGAAGTCATCAGGGTGATAGATCAGGTCAGATGACAGTGCCTGGGGTGTGCAAGACAGAGACCAGCCAAGCAGATGTTAAGGCTTGGTGGTCTTCTATCTCCCTAGGAGTAAGGTTGGTAACTCCCCATCTCCAAGTCATATGCAATCAAGCATCTTGGTTGTGGCAGTACCAGATGGAAAAGTGGGAGGATGTCTTGGGCGGTAGCCCATCTGTGGAAAGGAACCTTCCACGTGACCTGAAAAGGCTTCCAGCCTAACTATTTGAGATTGGGTGGTGGCCCAACTGTGGAAAGGAACCTTCCATGTGACCTGAAAAGACTTCCTGCCTGAGTACTTGAGCTGTCTTGAAGGAATGCTGGAATTTTAAGAAATACAGGCAGGAAGAGCATTGGGGCATGAGGGGACAGACAACACAAAGTGAACAAGAGGTGTCCCCTTGGCCAACATGACTGGATTGTAGTAGAGTAGGGAGGAAGCTTAAGACTGAGAAAGTAGTTAAAAACAAAAAACAGACTTTACATCTGACCCTACAAAGTCAATACAGCCAACTGAGATTACCGAATAGCAGAGGTGACGTGGTCATACATGCATTAGAAAAACTGGCAGCTATGTAGAAAACAGACTGCAATGAGCAGAGACTACTCAAGCTATTGTAATAACCCAGACAAATTGAACTGAACTAGTGATACTATAAGCAGGGAAAGGAACCTACACAGGATATGAGAGTACATATGAGACTGGCAAACCATTGTATATGTGGAGTATGATGAACAAGAGAACAAGTTTAATATTCAAGAAATGAATGCTTAGGGCTAAGTGGAGAAAGGGCATAGATGAGCACCTTTCTACCACTTGTACAAATTTGTATTTGGAAGGAAGTAACCCAGGAGAGTAAGTTGCAAGGAGACCTACCTGTACGTGAACCCAACCTATTAGTTGTGTTACCTTGATTGGGCAAACTTCTTGACTTACTGGGCCTGTTTCATCTATAAAATGAGAGGGTTGTACCATATATAACCCTAAGATCTCCTCTGGCTTTAAGTCTGTGATATGAATGGTGATATTCACAGTAGAGATATAACAACGCTGGTTAAAACATTAAGTCTTACTTGCTTTACAGAACTTATTACCTTATTTTACAAAGAATCAAAGAAAATTGCTGCCTCCCTCCTCAAAAAACATAAGACCTAGAAATGCAAAGCCACCACTAGATGAAACAGTCTACACTATATAGGTTTAATCAACTATTTTGTACTAATACTACCATGAACGCAATGTACCAGGGTTTCAATTCATTTCTTTAAAACCCAGAAGTTTTCAACTCAATAACCATACAAGATTGCCCCTTATTTCCAGGCTTTATTGAACAGGATTACAGAGTTGTTTTAGAAAATGATGGTTCCAATTCCTTTCAATCCCCTCAGCATGAAATGTTGTATTCAGGGATGGAGACAGACATACAGACATACACATACATACAAACACGCTCACACTCAGTGATGAAGATATACACATGCATACCACAGCTACTAAAAGGAGTACGTCCAGTCTATATGCACTTTTAAAATCCTTATTCATAGACCCAGTCATGAGCACAAGACTTATAATCAACCAGTTCTTCAGGCTTAAACCACAGGCTGATCTCCTTCTCGGCACTTTTTACAGAATCACTGCCATGAATGATGTTCCTAAGGAAATAATAATTAGAAATTACTATGTTGTAAACAAACAATTAACAGCTGTTTAAAACACCAACTGTTTCCAGAACCCCTCGAGTAAGACCTGGTGATTCAGGAAGTCCTATTGCTTAGAGGAGAAAGGTAGTGACCAATACCCATTAAGTGTGTTCACACAGGTAACTTACACTAATGCAGATTAGAATACCAGGTGGCCAGTTAATAGAATCCTTGTCACAGCATCTTTACTGCTGTCATTAAATTTCTCCCCTTGTGCCCCCTTAATGCCAGTAAAGGGCTCGTTCCCAAATTTTAGCAAATGAAGTGATGCTTCCTCGGACCTTCCAACCCACAACCTCTAATATAAAAGGCCTGCCAAGACACGGATCTGGCTGGGAGGACTTGAACCCTCGCACAACTCCCTTATTTATGGTTAGGAGAACAGAACGAGCATGCTGCTATTTAGCGGTTCCCTTGCATATTTCAATTTTATAAATTGGATTGTTTTTAACGCAGTAAGAAAGGTTGCTACTTAAGGGAAACCTGTGTTAATTTTTTTAACTCCAACTTTTTTTTTAGTGATGATGAGATATAGACTGGCCTTATTACTTCAGTGTAGAGAACTCTATCAATACAGACTGGCACCTTCTCTGCAACTTTTTACTCTTATTGGGCAGAGTTGCCCAGGGCACTGAGGGAACTATCTGGTCCAGGGTCACAAAAACAATCTGTGTCAAAGGCAGGACTTAAACCAGGTATTTTGGGCTTCAAAGCCAACTCTATCAATCACTCTACCCTTCCTCTGAGGAGAATGATCATTGCCTACTTTGTCAGCTTTTTATAAACACAGGTTTTCATCCATCAGATTTCATACATCAGGGTTATACACCCCCCTACGCATAAATGTCATCAAGGGAATGGAATTTTTTTTTACTCCTCCGCAAGAGGCCTTAAAATTCCCTAGAACTCACCTGCCCACTTGAATGCAGAAGTCCCCACGAATGGTGCCTGGCTTGGAATCAGCTGGGTTGGTCTCTCCCAGCATCACTCTGCCTGTCTTCACCACATTCAAGCCCTCCCAAACCTCCATGGCAAGGAAAGAATGGCAAAGCAAAAATTCACATTAGGTTTATATTTTGACTGGGGGTGGTACAGAGTGGCCCCTGGCATAGAAAGCCTTGTTCCCAACACTACAGTTATAAAGAGGAAAAACAAAACAATCCCCAACTCCTTATTTCAGGGAATTCCCTTTCTAGTTTGGGAGAAAAGAGATATATAAAATGACTTGAGAAATACAAAAACTTCAGAAAAGAGGAGATATTGATAAAAGAATGAATGGTGATTAGCCCAGGATGGAATGATGAAGAGTAAAGATGAGTTTTGAGCAGGGTTTCAAAGGGTTGGTAGCACCAGGTAGGGGACAGAGGTAGGAAGAAATTATCTGAGATCATCCAGTTCGAAATTCCCATTTCAGTGATTTAGAAATTAATGTGTAAAGTCACATAGCAAAGCTAGGAAATAGCCCCAGGTCTTCTGACTCCCAATCCAAGACTCTTACCTCTACAAGACCTCCAAAAAACAGAAACTGGATTTGCTTATTACTCCAGCTGTCTATTTAGGTTGATTTCTAAAGGTAAAGCAAGTGCCACCTTTGACAAGCCAATCTGTGACCACCCTCATTCAGGATGTCTTTTGCTTATTGCTTTCACTTCCTCCATGACCCACGCTGGTGGGATGTAATCGATGAAAAAAAGCAGTCTACCATACTGTGCCCTCCCATTTTCTCTTCCTTCCCACATGACTACTTTAAAAGTATGTTTTAATTAGAACTCAAAATTATTGAGGAAAAAAACATAACAGCCCCACTATAAATGGTGGGCAGCCAGACCCCAAAGAATGAGGCCATGCAAATCATACCCACAGTATTCCTACTTTGCCCTGGGTACACATTAGGTCATTTCTGTCTTCTTTCCCAAAAATTCAATTGCCTTTCCTAGCTGTACCCCGAAAGGAAGAGAACATTACTAATAGACTGTAAGCTCCATTCCATCAGGAAATAGGTCTTATTGGAACAATGCAATTCCCCCGCAAAATAAAGTGCAATTATTCCATGATTCCAGAGGATAGAAAATGAAGCCTGCTACCCACCTTCTTTGAAAGAAGTGTAAAGGTACACAGTGAGGTGGCACAGCGGGTAGAGAGCTGGCCCTGGTGTCGGAAATACCAGAGTTCTAATCCAGCCACCTACACTAGTTGTGTGACCTGGGGCAAAGTCGCTTAAACTGCCTGCCTCAGTTTCCTCATCTGTAAAATAGATCTAATAATAGCACCTACCTTCCAAAGGTTCTGTTGAGGATCAAATGAGATAATATTTGCAAAGAGCTCTACTGGTCATTAAAGTATATATAAATGCTAGCTAGCTATTAAAATGCAAGATGAGACAAACTGTTGGACACAGCCAACGTGGGAATTTGTTTGGCTGATTTATGCAATTTGTTATTAGGGTTTTATTTTTAATGGTTCAATTTGGAAGGGAAGTAGGAAGGACAGATAATAAATGCTTGTAAAATAAAATATAAAAATTTAATAAAGAACAGTGGCCATGTTTGGGGGTCCTAAATCCCTAGTGTCTTTGTGCCAAGCAATTTCTTGGTAAGTCTTTAGTGAACTGAATCAAATAATGAGGAGTAATGTAAGGCAAAGGCTTCTAAGCTGGGGTTTGAGGCACAGTACTTAGGAAATGGTAACCCCATAACACCTGGCTCCAAACACTCCAAAGATACTTACCATGGCTACAACAGGCCCCGAGTTCATATATTTCACAAGCCCAGGGAAAAATGGCCTGTCCTTCAGGTCAACATAGTGTTGTTTCAGATGATCCTCTGAGGCCTAAAGGCACATAAGAGTGGCGGTTACTAGAGGAAGACCTTATAGTTTCCCTATCCAAGTTTGAGAGGGGAGAAGAGGAAGGGGGATAGAAAGCTTTAGCACCAACAAGGTGCGTTCTAAAAACTCAGGCAAATTCAGCATTTGCATACATACAAATCATCCATATTATACTCTGAAGCCAGCTGGGAAAGGAGGACGACATGCTGAATCAGGTAATCCATACGACAACAACCAGGACAAAAATCCATTCAAGAAAATATGGCTAATACTTGCATGACGCCACATTATGAGGGATATCATAATGGTTGCCTTCTCAAGGACAGAGAAATAGGGGGAGAACTTGGAACTCAAAATTTTTAAAGAGGAATGTTACAAAAATTTTACGTGTAATCAGGAAACATTTAACAAAATAAAAACACATTTAAGAATGTGGGGAAACAAAAAGAATCCATTCAAGGAATTGGGCATGTCTAGCCCTAAATGGCCTTCAAGTATTTAGACTGTCATTTAGAAGGGTAAGACCCTTGAAGGTAAAACTAGTAGAAGTCAATTACACAGAAGTATATTTCATCTAAATACAAAGAAACACTTCTGAACAGTTAAGACTATCAGAAAGTGGACTGACCTGCCTTACCCTAGACTCCAGGGCCTAAAGGGACTGGGTCCCCCCTCACTAGGTGACTACTTTCGAGGAATTGGAGAAGGGACTGCTGTTTAGGCATGTACAGGTTGTGTTGGATTGCCTCTAAGGGCAACACCTCTTAAAATCGTTTAATCTGAAGATTCTGACCAGCCCTGGACTTTGTAACTCCAACCCAAGCTCACTTACTGTTTTCTTTGGTAGCACAGTCCACTAGTTATTCTATGAATCCAGGCCAAGAGGGCAGATAGATCTAAATACTGCCATTTTCCAGCGTATACAACAAGACAGAATTGAAGTATTTGAGTATTTCAAGAAAAAAAAAATTGCAAAGGTCTGAATCTTCTATAGAGATTTCCTGCCATGCATTTGAGTGAGCAAGGCTTCTGTCTCAGCTGCCATCCCTAGGGGTGAGGGGAGCTAGAGACATCTAAACAGGAAGGATCGTTACGGGTGAGGAGAGAGGTACAAATCACCTTAGCCAAGGGCATCTGTCATTCAGCAGGCTGGCGGCCAGTCCGCCAGTCCCCGGAAGGGAGAGGGCCATCCCCCAATCAGCCCTCCCTCCCCTCCCAGTAGGGGACAGGAAAGAGTTGAAGGAGGAGCAGAAAATATGGCGATCGGGCTGGGTGGTTTGGGTTCCCACCCCCACCCCCTTCAGTACGTTAATTCATAAAATTAGAGCAAGGAGACTGCTGCGCTCAGATTGGAAAGGCAGGCGGATAAGCTGCTGGGGCACACTGGAGCAGCCCAGAAGCAGTGCGTGCCCATCCAAGGCAGGGTGCCGTGGAGAGGGCAAATAAAGAGACGTGCCTGGTGGTTGGGGGCGCTTTGGAAAATCTTGATGGACCATTCTGGGTCACTCACGGCCAGCTTGGGCAGTCTAGGGAGACCTTATGGACCCCTTCTAGAATAATGTTTTTAAATGCATAAAATAAAGTACATGGGATTGCAAAGGAAACCAGTAATACTGAAATCCGGTTATCAGAATAGTTTTAAAAAGCCAGGTTCCGGAGGCTTGGGGGAGGGAAAAGGAGGGGTCCCTTACCCTAAGGAACTTCATGCCCACGAGGCGGAATCCCTTCTGCTCAAAACGTTTGATGATGTCCCCGACCAGGCCCCGCTGGACGCCGTCGGGCTTGATGGCAATGAAGGTGCGCTCGGTGTTGGCCATGGTCCTGCGTGGGTAGAGAAGACGGCCCGGTCAGGAAGCCACGTGGGACGGCCCGGTCAAGGGTGGGGCGGAGGGGACTGCGGGGTCTGCACCTACTCTGCCCCTCCCCATTCCTTTGTGCCCCTTCCCCCCCCCTCCCCGGCGCCCTGCCGGGCTCCACGTGGCTCTCCCGGAGCCGAGGAGCGGCTTCCGCTCGGCCGGGATTCCTCCCCTTCCTTCCTCTTCCTCGGTTGCAGCCGGCGCCTCCCCTGCCGGGCCCCAGCCGGGAGAGTCGAGAGCAGGCGGGAGCGCCTGCTGGGGCGTAGCCGCGGGGACGGCAGCAAGAGCGGAGCGGGGCCCCAGGCATTCTCACCAGGGAAGCTCAGGCTGGAGCAGGAGAAACGAGAGGCAGTGGCTGCAGCAGAAAGGGTTGACTGAGCCCAAGGAGGCTGCACTTAACACTGGAGACCGGTGCCCAGAGCGCAGAGCCCGCCCCCATCGGCAGGGGCGGGGCCTGGGGAAGGGGGCGGGGGCAGGAAGGAGGGCTGGGAAGGGAGGGGAGAAGTGGAGAGGAGAGGAAAGGAGAAGGGGGGCACAAACGAGGGGGGCACAAAGGAGGGGAGCAGAGAGGGGAGGGACAAGAGAAGAGAGGAGGGGGAAGAGAGAGGGGAGGAGGAAGGAAAGGGGAGGAGGAGGGAGGAAGAGAAGAGAGAGAAGGGGAGCAGAGAGGAGGAGGAGGGGGAAGAGAGGACGGGAGGAAGCGAGAGGAGGAGAGAGAGTTCACAGAACAGAAAGGTGTCACTGCATCAAAAACTGTGGTGGGGAGTAAGGTACATGAAGAATGTAAAGGCAGGCATCTAGGTGGCTCAGCTGACCTGGAGTCAGGAAGACCCGAGTTCTAATTCAACCCCATTTTTACTGTGTGACCCTGGACAAGTTACTTAACCTCTAACTGCCTTAATCTGATGGAGAAGGAAATGGCAAACCACTCCTGTATCTTTGCCAAGACCTTCTGGACAGTATTGGCATGCTGTGGTCCATGGGGTCAGGAAGAATAGATACCACTGAACAACAACCGAGGTAGGAAGGTGCTAGGTTATGAAGGCCTTTGAAGGTGAAACAGAGGATTTCATCCCGGAGGCAATAGGGAGCCACTGAAATTTATTGGGGGGGGGGGTTGGCCAGGTTGAGGGGGTGTATGACCTGGGCAGACTGGCCCTTCAGAAAATCACTTTGGTGGCTGAATGGAGATTGGATAGGAGCAGAGAGGGTCCTGAGGCAGGAAGACCCACAAGCAGGCTATTGCAGTAGTCCAGGCATGGGGTGATGAGCCAGGGTGATGGCAGCGTCAGAGGAGAGGACAGGGCACATTCGAGAGATGTTGCAGAGATAAAATCAATTGGCCTTGGCAACAGCTTAGATATGGGGATTAAGAGATAGAGTCTGGGAATGACTCCCAGGTTGTGAGTGTGGGGGACTGGAAGGATGGTGTTGCCCTTGACAGTACTAGGAAAGGTAGGAGGGGATAGTATTTAGGGGAAAGGTAATGAGTTCAGTTTTGGATACATTGAATTTAAGATGTCTACTGGACATCCAGGTCCAGATGTCTGAAAAGCAGCTGGAGATGCAAGATTGGAAGTCAGCAGAGAGGTTGAGGTAGGAAAGATAGATTTGAAAATCATGAGCATATAAATGGTGATTAAATCCATGGAAGCTGATGAGATCACCAGTTTCCTTCCTTAGGAGTTCCCTCCACCAGCAAATTCTTAAATTCAGTTCCCATCCCTTTGGATCTCCATCAGTTGGATTCCCAGCTGTTGGCACAAAGCCAGTACACAGTAGGAATTAACTGCCTGTCAATTGATTGGCTGAATATTGACCTGGTAGATGGAGTGGGAAGGAATTTCAGAGATCTAGTTCAAGTTCCTTCATTTCACAGATGGGGACAAAGTCCGGGAGTAAAGAAATGGCTTCTCCAAAAATAGAGCTGGGACAGAGGCAAGGATAGAACCCAGGTCGTTTTTCACTACACCATGATCATTCCAACCTGCCAGAATGAAGGGGAGCTGACTGTGGTGAGAAAGTAGGACTATCATGTCATTTTCCTCTTGTGTAAAATGAGGGTTGAGCTAAATCTCTGAAGCCCCTTCTAGCTCTAACCACAGATTGACCCTTTTCCCATCCCAGGGACATTTTTTGTCCTTGTTTCCAGTCCCTGGAGGTCTGAGCCAACCTTTGGATAGCGCCTCTTGCTTGGAGCCCAGACAGACCACAAGGCCACCGAAGGAGACCCAAAGGCTTTCCTAGGGGTCAAGAAGGGGAGTTTCCACCTGTAATTTTTCTAGTCCTGAGTCAACTTCAGAAACTAGGCCACTAACACCTACGAAGAGAGTGCCTTCCTGATTGTCTCTTCACCTCCAATATACCTATTGCAAGTCACCTTGGAGCACATATACCTACAGGAGTAAAACCTGGCCTCCTCAAGGGCAGGGACTATCTTTTGCCTTTCTTTGTATCCCCAGTGCTTACTTAGCACAGTGCCTGGCACACTATAGGCACTTAATGTTTACCGACTGACTCAGTCATTTGAAATACTGATGATTCTGTGTATGCAAGTGGGAGTCTGCTTCTGCCAGAGAATGATTAAACAAATTGGGACACAGGAAAGCAAGGGATGATTGGCATGCAATCAAAAAAGGTGACAAACAAGAACCTAGAGAAACAGAAAGATAAATGATGCCGAATGAAGTTACCAAAGTAAGCAATATGTATATAGACACAAATCTATATATACACATGTATGTATGCGTACATATATACTGTTAAATGGTGAAAGGTGTTCTATTTACAGTGATGTAATTGTGTATAGATTATATTTATAAAATGTTGTATTTACATTGAATTATATTTATTTACAATATTTACATTGTTATAACATATATAATACATATATGCAATTACTACAATATAAATAGAACCAAAAAAACTCCAAACACTGTGTAATTATACTAAGCTTGACCGTGAAGGAAGAGTTGAGATTCATTGCTGAGGTAAAGGACTATGGATGTGGAATACTGCAGATGTTGTAAAACACGGTTTTACCGTAATTGCTTTTTTTTCTCACTTAAAAGAGGGATGTCTTTGGAGATGAATGTGAGGAAACAAGTCATTAAAAATAAAATTTTCTGTTAAGAAAAATCAACTCTGCTAGCCCTCAGCTGCTCCTTCCCATGACATAGAAAACTATCTCTTGGGGAGTTCTTACGAGTTGAGTGGATCCTAACTGGCATCACCAAGGCCAAAGCCATAATGGACTCAGGGCTGAGCATGACAGGACCTACCTACTATAGCAGGGTAATCAGAGCTTTTGGGGATCATCTATCACTTCTATATTATACCTTCCCAATGTCTAACAATTACATCATCTTTATAACAACCATGTGAAAGAATAGAGTTTGGACCTCCCTCACCTCCTCCCCCCTCCCCCCATTCTCTCTCTCTGGAACCGTATATCCTCACTGCATCAAAGCTTAAATATCAATGATTTGTTAATTCTTCACATTACTCTGTTAATTCAACCAGTCTAATAATAGACTAAAAGAAGGCTGGCAACATTAACATCCTCCCACCCCTTCCCGTCAGTACCACAGAATGACACACTCGATAGCTCCAAAAACCTTTTAATATGACTGGGACGATGGAACCCTGTGCAACCCAAGTTAACAGCAAACACAGAAGTCCCCACAGTCCACATGGAAGCCCTTGGACATAAGCAGAGCCACAGCCTGGTCCCCCGCCTGTGGGAATGGAGAAAGCGCCGCACGCCTCCTCCGCATCATTCATAGATCCACTGCTGGGTGCAACTCTTGTAATCAACCAATTCATCGGGATGAAACCACAAGCCGATCTCCTTCTCAGCGCTCTCCACTGAATCACTGCCATGAATAATATTCCTGAGAATGAAAGATTATGAAAGAAAAAAAATCTGTCATGTTAGTAATAAAAAAGGGATTAAAAAGCACAGAGTCTCATTCCTGCAGCCCCTTCATTCCTCCTACCAGCAAGAAGCAAAAGAAAATGGTCGGGTTATGAAGCGGGCCTGCTGTCTCTCAGGGAAGATGCAGTGGACCACAGGTATGGCATAAAGTATGTATTTTTCAGATGTGGCCCATATGTTGATTAGTTTTGTATAACTATGCTTCTTTTATTCAAAGGCAGGGTGTGGGGAGTATCATCAGGAAATGACATTTTTTTTCTAAAGCATTCATAAAATATACCTTCCCTCCAAGTGGCTCCCACCTCCAAAGATATGAAAATTGTCAGTCTCATTTCTCTCTTTTGATGATTTAAAACTTCCCTAGCCATGTAAGCTGATCCAAAGTCCAAAGAAAAAAAAATCAGCTATCAATTACTGTTTTTTTCAAAATCACAAATTTCCACAAGACTGCTCAAACATCACCACTATGATGGGACAGGTACAGAGCTGACAAATAGGCAGTTTGTGGAGCTTTTTGCGGTCTGCCCTCGTTATCTTCTGCACAGCTGCCACCTAAATACACCCAGTGCCTAGTACAGGGTCAAATGCACAGCAGGTGCATAATCATGCATAGAGAGGCCCAGAGCCAAGCCACCGGGCAAGAAATATTTACTAAAAGATACAAGCCTCCTTCTAGTATTACTGCAATTCTGCACATTTCTATCCCCCGAAGTTGTACTGAAGGAGCACAAATCCCTCTGACAATAAGTTCCACAAGCCTCAAGACCTACCTGCCAACCTGAATACAGAAGTCCCCACGGATGGTCCCTGGTTTGGAATCTGCTGGGTTAGTCTCTCCTAGCATGGTTCGACCTGTCTTCACCACATTCAGCCCCTCCCAGACCTCCACAGGGAAAAAAAAAGGTAGAAGTCAAGGAAGAAAAGGAATCAGTGGGGAAGACCCAGAAGTTGCTATTTCCAAAAGCACTCTCCCCCTGAAGAAAGGACCCACTGGTGAGGCCTCCACAAACCCAAGATTCAAATATGTTTAGGAAGGAGTAAGTGAAGTCCAACTGAGATGCTGGGGAATGAATTAGGTGAACTTTCAGCCTCAAACAGAATGGCCTTCAGTTCCACAGACAGATCTGCACTATCTGAAATGGGTCAGAGGATTCAGCTCATCTCCAAGTCAGAGAATCCTCCAAGACCACAGAGTTCCCTGTATATAGGTGAGGATGGTAACAGTAACAATAACTGACATCTATGTGGCACTTCCAACTTTACAATGCATTTTCCATACACTCCAATCCTGTGATGGTGGAACAAGATCTACGGATTCAGGGCTAGAATAGACCTTATTGGTCACCTTGTCTAATCCCCTTACCTTACAGATGAGAAAACTAAGACTCGGAAGGGTAAAGTGACTTGGCCAAAGTCACACAGATGATCTGAAGGGTTAGGAACTTGATGCTCAGAGATGTGTCAGGTGTCAAAGGAGGGATTCAAAAGCAAGTCTCCCTGGGTCCAAGTCCAGCACTCAGGCTACTACGCCAACTTGTCCCAGGAGTGGGAATTTACCATCATTCATCCTAATCTATCCCCAACATCCCCAGATTACACAAACGGTCCCTACAAATACTCACCATGGCTACCACGGGCCCGGAATGCATGTACTTTACCAAGCCTGAATAGAAGGGACGATCCTTCAGATCAACGTAGTGCTCTCTGAGAAGGTCTTCAGAAGCCTGAACCAAAGAAATGAAGGTGAGAATCAAGGCCCTGAAGTGATCTAAAGCATGTTAAATCTATTCCCACCCTTAAAATCAAGGCATATATTTAAATGCCTGATTCAATCAGAGATGAGGTCAAGTCCCAAACATAGGCGCTAATGGAAGGGAATAGTTTTTCATTTCTTTTTAGTTTTATAATTTAGCCCTTAGCACAGTGCCTGAGACATAGTATGTGCTTAATAAATGTTAACTGAACTGAATTGTTGTATAGTGCTTTTCCTTCTTCTTTTTTCCTCCCTATTTAATATTGCTGGACTTGGGTTAATCAGAGAAAAGCTCTGAGAGTTTTAGAGACAGAAGAGAACTAAGACCTTTATTTTACAGTAAGAAACAAATGTTAAAATTAATTTGTATTCCCAGATCTTTTGTCAACAGCAGAGACGGATAGTCCAGAAACAAAGCCAGATGGATTTTATAATTTTCTGGAGCAAATCTAAGGTTGATTTTTATGGCCAACTCCTAATTATTCAAACTGCCAACCTGCATTGTGGATTCTCCAAGCTCCTTGTCTCTCCTTCCATGTTTTTGGGATGGGTGGGTCCTAACTGGCATGTTTTTGAGGTGCGATGATTTCTCAACTTACCTGCACCAAAGAGTGAGTAGAGGAGATATTGACCTGAAAAATCTCACTTTCAGGGGTGGGTGTTCTTCCTCCTTCTTTAGAGTAGATGCTCCCAAAGGGCAGAGCCCATGTCCTCTTTGTATCCCCCCACCATAGCTATAATTCAGGATTCTGCACATAATGGGTGTAGACTGATAGAAAGATCTTCAGGCTGGAATGCAGCCTGCCTCAGAAAAGAAAATGGTTTTCTAAAATGATCTATTCTGGGAAGCTCAGAACTACCAACTCAAACATGCCCCAGGGCACGTGGGATTAGAAAGATGAGAGGTGTATTATGAAGCCCTCTACCATGCAGGGTGGGGGCTTCTTCCAAAGGTGAAAAGATTCAGATATAAACTGGGACAAAGGCACCCAGACACATGCAGCCCCATGATATAACAGCAGGCCACCGAACACTTTCTAGCACTGCCTCAAGGAAACTGATGCTCCCTCTTCCCCAAAAGATCATGAAAAGTGAAAAATAATCCGCGTTACCTTCCTTCACCCCATTCCCATACCTTATTCCCACCAACATTCCCACCCCTGTGCCAGGACAAAGTGTTCCATCCCATCCTGCCAAAAGAGAGAGTACGTCTGCTCAAGAGGGGAAATAACCTACTTACTTGCATGAATTTTAAGCCAACAAGACGGAATCCTTTCTGTTCAAAGCGCTTAACAATCTCTCCAACCAGGCCCCTCTGGACCCCATCTGGCTTGATGGCAATAAAAGTGCGCTCGCTGGTAGCCATGATCCTAGAGGTGAGGTGGCAGGGGGGAATGAGGCTGTAAGTGTCCTGTTTGTATCATCGTCCTTCCCAAGTAGATTATACAGTAAAGCTGATTTAAATCTATCATACCAACTCAGAGCTTTTTGATTACAAACCCAGTTCCCTAAATCTGCTGGCTTTAATATCAACTTTAAAAAAGGAGTCTGACATTTCTCCTAATCCCATGGATCCGCCTCCTTTCCTATTTAATTCAGTATGTGTTTATCAAACACTTACTGTTTAACTGGAACTGTAATAACTATGGGAAAGAATGTCAAAGTAGCAACAGATCATCTCTGCCCTGATTTCTCAGACAAATATACCTATCCTTTTCCCCTTTTACTCTCTACCTTAAATGATACTCATCTGTAGATGACAACAGTAGAACACACTGAACCAGAAGACAATATATGATAGTACGTAACACCAGGTGAGTTTGTGGTGCTCCATTCAAATCCTATGATGAAGCCTCAGGGTTCAAAGGTGACCCTGGGTGCTACACCTGGGGAGAGCAAGCTGTGACATGACCAACCAAGCTGGAGTAGCTTTGAGTACAGGTGTTAATTATCTGTCTTCCACTTGGTACCAATGTAGCCAAGTGTAGAGTGGCTCTGCACCAAGGAGACTAGCCAACAGGTGATGAATTTTTCAGCCCTTAAGCCTTGCTATTTGCATGATGGGAGAAGGGGGAGGGGAAGTAACAGATGGAATTACAGATCTACCAAATCTACTGATGTAAGAAAAGCCTGTGGTATAGATTCTACTCTATATAGCTCTATGAATTCCCATAACATTTAGAGATTGAAAACCTGAGTTCAAGTTCACATTTTACAGATGTGGAAACCAAGGCCCAAAGAGTCAAAGTGACGTCTCAAATTACAAAGCTAGCTGGTAGCAGTCAGTTTTGGGACCTAGGTCTCCTTTCTCCCAATCCATCACCTCTTTCCCTTAGAGCAAAAGGAAAGGTTGTCATTGTCTAGTTTCATTTTGGAAACCAAGAGCATGCACCCTTTTGAATTCAGTAATTCCACTACTATATATAAATGCACACACACATATGCATATATACACATATATACACACATACAGTAGCACTCTTTTGTTACTGTATAGAACTGTTGTATAGAACATCGGGAATGCCTGAACAAGCAATGGTATAAACTTTAAGTAATGGAAAATTATTATACCATAAACAATGATGAAAGGAACTGATTCAGAGAAAGCTGAGAAGAATTGTATAAAATGATGCAAAATGAAGACAGCAGCACCAAGAGATCAATCTGCAGAACGATGACACATTGTAAAGGAAAACGAGTGTGAATGAGTTAAAAACTATTATTAATAGAATGACTAATCATTATTCCAAGACTTGGGATGACATATTCATCCAACCTCTGGGGACAGAAGTGCAGGATGTGAGGAGAGGTACAAAATGAGAAAAACATTTTCGGACACCCAATTTATAGTTCCCTTTTACTTGACTATATTTATTTTACTTTATAAATAGAGTGCAGCAGGGGAAAAATTAAGAGGGTAGTAGAAGTAATACAAAAAAGGGTGTATTGGACATTAAAACCACAGGGAAGAGGCAGAAGCAAGTTCAGAACGAACCACAGGCAATTGAGGTGGTGATGATGGACCTTTCGAGTAAAATTAAACATATACTTTTAAAAAATCATATTCAAGATAGCTAAGTGATCCAACAGAGAAAGCACTGGAACTGGAGCCAGAAATGCCTGAGTTCAAATGCAGCCTCGGAGACTTACTGGCATGATCCTAGGCCAAGTAACTTAACTTCTGTGTTTCTCAGTTTCTTCATGTGTAAAATGGGGAATAAAATAGCAGCACCTATTTCCCAGGATCGCTGTGAGGATAAAATATTTGTAAAAATACTAGATTTTTAAAATCGATTTTGGTAGTGTGATATACAAGTCTTTTGTGTACTCTGTGTAAGGAAATGTTCATGTTTGTCAATTTCATAAATAAAAAGAACCTTAAAAGGGGAGAGGGGGGAAGAGGAGAGAGAGAGAGAGAGGGAGGGAGGGAGGGAGGGAGGGGGAGAGGGAGAGAGAGAGAGAGAGAGAGACAGAGACAGAGACAGAGAGAGACAGACAGAGAGAGAGACAGAGAGAGACAGAGAGAGACAGAGAGAGAGAGAGAGAGAGAGAGAGAGAGAGAGAGAGAGACAAACAGAGACAGAGAGACAGAGAGAGGAGGAACCAACTGTATGCGGACATCCTGACCAGCAAAGAAAGGAAGAAGGATCCCTGGAAGGGGATGCAGGTAGAGGCCCAAGTTCGCCGCTGTACGCCTCAGTTTCTCCATCTGTAAAATGACGGTGCTGGGTTAGCTGGTTCCCCAGGTCCCATCCAGCTCCAGACTCACGAACCTACGGCCCCAAGGGGAACCCCACGGCCCCAGGTTTAGGGGCATCCCCGGGTCTCAGCCCCCTTGGGGGATCAAAACCAAGGCTGTGCGGTTCTAATGCGCGGACAAGCCGAAGAGGAACCGAGCTGGGGGTCAGATTGCTCCCAGGAATACCCATCGACAAGAGCTGCCTGAGCCCTTGACCTCCGCGTCCCTGGAGCGCCCCTCACCTAGAACCACAGTCTGTGCCCGCGCCCTGGTTCCACCTGCTAAGAAGCAGCTCCGGCCCCACGTGGTCTCCTGCGAGCCGAGCGTGGAACGTTTCCACCTAGGTTTAGGGGTCCGGGGAGCAGATTCTAAAGAGCACCGGCGTTTTCCTTTACTCCCCGCCCCTTTAGCGTTGTCTGCGTAGAGAGGACACCGTTTTCCGATGCTCTCCTGCGGATGACTACTTCCGGTGGAGGCCGCATTCCTGTTCCGCCCAGACGCGGAGAAGGGTGGGGTGAGCGTCGTGGTCCCCCTCCCCTTCTCCGCTCTGTCTGCCTCTGCCTTACGTGCCCTCCTTTCCTCTGGCTCCCGGGGCCCGCACGACGTCATCATCCTGGCCCAGGCCTCGGCAGCGCACTAATAACCGCCCTCTGCGTGCGCTTGGTGTCCCGGCCTCGCCTTCAAAGCTTCACGCTCTCAATTTCCTGGCTCTTGATCTTCCCCGCCCCCATCCCGGGCTTTCACCCTCCCTGGGCTGCTGCTGGTTCATCGCCTCAATCCGAGCTGCTCCCCATCCTCCCTGCCCCTCCTCCACCCGTCCTTATTTGATTCCCTTTGTATCTGTGCTCTGCAGGAATATGTATGTATGTGTGTTTGTATGTATATATACACATGCGACGGCCCAGAAGTCTAGTTGCAGTTTTAATAGCATCATTCTAAGTAGGGAGTATGTCATTCTTTGTACTTGCATCCTCAGTACCTAAAAAGGTGCATGCCGTATCGGACAGCTAGGTGGTGCAGTGGTTAGAGCACTGGGCCTGGAGTCAGAAGGAAGAGGTCAAAATCAATGTCAGACACAAGCTATGTGACCCTGGGCAAGTCACTTTAACCTGTGCCTGCATAAAACTGGAGAAGGAAATAGAAAACTATTCCAGTATCTTTGCCAAGCAAACCTCGTGGTCAGCAGCGTTACAAACGGCCAGACTCAATAATGACAGCTTATTGGTGCTGAATAAGTAGATTGCTAGCTATTTCCTAAAGGTGAGATTCCATCGCTAACCTTGGTGCCTTTGCGTAGGCTGTCTCCTGTGTATAAAATACAAATCTCACCTCATAGAATCATTCCTTTTCTTCAAAGAAGGAATCTTTTGAAATCGTGTACTTTTCTGTGTACTTGTATGTGAATCTATTCAAGCATTTATTAAGTGCCTACTGTATGCCAACTGCTAGGGTTGAAAAGAAATGAAACTGCTTGTTCCCTAGCTTAAATCCCATCCCGGGGAAATGAGATGTACATAGAAGAAAGTGTAAGACATATAGAAAGTAAAGGAAAAGCAGCTGGAGGAAGGAGTTGGGGAAGAGACACTGGCATCCGGGGAAGATTAAGAAAAATCTTATGTGGTAAAACAAGCTGAGACTTTATAGAAGCTAGGTGTTCAATAAGGCAGAGGCCCCAAAGAAAGGCACAGTACAACGTATATCAGGGAAAAGGGCACTCTGGATTCCACAATTTGTGAACGGGAATGACATCTAATAATGTCTGGAATGGCAGGGCAATGCTAGATCCTAAGTAATTTAAAAGCCAACCAAAGGAGTTTATGTTAGATCTGGGAAGCAAGAGAGACTGGACCTATTTAAACAGGGAATGACATGGTCAGGTCCGTGCTTGGGAAACTGAGGAGGCTACATTAGAGAGGGAAGAGATGAAACCCCAATGCTAATTAAGATAGTGTTGGAATAGTGTGGACTGGGTGATCCAGGCCTGAACTAAGAGGGCGGCCATTTGAGTAAAGAACCCTGCAGGCCCTCATCTCCAGGAGAATAAGGGAAATTTCATTTTTGCCAGAAGCCTAGCACAGTGCTTTGCACATAGTAGGTGCTTGATGTTTATTGAATGTAGTCTTTTGAGGGTAATGCCGTCCTTCTAGTGCATATAAATGTACGAACTCAGTCATCGTTTGTTGGGGAATTCTCTTACCCCATACTCCCAGGCCTTTGTCCAGCAAAGGCTTGATCTCGTGGGCAATGCATGAGGCCGGAAGCCAAGGTGGTAAGCAGCTCCGTTTAATTAAGTCAGTGACCAGATTTTATAGCCTTTATTACCTAGTACTAGGACTGCCTTGGTCCACCTACTCTCCACCTATTCTCCTCCCCTTTCTTTCCCGCACTCTCCCCATGATTCACCTGTGCACAGGCAAATCCGGAAGAGAACCCTGCACCACGTTGCCAACAAGGGCGAGACCCTTCCTCCAAACTCCATCTTGTTCTTCCCATACCTCAGAGCCCTGAGGTTATCTCAGCTGGTTCTAGGCGCAGAGGTCCAGCGATGTTTTGGGGTCGGCTCTAACTCGTCCCGTTAGAATTGTTGACCCTTCACCTCGCTAATTCCGTGGTCCAACATCCAGCAAAATGGGCTACTAGCTATTCTTTGATTTCAATAGTTAATTTCCAGTATCTGTATGTTCACATAAACTTGGAATGTTCTCATTAAAAACTTTAGCTTACTCTGAGACTTAGCCCAGGTACCACATCCTCCATAAAGCTTTCCCTGATGCTGAGTTTTTAGTATTCTCTCTCTCAATTTACATTATATTTTTTTATATCTTGTATTTTACCACCACTACCTCTTTCAAGGAGAATATAAAAACCTAAATGAAGGGACTGTTTTCTTTTTGTCTTTGAATGCCTGATATTTGGTGTCTTGTTAGAATAGATGCCTAAATGAATTGAAATGAAATCAACTGACTCATGCTGAAATGTCAAGTGCATGAAGGGGAATAATATGAAAAGATTCTGTAAGAGTCAATTGGATCCTGATCATAGAGGGTTTTAAATGCCAGCCTGAGGAATTTGTGTTTTATCCTACAGGTAATAAGTAAGAAATGATATATTTAGACCTGTGCTTTAGGAAGCTATATAGAGGATGGATTACAGAGGGGAAAGGTGAAGGAAGAAGGTCAGTTGAGGGAGAAATGATAGCTTGAATTAGGGCACTAAAGAATCCAGTGAAGATTTTTTTTTTAAAGAATTTGCTCTGGTTGTCTTGATGGAGGATGAGGGGTGGAAATAGAGAAGAGAGGTATATGGAGATAGATGTAAAGGATGTATGGATAGGTGATGAGGTGTTAATTTCTTAGGTTATGATTTAACTAAAATTCTTAACTAGGTTATGATTTTTAAAAAAAAAAATTTGACAACTACTTCAGCGTAATTGCTTTCCTTTTTAATCTATTTTACCTTATGACACCATTTTTTAAATGGTGTCCATAAATTTTACCAGACTGACAAAGGAATACACAAAGGAAAAAAGGTTAAGAACCCATGAGTTAATGTATTAACAAGGGATCACTCTGTGATCCCTTTGTAAAAGTGTGACTATCTCTCTATACTAAAAAGAAGCAGCTTGGAATTGGCTGGGTTGAAATTTTGGCCATTCCTCAAGGGCCTTTAAAAGGCTGAGTTGGTAGCTCTGTAACTAGTTCATCAGTTTGAGCCAATGAGGGAGGAAGAACTCAAGCCTTGGAAAGAAATACCTCCTGAGGGAAAGATTTCTCTCTCTTCCTTCCCTATATCAGCCATCTCACTTTGAAAAGGAGTCACTTGACCAGAAAGAGAGACTCCATTTAGCTTTTTGAGAGAGAATCGTAGGCACAGGTGAGGGAGCATAGAAACACTTCTGACAGATATGTGTGAAGAGAGGCAATTACTCATCAGGAAGCAACTTCAAGAAATTAGACCTCTGGCAGCAAGGATACCTGGCTATGGAGTTCAGAAAGATCTAGCCCTGGAAATCAGCCACAATAAGAACCCTGGGAATCCAACCATGCAACTGGACCGGCAGAGATGGTAAGCCCCATAAGGGGCTTTGAAGGAATTTTTCAAGGGAAAATAAAAGACTTAGAGGTCCTGCATTACCAAAGTTGTGAGTTGCTTTGGCCATGTGTGTCCCTGTGTGCTTTGCTATCATTATAGTCTGTGGCCATTCTTCTCACGCATCCTATGGACACTGTGTATTTTTGAGAGAATATACCCCAAGATTATATGAAGAATGCTTTGCAGTTACTGCTTTTATTATGCCATCTTAATAAATGCCTTTATTAAGAGCTACTTGCATGTACTAGTATGACAATGTTCCCTAAAGGCTCCAAGTTAAAATTTATACACTAGAGAGGGCTCATGAATTATCCTGTTAGGAGTGGTTATCTGCAGGGTGCCCCTTGAATTTCTAGGTAGTACATACCCTTTATGGAAATAGGTCAAAAGAGGTGCTACATTAATGAGGAAATATTAGGCAGTTGTTTAGATGCAGGGAGGGAGGAGGTATGGGAGAGAAAAAAGGCCATGCATTTGCACAGTCCATGGCAGCATTTCTGAAATGCATCCCCTTGTCTCTGCCTTTTAGAATTCTCAACTTCCTTCAAGGCTCACTTTAGACACCATCTGTTTTCTCTCCTCAAATGATCTTGCATTTACTTACATATATTTTATATCCCTCAGTAGAAAGTAAACTCCTTCAGGGCAGAACTGATTTTTGTTTTGACTTTGTAGCAACCATACTTTGTATATATAGTTGGCGCATAACAAATTCTTGTTGAGTTGAAAAGTTAAGGATGTCTCTCAAGTTTACAAACTCAGGTGACCAGGACTATAATGATGGATGCCCCCCCAACAGAAAGAGGGAAGTTTGGAAGCAGGGTGGGTTGAGAGGAAAATATAATAAATTTTGTTTGTAACAGATTGAATTTGAGTTGCCAGCTAGGTATCAATGAGGAAATAATCAACAGGCAGTTGACATGGCATTAAAATTCAGGAGAGGGACTGGGAATTGAGAGGAATCATCTGTCTAGAGATGATATTTGAACCTCTGGAGGTTAAAGAGATCACCTACAGAGAGATGTAAAGAGAGAAGATAAAGGGACCTAGATAGAGCTCTAAGGCAGTGATTAACAAGGTTGGGGTTTTTTCGTTCTTCCCTTTCAATAACAACAAAAAAGCGTGTGAACTCGAAAGGTAATTTAATGTGCTAATCTTATTATTCTTTGAGATGTATTAAAGTGCCAACAATAGCTATAATAACTTTGCCCCCCAAAGACTCCAAATTTAAATTTACATTGTATAATTATATTCTATCAATTATCTATAATTATTCTATCAACAAAAACTCTAAATATAAAATTATAAAACTTAATAGAATAATGATAAAACTTTATAAAATAATATATTATTGGGACATCCTATAAGAATTAAAAGAAGTCATCAGCAAGACTTCATACTAAATTTCTTTATTTTACAAATTTTGTTCAACATAAATAACATTTTACTGAAATGTTACAACTTAGAAGATGTTTAATGTAATATGATAATTATGTAAAACCTAATTTCTATAATGGGCTTTTTTAAAATAAAAGTTTGCAATATTTAGCTCAACACCAGACAAACTCTATCTAAAATCTCATTCCACAATGAGTTTGTCTCTGTATTTTGATTATTTTAAAAAGACTACAGTAAAAATGCTGATTCACACAAGTCTGTGATGAAAAATGATAGAATTTAAAAGCTCTGTTGCTGATATGTGCAAATCCATGTTTTGTTTTTTAGCGTCCTAAACAATAGATGAAAATGAATAGTTACAATATAAAATATTTACTTTTCTATTGGCTGACAGGAACTATATTAAATGATAAATGTACTTAAAATTCAGTTGCATTTATTGCTTTGTTTTTTAACAATATTTTTATAAGCTAACTCTTGTAAGGAAAGCTTCTTTTCTGATGTAACTATCTTCTCTTCTACTGGCACGATAGCTATTATTCTCCTGAACAGTATTGAATGAAGTCTTGCCAACCAGTTCATTTGAAAATCCGCCAGGTAAAAGAATAATCACATAAGGAGAAAAATCAGAATTAAATAAATATTTCATTGGTTAAAATAAAACAAAAAACAACCTTAACAGTGAAGTACTATATAATATGTTTCTAAAGAATGTTTATGATGGTCTGTGATGGTTTCAAGATGATTCATAATGAATGCCCAGAAATAGTTTTCAAACATCCTGACATTTGTGCTGCAAGAATTCACATGATTCCAACATCTTGATCAAGTGATTACACAGCTGATGTGGTACAATTACCAGGTATCTGAGGGGAATGAGGGAGCTACTCTGTACAGCATTCAGAGGGTACTTATATGTCTAATCATCTATTGGGAATCAGTTTGCACCTGAATGTCAAATCCTTGTGGCAGTTTGGAAACAATTTGATGACAAGCTGAGACATTGAACTTAGATGCAGTCAGAGTTTTATACAATCACTACAAGAACACCAAAATTGTTGTGTACATGATCATGACAGTTTCAAATTGCTGTAGAAACAAACCTGTAATACTTCAAACACATACATGCTTATTGTTGCAGAGGAAAAATGTATTTGTGAAATAACTGGGCAATTATTTACTGCTTAAAGATCTGATAAAAAAATTTTAGAACAATCTCCTTTGACCATCATTAAACCATTAAATGGAAACCACTGCCCTAGGGGGTACCTACAGTGAAAGGACAGGAGGTAGATCAAGTAGAGGACATGAAGAAGGAATGTTCAAACATGTTAGAGAACCAAGCATGTAGTGTTAACAGAACCCAAGGAAAAAGAAAACCGAAGTCCAAAAGAAGGAGTATGGACAGAATCTGCAAAAACATCAAACACAATAAGGACTGAGGAAAGAATCAGATTTAACAATTAAAAAATTATTAGTAACCTTGTGTAACAGCAAACAAAGTGGGATTTTTTGCTGGTTTTTTTCTTTTGGAGTTAAATTTCTGTAACGCATTAAATACTTAATGGAATGGAATATTAATGGAACAGGACCTGCTTTGTTCTCTGGCCCAGCTCAAAGCTGTGGTGCATCCTGAGTCATGTGGAGCCCAGTGTGGGAGAAGCTTGCCAAAAAAGGGGAAAAGAGTGGGGAAGTTAGATCAAGGCAGAGCTGAGAGAAAGAAGGTAGTGTGGGTGAGTGGGCAGAGGGAGAAATTTTCCTGGGGGAACTTGCTTGTGGGGATGCCTAACAGAAAGAATGTTTGAGATGTCAGTGCTCCCTCTGTTGGTCTGTGTTCATCTCTCAGATAGAAGCCCTGTCTCTCAGTCTGTATTCATCTCTCAGCCAGAAGCCCTGTCTGTCGGTCTGTGTTCATCTCTCAGACAGAAGTCCTGTCTGTTGGTCTGTGTTCATCTCTCAGACAGAAGTCCTGTCTGTCAGTCTGTGTTCCTCTCTCACACAGAAGTCCAGTCTGTTGGTCTTTGCTCATTTCTCAGACAGAAGCCTCATCTGTTGGTCTCTATGAGTGAATTGAGCTGAAGGGGAAATGGGGAAGAGGCTTAGCTTAAGTCTTTTTTAATAGCTGTTAAAATGAATAGAGATGATGGTGCTGGTAATATATGTAAATATTGTTGTAGCCCTGTTAAACTTTGTTTTCCCATAAAGTCCAGTCAAGATGAAAGAGGACTTTACTTGGACACTCGATATTGATTCAGGAGATTGTTCTCGCTGTGACCTAGGGCTGGATGGTGTGATATTTTCTGCTACCCCTTAAGGATGTGTCATGCTAAGGAAGACCTTAGCCCAGGATCCCTTGCTACTGCATACTGACTGTTATGAGATATATATATATATATATATATATATATATATACGCACACACACACATATATGTGTGTATATATGTGTGTGTGTATATATATCCCGAATGATATGTTTTGCTTAAGGATGTTGCTATGAATGTTATGCTTTGGTTTATTGAATAGTGCCTAGTATCTGAATAAATGGAGAGTTCATTATATTATGTTATTAGACTCTCGAAATTATTCACAGCAGCAGTCCTCAGGTGTGCTGTCGTGATTGGCATGACACCTTGGAAAGAAATGGTTATAGTCAAATGGTGGGGTCAAAAGCTAGACTACAAAGGATTATGAAGCGGGTTGGTAGTGAGAAAGCAGAGGCAGCTAATGTGGTTCTTTCTGAGTTTGGCCATGAAAGAAAGGATAGCTACTGGATCATAGCTAAAGGCGTGGCAGGGTCAAGTAAAGATTTTCTGTTTGGTTGGTTTTTAAGGAAGCATGGTATATCTGAGCATGTTTGTAGATAACAGAGAAGAAGCCAGTGGATAGGAAGAGACTAAAGATTGTTCCAAACCTTTTATTCTCTCCTCAAACCTCTGTATTATGAAGGCAGAATTTATGATTTCAAAGAGAATCATATATATATATATATGTCTGAACGGTTCAGAACCGCAGGATATAAGGAATTCTCTAAGTAGAAGGCAGAAGAATTAAAGCATTTATTCAGGCTCCAAAGTAACAGACCCACGAACCAGCCTCCCCATTTCGATATTTTGATCAAAAGCTTCCAGGCCCAATAAGTCACTCACAAGAGTAACCAGGAGGCCACAGAAAAACATGATGGTATTAAACCAAATCATATTCATGCTTCCCCTCTCCGGTAAGAAGATTACCCACTGGCTTCAAGTCCTTGCTCGGCACTCCTCAGTCCACACACGGGTCGGCTCTGCTTCTGGTTTGGCTCTGCTTCCTCAGCTCCTGCTTCAGCTTCAGCCTTATCTTCAGCCTCGGCTGCAGCTGTCTCTGGCTCCAACAGAAAATCAATCTTCAAGCTGTCTTCT
>CM053626.1:195188878-195318245 GCA_028646595.1 Phalanger gymnotis | reverse complement strand
TCTCAATCTTTCATATACTAGCTGGTATGCTGATAACACTATCCAGCTTTGCCTAGATAGTGATGCCCCTGACTGAATTCCAACCTCTTGTAAACACCTTTCCAAATCCCTAGGATCTCCTCTCTGTAGCCTTGGTTCCCAGTTTTCACAGGGTCCAGCTCTTTTAGCCAATTCCTTTGCTAGGGAGGAATAAAATGGATCCTCTCACCCTGGGATATTCGTCTCTTCCTCTGAAGTTCTTCTGCTTCTAAATAGAGATCTTATACCTAGCGATCCCATCCACATCAACGCCAGATGTATTATGAAGGCAGAATTTATGATTTCAAAGAGAATCATATATATGTCTGAATGGTTCAAAACTGCAGGATATAGGGAATTCTCTAAGTAGAAGGCAGAAGAATTAAAGCATTTATTCAGGCTCCAAAGTAACAGACCCACGAACCAGCCTGGGGCTTAGCACCCAGCAAGGCTTAATGAAACACACTGAGCCACTCAAAGAAAACAAAGGCCATTTTGCTTACCAACACAACCTCCTACACCACTTTCTGCCCCATTCCTCCTCCCTTTAGCTAAGGACCTGGTCTCATATTTTACTGAAAAAAACTTGTCAGCTCCCCTTTCTTTTTCTCCCATATAATTCTCACATCCTTTTGATATCAACCCAAACTCTCTCTACTTTTACTTCAGTCTCTGATAATAAAGTAGTTCTCTACACCAAGGCAAGCCCCTTCTAGATTTATCCTTGATCCCATCTTTTATCTTCTACAGCAAGTTGCCCCTTCAATCATTTTTCTTCCTCCTCCAATTTTCTTTTTTTCCTCTGTATTTAAAAAAAAATTCTAGCAGACAGCTTACATAAAACCATCCTTTAATTTAACATGATAACTTAATACAGTGACTACTTAAAGACCTGCTTTGGTCAAGAATAGAATGAAATAGTCCATCAAAAAGATGTCATTGCTGGTTTTTTTAAACCAACACATTTACCAATTATGTTAAAGAAAACAAAACAAAAATCTGCAAGGGATATTTCCTCAGTGTTTACTTTGGCAGACTCCTTCTCATCTATATGCAAACGATGGAGATGCATTCAATCAAGTGACCATCATGCTACAGAATGGAAATTCAGCTTCCCATGATTCATAGGCCCTGGATCAAAGACCCTAAAGCCTTGAAGTCCCAAGTTAACATTATTGCACTTATGCCAGTGGTGCAAAATCTGCAACAATCTTGCTTGTCTACTTCATAAATAGACACTTGGGTGATACTGTTTTGTGTGCAGCATGTCTGGAACAGTGTTGCAATCCTCCATTGTGGTCCTTTTGTTCATGTTGCAGAATCTTTCCACAGCAGACAGGTTGCATTGGAGGCTCTATTTTGGAATATCTGATTTAGAGACAAAGGTCAAGGAGCCAAGATCGTCATCATTAAATAGCATTGGGTAGCATAGCTTCATAGCCAGAAGCCACTACACTATTCTCAGAGACAAATAACACACTCAGGAGGAACTCATATAAATATGTGTGTATACACATGTATGTATGTATATAGAAATATGTATGCACATATAAATACATATACATATACACACACATATATGTGAAACCATCATGCTTTTACAGGCATCATTAACTGATACAGTACAGTTCCTATTGGCAGAGAAATTAACCCCATGGACCTAACTACCACTTCCAGTACCATTAGACTTTAATATCTATTGACCAAAAATCATCTTGGTAGGTACTCCATGGAGTACTGACTGTTTTTTCATCAACTTCTTTAATATAGGCAGAACATATTCTGCATTTGTCATCACAAAATACAGAAGCCAATAAAACATTGTTGGGATGCCTGTCTAAACTAAGGACAGTATAATGAATTGACTTTTTTGTTTGTTCACTACCAATCATTTTTAGACTCAAAGTAGCACACAGAAATCAGTTGAACTCTGCTACTCACAATAAATTTATTCTCCTGGGGAGACCACTTTACAAAGGTGGCTGAATGATTAATCCTCAGAATCACCAGGGTCGATTTCCAGATGCCATTTTTCTGACTCTAGACATAAGCACTCTAGTCTGCACCACTGTTACAATTCGATTGCTCTTGGGAGTCCAGTCAATCAATACCTCTGATGTGTCCATTGTGTTCCTTCAGGTCATGGGCTTTCATCCATTGTTCCTGTTCTTATAGAGATGGACTTCATGATTATTAAGGCTAAGGGCAATCTGGGTACAATCTCCAATCCAAGCATGGCAGTTTATTGGTTCTAGAAAAATTGATGTAAGAACATTATTTTTAGCATCTTCAAAATGGAAAAAAATTTGGATGAAGAGGGTGCAGATGGACCCTGGATTAGAGAAGATTTGCTTAGTAGATGCAAATAAGCTCTAGTGGTAGGAGGAAGATAGAGTCCAGGCTCCCTTCCAATTTTCAATAATTCCTTATTTGTTGATTCCTTCCCTGCTGCCTACAAATACACCTATCCTAAAAAAGCCTTTACTAGATACCTTTGTCCTATATCTCTTCTCCCTTTCTCAGCCAAAGAAAAAGCTTGTTGCTTCTACTTTCTTTCCTCTTATTTCTCAATCTTTTTTGAAATATTGCTTTCAATATCTCTCAAATGGAACTGCTTTCTCCAAATTAATCATCTTTTAATAGTCAAATCTAATAGTCTTTTCTCAGTCCTCACGTTTCTGGACTTTTCTGAAGAATTTGGCACTCTTGGTCACTACTGAATATTCTCTCCTAGCTCTTCTTTTGGCAGTCTAACTGTTCTTTCTCAGTCTATTTTGTAGTAGCATGACCATATCACAACCCCTAAAAGTGGGTGTACCCCTAGGGTCTGTCCTGGACCCTCTTCTATATTCTAGACTCTCACTTAGTGACTACATCAGCTCCCATGGGTTAAATTATCTTCCCTAGGTAGATGACTACTATAGATATAGATATGTGTATATGTATGTGTGTAGATAGATAGATAGATATTTCACTCCAGTCCTACATCACCAACTGCCTATTGGACATTTCGAGATAAATACACTAAAGCCAGTCAACTAGTATTTACTAAGTGTCTACTGTGTGCCAGGAACTGTGCTAAGTACTAGGGATACAAAGAAAGACAAAAGGCAGAGAGACATTCCAAACTCAACATGTCCTAAATATAACTAATTATCTTTACCCTCACAACCCATCCTTCTTTGTAACTTCCCTTTTATTTTTGCCAAGGGCACAACAATTTTTTTCCTTCATAGATTTGTAACCTCAATATTATCCTCAACTCCTCTCTCTCCTTCAACCCACATATCTCTTGAGTAGCCAAACATTGCCATTTCTACCTCCAACAGTATCTCTCCTAGTTGACCCTCTCTTACTGTTCACACAGCCACCACCTTAGTTCAGGACCTCATTACTTCTCATGTGGACTATAGCTTCCTAGTTGGTCTCTCCTCTCTGATTCATCCTCCATACAGTTGTCAAAGTGATTTTACTTGGGCCCAGACCTAACCATGTCCCTCTCACTCTCCTGTTCAAAATGCTCCTGTAGCTATTTAGTGCTTCTGAAAGACTTAGAACTCTGATTAGTCATGATTCTAAAGGAATGATAATGAAGAATGTTATCCACCTTATGATAGACAAGTGATAAGTGTTGAGGGTTGAGGGAGATGAGGTCCAGGAACCACAAGACTGGAGTTCCCAGACGGGGTCATTCAGGGGGAGTGCCCCTCAAGGACCCAAGTACTGGAGAGGGTCAGGGCCATCTGGAATGAATTTACAATCTCAAGCATTCTTTAAGTCAAGGTGGCAAAGATTTATTACGCTTTACAGCGGGCAAGAGTTCTTAGGGAACCTGCAACCTAACAGGGGCAGGGAAAGTTTTTATAGGAAATTTTGAGGTGAAACATGTCAATTAGGTGTTTTGGGGTGGGATTAGGAAGAGGTTAAGGGGTGGTCAGTTCTTAAACGAACATGCACTTTTTGTATCTACTGTGCAGGTATCTTACCCAGAGTTTACTGGGAAATAGCCCAAGGGGGGGCTGCCTCAAGGTGTGGTTTTGATGGTGAAATGTCACTAAGTCAACTAACAGTCAGGGCTGACTAGAAATATCCAGGTGGCTCTCATCAAATGTCTTGTTAAACAAATTGAATGTAAGGAAGTATACATTTGACTATGTCTAGGATAAACATCAGTAAGGTCAGTAGGCAGTAAATATTGTTGTGTCCCAGTGCACAGGCAATTAGCAATACACAGGGAGTCAGTCGGTCTATAGGTAGGCACAGCTGCCTACTGTGAAAGGAGTAGAGATAAGTATTCTGCTGGGGCATGCTGCCCTAGACCTAGAGAGAAACTGCCTCAGGCAGTATTTTGAGACTAGGGAGAGATGTGATTTTAGAACTGGATGTGGTTTGGGAATTGGGGTCCAGGCACAGGCACCCAAGCAGAAGCTAAGGAGAAATGTTAGAATTAGGATCCAAGCACAAGCACCCACTCACCCCATCAATAAGCTAATATGCAGAATGAGATGCATTTTTGGACTATGACCAATATGGAAATTTGTTTTTCTTAACTGTGCTTATTTGCTACAAAAGTTTTGTTTTCTTTTTTTTTCCGTTAGTGGGAGTAAGTGAAAATGTGAAGGAGAAAAATAAATCCTTCATCATTGAAAAAAAGAAAACTTAATTTTAAAAAATAGTCTAAGCAGGAAGTGATGCAAGCTTGAACTGTAAGTGGAGAGGAGATGGATGTGAAATATATTATGGAGGTAGAAAATGATTGGATGTGAAAGAAAGGGAAGAGTTGAGGATGACTTGCTGTAGTGAATCCTGATGACCGGAAGGATGATGATGCCCTTAAATAAGGAAGTTTAGCAGAGGGGAATGTTTTGGAGAAGAGAAAATGAGTTCTGTTTTGGCTGTTTTGGATTTGATATAGCTATGAGATATCTAGTTAAAGATGTTGGAGGCCATCTCCAGTTGTCCTGATCTATATCTGGCCACTAGACCCAGATGGTTCTGGAGAAGAAAGTGAGGCTGGTGACTTTGCACAGCCCTCTCTCACTTAAATCCAGTTCACTTGCAAGTCATGGCAGCTTCCTGATGTCATGGTCCTCTTCAACAACAAAGGACAAGCAACAATAGTTAAAGATGTCAAATAGGGAGCTGGTGTTGCAGGACTAGAATTCAGGAAAGAGACTAGGGTTATATATTTTCATCTGGTGTTCCTCTGCATAGAGGTGATAACTGAACTAATGGGAAATGATGAAATCAAAATCTATGAGAGAAAGAGAGTATATATGGAGAAAGCCCTAGACAGAGTTCTGGTAAATATCCATTCATAGGGGATGGAACAAGGATGACAATCCAGCAAAAGAGACTAAAAAGG
Source organism: Phalanger gymnotis (assembly GCA_028646595.1). Taxonomy (NCBI): domain Eukaryota; kingdom Metazoa; phylum Chordata; class Mammalia; order Diprotodontia; family Phalangeridae; genus Phalanger; species Phalanger gymnotis. Next base: position 195,312,862 of record CM053626.1, on the reverse strand, counting down.
AAGGGGCCAGACAGGAAGGAAGAAAACCAGGGGGACGACTTATATGAATTCATGCAAAATAAAGTGAGCAGAACCAGGAGAATACTGTACACAATAACAGCAATATTGTAAGGATGACTAATTGTGAAAGACTTAGCTACTCTGATCAAGACAATGATCCAGAACAATTCCAAAGGTATCATCACGAAAAATATAATTCTATCAAAGTGCCTATGCCCAAATCTGTTACCCTTAAACTAGCCTAGCCCTACATTGTCTGTTATCTCCAGATAGCCTTCAGCTACTTTCCACCCTTAATCCCATTCTCTTGGCTCCTGGAGTCTGATTTTACCCTAGTCCCACCAAGTTCCTCCTTAGACTCCTCCTCAAGACCCTCCCTAAACCTTTCCTCCTATCACCCCAGGACTACCCGAGATCCCTCCACAATCTTTCTGTATATAAGTTTCATCTTGCCTCCATGAAGGTGTTCAGATTCAATCTACCTCAGATTAAATCTGGCCTGCTTGTGAAAACAAGCTTCACAAATGGTGAGATTTCTTAAGACTACCCGTTATGGTGAATCTGTAATAAACTTTGTTTTTCTCTTTGGCTGTGAGAAGGCTTGAGTCAAATTCATTTGAGCATGTTAGTATTTTGGGGTCTTGAGCACCCCTAAAAACATATGGTTCCCTGACCTCATCACCTTCAGAGACTGAATTGATGAACTCTGAATGCAGATTGAAAAATACGTTTTTAACTTTATTTTTTGTCTGTTTTCTTTTGCAACAGTGCTAATATAGAAATATGTTTTGTGTGACTTCACATGTATAATCAACACCAAATTCCTTGCCTTCTCAAAGAGAGGGAGGAGCAAGAGGAAACAAGAAAATTGGGAATTCAAAATTTAGAAAGAATGATTGTTAAAAATTATTTTGCACATAATTGGAAAATACTTATAAAATTTAAAATTTATAAAAATATAAAAAATAAAAAAAATTTTAAAAGAATAGAACCAGAAGAGAGCTATGACATAAATATAAATGCTGTATCACAAAGTCAGGGTAAGTCTGTCAAGGACAGGGGTTCTTAACCTGTGGTCCGTGGCCCCTCAAGGAGTCTATGGATAGATTTCAGGAGGCCCATGAATTTCTGGAGTGGGGGGGAAATTACATCTCTATTTTTACTATCATCTAACTTAAATTTAGCATTTCCTTTAATTATGAACATAGGCAATAAATGTTATTCAGAGAGGGGTCCATAGGCTTCACCAGGGAATCCACTAGAATCTACACTATAGGAAAAGAAAGTGGTCAACAGTGTCTAATGCGGCAGAGAGGCCAATAAATGTAAATACTGAGAAAATGCTATTGGATTTAACAATTTAGCAATTACTACTACCCTTGGAAGAGCAATTTTAATTGAGTGATAGGGTCGAAAGTGAGTGGTAGACATGAAATGTTATAAGAAAATATAGGCAACAATGCAGAAAACTTTTTTTGTAGGAGTTTGCCTATGAAAGGGAGAAGAGATATACAATGATAGCTTGAGTGGATGGTGGAATGAATGAAAGGGTTTTTTTTTTTTTAATTTAAGGTTGAGGAAGAGCTCTTCATGTCTAAAAGCATATAAGGAATGAGCCTATGAGCAAGGAGAGATCAAAAGTTATACAAAGTGATAATCAAAGGCTCAATCTGCCAGAGACGGATGGGATCCAGGGCACAAAATAAAGAAGTGGTGACTGAAAGAAGAATGATCTCTTCCTCCAAGACTGGAACAAAGGGGTATGTATACTGTTGAGGTGACTTGAAATATAGAGATGGGGAGAAGAGGGAGCTCTTGTTGAATGGGATGGCCTCAATATAGTGTTTGGCCAGAGCCTCTGTTGAGAGGGAGAGTATGAGTAGCTTGAGAGAAGGTTTGGAACAGACACTGAAGGGAGACAATCAGGGAAGGACTGGTATGCAGCAGTGAGGGCCCAATTTATGTGGCAAGGAATGATTTAGCCATTGGTAATGGACTCAGTTGACATTGCATTTATGGTCAGAGAGGGGACTTACTTTGACTCTAAAATATAAACATTCCTGATTGGGGAGTGAAAGGAATGTGCTGAGATAGACTGAAGCTGTTACTTTGAGTTGAACTTGGACATAAATGCCTAAAGGGACATCAACTAGGTTGAAATCTCTAACTATGATGGCATAAGTTGGGGGAGAGAGAGATAAAAAACAACTGTGAGTTAAGTATTGAATTCCTTGGGAAAGAAAGGAGAGTGACCTGGAGTCCAGTAGATCATAACGACAAGGCTAAGGATGGGAGGTTGATGAATGATGACAGAGAAAGGATATGGAAAAGCATTAGGAACAAGGAATTTGCCACCTTACCAATCAGCATGGAAGAAGATAGCTAGGTGTACAGTCTCTTCTATAAAAGGCCAGCCTTCCACGAGTACAAAAAGATGAAAAGAAGAGACTGAAGATGAAAATTTGTTTTTTAGGTAATAGGATTGGGTTTCAGAGGGCAGAGGCAAGGAAAGTCAACAAACATTTATTAAGCTATGTTCTAGGCATGGTGCTAAGTGCTGGAGATACAAGGAAAGGCAAAAACAGTCCCTGCCCTCGAGGAGATCACAATCTAATGTGAGACACAACATGTAAACAACTATTATAAATAAGATATATGCAAGATAAATTGGAGCTTATCAGCAGAAGGACAAAAGCACTAAGGGAATAGGGAAAGGCTTCATAGCAAGTGGGATTTTAACTGAGACTTGAAAGAGGCAGAGGAAGCTAGGAGGCTGGGATAAGGAGGGAGAGGATTCTACACATAGAAGACAACCAGTGAAGATGCCCAGAGTTGGGAGATGGAGTGTCTTGTTCCAACAAAAGGTACTCATAGAGTACATAGAGGGAAACAGACTATTAAGAATACTGTAAAGGTAGGAAGGGACCAGGTTGTGAAGGATTTTAAAAGCCAAACGGGATTTTATATCTGATCCTGGAGGTAACAGAAGCTACTGGGTAGGGAGAAGGGAGGTGGCACAGTCAGACCTGTGCTTTAGGAAGATCATTATGATAGCTGAGTAGAGGATGCACTGTAGCTTGGGGAGACTTGAAGCAGGGAGAACAACCAGCATGCTATTACAATAGTCCAGGCTTGAGGTGATAAGGTCAGGTTGGTGGACGTATTAGAGGACAGAAGGAAGCCTACACAAGAAGAAAGAATTGACAGGACATGGCAACAGATTGGATATGGAAAGGGAGAGAGAATGAGGAGTCAAGCATGGCACCTAGGTTTCCAGCCTGGATGACTAGGATTCAGCAGGATGAGAATGAGACTATGAAGAGACAGCAAGAGAAGTGAGGTTTTCACGTAAGAAATGGCAACTCTGAATCACAGATAAGGGAAGCAGGAGGTGTGGATCAGCCAGCCTTAGAACTCGTACCAGTTGGTTAAAGCCTGGACCATCTAAGGGTACCATGATGATAGAGTGCAAGGCATCAAGATTCCTGACCGAAGTGTCACACTCTCCTCAGTGCCTCAATCTCAATCACCTCACACAGCCACTCAGTTGTAAGATGTTTTGTAACACCAATGTTACTTGCCGCTACAGTGAGGTGTAAGACCAATAACACCGGCACACAGGAGGGCTGCCAGCACAGATTCTTTGATTTGCTTTTCTAAAGAAAAGCAACTTTAAGGGGTTAACAATCTTATTTTAATTAAACATACATATATCATTCACTTAGCTCAGAGGGAAAAGTCAGCACCCTGAACTTCAGAGCAAATACAAACAGAAATTACAAACAGAAAAAAATAACACAAATCAACAGACAGGCTTCTAACTGTCATAGTTGCCAGAAAGAGAAGCACCAACACCTGGGTTTTCAAAGCTGGGGCTCCTTAACAGCTACCCAGAGTCTCATCTGGCCAAATCACACAAACACTCTTCCAATGAGTGAGCCCCGCCAAAGCAAAATGATAACCACAGAGTATATATACACTTCTTCACAGTCAGCCCACAGGGGGTGTCACAACCATGTGACTCAAACTCATGTGACTTAGGCTTTTTTGTGATTTAAGCAGGTCATCAAAGACTCTTGATTCAAACAAAGGCAAGTCTCAATCAAAGGCACTTGATTACCTTAGTGCTGAGAAGAACTAGAACTCCAAAAGAAAAAAGAGCAAAACAAAAAGTCTCACTTTGCTTGCCATTACATGTTTTCATTAATACTTCCCCAACATAGTTTCAGAAAAACCTAGAAGACTTATATGAACTGATGCAAAGTGAAGTAAGAAGAACCAGGGGAACAATGTTCACAGGATCAGCAATATTGTAAAGATAATCAATAGTGAAAGACTTAGTAACTGATTAATGCAGTTGATCCACCACAATTCCAGAGGACTAGTGATGAAAAATGCTATCCACCTCTAGATTGAGAACTGATGGACTCAGAGTACAAATTAAAATGTATTTTTCTCTTTTTCAGAACATGTTTTGTATGATTTCATATGTATTATGCGTATTGTATTTCTTCTTTTCTCGATAGGCAGGGGTAGGGAGAGGCAGGGAAAGAATTTGGAACTGAAAATAAAATTGTTTAAAAAATTAATGCTTCCCCAACATTACTCTTCGATGTTGCTTTATCTCTATTCACACACAACCCTAGTTCAGGCCCTTAACACCTCTTATCTGGACTACTAGTACAACTCTGACTTGATCCTCCTTCCTCTAGTCCCCGCCCTCTCCAATTTCTGCTTCACATGACTGCCAAACTGATTTTCCTAAAGCATAAATCTGACCATGTCACTACCTTACTTGATAAACTCTAATAACTCCAAGATCAAATATAAACTCCCTTTTGGCATTTAAAGTGCTTTACAACCTGGTCCTACTTTTCCTTTTTAAACTTTTTTTTTCTTTTTTTATTGGACTTAATCACATGCACAAAAAACAAACTCTGTCAGAATACAAAGAACAGAAAGAAGGGTTGTATGAAACTGAACTGTTATGTATACGATTTTATACCAGTATATATAAAATAATACCATATATGATATAGGTGTATATGTGCATATATATACATATATACAGCAACAAGATAATAATAAAACTCCTCAATTTGTTTCCCTTTCTGTGCCTTTTCCTTCTGAGCATTAAAAAAAAAAGTTTTGCTGATGTTCTTTATTTTACATCTATAACCACTTCCATCGTCCCCTACTCCACTCCTTGAATAGAAGCCCTTCCTTGCTACTACAGACATGTATAGCCGTATTTGAACTTGCTTTCCATGCATAAACTGGCTACACTTCCCCACTCAATACTCTAAGGATATCCTTGAGGGGTCAGGGGAGTAATTTACAGCCATTGGCTCAAGTCCTCATTCCGGGCATGTTCTTCTGCTGTTAGCCACCAATGAATAGTGTCCCAGTTACATTGTTTAAATTAAATTAAATTTAATTTAAATTAAGCTTTTACAAAGGGATATTAACTCCACAGATATAATAAAAACAGAAGTACATCTCCCCCTCAGTATGTGGGTGCACACTCTCCCCTATATTACCTTGGTCCTTAGGGAGAGTGGGCTCAAACTACAGAGTATTGGTCCCATTAAGGTCACATCCAATAGTCAAATCAGCCAGCACCTACTATATGCCAAGCACTGTACTAAATACTTGGGATCCAAGGAAAGGCAAAAGATAGTCCCTGCTCTCAAGAAAGAGTTCACAGTCTAATGGGAAAGTCAATATACAAACAGCTATTTACAAACAAAATATGTACAGGATAAATTTGGATATAATCAACAGACAGAAGGCCTTAGCTGTAAGGGGGATTGTGAAAGGCTTGTTGTACAAGGTAGGATTTTAGCTGGGACTTAAAGGAAGCCAGGAGGCTGAGATGAGGAGGAAGAGAATTCAAGGCATGGAGGACATGTTGACAATGAAAATGCCCAGAATCAGAAGTATTTGGTGGGAGGAACAGCAAGAAAACAAATGTCACTGGATCATAGAGTACTTGGTGGGGATATAAAGTAGAAGAAAACTGGAAAGAGGAGGAAGCCAGGTTATGAAGTGCTTTGAATGCCAAATAGAGAATTTCATATATGACCATGGAGGTGACAGGGAGCCACTGAAGGTTATTGAATGGGAGGGTGACTTGGTTAGATTTGTGTTTTATGAATATCAGTTTGAAAGCAGAGTGGAGAATGAAGAGACTTGAGGCAGAGAGAACAACCAACAGACTATTGCATTAGTCCTTTGGTGAGGTAAGCAGAGTTTATACCAAGGTAGTAGGAGTGTCAGAGGAGAGAAAGGGATGTATGTGAGAGATGTTATGAAGGTGGAAGCAGAGTTTGGATTGACAGGACTTGACAACAGAGTTGGGGCATGACCATTGGATGATTTATCATAGCTCCTTTTTCACTGTCTTCCATCTACACTGAGCCAAACAAGTCATTCAGAACTTTGATCCTCACCATCTGATTTCCAGCAAATCCCAGCGTGGACTCCAGCTCCCAGATTTCTGGTGGTTCACTATGACCTTCAGATGCCCACAACATCATAGCTGCCTTTGATATGCCTTCACCTAAAGTAGGGAAGACCAAAGACAAAGAATGGAGGCCTGTACTCATAAGCCACATGTTGGTCTCATTTGAGGAGAGTCTAGGCTCTCCCTGTCCAGGAGTTTTTATAACATATCTCTCCTTGTAGGCAGCTAGCCTGGAAAAGAGGAAGTGCTAAAGCAAGGGATTCACTTTGGCTGGTTAGAGCCTTCTGGAAGTACTCCAGTCCTGGCTACCATGCCAATCAGCAGTCTTTCCATTACGTGTTTAGCACACTAGAACCAATTATAGAATGTCTATGCATATTCAAAGTTAGGAAGAAGGGCTCTTACATCATGTGGTTTTCTAGAAGCAGGCTCTCCAGCCTCTCCTACATGAGATCCATATACTTCCTCACCATTACTGCCCTCCAGATAGATAGATAGATAGATAGAGATATAAAGAGACAGAGATTTATAGAATATATATACGTACATATAAACATACATACACATATACTTATGTGTGTATATGTATATACTCCATATATATGTATATATACACAGATTGTTCTTGCTTTATGTAAATTCACATTACGTAAATTTGACTCCAAGTAAAGAATTCTGAAAGAAATTCTAATGCAAATTCAAATTTTTAAATTGTGCAGGATTTCATAATGTGCAACTGTCAGTTGGGAAAGGCTGCAGATATTGAAACAGCAAAGAAGTTCCCAGAGTTCCTGCAAAAAATAATGGATGAAGTCCCAACTTGCTTTAATGTAGACACAACTGGCCTATTTTATCATAGAAACCATCTTGAATCTACATCTCAGTGGAGGAAAAAACTATGCCAGTGCATAAAGCTTCAAAAAATAGTTACTCTTTTGCTTGAAGGAAATGCATCTGGGGTTTGCAAATTAAAACCTGTTCTTGCACACCACTTAGAAAATCCCAGAGCACTGGAAGGAATCAGCAAGGCAACACTACCTGTATATTATTTCACTAACCCTAAAGCAAAGATAATTCTTACCATCTTTGAACAATGGTTTATGCACTTCTTCCTTCCCGAAGTCAAAGCCAAGAAGTTTTGTAATGATGATGACATTCCTTTCAAGATTCTGCTTATTTTGGATAATGCCCTAGGTCATCCTCTCCATCTGGATGATTTTAATGAAAATATAAAAGTGGTCTACCTTCCCCCTAATACTAGAACTACATTTGCCCAGATGATCGCAGCTTTGGATGTGGATAAGAACATAACATTGTAACACTGAGAGATTTCTGGAATTCCTATAATATTTACCGTGCCATCCAGAATATTGCTAAGACGTGGGAAGATGTAACAGAAACATGCATGAGGAGAGTTTGGGGGGAAAAAGCATGCCCACAGTTCTTTCCCATGGATTTGACAAAGATGAACCGTTAGAAGTGAGTAATAAGACTGTAAAATTAACACAAGAATTGGAGCTAGAATTAGAATTATGTGGAAAAATTGATGAAGTTTCATGGAGAACTGTCAAATGAGGATCTAGCTGCAGCAGAGAAAGGGGAGCTTCAGAATCTGAGGTCAAACCAGTGAAACAATTGGCAGAGGCATTTCATCATCTGAGTGAATTTTGTTCTTATACTGAAAAGATGGATCCATATACTTCAAGATTTTTAAAAGTTCAAAGACTAGGTGAGAATAACATTGCTCACTATCATCAGATAGAGGAAAAAAAGAAAGACTCCCTCCAAACATCTCTCATTGGCTTCATAAAAAAAGTCACAAAGCCAACCACCGGTGATAAAGGCTAGGTGCAGTGGGTAGAGAAGAAGCAACATACTGCACACCTATGTTAACTTTACTACACAGTGCTGTGCATACTTTACAAATCAACCTTACCTGTCGTTTTATAATTCTGTTTGTTATCATGTTATCATTTTACATTTTATGACGTGTGTAAAGGTATTATTTTGTCTATGCCTTTGTTGTATAGGCTAAGTGAAGTAGGTAGATAGGGGCAAATTTGCATTACATAAAAATCACTTTACATAGAGGTCTGCAGAAAGGTCCATTTAGGTAAAGCAAGAACTGTTTGTATAGATAAGCAATACAAATCAGTATACTGGCCATCCACCTTATTTTTCCAGCATTATTGCACATTACTCCCCTCAATGCATGCTACGATCAGGGGCATGCTAGACTTAGTTGGAACTGAGTAGAACAGATTGTTAGTTTTGACTGTGATCATTTAAACCTCAGAAATTGGCAAATGTTACAAATCAGAGCTTTATTTATTGTTTTATTGATGGTCTAGACTTAAGAAAACTATGAAGAAAATGTTGACAATACAGATTAAACTTTAAAAATGTGTTAAAGCTTGCTTCCCCTCGCCTCCCAAAATCCAATTATTAAACACTTACTAGCATGTTCTTGGCTGTGGTTCAGGAAAAATGACCTTTTTTTCTATTGCTTACGAAGGACATTCAATCTCCTACTTCAGTGCCTTTGCATTGGTTATCCCTCATATCCAGAATGCATTCTCTCCCTAAGAACTCTTTGTTTCTCTTCAAGGCTTGCTTCAATAGCTATCTTCTAGATGAGGCCTTTCATAAACCTTTCTCCCAAAATCATCTTGTTTCTCTTTTATATATACACCTACTTATGTACAGTCGTTTCCTTCAGCAAGATGGTAACCTGCAAGATGGCAAAGTTTGTTCTTGCTTTTGTCTTCACATTGGCCAGCATATGATAGGCACTTAATAAATGCTTATTGATTGATAAATATCCCCTCTCTAAACAGAAGAGAGCTAGAGTTGGTGGCAAGGTAGAGTTCAGGTTGAAAGTCTGGGTCCCCAGGGACCAGATTGAATTCACATGTGGTATCAGCATCATCACATATTTTTCTCCTCCTTTCCCCTATTCACAAAAGAATAGATGTCCCTGCCTTTCCCTAAGGCTAACCTCCCTACTTGTATCCTTTAATCCATTTCTTTCTGCCTTATTGGGAGCTTTGCTCTCTCTCTCATGCATCTTCCCTTTCCCTCTCCACTGGTTCTTTTTTCTCTGTCCACAAACATAATGCAGTCTCTTCAATCCTTAAAAAAAAAAAAATTAAAAGGTTTCCCTTGCATTTTTTGTGTGCTATGACTTTCCTAATACCTCCACTTTTTCTTTTCTTTCTCTTTTGGAGGGGGGAAAGCAGGGTAATTGGGGTTAAGTGACTTGCCCAAGGTCACACAACTAGTAAGTGTGTCAAGTGTGTGAGGGCAGATTTGAACTCAGGTCCTCCTAACTCTAGGGCTGGTGTGCTACTCACTGTGCCGCCTAGCTGCCCCCTACTTTTTTACCACCCACTCTTTAACCTCTGATTTTCTGGCCTCTAGTCTTCCCCACTCTATAGTAATGAAATAGATATCTCAAATCTCCTGTAACCTAATCACCAAATCCAGTGGATAATTTTCAGTCTTCATCTTACTTTAGTACTCTATAGCTTTTGATACTGTTGACCACTCCCTTACTGAATATTCTCTCTTCCCTTGACTTCAGACCCCTACAGTCTCCTGGTTCTTCTCCAACCACTCCTTTTGCTTTTCTTATCCTCTACTTTGCTCCTTAATGTAGATGTTTCTTAAGGATTATCTTGTCAAAACTCTTTTCTCTCTCACTTTTGTCTTAATGCCAAATTATGAAAATTTGGAATATAAAAGCCAGGACAAGGACACGTGGAACTTATAGCAAGAAAGTAAAGCAAGCCAGCTTATTGAGAGGATATATTCACATATTGAGAGGATATCACTGGGAGAATGACGGAAACAGGTTGCTGGGGCCGTGGTGGAATTGGGCACCTTCTTAGCAAATCTGTGAAGTCTGGTGAGTTTTTATAGGATTCTTACCTGTGTCTAGCAGGACCAAGCATTGGGGTCAGGGAGGAAGATACCTGGACATGGGGACTGGTGCTGATTCACGATAGTGGGATGGAAGAAAGATTCCTGGGAATTAGAGAATCCTTGATACTAAAACTCCCCATCATCAGGAAAAAGGTACAGTATTTACATCATTACTTCTGGTCTTGCTAAGACTGGGTGACAGTTTCCCTATATGGGTTTTTTGAGCTTCCTCTGTGCTTCTTTGTAAGCAGTTTGAGGAAGCTACTGCATTTCTTACAACTCTCTTCCTTAGTCATCCCATTTACTCCCACAACCTCAACTACCACCTCTATGCAGATGACTCACAATTCTCTACCTCCAGATTAGACTTCTTCAGAACTACAGATTCATATATCTACTTAGACATTACACTTGAAACTAAAACCAAACACACACAAAGCCATTGTTTTTTCCTTTCTCCCTAAAGCACTACTCCTACTCACTTCACTATCTGGGACCATGACACCATTCAACCAGACTCCCAAGTTCCTAATTTTGTGATTATTTGTGACTTTCGCTCTCCTTCAGCATTCACAGGTAACCAATTATCACATTCTGTTGATTCTAATATCCCTCTTCTCTATTCCCACTGACACCCTCACTATCCTGGAACGTGCACACGGGCACAGACACACACACACACACACACACACACACACACACACACACGCTGAAAAATCTGCATTGTTTCCATTTTGGCAGCCAGGAAGAGCAATGCATAGAGTGCTAGACTTCGAGTCAGAAAGACTTGAGTTAAAATCCTTCCTCAGACTAGTTCTGTGACTCGCTTAGCCTCAGTTATTTATCTGTAAAATAGGGATATTAATAGCACCAATCTCGCAGGACTGATGTGAGGACCAAATGAGATAAAATATGCACAGTGCTTTGTAAACTTTATTGTACTATGTATAAATGATAGTTATTATTCCTATTTACTAGGTCAATGTCAATGTCAAACTCCTTCACATTGTATATATTCAAGATCTCAATCCGGACACGGCATACCTTTCTAGCCTTTGCTTTCTCTACACTCCAGCCTAACTGGGCAATTCTGCACCCAGAACACCAGCTGCCCTTTTCTACAGCCGTACTGTTTGCTCACCCTACCCTTATGCCTGAAGAGCTCTCTCTTCTACCGTTTTCCCACCTCCCATCTCCACCAAGTGAATTCTTGCCTAGTTTTTCAAAGTCCCACCTCCTTTGGAAAGCCTTCTCTGGTCACTCTTGGTGATAACCTTCCCCTTCAGAATTCATATAGCATTTTGCCTTGTGGATCTCTGACACAAGTCATGTAAATAAGTATGTGTCACAGTTATTTTGTTTGTCTCTTATCCCCTTTTAAACCATAATCTTCCTGAGGACTCATTAAATTCTTAATAGAGAAATTTCTTGAATAAATTTGTCGAATCAAAATGCGTTATCCCACAAGGTGGCGCGCTAGCATCACTAAGATGAGGACGGGAGGAGGCCTTGCAATCTATTTCTGATATAACAGGGTTATTTTCGTAGCTGGAGGTGGGTGGGAGGACCAGGAATACAGTAAGGAGAGAGGGAATTAAGTAATATACAAACTTATCTTGTAATTACCCATTTCTACTACCTGGAGAAAGGAAAATACAAAGGAGGAACCACACTTTCCAGGAAACTTTCCCAGGCTAATCTTAACTCAACAAACATTTCATTGGAACAACCACTTATTAGAGCCTACTCTGCCTGTCGGAAATCTTGTGTTACTTGCCTAACATACAGAATAAAGGAATGAAAAGCCATTTATTAATATGTTACTAGGTGTCAAGTACATTACTGAGTACTGGAATGGAAACACAAAGACAAGGACAGGTCCTGTTCTCAAAGAGCGTGTGTTCTAACATGAGGAGGAAAAGGGGAAGATGATTTAAGTTTAGAAAGTTACAAGGATGGTGAGTAGAGTCATGAGGAGTGGACTGACCTACCCTTTCCTGGGAAGGGTGGGGAAGGGAGAAAGAATTGGGCTTAGGCACCATCCCTTCCAACTTCTACCTCTTCCATAGCTTAAGACTTGGAGATAAAAATGCCCTCTAGAAGCTTAGCTTCTCTAGGAAACTTCACCTCTTTCCTTCCCGAATCTTTCTTATGAAAAGATCTCTAACTCTGTTAAGCACTATTCTTTTTCTTAGTAAAAAGTTCTTAACCTGAGGCCATAAACTTGTTTACATTTTTAATAACTATATTTGTTTATAATTCATTTCCTTTGTAACTATATGTATTTAATATATTTTAAAATTTTATTCTAAGAAGGAAAAGGTACATGTTGTTTTTCAGCCATGTCCAACTCTTTATGACCTCATTTGGAGTTTTCTTGGTAAAGATGCTAGCATGGTTTGCCATTTCCTTCTGCGGCTCATTTTACAGATGAGGAAACTGAGGCAAACTGGGGTAAATGACTCGCCCAGGGTCACACAGCTAGTAAGGATATGAGGCCAGTTTTGAACTCAGGAATCTGAATCTTCCTGACCCCAGGGCCCTGTACTCTATTCACTGTACCACCTAGCTGCCCCAAAGCTAGGTTTCACCAAACTGTCAAAGGGGTCTATGACACACACACACAAAAAAAAAGGTTAAGAACTCCAGCAGAGTCCAACTAGAGGCAACCTCCTTAGGATTACTACAATGCACCACTCCTTTTCATCTAAGTTTTCTTTTGCAACACAAACAATGAGTTTGCTTATTATCCTTCTTCTAGACGGTAAGCTTCATAGGGGACAGGGATTAGATAAAGCTTAGACAAAGTTTGGTCACTTCTCCCATAATGTTCTGCTTAAGTAGCATGGTGTGATGGAAAGCGTGCCAGGACCATCTCAGTCCCAGATGGCACTTCTAGCTGCGTAGCTTGGGGTTATGTTACTTAACCTTTCAAGTTTTTGTTTCCTCATCTGTAAAATGGGGATGATAAAGTTGCCCTGCTTACCTCCATGTGCTTGTTGTAAGGAAAACCAAGGAGTTACATAAATGAGTTGTAATAAATGGTCAATTAGTATTTGTGTTGAATTGAAAGAGAGAAGTCCACCATCACTAACCCCAGAGCATACAGAAAAGCCAGTTAACTCCATTTGTTCCACAATCATTTATTAAGTAATTATGATGTGCCAGGCACTGTGCTGTAGACTCAGACACAAAACCAAAATGGTTCCTGTCTTCAAGGAGTTTATATTCTTGAGTGTAGGAGGTTGGTGTGAAAGAGGAATAACATGTATATACACATAGATATGTGTGTGTGTATGTATATGTGTGTGTGTGTGTGTGTGTGTGAGACAGACACACAGAAAGACAGAGACAGAGACAGAGACAGAGAGATTTCAGGAGATCACATCAGAAACAAATTAGAGAGAGGAAGAAAATACATTTCCCAATTATATATATAGGAGGAATTCATGATCAGAGAAGGAATTAAGAGGATTGCTTACATAAAACTTAAAGGTTTTTGCACAAGATCAACAGATATATGTATATGTGTATATGCCCGTATGTATACATATATAAACACATATATATGGTATATACACACATGTATACAAATATATACAGCATAAAATTTCCTACTTTTCTCATATGTTTTACCATCTTTGGCTTCTTTCTCAGCTGCATTTACCCAATGACACACACAAATCAGGAACACAATGAATGGCCATGTTATCTTAGAGAAACCAGTTTCTTTTAGGACAAAAAACAAGGCAAAAAGTAAAACAAACTCCTAAAGACAGAGGTGGGGAGAGCAAGCTTATCTTTCCCCTTGAGAGACTGAGAGAATTGAATGGGAGCAAAGGATGGAAGAACGATAAGTAGCCCCATAACAAGAGCACAGAGGTACAGGACTTCATATCGACTGTTTGGTTTCTGCCTAGGCCAAGTCATTCACTCACTCATTCAGCCATTCATTCAGTTTTTTGTTTTTTATTAAGCACTTACTATGTGACAGATACTGGGCTAAGTACTGAAGATACAAAGAAAGGCAAAAACAAGGTTCCTGCCTTAAGAAACTCACATTATACTGGGGAAGACAACATGTAAATAATTCAGTATATACAAGATATATAAAGGAGGTAGAAAGTGATCTCAGAAGGAAGGCCCAAGTAGTGAGGACAACAAGGAAAGTCCTCTTGAAAAGCTTGGGGTATGGGCTGGGAAGGAGGCCATATGGGAAGGAGGCCATAGGATCCAAGAGGCAGAGATGGGAAAGGAGGACGTTCCAGGCATGGGGGACAGCCTGTGGAAAGACAGGAAGTAGGGAAATGAAGCATTCTATGTGAGGAACAGCACTAATGTCAGTGTAGTTGAATTGTGAGGTACAGGGAGGGGTGGTAGGGGTGAGGGTGGGAGTGGGAGTGGGAGTGGGAGAGGAGGAAATAAAGTATAAGAATACTGGAAAGGTGGGAAAGGAAACAGAGGAGGTTTTATTGATGTTGGAGGTAATAAAGAGTTACTGCAGTTAATTAAGTAGAAGAGTGACATCATCACACCTAGCATTAATATAGCACTTTAAGATTTTCAAAGCATTTTACCTATTTTATCTTATTTGATGAGATTGTACTTTAGGAAAATCACTTCAGCAGCGGAGTGGAAGATGGATTGAAGTGAGGAGAGGCTTGAGAAAGAAAAGCTATTGCAACCAGAAAACTGTTGGAATAGTACAGGCCTGAGGTGTGAGGCTGTATAAGTGCAGGGTGGTGGCTGTATAAGTGCAGATAAGGAGACATAAACAAAACATGTGAAGGTAGAAACAAGACTTGACAATAGATTGGATCTGTCCATGGAGTGCTAGTGAGGAGATGACACCAAGATTTCAAGCCTGGATGACTGGGAGAATGGTAATGCCCTTGTCAGTAATAGAAGCATTGGGGAAAGGGAAGATTTTCTGGGTGGGTAGAGGGTATATGGGGAAGACAGTGAGCTCTGGTTTGATGTCATAGGTGGAGGGAGGGGCTACTATATGAGACTTGAGGAGAGAAGAGAAGGTTTGGAATATCCTTTGCTGGAGAGTCAATTAGGGAACAGTAAAAAGGATTGTCTTGATGCAACAAGGGCCCAGTTGAGAGCAGATAATATAAATTTTCAGTGGAGCCAGTCATCAAAGTCACATGACCTCTTTCAGATCTCTTGAGCAGCATGTGAGTAGAGGAGGTAGATGGTAAGAGTAAGTCAGAGTTAGGGTTTGGCAAGGCCTGAATGGCAAAAAGGGAACAAAGAATTTGGGAGCAGAGGACAGATCAGAGCAGAACTGGCTCACCAACAGGTTGAAATGAGAAAGATTCTTAATGCTTTTGGTCAGGTTCTGGATTCCAAGGTTCACTAAGAGGAAGCACAATGCACACCAAATCAGTCAGCAGAAAAAAAAAAAAGCCAATCAAGACAGCTTTATTGAGGAGAAATACTCACAAGAAAGGTCTGTCAGGCAAGATGGAACCAGCTCTATAGAAAGCCACAAGTGACTGCACCAAAACCAGTAAAATCTAATGGGTTTTTTTAGGGCTATTATCTGGGTGAAAAAGGACTAAGAATTGGGGAGAGATAGCAGGGAACCTGGACCTGAGGACTGGTACTGATCCATCCTGGTTGGAAATGCCTGGGGAATTAGGGCCAGTTAACTCTGTAATCTAGACTCTCTATTGGCTGGGAAAAGGGTCTTTCAAGTCATTAGCCTTGACTTAGGAGATTTGAGTTTCCCCAAGAGCTTCTTTGTTTATGGGGTGAAGAGGTGATAGTATAACTAACACAAAGGTGATGGTCTGTCAAAAAAAAAAGATTGGAGAGACTGCAGGTGCTGGTGAGAATGAAAATTAAATTTGGGATCACAGAAGATAAAATAGGCAACTTTGAGCACATAAAATTTTAAAAGTTTTCTGCACAAACAAAACCAATACAGCTAAAATTAGAAGAGAAACAGTTAACTGGGAAAAAAAATCTTTGCAGCAAGTATCTCTAATAAAGATCTCATTTGCAAGATGCATAACAAATTTATTCTAACTTAGAAGAATAAGAGCCATTCCCTAATTTATCAATGGACAAAAGACATAAACAGCAGTTTTTAAAGAATAAATCCAAGCTTTCAAAAGCAATGTGAAAAAATCCTCCAAATCACTAACTAGAGAAATTCAAATCAAAGCAAAATTGAAGTTCTATTTCATACCCACCAGATTGGCAAAGATGACAAAACAGGCAAATGACAAATATTGGAGGTGCTACAGGAAAATGGACATAGTAACACAGTGTTGGTGGAACTGTGAACTGGTCTGGTCAATCCAGAAAGCAAATTGGAACCATGCCCAAACTATGACTATTGACTCAATGATACTACTGGGCCTATAACCCAAAGAGATCAAAGAAAGAGGGAAAAGAAAAAAAGGAAAGAGGAAAAAGACTCATCTGTAAAAAATATTTATAGCAGTTCTTTTTGTAGTACCAAACAACTAGAAAATAAGAGAAATGTCCATCAATTGAGGAATGGCTTAAACAATATTTATTAAGCTCCTACTAGGTGCAAGGCACTATGCCAACACTGAACTAATTACAATAAATGAAACAGTAATAAATAATGGTTATGAATGCAATGGAATATTATTATACAATAAAGAAGATGAAAGGAATGGGTTCAGAGAAATCTGAGAAGGCTTCTACCAACTAATGAAGTATACAGAAACAGGAGAGCAATTTACACAATGACAACTTCGTAAAGACAAATCATTTTGAATGACTCAAGAACTTTGATCAAAGTAATGATGAACCAATGTTGAGGTCAGTTTCATCATATGTAATGTTCGTGTTCAGGTCTTACTCTCTCAAGGCCAAGCAGAGTTCTCATATACTCTGGTCTCTTCACTGCCATCACTGGGGACCCCACAGATTTTATTCGCCCCATTGTTAGAGGCAAATGACTTATTCCCCAGTTCCATTTAAACACTAAACATTAATTAGTTTTTACGAAATGGTATTTGCTTAGCTAGAGCAAACATAGAAACATTTCTCTCAACACCACCAGGGCATATTCTCTTCCATACCACCTTGGTCTCTAGGGTAGAGTAGGCTCAATTTAATTTGGTTCCTACATAGCATTAGCCCCACCAAATTCATGTCTAAAGGCAGCATCCCTGATAGATGAGTTCTCTTAGCTTTCCCCTGGAAGGAGACCAGAAATCCTCCAGAAGATCTTGGGACATTGATGCTGGGCTGCCTGCAATACTTGGCCTTGGCTCTGACTCTCAGCTTTCCCTCCCAACCTTTTAAAATTCTGAGAATCAGAAACCATTTCCTTCATTTGATATCATGAGCAAGAATGTTGCTGAGATCTCTCAGAATCAAATGAAGCAGAGACCCTAGCTGAGGATGATAGGTCTGTTCAAATGTCTCCACAGCCACTCACAGAGTCTCCTCTTTAACATGTAGTTAGCTGACCAGAACCACACTCCAGTCTGTCTTTCCAGGGCACTTCCCTTAGAAAATTATTACAATTCTTCTAGAAGAAAGGTTTGCAGGTTTTCTAAATGCTAAGCAAATATCATTTCATAATGACTAATTAATGTTCAGTGGTTAAATGGAACTGGGGAATAAGTTACTTGCCTCTAACAATGGGGGTAACAAAACCCGTGGGGTTCCCAGGGATGGCAATGAAGACACCAAAGTATGTGAGAACTCTAGTCTTGAGAGAGATGCTGTCCCAGGCTTTCTGCATGTATGCCAGACCCTGTCACATGGAGAATGAGAGTAATGAACCAGATAAGCTCGTAGGTCCCTTGAGTTCTAGTTCTGATAGCTGGTATAGGGGTTAAGATCTGCACCAGTGAAGGGAGTAGCCACAATAAAGAGATCATAAATCCTCAGAGTAATTACTTAGAAGATCAGAGTCATTCAAATCTGTGTACGTTACCCCAGCCATTTCTGAGAAGCAGAAATGCATCTTGGGAGGCAGAACAAAGACAGAACATTTATATATTCTAATTGGGAATGAGCCCTCAAGGACTCTTCACTTCCCATAATCAAGAGTAAAGTATGTGGCCTCACTTACCTTTGACCCCAGAGTCAAACTGCAACTCAAATAACAAATAATTATTTCTGTCTCACATTTCCTTCTCATAAACAGGGACTCTTATTCCAGAGTGTACATTTAGAGATCTAGGGATTACTACCCTGCAGAGGCCCTCCTCTCTAATGAGGGGCCAGAGCAGCACCAGACACGCCCAACAGGCAAGGAGGCATCCTTTGGAGGATCAGAAGCATTCTTCTGGCTACAATGGTCTGAGCCCTTACACAGTGGCCAAGGGCCTGGCATCATAATTACAATTTACCTTTACATAGTACTCAAAAGCCTGCAAAGTATATTATAGACATTTTGTCATTTGAGCCCCTCAATCACAGTAGTGCTGTAGCATTGCAAGTATTACAATGATGATGATGATTTTTTATATGAGGAAACTAAAGCTCAGAGAGGGTGGGGAACCTGTGGCCTCGAGGCCACATGTGATCCTCTAGGTCCTCAAGTGCAGCCCTTGGAGACCCATCCAGTCAAGGGTATTGCGGAGTTAGTAGTGGAGTACTAGCTAGTCAAAAGAGCACTGTCTCTGTTCTCAGAAGACACGGGTTCAAATTCTTCTCCTTTGTATTCTGGGAAAAATCACTTTAAGTTCCCTGGGTCCCCATAAAAAGCGGAGGACTGGCCTAAATGACCTCTAAAGCCCTCTCCAGTTCTCAATCTGGGGCCAAAGCTGGGTGGCCCAGTGGATAAAGTGCGAGACTCAAAATTGGGAAGATCTAAGTTCAAAGACAGCCTCAGACACTCACTGGCTACATGACCGTGGGCAAGTCCCTAATCTTCCCTTAGGCCCAGTCACCTCAACTGTAAAATGGACATGATAACCCTTACTTCCCAGGGTTGTTGTAAGGATCAAACGAGATGAATAATTTTCATGCACTTTACATGTACATACTAGCTGTCTTCTAGCCCTAGCAAATATCGGGGGCAGTACTGGAAACCAACTCTTCAATAAATCAGCCACATTTATAAAGTGCCTTCTATGTGCCAAGTCTTATAGTAGGCATTAGGAATGTGAAACCAAAAATGAAAGTCTCCACCTTCAAGGAGGTCCCGTTTTGGGGAGATAAACAACACGTCAATAACGCATAAATAAACACATACAAAATATACATGGAGCAGGAGTAGATTGGGGCACTCCTCTTGGAGGTGGGTATGCACTCTGGCCCATTTCTGGGAAGGAAATATTCCTTGTTAAAAAGCACGTGTGACCCAGGAGCTTCTGGTTAGTCCTTTGGTCCCTGCTACAGGAGGACTGGTTGTGTCAAAAATGATAAGCTATGAGCGAGGGATACTGGGACTTGGAGCCAAGGTCCTACAGCAAGATACACGGACAGACCAAAGATCTACTGCTGGGTTGCACACTTCCTAGAGTAAGCTGGCAGAGCACATGGCCATCTCCACGTGAAGGGCTGCCATACACTCCAGCTACAGATAAGTAAGTGCAAAGTAATTGGGGTAGGGAAGGACACTAGCAGCTGGTGGGGTGGGGGGTCAGGAAAGGCATCATGAAGGGGGACCTGAACGTAGCCTGGGAGGAAGCCAAGCATTCTAAGAGGTGAAAGTAAAGTAGGAGCACGTTTCAGGCCTAGCCCTTATTGACTTCTCATGCTACTGGGAAATCATCCCAAACAATAGGAGTTTCCAGGTAGCAGGCAGCTAGGTGAAGAAGTGTATAGATTGCTGAGTCTGGTATCAGGAATCCAGAGTTCAAATCTCACCTCAGACACTTAATAGCGGTGTGACCCTGTGTAAGTCACTTAACCTCTGTCTGCCTCAGTTTTCTTGACTGTAATGGTACCTACCTCCCAGAGTTGTTGTGGGGATCAAATGAGATAATATTTGTAAAACACTTAGCACAGTAGCTGGCACATAGTAGGCATTTGATTGGTGTTTGCTTCCTTCCAGATGGACACCTTTTCTTTCTTTTTAATATTTCTTATGTCCTTTGTTTTTACATCACGATTTCTAGGAAGAAAAATCCTTCCCTCCACAACCACCCCCAGGATTGAACCCTCCCTTTTGTTTGTTTGTTGTTGTTGTTTTAAAGTCTTTAAACAAAAACCCAAGATAATAAGTGACCTCATCTAACCATGTACATAATATTCTGACCCCCATCTCTCTTCTGTGGGAAGAGATATATCTGTTCTCACAGATCTTCATGGCTTGTTTTTTTCACAATTTCTCGGTGTTTGACTTCTCAAATAGGTTCATTTCTGTAATTTTTATTTAAATTCAGTACATAAGAGATTATAATGACTTTGACTTGTAGTTAATGAGACCTTAGTT
This sequence comes from Phalanger gymnotis, assembly GCA_028646595.1. Taxonomy (NCBI): domain Eukaryota; kingdom Metazoa; phylum Chordata; class Mammalia; order Diprotodontia; family Phalangeridae; genus Phalanger; species Phalanger gymnotis. Next base: position 195,292,085 of record CM053626.1, on the reverse strand, counting down.
TTCTCATCTGTGAAATAAAAGGCTTGGACTAGATGAGATCTGAGGTGCTCTCTGGTTTTAGCATTCCGCCATTCTATTGCTTTCCTATTCAGTACAGATCCCTAATGAAATATTCATCCTAAAGAAAGAAAACAATGGATAAAAGGAACTCAGACTATGATGCTATTAGAAGTGACTTGCTACAGTCAGTGACTGTTTCCCTCCTTTTTCAGATTTGTTGTTTTCCCGTACCATTCCTGGATATTAGATGATAGCACCTTAGCTGGCAGCAGCCCTGGGTGCCCCTCACATTGAGGAGTGTATGAAGGAATATCCTTCTTTAATATTTTTCCCTCCTTGGATTTCTATGATACTGTGTCTCATATATTCCCCCCATCTCTCTGATTTCTCCTTCCCAATTTCACTTGCTACTCTTCCTTCACCTCCTCCTATATGCTAGCTTTTGCCCTTTTCTTATCCACTATTATGGCTTTAATTATCAAGTCTACACAGATGACTTTCAGGTCCACACCTTCGATCTTGACCTTTCCAGTGAATACCATCCCCACATTTCCAGATGTCTTGCTGGCTATCTATACTCAAAAGATCCATCTTTAAAGGGAAGCAGAAAGGTAGGAGATAATTTTTACAGCCAGTGTCTCTTATAAAGGCCTCATTTCTAAAATATACAGAGAACTGAGTCAAATGTATAAGAACACAAGTCATTCCCTAATTGATAAATGGTCAAAGGATATGAAGAGGCAGTTTTTAGATGAAGAAATTAAAGCTATCTATGGTTATATGAAAAAATGCTTTAAATCATATTGATTAAAGAAATGAAAATTAAAACAACTCTGAGGTACCACCTCACACCTATCAGATTGACTAATATGACAAAAAGGAAAATTATAAATGTTAGAAAATGTGGGAAAATTGGAACACTAATATATTGTTAGTGGAGTTGTGAATGATCCAACCATTCTGGAGAACAATTTGGAACTATGCTCAAAGGGCTATAAAACCCTTTGAGGGTATACACACATACCCTTTGATGCAGCAATACCATTTCTACGTCTGTATCCCAAAGAGATCATAAAAATGGGGAAAGGACCCACATATGCAAAAATATTTATAGCAGCTTTTTCTGTGGTGGCAAAGAATTGGAAATTAAAGGGATGCCCATCAGTTGGGGAATGGTTGAACAAGTTGTGGTATATGAATGTAATGGAATACTGTTGCTCTATAAGAAATGATGAGCAGGTAGACTTCAGAAAAACCTGGAAAGACTTACATGACCTGATTCTGAGTGAAGTAAGCAGCACCAGGAGAACACTGTATACAGTAACAGCAACATTGTGTGATGACCAACTTTGATAGACTTAGTTCTTCTCAGCAATGCAATAATCTAAGACTTCCAAAAGACTCATGATAGAAAGTGCTATCCACATCCAGAGAAAGACCTATGGAGTCTGAATGCATATTGAAGCGTACTATTTTCTATCTTTTTTGTTTTTATTTTTTTCTTTCTCATGGTTCTCCCCTTTTGTTCTGATTTTTCTTTCACAACATGACTAATGTGGAAATATGTTTAATATGATTATACATGTATAGCCATCAGATTGCATGCCATCTTAGGGAGGGGAGAAGGGAGGAAGGGGGAAAATTTGGAACTCAAAATCTTATAAAAGTGAATGTAGAAAACTAAAAATAAAATAGAAAAAAAAGAAAGATCCACTTTCAACTCAATATAGAAGCTAAACTTATTATTTCCCCCCTGAAACCTGGCCTTTCTCCTAACTTCTCTATTTCTCTTGATGATTTCACCATCCTTGTAGTCACGTAGGCTTAAAAACCTCAATGCCATATTTGACTCTTCTATTTCAACCTCGATATCCAGTCAAGTGTCAAGTCTGGTTGGTCCTGTCTCTACAATTTCTCTTCAATCTGTCTTCTCATTTCTATTTCCACTGGAACCACTTTAATCTATTCCCTAAACCTCTCTCATCTGGCCTAGAATAAAAGCCCGTTAACTGGTTTTCCTGCTTCCAGTCTCTCCCTATCTCCAATTCTTTTTTTTTTCCATAGAGGTCCTTTGTTAGCAGAATTACATCTTCAGTAAACAGTCTGATAAATCTAGTTCCCACTGTAGATCTCCAATATGCACATAATAATTCATTAAATTGCCAATATCAAAAATGACCATCTCCCAACAAATGGCACTAGACAACTTATCTTTTCAATAAACAAAGCTCTGACCCAACAGGTAGCTCCTGACCGGGCCTTTGATCGGCCAGAAGCCAGCCACACATAATCTGGTTTAGCCATCTCCTGATTATGAGCATGGAAAGCTTGCAAATGGCATTATGGCTTATCTCATTCCATCTTCACAACAACCCTGGGAGGGAGGAGCTGTCTTTATTTCTATTTTATATAAGAGATTCAGAGAAGTTAGTTGACTTGCTCAGAGTCACAAAAATAGCTAGGGTTTGAGGCACACTTCTTGTAACAAATAGGCATAGTGGAGCAAAGCAAATCCCCATACTGGCCATGTTGAGACATGTGTATCTCATTCTGCATCCTGGGTCTATCACCTCTCTGTTAAGAAGTAGGGCATCATGCTTCATCCTTGGTCCTCTGGATCCATAGTTGGTTGTCAGATTCATTGATCAGAGTTCTTCAAAGTCGTCCTTGGACCTCTCTTATACATTTATTATATTATAACATGTAGGTGAATATATAGTGCACCTAAATGATAGGTATGTATATGTATATAGGTACACTTTTTTTCTTCACTCACTCTGCCCTAGATAGGCAGGCTCATTTTTTCGTCTTTGTATTCCCAATAAATTGTACCTCCTATACTGTAGTATACTCTTAACAGAGTTTTGTTAGGAAATCCCTTAAGAGCAGGGACTATTTCATTTCTTTCTTTGTATCCCTAGCACCTTGCAGAGTGCCTGGAAAACAGCTGGTACTTAATAAATGCTTGTTGATTGATTAATATTAGTTTCCCTAGCCTCAGCTGCCAACCAGATCTACATTAGCCAATGCCTTATACATCTTCACAGGCTGTTCATTGCCCTGGGGGAAACACTCTGTAGGTGAAGAGGTGTAACATTTATAATGGAGCTTAGGACCACATTTTCAGTGCTTTCTTGTGACCAGCTCACTGACCCCCTATCATATAGACTTAATATCCTTGTCTTGCACAGTGATAGCATTGAGCTAATGCAACACTTCTTTCTATGTCTCTTGGCCTCTACTGAACCAGATCTGAATGTCCTTTGTTCTGCGATTTCTTTCTTTTTATCCAGGGTAATATCACTGTTACTCAGTGAGTGTCACAGTCTCATTTCTTCTTTTCCCAATCCACCCACAGGAAGACTTTGAACTTTCACCTCTGAAGATACTTATTGAATTCTTATTATTTGGTTCTTTTTCATTGCAATATTTTTTTCTTGGAAAGGCATCTGACACAGCCAGTGGGACCATGGGTTGATCACTTATCCTGTCTACAAGATAATAAATGGCAGAAGAGTTGCTGATTTGAAATCACATGTCCAGTTTTTTTTTTCTTAAATTGTCTTTAGTTTCATTGGACCTTGCCTTCCTTATCTGAATAATCTGACTTTTGGAATAGTTTCTCTCTTGACCTCAGCTCTAGAGATTTCCTGATTGTTGCAGAGTAGCTGGAAAGGATCTCAGAGGCCATTTAGCTCAACCTACTTATAAAAAAAGATTTTCTCTACTCCATCTTCTGAACAAGTCAACACTGAGCCTCTGCTTGAAGACCTGAGGAGGGAATGACCTTCTGAGGCAACTCCTGCCCAAATGAGAGAGAAAAAAGTTCAAAAAAAGTTCCCTAACTTTATATTATTAGGGGTAAAGAAGGGGAAGTATATTTTCTCTAGATTAGGGTGGGCAAAGGGTAGGGGTAACAGGAAGGAGACATGAATTAGGGAGGAAGAAGGTCATTGTTATTAATATCCAGGATGAATTTACAAAATTGGTGACTTCCAAGCAAATACTCACTTGTCACTACTGTTCACATATTTGGGCCACTCCTGCTCAAGGACAAGCAACAGTTCCAAAAGAACTTAGGAAAATGGCCTCGGTACATTCCAGAAAAGTATTGTCCTGCCTGTATCAAAGAAACACAGGTCACAGAATCTTAGAATTGTCAATCAGTCATTCAACAGACATTTTATTTTTTAACACTAATTTTAAATTTTAATTTAATTTTTCAATTAATACACATTTATTTTCTTTCCTTCTCACCCACCCCCATTGGAAGAAAAAGGAAAACAAAACTCTTGGAATAAATGTGTTTAGACAAGCAAAACAAATTTTCATATTGTCCATATTCAATAATGTTCTTTCTGATCTGCTTCTTGACTCTATCATGGATAACAAAATTATCATCTGTCCTCTGGAATCATGGTTGGTCATTGAATTGATTAGAGTTCTTAAGCCTTTCAAAGTCAATAAGCACTAGGCAGCTAGGTGGCAAAGTAGATACAGTACTGTAACAACGATGTTACTTGCAGCTACTGTGGCTGTGTAGGGCCAATAACACCAGCACACAGGAGGGCTGTTGCGCAGGTTCTTTGATGTGCTTTTCTAAGGAAAGCAACTTGAAGGGGTTTATAATCTCACTTTAATTATACATATATCATTCACTTAGTTCAGAGGAGAAAGTCAGCACTCTGAACTTCAGAACAAATACAAATAGTAATTACAGAGAAAATATAAACAGATCAACAGACAAGCTTCTGTCTGACCATAGCAATACATACATAGTTACCAGAGAAAGAAGCACCAAAGTCAGGGGGTGGAGGGGGGCTCCTTAACAGCTATCCAGAGTCTCCACATCAACACTCTTCCAATGAGTGTACCCCCAAACAAAACGCTAACCTCAGAGTATATATACACTTCTTCAGGGTCAGAGGGCATCACAACCATGCAACTTGAACCCATGTGACCTAGGCCCTTCCCATGACTTAAGCAGGTCATCAAAGACTCCAGATTCAGTCAAAGACTCTTGATTGAAACAAAGTCAAGACTGAAAGGCATTTGATTACCTTAGTGCTGAGAAGCACTTCAAAACAAAAAATAGCAAAAAGTCCCACCCTGCTTGCCATAACAAGTACCAGGTCTGGAGTCAAGAAGACTCATCTTCTTGAGGTCAAATCTGGCATCAGACACTAGCTGTGTGACCCTGGGCAACTTACTGAACCCTATTTGCCTCAGTTTCATCATCTGTAAAATGAGCTGGAGAAGGAAATAGCAAACCATTCCAGTATCTTTGCCAAGTAAACACCAAATGGGCTCACAAAGAGTATGCAACTGAAAACAACTGAATAATCACAAGCATTAAACACCTACAATGTGCAAGGTATTCTACTAGACATGGGAAGGAATCTCAAAGGCCAGCTGGTCTGATCTGTACCTAAGTTCACATCCCTTACACAATATTCCTGATGAGTGGCCATTAAGCCCTCACTTGAAGATTTCCAGGGATGCTAAATCCATTAAAGAAGGAAGCCCCTTCCACTTTGGGACAGTTCTAATTCATAGGATAGCTAGATTTAGAGCATATTGGAGGTCATCTTGTCCAAACCTCTCTTTTGAAACAGGACCAGAAAGATGAAATGCCTTGACTGTACAGGGAGTCGTTGGCAGTCAGAATTCAAACCTGGATTCTATGGCTCCAAATCCAGAAGCTTTATATCACACTATGTTGCTTTCTCATTTAGGAAATCTTTCCTTATATCAAACCTAATTTGCATCTCTGAAGCTTCTACCCATTCCTTCTAGATCTGCTCTCTGGTACCAAGTAAAATAAGTTTAATCCTTGATGCACATGACAGCTCTTCAAATGCTTGAAGACAGTTATATCATGTCCCCTCCAAATTTCTCTTCTTCATGCTAATCCTCCTTTGTTCTGTCAACTGATCCTCCTAGTTACCAGTCCTTTGACCTTTTTAGTTGCCCTCTCCTAGATGCACTCTTGCTTATTAATGTCTCCTGAAGTAAAGTACTCCCCAAAACTGAACCCACACTCCATGTGTGATATGTCTAAGGTTTAGCACAGCGAAGCAATCACCTCTTTCATTCTGAACTTTTTGCTTTTCTTAGTGAAAATTAAATCACAGTAATTTTCTTTTGGCTGCCATGTCACACCTTTGACTCATGAATTGGCAATTCACTGAAATTCCCACATTTATTTTTTCTCACAAACCACAGTATAGCCACTTCTCCTCATCCTATACTTGCAAAGTTGGTTTTTAGAACCAAAGGGAAAGACTTTACATTTATCCATATTAAATTTCATCTTTTTTTAGATTTGGCTCATTATTCTAAGATCCATTGAGGCTAGCCAGTTGCTCTTCTGCTCTCTATATAGCTTGAGTTTCATCTCTTTTAAGCTTTTTCTTATGTACATTTCAGCCTGACAATCATTGCCTTCAAATAGTATATTTACTCAACATTGATAGAGTAAATCTAGACCCTAGAGCTTGAATAGAACACAGAAGTCATCGTGTCATAGATTATAGATCATAGATTTAAAGATGAAAGAGATCTTAGAGGTCATCTTGACCAACCCCCTAAAGATGAAGAAACTGAGGCCAACATAGGTTAAGTGACTTGTGTAGGGTCATAAAGATGGTAAATATCAAAGCCAGGATAGCTGTTCAAAAATAGAATAGTCTCTCTTGAGGGTTAGTAAACTACTTACTTTTTTAAATAGTGGGTTTCCCCTCAATTATATGTAAAGATAATTTTTAGCATTCATTTTTTTTAAATTTTGAATTCCAAAATTTTCTCCCTCTTTTCCTCCCCTCCCGTCTTCCTGAAACAGTAACCAATTTGATATAGGTTATATATGTGCAATCATGGAAAACCTATTTTCATATTAGTCATAATTGTGGAAGTAGAAACAGACTAAAAGGAAAAAGACACACAAAAAAATAAAGTAAAGATAATATGCTTTGATCTGCATCCAAATCCATCAGTTCTTTCTCTAAATGTGGGTAGTATTTTCCATCATGAGTCTTTCGTAATTGTCTTGGAGCATTGTATTGCTGAGAAGAGCTAAGTCATCTGTAGCTGATCACCACACAATGTTGCTGTTACTGTGTACAATGTTCTCCTGGTTCTGCTCATTTCACTTTACATCAGTCTTCCCAGGTTTTTCTGAAAGCTTCCTGCTCATCATTTCTTCTTGCACAATGGTATTCCATTGTATATACCACAGATTGTTCAACCATTCCCCAAATGATGGGCATCCCCTTAATTTTTAATATTTGTCACTACCAAAAAAGCTGCTGTGTATATGTTTGTATATGTAGGTCTTTTTCCCTTCTTAATGATCTCTTTGGGATACAGACCTAGTGGTGGAATAGTTGGATCAAAGAGTATACACACTTTGGTCACATCTTTGGGCATAGTTCCAAACTGCTCTCCAGAATAGTTGGATCAGTTTGCAACTCCACCAACAGTGCATTAAGTGTCTCAGTTTTCCCTCATCTTTTCCAACATTTATCATTTTCCTTTTCTGTCATATTAGCCAATCTGAGAGAAGTGCGGTGGTACTTCAGAGTTGAGTAAATTACTAACTACTGGAAGAATTGAAGGACAGGCTGGTTGACCTCTTATCTGGGATACCTTCTATATGAAGCATTCCTGCATTGGAAAGGAGGTTGGACTGCATGGCCTCTAAGGTTCCTCCCAACTCTAAGATTCTATGAATCTAGAAACAAAGCACCTAAATAATCAGACTTTTTAATCTTATTTTGTCACTGAAGCAGTTCATAAAAATCTTTCCAAGTTTCTCTGAATCCACTTCTTCCACCATTTCTTAAGGCACAGTAACATCTCATTATACTCATATGCCACAGCTTGTTCAGCTATTCCCCAGTAGAGGGGCACCTATTTTGTTTCCAATTCTTTGCTACAACAAAATTGCTGCTATATGTTTCTATGTATGGGTCCTTTCCCTATGTCTTTGATGTCATTAAGGTATAAACCTATTTGTGATAACACTGTATTAAAGGGTTATACACAATTTAGTGACTTGTGGTGTGTAATTCCAAAGGCTTTCCAGAATGGATGTCCAATTCATAGTTCAAGAAATAGTGTGCTTACCCTTTTTCTATTCTTCCAACAATTGTTATTTTCCTTATTTTGTCATCTTTGCTAATCTAATGAATATGAGATGGAATCTCAAACACTTTAATTTACATTTTTCATATCCATAGTGATATGGAACATATAAAAATATGGTGGCTAATAGTTTGTATTTCTCTTCTGAAAATTGCTTGCTCGTGTCCTTTTACCATTTATTTACTCTTCTTATTCTCATATATTTTGTTCCTCATGTATCCTGGGTAACATTTTTATTAGAAATATTTGCTGTAAAGATTTTTTTCCCCAGTCAACTGTTTCCTTTCTAATTCAATGTTGCTTGTGTTTGTGAAAAAAGCTTTGCAGTTTTATTAAGTCAAATTGTTCATTTTATCTTTTATATTCATTTCTATCTCTTTTTTGGTAAAGAACTCTGTCCCTAGACATTTTCTGACCAAGTATTTGGGCCAAAACTACTCCCCCACCCACTCACCCACCCTGGAACGTTCCCTGACGCCCTGAGCTGTTTGCTTTATTTTTCCAAGTTCTCAGGCCCAGAATTTATTGGGTTTTTCCCCTTTCCTAGGCATCTAGCCTAAATCAGCTTCTCCAAGCTTCTCTTTTTAGCAACTGCTCTAACTCCATCCTTTCTTCTCTCACCTTAGCTCAGTCTTTCAGTTATTTCTTTCATACTTCCTTGACACTTCCTGACCCCAATCAGATTCCAACATAGCTGTACTCATTCTTATTCTGCCTCCTAACACTCCATTTTTGCACTGTCACAAAACAACTATTTACAAAACCTACATCACCATCAATCATTTATGAGATAGGTCTCCTCCACAGCAGAACAAACAAAACAAAAGACAGTGGGTGAGTTCAACACATATTACTAACCTATAGGTGCAAAGCTAGGGACTAGGGACTTGAGGATGGATGATGACTGTCCTAGAGTGGGGAAAGACTGGATGTTGGCGGGGGGGGGGGGAAACAGTTATGGGGCTGTTACAAGACAGACCAGGCAAGAATGTAAGGAGGGCATGAACCACAGTGGTGATGGTGTGAGTGGGGAGGTGGGAAGAGATGCAACAGATACTACCTAAGCAAAATTGACACAGAGAGAAGACTTTGAGATTTCAAGTGTAATGGAATTGATCCTATTGGAGTGTCAAAAGTCAATAAGAATTTATTATGCATCTAATATGTACCATGCACCAAGTGCTTAGATATGAAGAAAAGTAAAAGGTTGTCCCCCTTTTGGGGAGCTCACAGTTTAATGGGGGAGATAACATACAAACGATTATGTATCAACAAGCTGTAGACATTTATAAATCAGAAATAATCAACAGAGGGAAAAGACTAGAATTAAGGAGGATTAGAAAAGGCTTCCTTTGGGATCATGGATGGAACAAGGGTTTTGACAACCTCATAGTCCTACATAGTGCTACTTGAAAAGAAGGTTGGCCACTGAGCCAGAAATTGTTCAGTGGATCTTAAGAGGATTGACTTTACTCTCTGTTGTCTTGTCTCTCCCCTTTTGAGTATTCTATGATCCTTTCTCTTAGACTTATGGAGGGAGGTGGAAGGGTTCCTCGGCTTACCCACTTACCCATCTTGCCAGCTACGGCAGATGCTCGAATATGGCAGCAGTTACGTGTGCTGCCTAGGTGAATCTGAGCCTGGACCTCAGGCCCTTGAGTCCCTTTTCAACTTTATTTTCCTGAGAACACATAATCAAATAGCAATCATAAGATAGATTTTAGGGGAGTGTCTCTCTTGGATGTTTGGGAGTATGGCAAGTAAAAGATGTGAAAGGTCAGAGGTGACCAGAAGCAGGAGGAGTATTCTGAGACTCCACCGTTCTCAGATAAGATGACTGCTACCAGGAAGATAAACACAAGCCATGCCTTGGACTGCCAGAAGTTATGAACTTTGAGTTGCTCAGTCAGTGCAGAGTTGAGGTAAAGGTGAAATGATTTTTCAGTAGTCCTATAAAATGTTTCATGTTTTGATATTTTAAGTGTCAGCCTCTGGGGAGAAGATCATGTTTTAAGTCTTTGTGAATGTGTGCTCATGCAACTTTTGTGTTTTGAAGAAAAGATAAAAAAGCAGCAAAAGAGACACAGCACAGTACAGGCCTGGCTAATTAAATTTATACTCCACCTGGGGACTGCTCCCAACTCTCTGCCCCCCCGCCGCCACCGGCCTCGCCATTATGTCTGGGAAAACTGTCCTTATTAATATCACTTCTTATCATCTGAAAAGCTGAAGCTTAAGAAGGCCACCTCAAAGAAGCCTCCTTTTTTGATCAAACCCAACACCCCATCTCCTTTCTGCCAAGTTGGGGGTGTTGATCAAGGCATCACTCAGGATTTATCACCTTATTCTAAAGTCCCAAAAAGTCTTTTGAGGGCTGGATCTCCACACGGCTGGTATAGCCAGGAAGTTTGTCACTCCCAAGGCCCAAAGAATAAGTCACTTTGTCTTTGAAGTTTCTGGAGGAAATGGAGCTAACAAAGGAATGACAACCCTGTTCATCAAGGTCACTGGAATCCTAGATGCTCTGCTCTTAAGGCCATGGCAGGAGAAAGAATGGAGGTTAGTGATGGTCCTTTGGGGAGGCCATTCTCAGACTTATGATGTCCCACTCAGCTAAACTCTCCATCATTCTTCCTTGTTGACATGTGATCATAATTACACCAGGGTATCTCTGAAGCAGCCAAAGGTTGCTTTATATAAAGGGGGCAGGTTCTTCATCAGGAGCATTTGATTGTTTTTCCTCACTCTCACTTACCCAACCTATCGAGTAATTTTCTAAATCTTGTCATTTCTGTATCTACAATGGCTCCTCTTCCTCTCCTCAATCCCTCAATGTGAATACCAACATCACTGGGTGCACTGATGAAAGGTATTAATCAGATTTTGGTTCCATTCATTTATATGAATAGGGTATTTTCTGAAATCCTCCTACTTCTATTTTGAGCAGAGAGCAAGGTGGAAGAGGTAGAAGGGGTGGGGATACAGTTTGACGCAAGGATGTGAGCAACAGTTTTGTGACAGATCCTAAGCTAGGGTTTTAAATAGAATATATATAACTCTGTAGTAATTAAACTTTATTGTGTTGAAGGCCTACTCACCTTCCTCAGCTAAGAGTTCAGGGACATACCTGTTGTTCTAGTGAGCAGTGAGGCATATATGAAGAAGTTAAGACATTGGCAGGGGAGGGTTAGGTGGGTACAGTGGGGCCTATAATGAAGTTAGAATATTGGGGCTGGGGCAGGTCTATTAGGACTCTAGCACTGGGATACATATACACAATGAATGATGTAGAAACGAGTTTCTCTCTAAAACACATACCAAATACAGAAAGAAAACAAACTCTTAGAGACACGAAGACTTGAGACAGAGGCTCAGCATGAGAACCTCAGAACGGTGAAGGACAGGGAAGTGATAGTATCAGGAGTTTTGTTCTGAGCGACAGGGCCAGCTATAGTTTGCATCAATTTGGGGCTTCCTCATGCCTCATATCTGGATGAGACAATGCCAATGGTTCAGTTGCACCTGGATAATTGGTACCCAAATATGATTCATATAAGAAAGATTAGGGTCAAAATACAAATGAAGAGGAAATCAAATTTTGTTAAATCCTAGGGTAATGAGGAAGGGTCAATACTACTCCCTTCTTGAAGGTGATCTTTGCCTAGAGAGGGGCTAAATCTAGAAGTCTTTCTTGCCCATTAGTTTTGGAGAACCCAAGAGAAGAGATTTTGTCTCCAGATTCTGACCCCTTAGTTAGCCAAGTGGCAGATAGACAGTCATGGCAGCACAGCCCAGACAATATTTGCACTGGAATGCTGAATCTGCCACAGAGACATGGGACCAGTTTCCTCACAAGAGAAGCTGAAGCTATACCTTCAACAGAAATTAGATTTAACTCATGATGTAGGCACTGTGCTAAGGAGAGTGATATGAGTTTGTGGGGATTATGCCATATATTTGTGAAGAAAAACAATGCTCATAGAAGAGTTTCATCCAATTGATCTGAGGTTTCATATAGGGAATTTTCTTTTCTTGGTTTATCATAACCAAAAAAATAAATGTTAGCCTGAGTCCTTGCAAGGGAATCAAGGGCCTTTTGAAAAACATGAACCATATTTTAGTGTTCCTAGGGAAGACATTGAAGCATAGAGGAAGAAGAATCATAAACCATTACAATTATCATTAGAGAAAGGCAGCTGATATTACATAGCCTATTTGTGTTAGGATTTGACACACATTGCATCTAGATCTATGATTTTTTAGTGTAGGTAGCTTCCTACTGAAGGAGTCCTAATAGAGCTGCTTCCAGCCCCCATATTCTAACTTCATTAAAGGCCCACTGTACCTAGCCACTCACCACCCCCCCCATATATACACACACACATTCAATATCCTAACCTCTTCATATATGCCTCATTGCTCACTAGAACAGGTATGTCCCTGAACTCTTAGTTCCCACAGAAACAGCAGGTGTGTCCATGTGATGGGAACCCAGCCACTGCCTCTACCTAGCTACTGCCCCCAGACCCGTTCCCACAGAAACAGGTGTGTTCTTATATTCTGTCACAATCACATCATCCATCTAGCCTAAGACAGGACCACAATACCTATCTATCTTGACCAGACAAGACCACAATAGCTAGCCAACTGGAGGGCAGCATGACCAGAATGTTTAACCACCGAACCATAGAAGGGACCCCTCCTCCATTACCTAATCCCTTAACAAACTCCTCCTGCCTTTTTAACATTAATCATATTCCTATATTCTATGTAAATTTTGATTGTGTAATCAGCATCTTTACCCTATAAAAATCCATCTTGCTTTCTCTGAAGTCGCTGGTTCCTCTTGGAACTTAGCTCGCTTCATGAGAGGCATTAATCTCAATAAACTCCTATACTTGGATTGTAGGTGGTTTGACTCTGAATTCTTTGAGACGGTTCTACCACAACACATCATGAAACCGCAACACCAGGGGGATTCTTTCTCTAATTGTTGGAACTAGCAGCTGGGGGCTCAAGCTGAACAAAAAGGATTTTATTATATACACTGTCATAGTTCTCCTAGTGCAAAGAAGAATAAATGAATTTGAACCAGTCTGGATATACAATGAACCAACAGTTTTCTGGAAGAAGGTTTGGTAAGTGATTAATTTGGAGTCATCTTCGTTGAAACTAATCTTCCTGAGTTCAAATCTGGCCTCAGAAACTTATTAGCTTATGAGACCCTGGGCAAGTCACTCAACCTTGTTTGCCTCGGTTCCTCATCTGTAAAATGAGCTGGAGAAGGAAATGGAAAACGACTCCAGTGTCTTTGCCAAGGAAACCGTAAATGGGGTCATGAAGAGTCAGGCATGACAAGAATAACAACCTGTCTGGGGCAGAGGTTTCCGATTGTTTCTCCCCAGGTAGGTTCAAAAGAACCCCAGGCTCCCTGTTGTTTGTCTTTAGTTTTCAAAGAGGTCCAATGATGTCATGGGGTGATATCTTGACTTGCTCCTGAATTGGATTTAGGTGAGACAGAGCTGCAAAAAGGTCAACCTCCCTTTCTCTTCCATCGTCTTTGAAGTCCAGTGGCAAGACAAAAGTCAGGATGACTGGCAATGGCTTGGGATGTGGCAGATGACCTTGGCATCTTCCATGGCTGACCAAGCTCTTAAGAGCTCCTGCTTCGGCTCCCTTCGCCACCATTGGCACAAACTATTCTTATCTGCCTATTCTGCCAGAGGGAGATCTTCGCATGCTTGGGGGGAGGGGGAATAGACATTCCACTAACTCACCAACAGGTTTGAGTCCTTTTGGTTAGCCTCAATCTGGATTATCCTGTGTACCAAAATGGTTTTACTGGGGTGTGGCTACTGTACATGCCAAAGCTCCCTGGAGCCACAGGTGAGAGTTGAGTGAAAGGTGGACACCAAAGGTGGATGAGCAGCCCTGAAAAGGGCTTGGAAAACCCTCACACCAGAAGTGTTAGTCCTCCTTGAATACCCCATATACCCCATGTGATAGTGAGAGAGCCCCTAGCTACCTTAAATGAGTTTAAGTCACCAGGCCTTATGGGGTTGAAGAAAGGCTTCGATTAAAGGGAAAGTAATGTCCTCAGGGATGTCTCAAGGGAGAAGCTGCAAAAAGAATAGCACCACCCAGAGAAGGGCATAGGACACAGCTGGGCAGTAGCCAGGGGTCTTCTTCAGCCAAACAGCTCTCGGTCTCAACTGTTAAAAAAAAAAGTCCAAAAAAACCCAAACTCAAAAAAACCTCAACTGTTGCTAGATTTGTATTTTTCATAATACCCAAAAAAGATGAGAGAAAAGATTAGAAAGAGGGGGCCGCAGAGTAGCACTGGATGCCAATAAAAGATATTTCTCTGTTGAAATTCAGAAGCCTCAGGGGTAGCAAGAAGGGAAACATGAGAATTAGGATAAAATGAGAGAGAAACCGCAGTGCTACCCAATTGGAAAGTGCCACACACTGGACTTTGTTTACTGCGTCTAGGTTTCAAAAACATTGTTTATGCTGTCTTTCTGACCTATATAGGTATAAGACTTTGGATGATTGAACCCTGTGAATTTGAGGGTGTGGACAGTCTCGTCTAAGCTATAAGTAGAAGTGGCATGGTTAAGATGTAACTACTATTTATTTTGCTGAGAGGAAAGAAGGAACTATTCAAGAGAAGAACTGACAATACCTGTGGAAATGGGTCATAGTAGGGGCAAAATCAGAGATGGGTAAGAGATCGTAAAGGGATTTAAGTGAAATACTAACATATGTGAACTTTGTACTGAGTTCCATTGAGGTAGGAGCACCATTTGCTTGGATCTCTACCATGTAAATTAGGCTCGTTTTTCCCTAAAAGAAGGGAAAGTTCCTGAAACTTGGTTGGTTCAGGGGACCAAGACTCAAGCCATTGACTCAGCTTCTTGTCCACCTAGGGCATAAAAAAGAAGCCCATAAAAAGCTGGGACCCCTCAGACTGGATGAATATTCCATTACAATGGGAATTTTTACACACTTCTGACCAGGTTCCTTACTGTATGAAGATAGGTGGTGGTGAAGTGGTAGAATATTTTCTTCCTGAACCTACCCTTGGTACATATCTTTCCTATGCTACTGTTAAATACACTTTGGTTTGGGTAAACGTTAGTTACTCTACTAGTGGCTCATTTCGTTCTAATACAGAACCTGACAAGGGCGAGTCAAGCCTGGTCCACAACAAGGGATTTCATTTTCTTAAAGTGTAAGTTCTTCAGTGCCGAACCACATGTGTCACCCCAAGTGGCCAGGGGAACTCAGCTCAGCTACCAGAATGTTACCACGGGATGGCCCCTGACACATTCTTCCCCAATTTAAACATCTGCTTTCCTCATCAAATCACCTGAAGTACATTTGACACATTGTCCATATCCCCCATTCTGGAAAGTTCTTTGGGGACCTGGGAGCTTCAAGCACTGCCCTTTTGAGTGCCCTCCCCCAGTGCCTTTTATTAAAGGGTTTCAACAAACTCAATGTGGCATAGTTATTAATGGTTTTTTAAATGGCACACAAAGTATACCAGTAGTCGATTCAACACAGTTCCTGTTAGACAATGCTACAATTAACAGTTGTTTTGTGAAGGTACAGACCTACTATACTTGGTGGATTTCAGTCATTCTCTATTATAAAGTTGTGCACATTCAACAAACGAATGGCATTTTGTAAGGTTCATCATCGGTTATCAATATTTATAAGAACCTGCTTC
The DNA here is from genome assembly GCA_028646595.1 of Phalanger gymnotis. Lineage (NCBI taxonomy): Eukaryota > Metazoa > Chordata > Mammalia > Diprotodontia > Phalangeridae > Phalanger > Phalanger gymnotis. Next base: position 195,276,205 of record CM053626.1, on the reverse strand, counting down.
AACCCAAGCAACAAGGAAAACAGCAAACAAAAATGAAAAATAGCAAAAAGGACAGTAACAACTTTCACTTCTAATTAGGCAAATCTATTCAAATCTATTCTTAAATGACCTCTACAAGCATGTGGCACTCCCCTATTATAGATTAGGGACTTTTGGTTGACTGGATATTGCCCTTTCATCCTTAACTGTCCTGGGTGAAAATTCCTCCATAAGTCCCTGCAATACCTAGGGTTACCTGTATAACTTCCCCCAATAGAACCCCTACCAACGCAGCCAGATGGAAGTCTGATATAAGATTTCTCCAAGTGTTCCTGGTATACCATGGGTGTATGCCAAATAGAGGTATGACTAGGTCATATGATAAGTAGGCTCAACTCAGAAAAGCAAGAAAACAAACTCAGAGGAGCCCAAGCATTCATGGAGCTCCCCCAAAAGGTTTAAGTACCCAGCATTGATTAGAATTAGCCCCTCAGATTCTGGACAAGGTCACCAAGTATAAAAGATTGGTGCTGGACCAATAGGACACTCACTCTCTCCTAAAAAGGGGTCTCTAGCTCTGGACTCATGCCTGTGAACTAGAGCCAGTGTTTAGGGATCCAGGCCTCTGAAGAAAAGGGTCAGAATGCTCCTTACAACCAAGAATGGGATCTCTTTGTCATCTCCAAGTGCTAAGTCTTCATCATTGTGCCACAGTACTGGTGGCCCACCAGAAATGGCCCTAAGGGAGCTCACTATTGCTGTATTTGTATTTGTGAGTATTTGGGATGGTATTTGGGATGGGCCTTGATACAGTAAGAATTAATGGTGTCCTTTGTTTCCAGATATAATTCTAAATATAACCCCTTAAGTCCTTTCATAATACCCCTCACCCTCCCCAATAAGCCTTCTTTGTATCTACAAGACCAAAGGACACAAAGACCCATGTCTGACAATGTATGCAACATTCCACACTCATAGTCTCACTTCTTTAGAAAGGAAGCAAAATTCATTTAACTGTTCTCCAAGATCAGGATACAATTACTCAGATTTTGGCTTCTTTTTAATGTTCTCTTGAATTATGTTATTGTAGTCATTGTCTTTGCTGCTCTCACTTACAGAGTGTTTACTTCACTCTGCCCTCTGTTCACACAGGTCTTCACATGTTTCTCTGAATTCTTGACCTTTGTTGTTTCTTACGACCTGATAATATTCCATTACATTCATATACCACAGTTTGTTCGATCCTTCTCCAACTGACATGTACTCACTTTGTTTCTGGTTTTTTTGCTACCGCAAAACATGCTCCTAAGAATATTTTGGCACATATGGGCCGAGTGAGGGAAAACTTGGCTTAATTGATAAATGAGTGGTGCGGTGGGTAGAATGCTGGTCCTGGACTCAGAACGACCTGAGTTCAAATCCAATCTCAGACACTTACCAGTTGTGTGAACCTGGACAAGTCATTTAACCTCTCAGCCTCAGATTCCTTATCTGTAAAATGGGGATAATAATAGCCCTTACCTCTCAAGGTTGTCGTGAGGCTAAAGTGAGGTAATATCTATAAAACGCTTTGAAAATCTCAAAGTATTATATAAATGCTAGCCGTGATGAAAATGGCTAGTCTTGAACTCAGGACTACCTGGATTTAAGTCCAGCCTCTGATACTACTGGCTGTGTGACCTTGGGCAAACTGTTTCACTTCTAAGTTCTCAGACAATTCTTGACTACAAATTGCTGAATATTTGAAGATCAACATTGTCAAAAGTTGCTTCCTCCTTAGAAGCTCCCTGTACCAAAGAAACCACAAATCTAGACTAAAAAAAAAAAAGAGGAAACAAGTGTATTATTTTCTCAGCACTAGTAGCTGAATGACATACTAGTTGGCCTGGGCATGCATAATAGTGGGAATGAGCTGGGGTATGTACCATAGATCTGGACATATCGGACATATACTCTTTCCTTTTTTTTTTTTTTGGTGAGACAATCGGGGTTGAGCGACTTGCCAAGGGTCACACAGCTAGTATGTGTCAAATGTCTGAGGCCACATTTGAACTCAGGTCCTCCTGACTCCAGGACTGGCACTCTATTCCCTGCACCATCTGGTTGCCCCATGGACATATACTCTTGCCCTTTTCTGGGGGAAATGTGCTCTGGCCCCTTATTAAAGGGCATGAGAGACCCAGCAACTCCTGATGTGTTTATTGATGCATCTGCCTGGTGTTGCATCAAAAATGATTGTAACTGAGCCAGGAAGAGCCGGTCATTCAGTAGGCAAAGGCTTCTTGCTGCAAATCCAAAAGAGAGGCTGGCAAAATCCCAAAGCTACACACTCAAAACAAGGCAGAGAAAGATCTGTTTCTTCTCAGCTCCTCTCATAGCTTACTGAGTGAGTGTCTCTTTCTGGCTTAGTCACCAATTATCTTTGACACAGCCCTGGTCTAAGGGACCAATGGACCACTCAGGAGTTGCTGGGTTGTGTGTCTTTTAGTGAGATACCAAGAAGGAAAGAAACAAACATTTATTAGGCACTTAGTATATGCCAGACACTGTGCTAAGCTATGGGGATACAAATACAAGCAAAAAGAAAGACAGCCCCTGCCCTCAAGGAACATACATTCTAATGGGGGAAGACAACATCCAAAAGGGAGATGAAAAGCTGGAGGAAGGGAAGCAAAGGAGGAGGAGGATATCTGGCATTGCGGGATCATTTGAAGTCCAGAAAGTTAAGAATAGGGCTGGGAGGAGAATGAAGGCAAGCTGATTTGAGCCCTTCCACAAAGGGGAATCTTCAGGAAGGATCCACCTATGGTAGAAGGGGCACAGGCTCTGTGAAGGAGTATTTTAAGGTGAGCAGACAGCAGGGGTGGTAGGCTGTTCTAGGGCAAGGAGGCCCCAGGCACTGAGGGAAGGTTCAAGATGAGTCAGCAGTAGAGAAGATTTGGTTTTGACATCCAGAAAGTCAGGACCAGGGCTGAGAGGACATATGCCAGAATTATCTATCCCTCAGAAAGGGGCCAGAGAACAAGATCTCCAATAGGAAGTGCCCCAGTCTGCCCCTTCTACAAAAGTTGTAAGAAAAACCAGATTTATTGGCTCAGCTGTGCAAAGCTAGATTGTTCCTATGCAGTGATGCTAGAATGAGACCCTTTGTATCAAGATTCCTCACTTATTTTGACACTTTAATGGACCCTCTTTCCCATTAAGGTGGGTATTCTCTCCACCAGTGTGACTACCACTCATTCATCCAATACTTCTTGCATATATAGTGGGCAGCTAGGTGGTATACCATTGGACTTGAAGGAAGAACAACCTCTGATAGGATGACTGGAACTGGCTAGAGCTTCACATGGTTGTCATTCTGACTCTAATCTGTAAATTGGGTTGGAGAAGGAAATGGCAAACTACTCCAGTACCCTTGCCAAGAAAACTCCAAACAGGGTCACGAAGAGTCGGACACAAGTGAAATGACTCAACAACAACTTTAAATTCCATGGTTGGGGGCAACAGAGATGATAAATAGGAAAGGCAGAGAGCCTACTGTTTGGGTCTGCCTCTTGGTGTTTCATCTAGGGGCAGTAAGAAAGGGCTGGATTGGGACTCTCCTCTTCTGCTTTCACATCTCTTTAATTTTGGGAAATTATGCCATTTGAGTCTTTGTCCTGCTACTGTGGCTCCCCCGGAATTCCTACCCACAAAGCAGCACTTGGGCTAAATTCTCAAAAATGTCTTCACAAAACTCTCCAACCCTGGATTGACTTGGAACCCAAAGGAGAGTTTTTCTGTGAAACTCTCTCTCTGTAAGAGCCGGTGGTACCTAGGGTAGAGATGCTTTAGAAGCTCAGAAAGCAAGCTAGGCAATTATTCAGAGAAGGCATGTTGAAAAAAGTCCTAAGGCTCATACTGATCAGGTCTTAAACAATGGCCTTCCCTATTCCTTCCTTCCTCCGAAGATAAAGGGTCAGGTGAGACCTGAGACCTCAGGGCAGGCCTTAGTTTGGATTCTGTTCCGGCATTGGTAATATGATATTATTCAAACCTTTTCACCTCTCTGAGTCTCGGTTTTCTCATCTGTTTAATGGGAATAATAACACTTGTACTCTCTTCCTACCTCACATAGTTGTCATGAAAAAAGCCTTTTATAATCATAAAACAAATATGATAAAAATGTGAATTACTGTAGAAGGGTAAGATTGTCCCTCCATCTTTACACACACTCCTCAGGCTTCCTCTTTGTAACTTTTTTTCCCTTTAAAATTGTTCTCATTATTCATTTTAACCCAATGTAAAAAAAAAATCAACGGGAAAAACAGTGTGATTCTGCCATAGGCTTTCATCTTCATCACACTAGGGGTACCCCATGCATGGTAACTCACAACAATACGGATTTCCCCAATGCTTCAGTCATCATTCTATGATCCATTCTCTACCCTAGATCAAAATTTACCTTTTTCTAATGCTTCTGCATCCTCTTATCGGCTAATAATGAGAAATGTGCTACTTTCAGGAAGCACAATTTTTATTTTAGCAGAGGCTTTCTGGAGGTAATGCTGGGAGCCAAAGGAGGGGTTCTGATGGAGGCTCTGAGCGTACTTTCATTCAGAGAAGTCACATCTCTGCTCTCATCAGCCCCCATTCTACCTGTGCTTCAGGCCAGCCCTGCTCTGCCTAGGTGAATGAGACTATAGTCGTTTTGATGCTAATCACATGGTCTGATGTATGGGCAGAGAAAAAAGTGGCAAAAATTATGGAGGCTGCTGTGGTTACTTTATCCATGAGCAGACGCCACATCTTATTTCCAACTATTTGTCTATCGCCTACTCCCACCTCCAAGGTTATAAGGATAATAGAGCCAAACCTAGGGTGAAGTGCCTGGGACTTTTCCCCAGGGCAAAAAATTTAAAAGGCCCTAAGAACACTTGTATTTTTTCAGCAAGGTGAAAAAAAAGAATAGTTTAGCACCTAGCAAGAAAAATAATTAAAACAAGAAGCTGTAAGATATTGTCCCAGACACTAGAGTGAAGAGAGGGCTAGACTATTTTCCTAGAATGCTAAGAAAACATGGGTTTAAATTCTGCCTCTGACACCTGCTGGCAATGTGACCATGTGTAACTCACCCCCCATCATTCGCTCAGTTTCATCATCTGTAAAATAGGGATAATAGCACCTGAAGTACCTTTAGCACTTACTTGTAGCTAGGCTCAAATAAGATAATACCTTGCAAAACCATAAAGCACTATGTAAATACTGCACAAGCCAAGAAGCATTTATTAAGTACCTACTATGTGCAGGCACTGTGCTAGGTGCTGGGGATACAAAACAGTCCCTGCTATCAAGGAGCTCACCAATCAAATGGGAGACCCAACATGCAAACAACTATATAAAAACAAGTATATGCAGGATAAATTGGGAATAGACTAAGATGCAAGATATAGGGAAAGACTTTAAAAAAAATTTTTTTCTAAATTTTTGCAAAAGATAGGATTTTAGCTGAGACTTAAAAGGAATCCAGGGAAGCCAGGAGGTGGAGATGCAGATGGAGAGAATTCCAGGCCACGCCCAAAGAGAATTGTGTCCAAGGAAAAGCAAGGTTCGCTGGATTATAAATTGAGGGGAGTAAAGTATTTAAAAAAATAAAGAATTGGATGGGTAGGAAGAGGCCAAGTTAGGAAGAGCTTTAAAAGCCAGAGGATGTTATATTTGACCCTGGAAGTAGAAGGAAACAAGTGGAGTTTATTGAGGCAGAGTGAGGGGGTAAGGGGGGCTCTCACAATGGAAGACATGGTCAGAACCACACAAAAAGTCCAAGTTACCAATCTGATCACTGGATCACAGTAGGAAACTTTGAGGGCAGCAAGTATTTTTCTTTTGTCTGTATACTTGGCTCCTGATTCAGTTCCTGGCACACAGTAGTTGCTTAAGACTTATTGATTTACTGAAATAGAAGACTCATAAAAAAGATCATTTGGTGAGACTCCCTCATTTCAGAGTTGAGGCCCAGAAAGAGGACATGATTACTGAGTACACCGAAGACATTTATTGTGATTTAGTTTACTCCTCTCCTGTCCTTTGCTTCCTCGTTGGCTCTTTGATGGGCTCCAGAAAATTGAATTCCTCCAAAGGGGGATAGGGTCTTTGGGTCTGTGAGGCAACCCTGCTTTTCCACTTTTCCCAAAAGGGAGAAAACAGTGCTTTTAGTAGATAATACTATGCCTAGTGGTGTAACATATCAAAGATACTACTGGCCAGTTGAAGAGAAATCAATGGGTCAATAAAAGCTTATAGGGACAGGACAAAGTCATGGGCAAAATTATAATTTATAAAACAATAATTCTTTGGTATTCTAATGGGGAAGGGGGATTCAGTGGGTGGAGATTGGCCAGTTAGTTCTGTCTTTATATTCACTTGTACAGCTTGCTTGATTGATGAGTCCCCATGTGGACTTTGGAACGTGGGCAGACCTTCTGCAACTGGTTCCAGGCTGCTGGCCATTTGGTGAAGAGGTGCCTTTTGATTGCATACAGAGCCAGAATGGGGATGTATTCAAAAGGCAGCAGCCAGCCGGGGCAAGTTCCTTGGTTCTGTCCCCTTCTGGCTTGGCTGGTATAGGGAAGGAAGAAAAGCTGCTGCGAGCCTCCAGATTGGTGAAGGGCTTAAGGCCCTTTCTTATCTCCTACTGGCATGAAGAATGTGGCCTTGCTATCTCTATTGTGGCTATTATTTTCTGCTTTTAGGTAAAGGAGACTGGCAGATGGCTATGGCCTTGTGAGCTTCTAAAGGTTAGGCCTGTGATCTACCAGAAGTCTAGGGACTGGAGTCCATCCCAGGATTTTCCTGAAGCCAGATGGTGAGGAGTGAAGTCCTGTGGGACTTGCTTGAATCTGGCCCAGCAGTAGGCAGAAATGCAGACTCATTCATCCATCAGACATGCTGCATTTGGATGTGAACTTGTGGGGTGAATATTATGTAGAAAATGAGATCAGTTTGAACCCACTCTCACCAAAGACCCATGTGGTGTTGGGGAGAGGGTATCCTACCAGATGTTGGAGGGAGGGATGTTTATACTTCTGTTCTTACTGTATCTTCACTATAAATACACCTTTGGGAAAGCTTATCAATGTTAACCATTTAAATGGAACTAGGGCACTGATTACCACTGGTTAGCCAGTGTGATAGGGAAATAGCCAGTAGTAGTGGGGAGACCCACCAGAATGGAGCTTGAGTCAATAGTATTAAGGAAGAGAAAAGCCCAATCCTTCAGTGATATCTCTAGAACCCTGAGGGGGTAATGTAGTCAGCTTCACTCTGGGAGAGAGTCCAGAGTATCACTATAGTAATACAGTTTGTCTGGGGTCTTCCCACATCTTTTGGGGGCTATTCTTACTTCTTGGTATCTCAAATGAGGTAATATTTGTAAGGTGCTTAGCACAGTGTCTGGTAGATACTGGTGCTACATAAAATATTTATTCCCTTCCTTCCCTTTCCCTTGGTCCCCTGTTCATCTCCTCTCAGGTACACAGTGCCCTTGTGCTGCTTTTTTGCCTACCCAAAGTTCATTAATAACCTACTATGTTATTAATGGGGCAGCTAGATGGTGCAGAGGATAGCGTGCCAGGCCCAGAGTCAGGAAGACTCATTTTTCCGAGTTCAAATCTGGCCTCAGACAATTACTAGATGTGTGATCCTGGGCAAGCCACTTAACCCTGTTTTGCCTCAGTTTCCTCATCTGTAAAATGAGCTGGAGAAGGAAATGGCAACCCACTGCAGTATTTTTGCAAAGACTCCTAATGGGGTCATGAAGAGCCAGACACGACTGAAATGGCCAAAGAACAACATGTGTTTAATATTACTATTGTCAGTGCCTCATCCTCCAAAATTACCCCCTCCCTCCTCTTAGGCAAATTTCCCTCAAATTATACTAAAAAGGCAATCCTTCATTTACCCCAGTGTAAAAAGCATCCCCTCTCCCCACTCAAATGGGGATTGGATTGGTTTTGCTGTTTGCAGCACACAGAGGTGAGCAGGGTAGGGGCAGGATTGTCCTTTGTCCTTCATTTTCAAAGGGTACCAATGACATCACAGGTGATATCTTGACTTGCTTTTGAAGTGGATTTAGGTGAGCCAGTTTCACAAAGTCATCAGCCTCATTTTCTCTTTCAGAGTCATCGAAGTCTAGTGGCAGGACAAAAGTCAGGATGACTGCCATGTCAACCAAGCTCTAAGCACTCCAGAGCATCTGCTTCAGCTGCCTTCATGGCCGTTGGAACAAATCATTCTCATCTGCCCGTTCTGCCAGGGGAAGTCTTCACAGGCTTGGGATAGACATCTCCCTAACTCACAAACAGGTCTGAGGTCTATCAGTTACCTTCAGTCTGGTTCAGCCCATCTGCCAAGACGGTTTTACTGCAGTGTGGCTGCTACACATGCTGCAGCTTCTTGGAGCCACAGGAGAGTTGAAGTGAAAGGTGGCTACTACTGAGCAGTCCTGAAAAGGGCTCAGCAAACCCTCATACTGGAAAACCTAGTCCTCCCTTAACACCCTATATGCTGGCAGCCAGGTGGTGCAGTAGGTAGAGCACCCAGACTAGGCAGAAAGACTTGAGTTCTAATCTAGCTTCAGACATTAGCTGTGTGACCCTGGGCTAGTCACTTAACCTCTGTCTGCCTCAATTTCTTCCTCTGGAAAATGAAGTAATAGCACCTACCTCCTAGGGTTGCTACAAGGATCAGGCTGGTTGTGTTTGTTCTTCTGGAGAGGCAGAGGCAGAGGCCCAATTCACCCTGGAGCTCCATAGCACAGAGTCTATCTAAATACCAAATAGTAACTGTTTCTCTTTTGGTCAGGAACCTGAAGGGTCTTCCCCTCCCAGGTTGATTTTTTAAAAAATATTTTTTCTAATTAAAGGGGCTGTCACTTGACTCACTTCTTAAAGAGGCCTATTCACTGAATGGGTGCTACCTCACTCAAAAGGAGAACCTGAAAAGGCCTTAGCCTAAAAGGGCCAGGGTCTCCCAGTGCATCCTGTGCCATCTCCAGTCATCCTGGTGAATATCAGACCACTGGATCCATATGGCTCTGGAGGAGACAGTGAGGCTGGTGACCTTGCACAGCCCTTCCTCCCTCAAATCCAAGTCAAGCGCTAGTCATGTCATCATCTCCCTGATGTCATGGTCTTCTTTGAGAACAAAGGACAAGTACAACCTGTGAGTAGCCTCAGCCTCTGCCTCTACAAGGATGAAATAGTGTTTGCAAAGTGCTTAGCACAATGGCTGGCACATAGTGAGAGGTGTATAAGATGTTAACAACCGTGATTTACTAATGAGTATGCAGAAATGTGAAGTTTATCTAGAATGGATTAGTAGCCTGTGTTCCTAAAGGAGGCACCTTTAAAGAGCCCTCTGAAAAGTTAAGCTATCTTGTATTCTGATGGGTTCTGAATGACTAATCTGTGGTTTTGCTGAAAAGCAATTGCTGTTGATAAAAACCCCAACTCAGAGTCTCTAGTGGGGTAGGGTATTGCTGATAGGAGAGCAGAAACTACACTATATAACCTCCTTATGTTCATGGGAGGAATCCTTGATGACATGTCCAACTCACTCAGAGATCATAATAATCCTACAAGGAAAGATTCCAATTCAATTCAATAAGAATTAATTAGTGCACTTTCTATGTGCGTGGGATTCTTCTTGTTGTCGAATATACAAAACCCGAAAAGGGCCTCATTCTCTAGTAGTGTCAGTTCTATGAAATAAACATTTCACTTATCTCACACTGATCACCAGAAAGTTGGACACCAGGTATAGAATTTTTCTGGCTCAAATAAATCATGAAAATAATTTATCTACTACGTTGTGCATTTCAGTGGAGGGTGGGTAGTGCTGTAGGCAACTTTACCAGTGGAGGGGCTACGCCCACCAATGAAATCACAGACTTGGAAGTATTGGAGTTTTTTGTCTCCCATGGAGAGCAGGAAGACTAGTAATCATCCCAAAATAAGTACATAGAAACATAGTATTGTAGCCCAGCTTTTGGAACTCTACCAAAAGAGCTTGGTTGTGGAGCCGGGGAAGATGGGGGTAGGGTTACCTCAGGTTTGGCTGTCAACTTCAGGTTTTATAAGCAAAGCTAGGATTTCAGGCTTTACCTAGGGGCAAACTATCCATATGGCCTCAGGTAATGACCCTGAAAAGGGACCAGAGAGGACAAGTCAGATGAGAGATTGACCAGAGCAAAGAATGGTAGATAGTAGAGAATAGTGAAGGTGGAGCCAGAGTCACATCTGAACCAGTCTATATGCTGAACTCTGCCATTCTGGCATAACAGCTCCCCCAAAACAGGGGCAAGCCATAAGGAGCAGGGAACAGAATCCCAGTAACATCTACAGACCATCTGAGACGCAGGAAACAGGGACTTTGGGGAGACTGCCTTGGGGACTTAATCCCTGTCCTTTATTGGGGGACTGAGCTATATTACCTCATTATTTGCTATATTTAATCATTCCGAGACTTTACATGATATAGAGAACAGGATGGAGGCAAAGTGCTCTTCATGCCCACACCAACGGTGCCCCTTCCTTGCTGATAGTAGCCGTGGCTTTTAGAGGGGCTATTTCTGTAAACTATATCATTTTAAGCATTTTTCTATTTGGAGAAAATATTAAAATGAGATAGTCACTGACATCTGCCCCAATTCTGCTTATCTGAACGCTAGTGGTGAGATTGGAAGTAGAGGGAAGACACATCTAAAAGGAGAAGCTTTATGAAAGAAAGCAATTTGGAACTTGCTTATGTAAACAGACTAGGGGCTCGAGCTGCATATTTAATTAATTGTTTTAAAGGAAGAAAGAGAATAACATTCATAATAATTAAGATGAGAGACCTCCTGAGATAGGAGTTGATAAGGAGGCCCAAACTGCAGGGGCAGCTTATTTTCACTTTCAAACCACTAGTTACTATTCTTGGCACTGGAGGAAAGGTGGAGGGTGCTGGAGGGGGTCTTCAAAAGTGGAACTATTCCCCTGAGGGAGCTAAAAGAAAGCCACAGCCCAAGAGGAAGTAAGAGTTTTACCGGCATAATTAGTCATGCCAATGGCTTAGTGGATGACTGACAGTTCAGTCTGTCTGGCTTGATATTGCTACCAGCTGCTTCAAGGATCACAGATTTAGAACAAAGAGGGACCTCAGAGGTCATGGAGTGAGAGGCACCTCAATCAGATTAAAATCTAATTAGGATATTTAACAAAATAAATAAAAATACAATAGAACACAGGTAACTCATCTAAGTCAATATGTTGCTGGTAGGGATCTTTATATATGGTTTAGTGGCCTGTTTCTTATTTGTTTGACACCACTGATTTAGCCAAATATCATTTGACAGATGAGAAACAGATGCCTAGAGAAGTGACTTGCCTAATGTCATACGGGATGTTCTGTTTCCTGGTACAATCTAGATTGCAAGGAAATCCTTTCAGTCTGTGCCCCCTGCCCCTCTCCCCCCAAAGCCCTAAACACAACACTTTGTTTTATACCTTTCAATTATATTTATTTTGCTTATATGTTATACCGTGCAGTAGAATGTAAAGTCAAGGATTAGAATTACTTATTTTTGTCCTTCTGTATCTTCAGTGACTAGCAGAGTGCCTTAGATGTCTGCTTAACTAATGCTTATTGGATTGGATTTCAAGTGTGGGTCCAAGCTCTGTGGACAGTGTAAACTTTGTATTCCCCCAAGCATCTAGCACACAGCACCCCTAGCAAGAAGTTAATGTTTGTTGAATTGCATTGAATCCTTTGGATTTAGAGTCAGGGGACCAGAACTGGTATCTAATTTTTGTGATTTGTGACCCTAAGACAAGTCTGGAGGGCCTTAAGTTTCCTCATTTCCTCAGCTCCAATGGGAGTTGGACTAGATTATAATCTCTAAGGTCACTGACTAGTCCTAAAGCCTGAGTCTTTGTCATATCAAGTATCTTGACTTTTACTTTATTACTTTGGGTCTACTGGCTAGATTTCTTTCCCAAAAACCAAGCCTTAAAGTCAATTCACTCTGGAGCTCAAAGATTGGATAATAGGTCCCTGCCCTCCTAGCACAGAGTCAACCTAAATACCAAACAGTAACTCTTTCTCTTTTAGCCAGGAACTCTGAGGGTCTTCCTCTCCCAGTTTGATTTTTTTTCTTGAGTTTTGATTAAAGGGGCCATCCCTTGATTAACTTCTTAAAGAGGCCTATTCACTGAACGGCTGCTACCTCACTCAAAGTGAGAACTTGAAAACTGGGGGTTTTCAAGGTCTTATCCTTGAAAACCTTAGCCAGGGGGTCCAAGGTCTCCCAATGCATCCTGGGTCACTTCCAGTCATCCTGGTGAATATCAGACCACTGGACCCAGATGGCTCTGGAGGAGACAGTGAGGCTGGTGACCTTGCACAGCCCTCCCTCATTCAAATCAAAGTCAATTGCAAGTCATATCATCATTTCCCTGATGGTCCTCTTCAAAAACGAAGGACAAACACAACTAGATTTTGGATATATGAGGTCTGTATTCAGGAATAGGAAGCATATTGAGATTGGAACTATAAATTTGTCCAGTAGCCCCTGGATCCCATGGAAATAGTTCAACACACTAGAATCTCAAACTCTATAACATATAGTGACTCTCTCCTAACAGTCCCGTCCAGCCTTACCAGAGCTCAGGTAGACATGGCTCTGTGGAGGCTCTCTTCCCATCTCTATCTCCATTTGCTATTTTACATACTTAGTTCCTTCTCCTTGGCACCTCAACAACTCTTGCAATAGAATGAGTGAGGAGGACTCATTCCTATACTTTGAATGTCCTCGGGTCATAGTAAGCCCCTAGAAGGGCTTCCATATGTCCATATGTAGCTATGGCCACAGAGTGGCTCAGTATTATCCTGTGCTCTAGGTATCTTCCCAGGAACACTCCTTTCCCTGCAGAAACAAACAAGATTGTAAACTGGAGAAAGAAAATCCATTGAAATGATTTCTAAGGTTCCAGTTCCATGGACAAATAAGATGAGAAATTTTCATCTGCAAAATGATGAGGTTAGATACGATATCTTCTAAGGTGCCTTCCATTTTGAAATGTTTACTGCTATGAGTGATTTCTGCCTTTTCTGATTATAGTCCTTGTGCTCACAAATCGGTCAATATGTAATTTGACTTTGATGCATACCCAGATCACCCAAGATGGAAGAAGCACTCACATGGCAGATATCAGGAACCTGCTTCTGGGAAAAGACATTCTGAGTTGCCCTAAGACATGGGTGGGAACAGCTTCTTTCCATTGGATGTGTAACTGGAACAGGTTGTGCCTTTATAACTATCAGACTGGGACAGACTCACTTTCGGGCACTGTCCAGAAGGGTGAAGTTCCTGTTCAGCCATAGTCTGGGGACTATGAACAAAACTTGGCACTCATTTAGGCCCAGTGGCCTCAAAAAACAGGTTTAGGATTTTGACCCGTTTTGTCTTTTTCATTTCTAGATTCAGGTGGTGAAGTTTCTAGACCCAGGAGTGTCAGACACGGTGACAGAATTCTAGAATACGTGTTTCTGCCAGTCCATCAGGGAAGCCCTAAGAAGTCAGAGTACTGGGATGAAACCCAAAGGAACTTTGGAGGTGGAATTTGGTGGGACTCCACTACCTAGGAACTGAGCTGGGCCCTATTCTCCTTCTCCCTCTAAGCTATTTAATTGATGATCTCATCGGCTCCCATGAATTTAATTATCATCTCTGCTCTGATGATTTTCAGATCTATCTATCTTGCCCCAACCTCTCTGATGACCTCTGATCTTGCATTGCCAACTCCCTTTCAGACATCTCAAACTGGATATCCAATAAGCAACATATACAAAACAGAATCTACTATCTTTCCCCCTAAACCCTCCTTCCATCCTTATTTCTGTTGAGGCAACACCACAATATCTAATATGCCCCCTTCTATCCTCTGACTCTGCCATTACTCTGGTTTAGGCCCTCTTCATCCCATGCCTGAACTACTGTACAGTAATAGCCTGATTGTTGATCTTGCCTGCCTCAAGTCTCTCCCCACTTCAATCTATCCTCCATTCAGCTAGTGGATAGATAATCAATTAGGGAAGAGTCTGGAGATAGGAACCTGTAATCCTCACTTACCTGATTTAGTCAGGGAGCCCCACCCACAGAATTATGGCCCTGGATATCTGTGTCCTGTATGGGGGGAGGAGAGACGGGGAAGGAAACAGGGAGGGGAATTAAAAGAGACAAAGACAGAGGTCTGGCTCCTTGGGCTAGACAGTTTAGCTCTATCCTCAGTATCCTTTAGTCTTCCCCTTCAGCTGGGAAGAACTACACTTTCCAGTAGCTTCTGCTGCTCATACAGGTTACAAGAGCCTTGTCCTCATGGCCAGGAAGTGACCTGTATCTCTTCAAAGACACTTAACTCAATATTTGTCCAGTAGAGTCACTACCTCCCCTTTCTAATTACCAAATGACTCAATTACAAAACCTTTACCTCCTTCCCCTACTCCCTAACCATAACTTACCTCTATACTGTACAGTACAAGAGGCTTTTCTCCCTTTTTGGCTACTCTTAAGTAAACTGAGGCACAGAAAGGAGAGATGGCTGGGTGGAGGCTACTAGAAGAGGTCAAGCTAGGGAGGGTGATGTCTTTGGATTCTTTTATTGCCAGGGACTGGGAAAGCAGAGAGAGGGCACCTGGGACTTGACACCAGGCCAGCTGCTCAGCATTCCTCACATTCATACACACATACATACACACAAACGACTCCATCCTACAAACATTTGCTAAATATCTATTATGTACAAGACATCATGTTAGGTTCTAGGGGAGGCAAAAGTGATATGAGCCCCTGCTTTGGTTCTCAAAGAGCACGTAATCTAACAGGAGGCACAAGACATAGATACATGTAAGGATGATATGATTAAGTATAGAAGAGTAGTTAAAAGTGCTATTTGAAATCTGAGTAGAAATCACTTTCAGCAGGGCAGAGGGCTTTATGGGGGAGGTGGCCCTTGATTTGGACATTAAAGGAAGGGAAGGAGTGCAATAGGTGGGGATAGGTGTCATGGGGAGTCCATTCCTGGCATGGGGTATTATGAACAAAAGCATGTAGGCAAGACAAAAATGGAGTGTGATGAACTGTCCAGTTTGACTGAATGAGACTGAAGGGAAGAAGAGTGGGATCATGTGAGAGAGGAACCGTATTTTGCTCAAAGGATGACAACAAATGTTTGTTGAATTGGAAGGCAGGTCAGAACCAGATTGTGACAGGTCTTATGGAGGTGGGGGTAGTGAGCAGGGGAGTCCTCAATCAATTAAATGAGCTCCCTAATCATCTAAAGTAGGTTATAGGTAATAGACCTTTGTTTGGAAGCAGTTGAGAAGAGCATATCTCCATAGACTTTTACCCCCAAGATATAACCAGCCAGCATCCCCTCAAGCTTCTGGGCTCATATGGTCTAATGTGGTCTGATCCTCAGGCTGAGCCCAAAAGGCCATTTTCTCTGATTGGCTTATTACTCTTACCCAGAGTTACTTTATACTATATAAATGGAGAATACTCATGGTATTATTCTTATCTAGGTGTCCCCATTTGCAGGTAATGGGGTCTGCTAGAATCACAGACTCTGAGGTGACCTCTGTGGCCATCTAGTGCAACCTATATATGAAAGAAAACCTCTCTATAAAATACTGGACAAATGGTCACCAGGCCTTAGCTTAAAGACCTCCAAGGTAAGGGTTGGGTGGCAACCTGCTACCTCTTGAGGCAGCATTCCATTTTTGAATAGCTGTCAGTGTAAGTTTATTCAGAAACCAAGTCTAAACTTGCTTTTGAAACTTTTACTCACTGCTCCTGGAGCTGCGCTCTGGGGCCAGACAAAAAAGGCCAGCCCTTCCCATTGTAAGCATCTCATAGCAGGTTTTCTGACCCTATATTCTGCACTTGGATCATACTTGTGGGCATGTCTTACGACTCCTGTTAGGTTGTAAGCGTTTTGAGAACAGGGACTGTGGCTTATTTCATCTTTGTTGTCCCAGCCAGAACTTAGCATAGTGTCTTGTACATAACATTACAAACTTAGCAAATGTTTGTTGAATTTTTTTAATGTGCATTATGATTATTAGGAATGTTGATCAGTTGGCTGAATGTCAAGCCCCAGAACCCTCTAGCCCTGCCTTCCAAGTCCTTAGCAAGAAGATTCAAGACATTATCTTCCATTTTGGGCTCTTCTGCTAATTTTCACCCAATCATTTCCCTTCACTGTACCTCAGTTTCCCTTGGAGAAGTCTGGAGGGGAGGAAAAAAAATCTATCTCTGAGTCACACACAGTCCCACACTCATGGTATAATCCTGTGGTTAGACTCTCCTCACCCCACCCTCAGGTAAACACACTTAGTGGGGTTGCTTAACAAGCAAAACCCTGCCTGAAGGACCTGCCCGAACTGCCTGAATAAGTGATTGGCTTGGTTCTCTAAGTAAGAGGCTGCCCAACTACTATTGCGGATTATCCTCTTTTTTTGGACTTTTTTTCCCTTAAGAAGTATGAGAGAACTCCCTGATTCCAGCTTGGAAATTTCCAGCTTGGAAATGCCCAGGGTTGGGGCTGAATGGTCATGCATATATTTGCCTCTGCCATATTATATTCTTCAGCAGGAAATTGCTCTGTACCCTAGTTGCTTCCATCTCTTAAGCTGGGGAAGTACACTGTTAGGTTTCTGATTTTTTACCTGGACTCAGAAAAGGAAACAGAAAGCAGAAGGTGGTCTTATGTGGGCACAGGTTCTCTATTTCCTTCTTCCTGCCTTGCCAGGCTTGATGCTGAGCTCCAGGCAGAAAGGAGTAGAGAGGAAGAAGTATATGGGTATATGGTGGGGAGGGGTGCATAGTGGAGAGACAGAGACATTCAGAGACACAGATAGATCCAATGAGCAATATACTTTCATCCTTGAGAGGTACAAAGACACGATTCATATTAGTAATGGAGTCCATAAGGTTCTGCCTCTTCTCCCTAAGAAGTTGGGTCCAGGAACGCCCTAATATTCAAAACTTCTCCCTCTTCACTCTAGGAGTCTTGACACAGGACCCTGGGATCCAAATTCCTTACTTTTCCCTCTAGGAATCAGAGTTCAGGAATCCCTAGTAGTGTTGTCATCTAATTACCCTATGGCCAAAGTAGATTCCTCCCACGGTAATTCAAAGTCCCAAACAAAGGTCTCCTCTTTTAGCCTACACAATTTGCCTGGGCTTACCCCTGGTTACACCCTCCAAGTTTATATTATACTAATGTACGTACACATCAAATCTCCCACCTCCTACCCCCAGTAGACTGTAAACTTCTTGAATTGAGAAAAGAAACTCTTTTACTTTTATTTCTGAATCTCCATTGCCTTGAACTTTTTTTTAACCTAATCTGTAATTTTATAGGTAGGAGGAACTCCTAATGAAGTAATTCTCCTTACTGGTGCATATCAACAACTCCTCAGCAACCAATAGTCTGTGGCACTGAGAGGTTCAATGATTTTGCTCTGGATCCCACACCTAGTACTTGTCTGAGGTAAGACTTGCACCCAGATAGTCCTGACTGGAGATCAACTTTTTATCTGTTCTGGCATATTGCCTCTCGGTCTTGTATACAGCAAAAATTTAATGGCTGCCAAATTGAGGTGGCTGGATCAGGACGAGAGAGGAGAGGATGAGAATGCCAAGGTCACCAACCTGCAATTTATTAGGTGACTGGAGGAGAGTCCTTTCTCCTTCAGATATGGAGAAAAGAAATTAACAAGTACTGCAATGGGATAATGCGTGAAATCAAGTTAAGTGAAGAAGCATTTATTAAGCTACTCCTAAGTGCCAGACACTCTTCGAAGGCCTTGGGGATACAGCGAAAAGCAAACACGGTTACTGCCCTCAAGGAGCTCACCACACAAAGGGGAAAACAACAAGCAAACAAGCATAGTTACGTATAGTTACCGGAGCAAGCATTTATTAAGCACCTGCTTAGTCAGGCTCTGTGTAAGCGCTTTACAAATATATAAAGACATATACAGATATACTGGAGATAATCACTGGGGGAAGGCACGGAATTAAGGGGAATCGGGAAAGACTCCTAGAAGAAAGTGGGATATTAGCGGAGTCTAGACGGAAACCAGGGAATTAAGGAGGCTCGGGAAAAGCTTCTTGAAGAAAGTGAGATATTGGCTGAGTCTTGACGGAAACCAGCGAAGCCTGGGAAGAGATGACGAGGAGGGAGAGAATCCTAGGCATTGGAGACACAGTCAGTGAAAATAAAGAGGGAACTAGGAGCTAGAAAGGGGGTAATTTTGGAAAACCCTCCAGTTTATGTATCTAGGAACTAGAAGAAAGCCTGGAAGGGCTCGATGCATAAGCCACTCCCAGGCTTTTGTGTGGACTAGGTGACCTTTAAGGTCTTTTTCAATTCAGCGATTCGGGTTGCATCATCCCCGGCGCGGGATGCAGTCCCAGTGACCTGACACTTCTCACACACAGCCCAGGAGACGCTCTCCCGTAGGGGCTTCATCCCAGTTCTCTTTTCTTTTTCTTATTCATCACCAAAATGACCCCACTCCACTTTCCTACTCCAGCTGGCCTCTTCCCCCTAAGGAGCCCCAGCCGCCCTTTCCTCTGGAGCTTTACAGGAAAGGGTGGAAAAGGAGGGCGGCAGAAGAGAGGAAATAGCACAACCCTCCCAGACCAGAGGAGATATACACACACTCATCGGTTCAGAATTTCCGAAGGAGGCCAGACAGGGTGTTACCCTCCCCGCCCACCCCTAAGACAGATTCCGCCTTCCCCCTCAAATCTCGCTCTCCTCTAGTGGAGGGTTCCCAAGCCTCTCCCCTAAGATCATCCCTCCCATTCCTGGTCCCGCCCACATCCCCCAACAGACCCCGCCCACTCTAGGAGTACCCGCCCCCCCTTCCCAAATGGAATTTCCCCCTCCTTCTATTCGACCTTCCTCGATAAGCCCGCCCTCTGCGAAAAGCCACGCCCCTTCCACCAAGTCCCGCCCACAAGCACTATCGTATGATTCCTCTTCTGCAGACCTTTGCAACGTCCATGTCCTGGACGCCTTCCGCCCCACGTGCCTTCAAGCCCGAGTCGGGACGTTTCTCCCTCCTCCAGCACCTCCTCCTTCCTTCGCTTTACCGATGACATAAGGCCATCTCCGCTCCGCCCCCTTTCGCCTCCCGGGAAAGCCCCACCTCGCGCGGCCGCTGCGGCCGGCCGGAGCTCCGCCCCTCGCTGGTGACGCGAAGGCCCGGGGCCCCGCCCTCCGCCGGTGACGCGGGCGCTGCGCCGCTGGCTGGACAGCTCGGGCAGTTGGCGGCGCTGCGGCGGTGGCGGCGGGTGGCAGTTGGGGCGAGCAGGCTTCCCTCCCTCCCCCTCTCCCCTCCCCTGCCGGGCCCGTGCGGTCTCCCCGGAGCCGGGCTGGGCCGCGCCGGCACCATGGAGCTGGAAGACGGCGTGGTGTACCAAGAGGAGCCCGGCGGCTCCGGGGCCGTGATGTCAGAGCGGGTGTCCGGCCTGGCGGGCTCCATCTACCGCGAGTTCGAGCGCCTGATCGGGCGCTACGACGAGGAGGTGGTGAAGGAGCTGATGCCGCTGGTGGTGGCCGTGCTCGAGAACCTGGATTCGGTGTTCGCGCAGGACCAGGAGCACCAGGTGGAGCTCGAGCTGCTGCGGGACGACAACGAGCAGCTCATCACCCAGTACGAGCGCGAGAAGGCGCTGCGCAAGCACGCCGAGGAGGTGAGCGAGCGAGCGAGCGAGGGAGGGACCGACCCACGGGGCGAGGCGAGGGCCGAGGGGAGGAGGGGAGCGCCCGGCCGCCCGCCAGCCGCAGCCAGGCCCAAGACGCCCGCCCTCCTCGCCCCCTGCGAGTTCTGGCTTGGCCCGCCCCGCAGCGCCTTCCCGGGGCAGCCGCCCGCTTTCTCTCCGGGCTCCCCCCTGCTCATCTCGGGCCTTGCTCGTGGTTCAAGTTTCCACCCCGAGGAGTGAGCAGGGAGCTGGTTTTGTTTTTCCGTGCAGCGTCTGGCACTCGGTCAGCATAATAAATGCCTTCGAGTGAAGCCTTTTTTTTTTTTTAAACTCCTAGGAGGAGTTGTTGGTCCCGTCCTGCGGAGCCCCCCGGTGCAGTTGTATTAGGCCTCTCCTAAGCCCCTGAGTCAGATAGATAACCTTGGACAGTTCCCTCCTTCACCTGTTGTAGATTCGGAAAAGCTGGAGGAAAGGGAGGGGAGGGGAGGGGAAACCAGGGGCGGGGGTGGGGTGGCAGGAAAGAAGAGTGGGACCCTCATTTTTTCTGCCCCGTTTCCGTCTGCAGACTTCAGTTTTTCATGTGGATCTGGCTACCAGAACCTCTGTGTAACTTAGGAGGACGGCTGAAGTGATGCCAACAACAACGAGCCTTATTAAGTGCCTGCTGTGTGCCAGGCGCTGGGGATACATAGAGAAGCAAAAACAACAGCCCCCCCCCCCCATCTCACAGTCTAATAGAGTAAACAATGTGCAAACAATTATGTACAAACAAGAAATATACGGAATAAATTCGGGGAAGTCTCCGAGGGAGGGCATTAAGATTATGAGGAGGACTGCGAAAGTCTTCTTGCCTTTGGGAATTTAGCTAACTTGAAGGAGGAAAGAACCCTAGACTGGGGGCTCCCGAGATAACACATTTTAAGCTGGAAAGGACTTTAGAGGTCATTTAAGCCAACCCTTTCCTTTCACAGAGGAGGGAACTGAGGCCCAGAGGAACTGACAGGCTTGTCAAGGGGCCGAGCTGTGGTGGCAGTGGCCTCTGACTCTTTTGTCCCAGTGTGGCTTCACCGTACCACAAGGCTTTGAATCTTCCAGTGACACTTAATAGCTGTGTTGACCATGGGCAAGTCTGAACCTTTCTGAGCCTCACCTTTCTCATCTGTAAAATGGGGATGATAATACTTTGTAGGGTATTGTGAGACTGTGTATGTACACTTCGTAAACCTTAAAGCACTATAGATCTCAGCTGCTCTTCTGTGCTTCATACTAGGTTCTATGAATCTTCAACAGTGAATAACTGAATTTCAATAACTTTTTGAATTTTTGAAAATAATTTATAAGATTCTTTGAGATCAAATTTGTTTTATGACCCATTTCCTATCTTCAGATGTATAATAAATGCATCCTTGTTCCTCTATAATTTGCACCAGGTCAAATTAGGCTGAACTTGTTGTACTTACCTAGAGCAGTTATTTCCAGTTGTGGTTTTGTTACATTCATTTCAAGGAGTGTCATGAATATATCAAAACCAGGTTAATTTTAGTTTGCTTTAATTTTTTTAAAATAAGAATATCGCCTATCATATGAGCACAGGGGAAGGGGAGGAAAGGCAGGTATAATGAAATTGAACAAGGAAAGAATGCTTTAAATGTCAAAAGGCTTAGTTGCCACTCTCAAGAGAAGGGATAAGCACCCTTTTCAAACTGACATGCCAGGTCTTTGAATTTGGGGGGGGGGTGCTTGGTGGGGTGGGAAGGGTTGATGATTGATGGGGAAGGCAGGGCTTGGGGATGAGGTGAAGTCAGTAAGGAAGAAGATTTAAGAGTCCACACTGTGCATCTAGGTCTCTAGCCAGTCCCTGAAAGGAAAGTGGCAACTTTCTGGAGGCTGTTTATTTATAGAGAGGACAGACATCCTGTGCAAATGCTCCCTTTAGCCTCAGATTTCTCACAGTGTTTGTTGTTGTTTATTCCCATCCGACTCTTTGTGACCTTATAGACCATACCGTCCATGGGGTTTTCTTGGTAAAGATACTGGAGTGGTTTGCCATTTCCTTCTTTGGTAGATTAAGGCAATGAGAGGTTAAGTGACTTGCCCAAGGTCAGAAAGCTAATAAGTGTCTGAAGCTGAATTCAAACTCAGCTCTTCCTGACTCCAGGCAGTGTTCCACCCACACCCACAAAGGGAGAAAGAACAGGGACAGGTGGGAGTCTACCTGCTTCCCTAAGTGAACTCAGCAATGTCCCACTTTCCTCTGGAAACCTATATAAAAATAATTTTGCTCACCCCAGGTTGTCAAATCCTAATTCAGGAAACAGATTGTAGGGATTCAAAACAAAATTCTACGGAGACTCATTCCTTACTGAAAACTTTTTTACTATAGTGTTCATTAAGAGAGTCTGTCAACAATTAGTAATCAGCCTCAGGTTTTGTAATTTGAAAAACAAATACATAGTGCCCTAGCAATGAAAATCTTTGAGCACGTGGTTCCGAATGGTCTCAGAGACATGCACATTGATAAAATATCGACTGAACTAATTTCCAGTCCTTAAACTAAATTTTGTTGTTCCTACCTCCACAGTGAGTCTGCTCCAGGGCCCTTACTATTTCTCTTCTGTACTATCACTATAGCCTTCTACTTAGGACTCCAGGATCCCATTCTTTCCTGTTTTTAATCCCTTCTCCACACTATATATCATTCCCTTCCAAGAAACATCTGTGACACTTTATTGCCTCTAGGATAAAATGCAGACCTCTCAGTTTGGCATTTAAGGTCCATCACAATGTGGCCCCTGTTTACCTTTCCATATAAATTTCACGTTATATTCCTTCACATACTCTGATTCCACACCAGTTTATTTGCTTTCTTCCCAGAATTTATCAGGCCATCTCTCACTTCTGCAACACAGGCTGCCCCCTCTGCCAAGAATAAACTCCCTTCTTACTGTCACTTCCTAAAATCTCTGGTCTCCTTCAGCATTCAGTTCATGGGCCACAGCCTGTAGGAAATCCTTGCCAGTTGTTAATGTTCTCACTTTTTAATAATCATGTATGTTGTATCCCCTCAGCCCTGCTTTCCCCTCTATTCCAGAATGAAAATGCCTTGAAGGAAGCATCATTTCTCTGTGTTGTCTTTGTATCTGTATCACCTACCACAGGGGTGAGCACATAATGGGCGCTTACTGGATTGGATCCTGAAACCAGGTTGTTTTCTTGGCCAGCGTGGAGGGGTAAATTCTGTCTGTTTCCAAGGGGGATTCTGTACCAGTACTCTCAGGATTCAGGTTAAGGGGCTACTGGGCCACTAAGAATACCTGAGGTCAACTTCAGCATGGCACTTTTATTCCAACTGAAAGTACACAGTGTCTTCAGTACCTTTACTGGAAGTCACAAATCCTGGGCCTGGCTTCTGGCCTCACCACATGGACTTGTCACTTTGCCTATCTGAGTCTCAGCTTTCTTACTTGTACAGTAGAGGTAATGTTTGTGCTCCTGAGGAAAGTACTTTATTATTTCTGATAGTCAGTGTGGGTGAGTGGAACGGTTGATGAAAGTGGGGTCAGGGAGACCTGGTTTCGAATCCAGCTTCTGACCCTTTACTACCTTATTTTCTTTGGCAAGTCATTTAACCTCTCTAAGGCAGTAAGGAAGGGATCATAAGACCTGTAGTACCTTCCTTAAAGGGAGCCTCAAGTGAAATAACATGCCTTGCTGATTACTTATGGAAAAAGTAAAACGCTCTATAATGCATGCCAGTTATCATTTCAGTTCATTAGTGCATGTAAGCATCAATAAGAGTGGTTTACTTTTTATGTGTAGCACTTTAAGATTTACACTTAGTTTTCTGGAAGCTCACAAAAGCCAAGTGACTTGCCCAGGGTCATAGACTCAGGAAGTGTCAGATATTGTTCAAATCCACATACCCTGCCTCTCTCTGATCAGTAGGACCCACTAATGTTTCATGAATGAACCAGATTGTTAGAATGTTTCTTCTCATAACTTTCTTTAGCAAGGTATTAGAAATATCATCTTTATTACAATAATAATTTGACTTGGTATTTGAACATATTTTCTGCCTTTTGCTCTTATTTTTAAATTCTAATGGGGCTAATTCTCTTTTGTAATGATTGATCCCGAAAACTTGTAAATGAGCTGTTTACAGAATCCTAATTTCAGGGTTCATCTTTTAATTCTTTCTCAGAGAAAACTTCAGGAATTTTTTGAATCATTTGTTTAGAAAAGAGTTAGGGTACTTTGCACTACCTGAAAATTTGCTTCCTTGTAGTTATAGTAATTTAGTCTTGCTTCATATCACCAGTCTTACTGAGTAAATATTTTTAGGTGTGGGTGAAGAATAAGCATTCCAGTATTGTTTGTAATATTAATGAGGACATTCATGAGGAAGTAATTGATGGCCCTTTTTTGTGGAATTTTAGGGCTCTGGAAGAGAGGTAGAATCTAAATTTATACTGTTGTGGCTACTTCCTATTTTATGACTTTATTCTTTTAAAGATTTACGTTCTGTGTGACTAAGTGTAGTGATAAGAGATTACCTGCAAATTTTTTAAAAAATGGTTTTCTCTAAGGAATCAGCGCTTGATCTAAAGCAGTAACAAAATTGTTCTTACATATATGCTGATGAGCATGAATGTAGAAGAAATAAGCCAAGTGTGCCGGAAAGCTGAACTTGAAACAATTTCTTTTTTGCTCTTTTAGCCTTTCAAATGAATTAATGAAGTTTTTTTTTTAAATAGAAAACTGTGAATTAAGACTGTTGATTTTTATTTAAAATTTGTTTTTGTTTTCATTTTGAGTCATTAAAAACATAAATGTGACAGTAGTTCCTTAACATGCTGCTCTGCTCAGACTATATTTGGAATATTGTTCAGTTCTGGATGTCACATATTAAGGATATTAATAAGTTGGAGGAAATGCAGAAGATGATGATGGCTCCTGTGGCCATGTCATTGAAGGACCTGGGGATGTTTGGCTTGGAGAAGACCTGGAGTATTTGTCTGAGGAGGAATGATGGCAATCTTGCAGCATTAAAAGGGCTGTTAGGTCAAAAGCAGGGTTAGACTTGCCTCTATGTGACCCCTGTAGTAGTTGCAAAAGAGGCAAATGTAGGCCTGATGTTAGGAATGACTTTCTAACAACTAGAGCTGTACCTTAGTGGAATGGGCTGCCTGGGGATGTAACAGGAGCTATTGTCATAGCATCCTAGTAGTGAATTTCCCCTCATTGAAGGGTCTTCAGACAATGTCTGGATAAAACCACTTATCCCATATGTCATCATGGGAAGTCCTTTTGGGTCTGGGTGGACTTGTTACACTGTAAGGTCTCTTTCAACCCTAAATTATGTGATTCTGTAATAAACATAGACATGAACAAAGACAATAGAGATTACTACTTAGAACAGAGATTCTTTGCAAAATGTAAATCAGAAACACAGTGCTAGAAAACTACAGAGCTTTACCAAGGGTATTCAAATGATTGGTTCAGATAGTAAACATTGGTGATGGTAAACAGATGGAAAATGTGGTAAACATTGTGTTTTTCTTATCACGTGCATGAGGCTTCAAAATCAATGTTTTAAGTAATATATTCTGTAAATAATCACTGCATTTGAAAATTAATTTCCATTTGGTGATTTAAACAAAAGCTGACTTTTTTCTCATCCCAGTTCTTCTTTGATATGTTTTCTGTCCCCCTTATTTTATGTCATACCACATGGAGTTAACTTGTGTGTTATATTGGATTGAGGGCTAGCCTGATAAAATCACGAGTCTGGAGAGGCTAGATAGATATAGATGAATCTATATCTAAATACTCATCTATATCTATATACTCATATGTATACTCTATATATACTCATAGATACGTACACATATGTATATAAAATCACATATAAATTAGCATTTGTGTATCCTACTAAAACAAAGCAGATTAAGGCCTCACTGGATCCCAATATGCTATATTTTTGAGTGACCAAAAGAATTCATCATCTGGTAGCCAGCCTTCTGACGCTGAGCCTCTCAGAATTTATCTAGCTCCTTGGAAAATTGACATATGGCTTATGGTTAGGTCTGGGCTGGAGCAATTATTTTCAGCTTGGTATAGGAACTGGCAGAGCATGTGCTCTGATGGCAAAACCTTTGAGAACTTTACCTTATAATGAGGCATCGTAGTAGGACATTAGTAGAGGATTGCTTTTTGTTTTTAACTTTGTCATAGCTCCTTATTATTGTGATTTATATTTTGTCTAAATTTTTCCTTTGGATCTTTGTTCAAAAGACATGGATAAGTGAGGTTTTGACAAAGGTCTCTTAAAAAGCGGCATATTTTATGGACCTTTTCTCTTATTTGATTCTAATAAAAGAGTAAGTTTTTAATATGTAGCATGAAACTGTCATAGGTATTTTGGATACTTTTTCCAGTATAAAGTGAAAATTGGTGAAGACGAGAATTACATTAATATTTCATTTATTTTCCTGCTTTTTAAAAAACTCTCCCTATAGATCAAGATTTGTTAACCTATAGTACTTGAGCATTTAATTATAATTTTTAGTTATATTTCTCTGGATAAGTTTTGTTAACTAATAGAATCCTAAATAAGTTATAGTTTAATAATTCCATGTATATTTCATTTAATTAAAATGAGGTAACAGCTGAAAGGAGGAAGTGAACATATTTGGATTTTGGTATTTTGGTATGGAGATTTTGGTATTTTAGACCAATAGCATATAATCATTTAACCACAGAGCATTGGATTTGGAGACAGATAAATCTTGCTTCTGCTATTCATTCACTATTGTATGAGATTGGGCAAGTCACTTTATATCTTGCTCTCCAGGCTTCAGTTTACTTTATCTGTAACTTGAAGGGGTTGGACTTTAAACTCTCGAATCTATATAACCTTTTAACAAAAATGCCAAGAGACTTTTATTCAGGAGGCCCCAGACTCTGTTTATATAATATTAGGCTTGAACCTTATGTATCAGACTGGACTCGCCTTTCACATTCATTCCACATTCCCTGTCTTTTGTCAAGTCTTTCCGTTTTTACCTTCAAGACCTCTTTTCTCCAAATCTTTGTACTCAAACAGCTGTCAGCCTGCTGTAGTTACTCATCACCTCCCCCTCGGACTGTTACTGCACATCGACTCCTGGTTAGTCTCCCTGCTCCTCCATTCAGCTGCCATAGTGATTTTCCTAAAGCACAGATCTGACCATGTCACCAAAGTGACTCATTATGACCTGCAGGTTCAGATGTAAATTGCTTTGTTGGGCATTTTGCAGCTTAGCCCCTTCTCTCCTTTCCAGTCTTCTGTTTCCCTTTGCTGTATGTACTTTAACAATTAAGGAGCACTGGCTTTGTTGCTCTTCTTAGTGCAGAGTATTCTATCTTCCAGGGTTTTTTTTTTTTTTGCATCTGTACTGGTTATCCCTCAAGCTTAGGATGTTCTCACTCCTTAGCTTCTGCTTCCTGGCCTCATTTAAGACTTAACTCCTGTCTCACTTTCTGCAAGAGAACTTTCTTCAGCTTCCCCCATTCCCTCCACTCTTGAGATTACCTTCCATTTGCCCTGTATATGTGACTTGTATGTTGTGGGTTCTCTCCCATTAGAGTATGAGCTTCTTGAGGGAAGGGACATTGTTTTTGCCTTTCATTTGTTCTCAGTACTTAGCATAGCGCTTGACATATAATAAACACTTAATTAATGTTTGTTGAGTGACATGACAAAGTAGTGTTTTCATTATGATCGTGAATTATTATTTATGTTCTGACTTATAGGGAAGGTTGCCATCATTTAAGTTACTAATAGCAGTACTTCCTATTATACCTTTAGCAGCTATTCACCAGATGTTTTGTCTAAGTGCTGACTTGACTTATCTGTGACTGGTTAATTCTCATTTGGTTAAAGTAGAACGGACATCAGCAAACTTCTAGAAGTGGTGTGCCATTCATCCAAGCCTAAGGTTTTGTGGAGAGATCTTCTAAAAGCTAAATAAGCAAGTAAATATAAAGTAAATAGTGCTTATATATGAAGCTGTATTTACTACTAAATTTAAATGCTTGGGGAGAGGGAGGGAACTGGAAATTCTGCCTCATTCTCTCCCTTCAGCACCCCCTGAAAAAAAAGAAAGTTAAGCTCCACAATGAAGCATTTAACTAAATGCACAGAAGGGAACAGATAGAAATTCAGAAGGAGATAACAGACAAGCAGGACAACTTTGGGACTAACAGTGTGTTGAATTTCTTATATATTTTTTTAAAAAGATAAACTGTACATAATAGAGATCCGTACTTTCATATACAACCTTTTTCTGTCCCAACAAAACATAAAGCTTAAAATCCTGAAAAAAATTTAAATACCAAGCATGCCAGTATTTATTTAGTAGGACTCTAGACCCTTACCTTGCTTTGTAGGGTTTCCTGAAGACTCTATACTTACATACCTGAAATTGAAAGGCATAGCTAGGCACTGTGATAACCTTAAGCTTGAAAGAGGGTGCTGATGTTAGAGTTCTTTTTTTTTGGAGGGGGAGGGCAGGGCAATTGGGGTTAAGTGACTTGCCCAAGGTCACACAGCTAGTAAGTGTGTCAAGTGTCTGAGGCAGCATTTGAACTCAGGTCCTCCTAACTCAGGGCCGGTGCTCTACTCACTAAGCTGCCCCTAAGATTTTAGAGTTCTTAATACTAGCATGAAATGATTCTTCGGGTTGGGTCTTGTGGGATGAACCAACCAGAAATGGGTCACATATTCTCTTTGGGATAGTCAGTTGCAAAATATGTTTCAGATTCATCCCTCTCAACCCCTTCACTAGGGGTACCTGTCACTTTTGCCAGGTCGTTTAGGGGTAGCGGTTTCCATTGGTTCCTGAGTAGTAGCTGGAGGTGTCTGGATCATTGTTGTAACTAACCCAAGCAGCTTCTGAACACCTGCAGTAGGAGGGGAGTGAGTGGCGTTAAAACCTGGGACTTCTACCTCCTACTGCCCCTCCAGCCATTGCTGCTGTCCTACCTTCACCTCTGACACTACCAGAACAGAGAGGTTCCTCTGGTTTCCTAGCTGTCACTTCTGCAACCAGAGGTCTTGCTTTTGCAGCACCTGATACTTTAGCTATCACCCTTGCTATGAACTAAAGACATCCTATCTTGCCTTCCCCAAATACCATGCTTGGATGACAGGAATTTATTAATTTCTAAGTATGTACCCAAGCACATAATTTTTGAGTTTACCTTACCCTAATAACCTGGATTTAGGCCCCCCTACACTTTACTTGGGCAGGCAGACTGGTCCCAGACTGTAGTCCTAATAGATATCCTGATTCCAGGACTCGCCCCATTTCTATTACTCTGCTCTTTTATTATTTTTTTAAATTTTTGCCATTTTCTTTTATTACATTATCCGCGTTTACTGACGTATCCTTTCCCTCCCATCTGTCCCTTGTAAGAAAAGAGAAAAAGAGCAAAAAAAAAAAAAAAAGTTCAGCCAAACTAACCAATACATAGAAAAGGCTGGTGTTTTATTCAGGGTTTCATACTCAGTTGATACTCCTCCCCCCAACCTCTGCAAAAAGATGATTATTTAATTAATTCTATAGATGAGTTACTGCGGAATAAAATGATGGCTGAAAACAGAACTGGATTGCAGATCTACCTCTCATTTGGAAAAAAAAATGCTTGCTGTTGAGCTATTTTTCCTACTAAGGAATTTAAAGAATAAAATTGCCTTGAAATACTCTGAACAAATAGGTTTGAAATTGCTGTTAAACTTTATGTTCTCCCTTTTTCCTCCTATCAGAGGTAGTTAGCTTGTGTAAGCTTTTGTAGTTTAGAAAGTGATTCTCCCCTCAGTTGGATACTTTCCTCCAGCACATCTTATTTCTGACTGGTAATGTGCTGGCCTATTACTACTGTAGATCCTGAAAAGAGTTAGGGAATCTTAGCTGTTTAAGATCATATAAATGGCATACAAGCATTATACTCCAGTTTTTCTTGAAATGTTGGTTTTTCTTTGTTGTCACTGCATTTATAGTTCATCCTCAAGAATTGTTCAGATCAAGCTGTCATATGTATAAAAATCTAAGGTTCTTTTCGTGCTATTTTGGAAAACATGCTGTATTTGAACTTGAACAGGTTATGCCAAATTAACCTCCTTTCCTTTTTTTTGACAGAATAGAGTGGTATATCAGGAGAATGTTATAGACAGAGTCTCTCCAGATTAGCAGTCTCCCTTTCTGCTCTGGAGAAGCTGGAAAACTATGGTTAGACAGTAGTATACTTAGGAGAATTTGGAACTGATTGCATGGCCAAGGTCTAGTGATTGCTAGATTGATATCAGTTTAGAAATTCTTGTGGTATATAAGAAAGAGTACTACATTTGGAGTCAATAGGCCTGAGACTGGGCAAATCATTTACCACCTCTGCACCTTTTCTGTAAAATGAGGACATTGCTTAGACGAGTGAATGTGCAGGCCCCTTCTTACTCTAAATCTGTAATCCTATAAAGACATGGATTTGAATCTTGCCTCTGACAATTTGCTGTGCTACCTTGGACAAATCCCTTCACCTCTCTGAGCTTTAGTTTCCTCATCGTAAAATGGGAGTAATAATCTTTACCTAACCATCTCACAAAGATTATTGTGACAAAAGCACATAGGAAATCTCAAAGTGCTTTATAAATGTGAGCTTTTATTATTCACTTGCATACATGGGTATGTGCATATGCACACACACATTTTACAGAAAAAATTGAGGCCATTTGCCTTTAGCTCCTTCTTCTTCATCTTATATTACTCATGTACCTTCTGCCATGTTCTGCTGCCTGTCTCACATGATGAGGCGGCCTTTCTCCTTACCAATGCTAACCCCTTTACCTGCTCAGGTGATCCCATTCCTTCCTGTTTCCTTCAACAGATTGTCTCCTCTGTCATCCCCACTCTTTCACTTATTTTCAGTTTATCTACTGCCTGTAAACAAGTCTGTGTCTCCCTAATTCTGAAAAAAGTCTCAATTGGTCCTTCTATCCCCAGTATCCTCCTTTATCTCTCCTGCCCTTTGTGGCTAAATTCTTTAAAGGAGCAATCCACAGTAGGTGCCTCCACTTTCTGTCCTCTCACTCTCTTTTTAACCCCTTACAAATGATATTCTGACCTTATTATACCACAAAAACTGCTCTCTCCAAAGTTACCAGTGATTTCTTAGTTGCCAGATCCAATGGACTTTTCTTAATCCTCGTTTTCCTCAACCTCTTAACATTTGATCACCTTCTCCTCCTTGCTACTCACTTCTTTCTAGGTTTTTGGGACACCATTCGCTCCTAGTTCTTCTACCTATCCAACTGATTCTTAGTCTTCTTTGTTGGG
This sequence comes from Phalanger gymnotis, assembly GCA_028646595.1. Taxonomy (NCBI): domain Eukaryota; kingdom Metazoa; phylum Chordata; class Mammalia; order Diprotodontia; family Phalangeridae; genus Phalanger; species Phalanger gymnotis. The sequence goes on along the minus strand of CM053626.1, from coordinate 195,245,056 downwards.
TCCTTATCCAGATCACACCCTCTAACTAAAGGTGTCCCACAGGGTTCTGTCCTGGGCCTTCTCTTCCCACCGTATACTACTTGGTGATCTGTTTAGCTCCCATGGATTTAATTACCATCTCTATGCTGATGATTCTCAGATCTACCTTTCCTGCCCTGGTCTCTGCTGACCTCCGGTTTCACATCTCCAACTGCCTTATAGACATCTGGAACTGGATGTCCAGTAGACATCTTCAACTCAACATATCCATATTAGAACTCATTGTCTTTCCTCCTAAACCAGGTGTGAGGACCCTGTGCCCTCAAGGCCACAATGTGACCTTCTAGGTCCTTGGGTACAGCCTTTTGACCGAGTCCAAGTTTTACAGAACAAATCCTTTTATTAAGGGGATTTGTTCGGTGAAGTTTGGAGTCAAAAGGCCACTCTTGAGGACCTAGAGGGTCACATGGCCGCCAGGCTGCAGGTTCCCCACCCCTGTCCCTAACCCTTTTCCCCACCTCCTACCTTTCTAAGTTCTGTTGAAGGCAACACCAACCTCTTAGTTCCTCACTTACAATTTAGGTAGATTTCAACTTTTCACTATCTTTTGCTCCCTCTTCCCCTTTGACTGCCATCACTTTTGTGCAGGTCCTCATCTCCTCATGCCTGGACTATTACAATAGCCTGCTGGTGGGTCTACCTGCTTTTAGTCTCTACCCATTTTAATCCATCCTTCATTTCGCCACCAAAGTGATTTTCCTAAAGTGAAGGTCCAACAGTGTCACCTCCCTAATCAGTAAACTCAAGTGGCTACCTATCACCTCCAGTCCCAAATACAAAATCCTTTGTTTGGCATTCAAAGCCCTTTATAATCTAACCCTCTCCTACCTTTCTAATCTTACACTTTACTCCCCAACATGTATTCTTTGATCCAGTGACAAAGGACCCTTTGCTATTATGCTAACAAGACATCTCTTGGCTTTGGGCATAGTCCCTTGTTGTCCTCCATGCCTGGAATGCTCTCTCTCCTCACTTCCATCTACTGTCTTTACTGACTTTATATCTCATCTTCTACAGGAAGCCTTCCTCAACCTCTCTTAATTCTCGTACCTTCCCTCTGTTAATTATTATCTATTTAACCTGTGTAGATCTTGTTTGTAAATATGTTTGTTCCCCTCCCCCCATTAGATTGTAAACTCCTACCCAGGACATGTGCCTGGCTCATGATAAGTACTTAATAAATGTTTATCATTGATATATGCGTAGGTGCATGGGATATTCATACAGAAGTCTATCATTAACTGCATTACCTATTATCATTATGCTTATTATTTTTATAGCTCAAATGAATAACTCATTCTAATAAATGAGATCTCTTGGCTTGGCAGTGCCGATCAACACCTCTATAATTTGTAGTTTTAGAGAGTTGCCTGAGGCACTGAGAAGTTAAGCAACTTTTCCAGGGTCACTGAGCCATTATGTCAGAGGCAGGACTAGAATCCAGATCTTTCTGATTGATACCAGCTCTGTATCCATTACCTCATGCTGCTTCTCACCTTGGATCCTTGTATTTATTTTCTGTGCACTTTGGATATACTTATTTTTTTCCTGCAGAATATGACATTTATTTATTTAATTAAACAAGCCAAAATCCCCCTCCCCCAATAGAACAAAAATATTTGTCAAAGGAAAAACAAAAGCCCTGTTAGAAACAGGTATAGTTAAGCAAAACACCTTTCAACATTTGCCCTGTTTAAAAAAAAATAGGACTCATTCTGCTCTCTTGATTCCTTTACTTTTTCATAAGGAGGTGGGTAGCATGTTTCATCTTTGGTCCTTTGGAATTGTGGTTGTCATCAGTGTTGTTATTCTATCAGTTGCTCTCCTGGTTCTGTAAACTTTTCTGTCAGTTCATACAAGTTTTCCCAGGTTGTTCTGAAACCATCTCCTCCATCGTTTCTTAAAGCACAGTAGTATTCTGTCATATTTATATACCATAATTTGTTTACCCATTCCCAGTTTGGGAGCACCCCACCTCAGTTTCCCATTCTTTGCCACCTTAAAAGTAGCTCTAAATATTTTTGTCTATCCTTAGAGTTATTTCTCTATCAGCTTCAGACTAGGGTAGAAGCTGGAACTGAGACCAGTCCCTGCTTCTGGGCTTTGAGCCGCACTGCTGCTGCTTGTTTTTGCACTTGTTGATCTCCTGATACTCTGCAAAGGTTATGAGACCATTTCTTACTCTGGAAAGCTACCTCTAGGCATGGGTCCCCTCCTTAGGACCCCTTGAATCTGTGTGTGACCTGGAACTGGGTAGTAGGGGACAAAGCTGCCAATTGGCACCTGTTCCTGTTGCAGTGACGAGTGGGTTTGAGACCTGCTCTTGCCTTGGTGCACATGTTGAGGGAGAAATCAAACCAAGGGATATAGGAATCCCAAACCAAAGTTCCCAGGTCGCCTAGAATGAATTTGCGGACCCTAGGATCCTTTGAGTCAAGGAGGCAAAGATTTATTTTTCAGTGGGCAAGAATTATTAGGGAACCTGCAACAATACAGGGCTACAGGGAAAGTTTAAGTACAAGATTTAGGGATGAAATCAGTCAATTAGGTGATTTGGGGTGGGATTAGGGAGTGGTTAGTTCTTAAAGGAACATGCACATTTAGTATCTACTGTGCAGGTAATCTTACCCAGAGTTCACTGGGAAATAGCTGGGGGGAGGGGTGGGTGGGTGGGTGGGGATTAGGTGTAGGTGTGGTTTTGACTGTAAAACTGTCACTAAGTCACCAAAAGTTCAGAGCTGACTGGGAATATCCAGGTGGATTCCATCAGATATCCATCATATGTCTTGTTAGACAAGATTGATGTAAGGGAGTATACATTTGACTATGTCTAGGACATATGTTAGACTCAGCGTATAGTCAGTTATGAACACCCAGAATCAATCTATAATTGGGCATACCTGCTTACTGAGGAAGAAACAGATAATTTGGGGGCACACTGCCCTTTAGCTAGAGAGAAACTGCCAGGGCCAATGCTTTGAAGCTAGGGAGAGATGTGACTTTAGAACTGGAGTTCAGGCAGAGGCTAAGGGGAAATGTGATGTTAGAATTAGGGTCCAAGCACAAGCACCCCATCACATAGCCTGTCCTCTGGCACTGGAGTGCTTCCTATATGGTGCACAGTGCACCTGGCCGGAATCCTTCTCCAGTGTCCACAGAGCTCTGTCTGCTTTTTTATGCTGCTTTGGGCTGCAAAAATGACTCACTGATTTCTTGGATTTCCCCATCAGTATTTGGTCTAGTGCATTTTCTAGATCTGTTTGGAAGAGGTTTTTTGGTGGGGAGTGGGGAGAATGCGCTGTACTTCTTCCTACTTCCCTAACTTGGCTCTGACTTGCATTATGCTTCAATCACTATATCAATAATCTCTAAAGTTTTTTTTATTGCAGCCATTGATAAAAAGTTTTTGAGTACACAATTCAATGTATGCATATTTATAATTACACATGTACTCTTGTACTGCTATATTATGTACATCGGTGGTATGTAACTCATATAGAAACAGATCCCATAGCCACATGTTGACTTAGAAGAACAAATTTATATTGTATTTTTGTTAAACGTTTCTCCATTGCCTTTTAATCTCAATTAAATTTAATTTACACTTGAGAGTTTTGCAGGCCACAAGTTTGATACCTTTGATGTATGTTATAAAACACACAAAAGTAGAAATTAAATGATTTTTTTTGTTAAGAGTATGAATAATTGTTTTTGCCCTTCCAGGGGACTTGGGAGTTAGGCGCTGCTACTTCTGGTGAAGGTCAGCCTTTGGCATAGGGCTAGGCTTGCCTGTCCTCCTAACTGTTTGGCCTACAAGAGGGAAGAGCAGCACAGGCAGGCAGCAGCTACAAGTATGCTGGATAGCTAGCTGTACTGCCCTTCACGATTCACATGTTTCCTTTGCTGACTCCAGTGTAGTGTGCACTCCCCACTCTATAGAGGGCTACTATCTAGATTGCCCCCTTTGAGGGCAGGGATTTTTAAATTATGTGATTGTACCTCCTGTGCCTAGCACAATTCTTGGCCTGTAGCAGGTGCTTAATAAATGCTTGTTTGATTAACTAATCCCATTGTTGAGTAATGCTCAGTGTCTTCAGGTAGCTAGGACCCTTTAAGGTAACAGAAAGTGTGCTTTTATAGATGGAGTTATCTCCTTGCTAAATACAGCAAGAACAAACGGATAATGAGTTGACACTTTTAGTGTCTGTTTTTGTTTCATAATCAGGAAAAGCTCAGTCGTGCGCATATAAGTGTTTGATTTACATGTTATATGTTCATACTTATACGCTGAGGACTCTTTCCTTTTTGAATTGATAAATTTCATTGATAAATCTTGTTAAAGCTTCCACCAACAGTAACTTTGGAGAGAGCAATTTCATTTGAATGATGAGGTTGGAAGCCCGATTGTAGAGAGTTTAGAAGACAGTGATAGGAAAGGAAGTGGAGGACAAACACAACCTGTGAATTTCCCCTCCCCTCCCCTTCCCTTCCCCACACCCTCACACCTACCTAAAGGGGAAGGTATATTTCCATGGCCAAAGGCTGGAGCTGGAGTTCATAGTTTGGACAATAGGTCCCTGCCCTCCTAGCACAGAGCGAACAGAAATACTAAATAGTAACTTTTTCTTTTGGCCAGAAATCCTAAGGGTCTTCCCTTCCCAGTTTGATTTTTTTTTTTTAAAGTTTTTCATTTTAATCAAAAAAAGAAAGTGAGGCTGGTGATCTTGCACACCCCTCCCTCACTCAAATCAAAGGCAACTGCAAGTCATGTCATCATTTCCCTGATGTCATGGTCCTCTTTGAAAATGAAAGACCAAGGATAAACACAACAATAACCACCTGGCTTACTCTACTTAGGTAGTAGCTAGGTGGCAGGCATTGAAAGCCCTTCATAACCTAGCCCCTTCCTACTTTTCCAGTCTTCTTATACATTACTCCTTATCACATTCTCTTTGATCTAGTGACATTGCACTCCTGCTTGTCCCACAAACAAGACTCTCCATCTCTCAGCTCTGGACATTTTCCCGACTGTCCTCCATGTTTGGAACCCTTTCTCGCCTCAGTTTGCACTGCTGACCTCCCTAGCATCCTTTTAAGTCCCAGCTAAAATCCTACCTTCTACAAGAGCCTTCCCCTTTTCCCTCTTAATTCCAGTGCCTTCACTCTTAATTTTTTCCTATTTATCCTGTATATACTTGTGTGCCTATTGTATCAGCCATTAAATTCTTAACTTCTATGAGGGCAGGGACTATCTTTTGCCTCTTTTTGTATCTCTGGTCCTTAGCACAGTGCCTGGCACAAAGTAGGCACTTAATGTTTATTGGTTGATTGATTTCAAATCCTACCTGAGACTGCTTAGTCTATGACCCTTGGCAAGTCACTTGACCTCTCTTAGCTGAAGTTTCCATAGCTGTAAAATGGGGATAGAATAGCATCTATCTCATAGAGTTGTTACTGTTCTGAGGATCAGTGAAATAATTTATGTGTAGAGTCCTTTGCAAATCTTAAAGTGCAATATAAATGTTAGCTACTGAAATCACATGTCTAAACTACCCACCTCTCCCAATAGACTGACAAATAAAATAGTTTGCTAGAAAAAAATTATTTGAAATAAAACAATTAACTTTTAGAAACTTTCTTCCTGTGTTTTGGCTTCCAAAATTATTTTCCATTTCCGAAATGTGTTCTTTAATTTTTAAATTTTTAAAAAGTTCTTTAATTTGCAGAGCAGTTAATCAAAAAGCATTTATTAAGTCCAGACTATATGTGTCAAGCATGGTTCTGGGGATAATAAAGACAAAGGGGAAACTAGCTATGCCCTGAGGAGCCTAGCTGGATGAGACAACATGTGCATGTGTAGGGATATACAAAATAGCTACAAGGTGGTGTGTGTGTATGTGTGTGTAGTGGGGGGTTCTTTGGGTAGTAGTCAAAAACTGGAAAGGAAGCAAGTGATGCCAGTTGTTCTTGGAATGGCTAAACAAGTTGTGGTTCATGAGGATAAGGAATATTATTGTTCTGCAAGAAGTGATGACTATCACAGTGACTATAATAATGTAAATGGAAAGAACACTGCAAAAAAGAAATGGAATGCTTTGTAATAAACACATTTTTCCTCAGGGATGAGGTGGGAGACTGTAAATATGGAACATTGCATATACTGTCAAACTTGGTTGATGCCTTGGTTAGTTTTACTGAACTGAGTTGTTTTGTTTTGGTTTTTTTTTGGTGTTTTTTTTTATTCTTTGTTACAAGGGAAGTCTCTGTAAGTGAGAGACGAGGGATCTATTCAGAAATAAAGGTTACATAAAAAGAAAATAAATATAAAAGTAGCTGTCAAACTAAAATCATGACTGTCTTATTAAAATAAAGGAAGCACATAAGAATGATTTTTAGATTTTCTTCCAGAGGAATTGTGTTAGCTATATTTTCTGTAAATCAGGATGAATACTTATAATGGCTCAGATTACCATAATAAATGCCCTTTGCCCCCTTTTCTTTTGCCTCCCTTGCTTCATTCTTTTGCATTAGTCCTTCCATGATTGGATTTTTTTTTCAAGTGAAAAAAGCTTTTGAAACACTTAGCATAAACATTCAGGGCAGACACACTTTTAACTAGAATTTCACTTAGCTCCAACTTGAAACTAGAGGGGATTGGCTTGAACAAACTGGACTGTATGGGCTCTGAGGCTCTGATTTTTTGATGGTTACCTTAGTTAGGTTCATTTTCTGTACTTTTTTTAAAATTTCTTTCTGATTTTCATATGTTAACAGGATTCTAGTATCTTAAATTTTGTGATGAGTGATGTTCTACTATAAAATGGGAAAGATAAAGGTTTATTTTTGTCTTTATAACATATTTGAGTAGAAAATACTAATTTTGTTCTGCCCCTTTAAGAAAGTGATCTAGTTTATTTCAGAAGGAAATACTGTTGTTGCCACATATAAAAAATATCTTATGGAACAAAGGCAAAACACTCAATAATATGATAGAATTTACTGCTGAAGAGGTTCCAGGATAGAATTTTGCTGAATATATCACACATTAAAGTATGCTAAAATATCCAAAACAAATATTCTGTCTACTTCTCTAATAGTAGCTAAATAATTCTAATCTATCTTTACACCATGATATCAGAATCTAAGTCCAGAGAGCCACAAAGGTTTGTTCACCTGCTGCACCTGCTTTTTGAATGTTGCATCTTGATGTTGGTTAAGCTTTTGCCTCAAGATGATCACATGAACACTATTTAGGAGATCTCATGATAGCTCTTCATCAGCCTTTTGAAAGCACTCTTGTTTAGTTTGTGGTATGAACAAAACCAAGCACATTACAAATTTATTAGGATTTCTCAATGAGTTATTCAGTATAAATGAAATCCATTTTTTCAGATTATCCTTTTGGGGGAGGTGGAGGATCATTATTATGTTAGGCGATATTTAGCAGTTATGTCACATGCCTTATAATGAATTTAGAATAGGATTTTGTATTTCTTTTTAAACTACTCCATGACTTTTGAAATGAATTGTTTGTTCTTTGATGTCTTTTAAAAAAGAAAGTTTTCCGTTCAGTGTTTTTGCCCTTGCAAGAAACTATCTTTGTGATGTTTTTCCTTTAATTAAAGGAGTTTGTGTATTGAAAACATTCAGAGGTGTGTGTGTGGGGGTGTGTGTGTGTGTGTGTGTGTGTGTGTGTGTGTGTGTTTCCCCTCCAGAATAGTAGAACCAAACAGCCCCTATTAGCCATCTGGACTTTTCAGGTATTTTGCTTCTTCATGAGGCTTGTTCTTTTTAAACCTTCATCAGCATTGTTCCCTGCTCTTTTTATAGTATCTAGTTACTTTCATTGGAATAATGCCTTAGAAGAAATGTTATTGTTGCTATCTTGTCAAGTGTTCTTTTTGTTACTGATAGGAGAAAGAGGCAGTTATTAAAGATGTTTATTGTAATTGCTAGTACTTGAAAAAGTCAGTGGTGGTGACCTAGTCTCAAAACATTCTTAAGTTCCCATAGATTATATATTTTAAGTGTATATGCCCACATATTTTTAGTGCTCATTTTATTAACTCTTGCAAAAAGTTTATCTTATCTAGGATGAGACTTTAAAAATACATGCTTTTTTCTTCTATTTAGGTTTTTCACACTTATCATAAAGTGTGGGATGTGAGGTGCTGAAAGAGAAGACAGCCTAGGAGATCTCCAGAGCTGCAAGGCCTGGGTTTAAGTCCAATTGTCAGGCATGTCTTCCTTTTTTCAGAATTTAAGATGCAAAATTTAGCTTTATAGAAGCTGGTCTCCTTGTCTTTGTGACCTTTTAAAATGTAGTGGAGAATAGTATGTCAGAAAAATAAACAAATCTTGTAGAAATTATTCCTGCAAATTTCACTATGGCTTTCTATGCTCATGTTTCATTCTTGGGCTTCAGTTACTCTTGAAGTCCAACTCTGGACTTCAAATCAAATAGACCTAATAGCATAGCATGAGTTGTGGAGAGTCTAAAATAGAAGCATCTCTGCCATCCTTGTATCTTTGCATCATGATTCAGGTTTAGAATCTAGCCTAACTACATTTGGGGAATGACTCATGAAATTCTGTAATCATATACGTATGAAATGTTAAAGTTTAATAAACAAATTTTTATCACAGTGAAATGTAGGCATCATGTAAAACATTAGTCAGTTCTCCCATTGGTGGGATAAATCAGCCTAGCTACTTACAAAGGGATGTAACCAGGTCAGAAAAGAGATAGAATAAGATCATCAATTCTGGTGGCTTGGCAGTCTTATTGTGATGACATTTGGGAACATACTATACTCTTAAATCTGTAAGGGATTGTTGAAAAGTTCTAGTATCTTGGCAAACATATTTTGTTTAACATACAAGGCTGAGACTAAAGTAAGATTTTCTTATTTGGAATGTTAAATTGTAAAATTTTGAAGATCTTATTGTGAGGACAAGTTTGTGGATTAAAAAAAAATTAAGTGTGTCACATTTCAAATTTTATTGAGCTTAGTTATACCTTTAAGGAGTTAGCGTTTTGCTTCTTTTTCCAAAGGTTACCTGGGAACCTTTCAAGATAATTTTTGAGGAACTTCCTTTTTTCATGGAAAGTGAATTTTTGCAAACCGAATCTTGCTTTTTGAACTGACTTTCATTACAGAATCACAGACCCATCACTTATGGAAAACATTTTGACTTCTAGACATTAAGGAATTTGGAGGATTTCATATTGAATTAGCCTTTTCTCTTCCTTTTGACGCCATAATTTTCCTAATCTATGTAGAGTTTCTGCTGCTGCATGCTTGTGGGGATTGCTGTCACTACAAAGAACTTTCCAGTACCAAAAGCACAGAACTTCCTGAGCTAGGTAGAACCACGGCAGCATTTGGGTCAGGGTGAGGGGTATTTCCCTGGGTTATTGGAGAATGCAGTTATGGTCACAGAGTCTGCTTTCTGACCTCTAAGAATTGTCCCTTAGGTACTGTTTGCAGTCTCTGGAGAAAATGCTGTGGTTAGAAATTTGTGTCTGGGCTTGGTGGTACATTACTGGTGGATCACTTGAGTTCACTTCTGAGTAGCAATAGGCCTAAAACCACTTGGGTGTCTTCACAAAGTCCATCACATGGAAGTGGAAGGCCATCAGGCTGTCTAAAGAGAGGTAAATTGGTCCAGGGTGGAATAATGAAACAAGTTAAAGTTTCTTTGCTAGTCAGTTTTGAGAACAGTCCTTGAGTGGCCATTGCCCTTCCAATCTGAGTGAGATAGGGAGATACACCCCCCCCCCCCCCCCCCCCCCCCCCCCCCCCGCCAAAAAAAAAAAAAGAAAAAAGGAATTTTAAAAGGGGAGGAATTCTCTTAATTCTTCCCCTCAATCCATATTCCTATTTAATAACAAATGACACCCTTCAATAACAAGTTTTACTTTGCTAATTAGTGTGTGGTTGATCTCTTATTATATTATCAGTAACACACTTTCACAGTAATATCAATAATAATTCACATTTTTTGTAACACTTTACAAAGCACTTTCCTCAAAATACCCCTCTGTGGTAGGTAGTACAAATACTGTTTCCCTATTGAGACTCAGAAAGATTAAGTGATTTACTCATAGCTGCACAGCCTAGTCAGTATCTGGGAATTAAACATTGGTCTCCTCCAATTTCTGATACTTTCCTCAACATTTGGAAAACAGCAAATACAAATGAGCCTTAACAGTACAGCAACTTTTGATTATTAAATAATAGGTAGGGCTTATTATTTTCAGATAATTCAATCTGTATTTTAATATTGTCAAGGATTAGAGGAACATTTGTTTAAATAAGCTAAGAATGGTTTTGCTTAACCATTTGGGGGAATGTACTTTGTGTGGGGTTGGGAGGTAGAATGGGGGGAGGGTACAGAGTCTTGTTTGGAAAGTATCTGTGGCAAAACAAAATATATTACTATCTTTAAAAACTAAAAATGGAAAATGAGAACAATGATGGCAGAGGGTGAATGAGAAGCCCATACATAGTTAGGAACAGGGAAAGCAAGAAAGGCGTAAGAAGGAAGGGGCAGCTATGGGAACCAAGCATGATAATAGCGAATACTCCCTCCTTTAGTTAGACAGTGTGGGATACTTACAAAAGTTCAACAAGATATATAAATAAATCAATAAAATTTTCTAATAGGAGGCCAACCTATTAGGTGTTAACTGCTGCTAGTAATCTGAGTCTGGCAATTCATTTATGCTACTAGAGATCTAAGCTATTGTGAACATGGACGGAAAGGCAGAAATGAGAGGGGAAAAGATCAGTTAAGTGGCTTATCCTGGAATATTGTCCATACTGTTTATTAATAAATATAATCATATCATCTTTCTTTTAGAAAAGGAGGGGAGAGAAGGATTAGAGGATAGAAGAAAGTAGTTTTTTTCCCGAGGTTCTCCCTGCCCTTAAACAGTGATTTATAATTTGATTCAGTTCAGTGGTTTTCAAATGTTTTTCCTCCAGGGTGTTCTTGTTTGTCATCTGACTGAATTTTACGGAGTTTTAACAGCTTCCTCTGTTATTCCTTTTTTCCTTTTCTCAGCTATCTTATAATCAGCATTTATTTGCTTTCATTATGCCCCCCATAGATCCCTGCACTTTATCTCTTTTTACCTCTGCAGTTTGTCATGTAGCCTACCTGTTAGGCTCCAGCTCCTGAGACCACTATGTAATGTCTTTTAGACTTGGAACTATAGCTACTACATGAGATGCTTTGGGATCCTGGATCATATGTCGCAAAATCTGGACCCCTTCAGGCCACTGTAAATACAGTCTAGGTTATTCTCCTTAATAACTGTATTGGCATCTTTGATCAGTGTAGAAATTTTCATTCACTTCATAGTGGCATAAACTTTTTTCTAATAAGGCCATTTTAGTCAGCCAGCCGGTATTTTTAAGTTACATTTTAAAAGATTTATTAGCCATCATACAGTCTCTCTACTTTTTCTTCATTACTGATTTTAATCTTGTCTATAGTATTAGACCTCTCTTAGCACTTTTATATCAAGGCACTTACATGATTAATACAATATGGTACTTTTTTTTTTAAATTTTAATTTATTTTTAGTTTTCAACATTCACTTTTATAAGATTTGGAGTTGGAAATTTTTCTCCCTTGCCACTCCCCAAGAGGGCATGCAATTTGATATAGGCTATACATATACAATCATATTAAACATTTTCACATTAGTCATGTTATGAAAGAAGAATCAGAAAAAAGGGAAAAACCACGAGAAAAAAAATAACAAAAAAAGAGAGAATAGTGTGCTTTAGTCTGTCTTCAAACTCCATAGTTATGTTCTTTCTCTGCATGTGAAAACATTTTCCATCATGAGTCTTGGACTTGTCTTAGATCAAATATGGTACTTTCTAATCAGAAAACACCATTGCAAAATGAGAGAGAGAGAAAATGACATTTGTGTTTAGTACTTTTTCTTTGTTTAAATCACTGTGCTGAAAAACTTAAATTTTTAAAGAGGTATTATTTCATCTCTTTGAGTATGTATAGCAAATGTTGTTGAGGTTGATGTTGCTTACCCTTGCTTTATGGAGGGGCCTATGAAAATGTATTTACTTTGGAATATTTTCATTATAACAGACGTTTTCTTTGAAGGGAAATATAGAAATGAGAGCTTGCTATGTTTGAGGAAAAAGTAAATTACTCATACCATCATAGGCCTATTTTATTATTTTAGCTTTTATTAATCTCTTTTTCTTTTGATCATGTTCATTTAAGATGGTTCAAATACTGATTCCCAGGAGTCATACTGATGTTAAAGATAAGGAAAAGTTGGAGGATTCTTCATAATGGTGTCATTAGATTCCAATATTATGGACCATTTGTGATAACAAACAAAATAGATGGCTAAAAGATTATAGATTATTCTTATCCTTTTTTTTTTAATCCAGACAGAAGAGTTAAGAAAGAAAGTAGACAGACACAAGCCTGTGTTTCCATAATGTTTTCTCATTTATCAGATGGGAGGTAACATAGAAATTAAAGAGGTAATGCATCCATGATAGAATATTTGGAAGTAGTGGAGCCATTAAAAATTCTTTCTGTCCATACTCAACACTTTGTGAAATACCATTTCTTACATGACATTTTTGTACAGAACAAATCTAAGATTTAATTTCTTTCTAGTTTGCTAACCTGGATCTTATATCATCTGCTTTTCTAAAGGAAAATCACAAGGAAAACTGTTTTTTAAAAAAAAAGTTAGATTTTTTTTTTTTGTATTATATAGAAGAAAATCCAGTATGAAAGATTTCTGTAGCCATGTGTTTTGCTTTACCTGTTCTTAATTGAAAGAGTCATTTTAAGGACTTGGTAGGATGATTTGTCCCAATGCCTGTTTTATACTTGGTGTTGCTTTTGAACATTGTGCCTGGTTTGACTTATGCATAGTTTACTTTGACTCAATTTCAGCCAGAAAACTAAAAATAAGTATTGGAGATTGTTCTGTTGCTTTTTTTCCCCTGAAATTTAGAAATTGGGAATAAGTTAACTGAGTATTTTGTAACATGTAGGTTTTAGCCTTCAAGCAATTCGGTTAAATTCTCCCCTAATGCCTTAAAAGTACTTTCTTGATGTTTTGGCATCTTTGCCCTTTAAAAAGTAGATGACTAAATTCTTTGAGGACAAGTTGTTTTACATCAAGGACTGAAAATAAATTTATTTAATTAGTAGTGTGTTCTTCATGAAAGTGTGGACCCATTAGGTATAATTCTAGGTCTTGTTCATAAGTTGTAAAAATTTTATGCTTTTAGGTAGATTTAACTAGAGTTTAATTCCACAGAATTGCCCCATAACTAACATGAACTTTAATTTCATGTTTCAGAATGTCCCATTACATTTCAGGTGTACACCTGTCAATCATAACATTTACTTGTTTATTTATCTAACAAAATTCATTGAGAACTCTTTGCTCAGCAGTACGTTGCCTTACAGGTGGGATGAGCTCACAATTCTAGTCTCTTGAATTGGGCTAAATGTATAGGTATCTTTCTGGGTTTATGGTAGTTGCTGAATTTGGAGCAGGATAGATTTACTTCCTTTGTTCTTACTTTCATATAGAAAAGAAGGCATTGGAAGTATGGTGATGTTAGCAAAACACTCTTTTTCGTCTTACACTTAAAGATTAGGTTATGAGTGTGCCTCAAGTGAAATTTATTTTACCTGAAAATTTTGAAAGAAACTAGAAAACCAGCTTAAGTTCATAGCAATAAAATTTGTCTCCTTGGAGTTCAGTCTTATCCTTGGTCCCTGATACGAAGGGACTCAGGAGTTGAAAAATCGAAATAATATTCATTTCCTTTAGTGAAAATAATATATGTTCTTCTTTATTAGAAATTTATTGAATTTGAAGATTCCCAAGAACAGGAAAAAAAGGACTTACAAACTCGAGTGGAATCCTTAGAGTCCCAAACAAGACAACTTGAACTCAAAGCAAAAAACTATGCTGACCAGAGTAAGTAAAAATACCACTCCTCATAAGTATACTGTCAAAAGTGGGTTCTGATAACACTGTGACTCATCCTAGCATTCAGCTATGTTTTTAAGTGTATACTCCAAATTGACAATTCTGAATAAGGTCTGCAAGACCAGAAAACTAAGTGTAGCCTCTGCTTTACATTTTAATTTTGCTCATGGTTGCAGATGTGACAATATTGAAGAGACTGGTGCTTTTCAGCAGTTTTGTCACTAATTGTTGACTTTTTTTGTTGGAACATCATATTGTGCCATTCTTATTACTTGGTATTCTTTTGAACTTTTCAGGATTTCATGAATAAGAGAAAAATCACTTGGATCATTTCTGCTGAGATACGTTAAGTTCATAAGTTCTGTTTCATTCAAAATTTCCTTGAAACTAAAAAAGAAAGTCTATGGTTTTGAGATTTTTGACCCATTTCTCAAGCATCCAAAGTACAGACTCTCAACTCCTGAATTGTTTTATTTCCTTTTAATGCAAAAATTTCCAAGGATAGATGGCAGTAGGGGACAAAATTAATAGGTGACTCATGAATTTTATTTCAGATGTCACAGTGATAAATGTAGCAGGTAAGTCATTTTTCCCTCTTTGAAGCAGTAGGAGTGAATGAATGAATCTTCATGTATTCCTTCTACTTCATTTAAAGAGGTATTTCATGCATAAAAAGAAAGAACTTGTACAAAAATTCACAAACATGTTTCATGCCTGAAACAGGTGGTCAAGAGTTAGACAGAACTCCAGAATCCTGAATCATAACATTTCACTTTTTTTCTTTCTGTGACTTTCTCCTTCTTCATCACCTGTTTGTTTCGCTTTCTCTTCTCTCTGCCCCTTAAGTGGTTATAGTGAGAAATACATATATTTCAAAGTACTTGTTATAGCTATTGAGTAACATTTTTATGTTTCCCTTTCTTTATTTTAAAATTACTTTGGTTTAATCATTTACTTTTGAGGAGGGAAACCCCCACCTCCACCCCCCCACACAACCTCTCACCTCTCCCCCTCTACAATTTCCATGTGACTTTTGATATATGGTGAAGTAATCATTTAGTACAATCTACATAGTAATTTCCTTGAAGCAAACCTGTGAGAAATAGGGTAATTTGGGAGGTATCCCCATTTTACAAATTTGGAAACTGAGGCTCAGATGTTGTGATTTACCTACTGTTGACATAGCTTAAAAAGTTTTCTGACTCAAAAGTTTAGTATTCTCCTATATTTAACTGCCTCACATCTACCCCATCTCTTAAGAATCCTCATCTCTGCTTTAGAATAACATAAAACCAGTTTGATGTCAGATTTCAAGCTATGTCTTGATTGAAAATAAAATACCAATTTTAAAAAATTAAATATATTTCCTATGAACTTAATTGAACTCCATAGAAGTTCTACAGACCACATGAGAATTGAGATAGGGACTGGACCTGTGTTTCTTGGTGTAAGGAATCTGTTCTACCAGTGCTGGTTGGTACCTTCTCTGCAACTTGTAATTTTGGAGAGCTATCTAGATCACTTAAAAGTGAAATGGCTTGCCCAGGGTCACAGCCAGGATATGTCACCTCTTATAGGAAATAATATAAGTGATATTTGAATATTCCCTCCAATTTTGCAGATTGCAACCCATCTGTGCCTTGCCACCTGTGTGGCTTTTGTCCATGTGCTCCTATAACTTCAACAGAAGATACAGGCTCACCATCTTGAGGAGGATCTTTTTTTGCTTTCTCTAAAAATCACAGTGATACCACTGGAGCCTTCAGACTGTCTACTTGTTTTCTGTCCCTTTCTCTATGACCAGCTCATTTTCTTTATTTCCTTTATTCTGGTTTTTATTTGAAGTTTATATATTTCAGTCTACTTATACCCTCCATATACATCTCCATTGCCTTCCCTACAACACAGGAGAGTATTGGCATATATTGAACTCTAAGCTCAAAATCCAAGTTGAAGAACAGCTTATTTTGTGACATTCTCCATATGATCCTGTTTGTGGATGGCATCCTGGAATTACTACATAGCTTCCTAGAAGAGATCTCATAACTTAAGAATTTGGTTCAACAATCCATATAGGAAAAACCAAAAGAATGAATCAAAAAATGTCTTGTTCAGCTTATGGTGTGCAGTTAGATGGATAACTTCTAGAGTTCATCTGTATTTATATCTTGGACAGATAGTACAAACAGACAGTGAGTTGAGAATTATACAAGAAAGCAGCAGCAAGCAGTATTGCCACTGGGAAATTGCAAAACTCCTTTAATGATCTCAGACTTCTCGCAGAAACAAAGGCCCATCTTTAAAACAATTTTCTGTGCTTTTAAATTTTCTTAATTCAGCTCTGTGTGTGTGTTTTAAAGGACTTAGTGTTACTGACCTATAGATTTTTCTTCACGTAATTGGAACCTAACATCTTATACAATCATTGCACTAGCAAAGACTTTGTTTATGGGTTGTTTGCTGAGTGCTACCTGATGCTTTGTTAGCTAACTTACAGATTGTGGTGACCATCCTATTGGTATATCACTATTGGCTCATGTACTTTTAAGATTGTAGTTTCTCCCTCTTCTAATCTATCCTTCACACAGCTACCAAAATTTTTCTACAGCATAGATCTGACCATGTCTCTCCCTTGCTTAAGCATGGCTCCTTTTACCCCTTGAATAAAATGAAAAGTCTTCACCCTGGTGTTTAAAGCTCTATGTAGTCTTGATTGAGCCTGTCTCCCGTCTCCCCCCACCCCCACCATTTCTCCATATGAGACAATTAATAATTTTTTCTTCTGCAAAAGATGCTTATAGCAAAAAAAAAACCCAACAAAAAACACCCCAAAACCCTAGCATTTATGTACTGACAAACACTTAAAGCTCTTCTGGGAGATTTGTACTTAAAATAGTAAAACATGAAACACTTTTGGTTACTGAACAGGCATTTCACCTTTACCTCAGCTGCACATTACTTAAGCAAATCAATGTCCATATCTTTTGCAAGGCTAGTTTATGGGTTGGGCTCATCCTTCATGAGGTTGTCATCTTTTCTTCTGAAAAGATGTGTCAGAGATAACTTCCTGCATGGCACCTAGTACCTGGACCTATGTTTTCCTGACCTTTCAAACTCATGAGGTTTCTGCCAAGGCTGGGATCTCTGTTGGGTCATCTCTAATCAAGGAAAAAACACAAAGCAGAAAAGGAAGCCAAAAACTTGAAGTCCAGTTTTAGGCTTGTCTAGGCCAGCATATGCTTATACAAATTTGCCATTACTTCTAGGGGTGGGGAAAAGAGCAACATTCTCTCCCCAAACCCTCAAAATGGGAGTGTGAAAGGGAGCTTGAGAATCTAGATGTGTTTGACAGATAAGAAGAACGTGCCCAGCCTACCTTTGCAGATTTATTTCACACTACTTTCCATCTTGTCCTCTGTTACAGTCAAATGTTTAACTTGCTTACCTCCAACTTTAGTATTCCATGTGCCTCTGTGCCTTTGAATAGGCTATTGCTCATGGCTGGAATTTACTCACTCCTCACTTCTACCTCTTAGACTCCTAGCTTCCTTCTTTGAACTGTTCAGGTGCCTCCTTCTGCATGAATCTTTTCCTGATACACTTTAGTTCTTAGTATTCTCTCCATCTTCAAATTGTGATTTATACCTGTATATGTGAGGTATCCTCCCAATAGACTATAAGCTCCTTGAAGGCAGATACTGCTTTCATTTTGTCTTTGTATCCTCAGCACATAATATGGTACATGATATGTAGTAAGTACTTAATAAGTGCTTATTGAATTTTTGTATCCATGTAACCATTCCTTTCCTTTCACATGATCGATTATTAGTTTTTATGTTTGTACACATCCTTTATTAGCCCTTAGTCATAAAAGACTGACATTCTCATTCATATATCTTATGGAACATTTCCTTTTGAAAAGTTCTCTCAGCTAGCCACAATGGAATTTCAAATTCTCCCCTAAAGGCTACTTCTGCATTCACAAAAGAGAAATCTAGGCTTCAGGTATTGGTTACTTGAAAATGAAGGTAAGAATAGAATAGGAACTGACCTTGATGCATTTGTCACATTTTACCTTGGCAAGTGGATAACAACAGGATTTGATGCAGATGTTGATAGGATGACTTCATGATGCATTTGTTAGAATTTATGTGTGTTAGAGGAGGAGTTAGATTTGTGATTGCCATCTTAAGTTTCCCTTTTAGCTGAGTTAGAGGGGAGGGCAGGTGGGTTTTGTTCTTGACTTGCCTCATAGGAAACTGTCATATCACTACTTTATATTTCTTGAAAATTTCAGTTAGTAGCTAACTTCCATTAAATCTTGAGGATGTCTCTGGAGCATGTTTGAAGTAGAATGAGGAAGCTGGTTGAAAACTCACTTCGTTACGGAGTGAGTTTGAAACCATCTTTGTCATTTTTACTTGAACCAAAGAGGGTACTTTATTAGAAAATAATTTTTATTTTCAGTGGTATTTTGAATGTGAATGAATACTAGTTTTTAATATAAATTCTGCCCCAAATCAGACCAAAATATGTATTTGTTTTAATTCAATTCAATTTCTTCTGTACTGATAATGTGCCTAGGTGTCATGGGGATACAAAATAAGTATATGATATGATATCTGCTCTTATAGCTTAGTCTGTTGAGGAGACAAGAAATACATTCATGAAGCAGAACTAACCATCACATATAACTTTTCCATAGCTTTTCAATGTTCCTATATCTTTGCTGATACTTGAGTAGTTACCTGAAAAGAATTAGAATAGTCTTCCCCTAGCAGTAGACAGATATAAAAGAAATTCGTGGTTGTCTATTTTTTTAACTTTGCTTTTTTTAAGTTGACAGGCCTTTATTTCCTTTCCTTCCTGCCTCCCTCAATTAAAGGGAAAAAAAAAAGAAACAAAGCCCTCATTTGGACCATGAATAATTAAGCAAAACAAATTCTCTTATTGGTCATGTAGAAAAATGTATACCTCATTTTGCGTTTTGATTCAATCACCTCCCTCTCAGGAGGTGGGTAGCGTGTTTCCTTGTTGGTTCTCTGGAATCATGGTTGCTCATTGCATTGATTGAAGTTCTTAGGTCTTCTGAAGTTGTCTTTACGGTGTTCTTGTTACTGTACAAATTATTCTCCTGGTTTTGCTCACTTTATTCTGTATCAGTTCATACAAGTCTTCCCAACTTTCTCTGGTAGGTCCTTGTACTCTGTCCTTTCTTTCTTATCCATACTGCATTAATTTGCTTTGGATGTAGTATATT
This sequence comes from Phalanger gymnotis, assembly GCA_028646595.1. NCBI lineage: Eukaryota > Metazoa > Chordata > Mammalia > Diprotodontia > Phalangeridae > Phalanger > Phalanger gymnotis. The sequence goes on along the minus strand of CM053626.1, from coordinate 195,225,746 downwards.
TTATTTTTAATTTTCAAAACTGAATTACTTGCAGCCTCCACCACAAATGAAAATTATACTCATTTATTCCCACCTTTCTTTCTACCCACCAAAAGATCAGAAAGTAGATGCAATGAAAATTTTTAAAAAGAGCAGGAGGAGCATTGTATCTGGCATAGATATGTCTAATAAATTGACTTGGAGGGTAGCTTCTACCTTAGAAAAACTGACTAACTTAGGTAATGATTTATGTTGGAGTTTAATTCTTTTTTTTTTTTTTGAGGGGAAGGAGGCAGGGCAATTGGGGTTAAGTGACTTGCCCAAGGTCACAGTAAGTGTGTCAAGTATCTGAGGCTGGATTTAAACTCAGGTCCTCCTGACTCCAGGGCCAGCGCTCTACTCACTGCACCACCTTCCCACCCCTAGAATCAATTCTTAAGGGCTTGAAGGCTTACAATTAAGTGTTTCTCCTCAAAATCTGTCTTTTTAATACTTAAGAAGAAGTTAACTTTGCTCTCTAACTTTTGACCTACATAAAGTTTTACCTGCTCTTTTATAGTATCTAATTGAAATGAACGTAATTGAAAAGAGATTCTGTAGGTGGCTGCTCAGGTAGGGATTTAACTGTGTGTGTTTTTAGCTTAATTAACCTGCAAAAGAGAGATTGTTGGACCAGAATGCCAGTTCATCAGTTTACATAGAAAAATAGCAGGTGGACTTGAATACTTATTTCAGTTGAACGGAGTATTTTCTTCTAGGAGGACTCAAGGAAGGCTTTATGGAGAAAGTAGCATTTGCTATCCTATAATTAATTAGACTATACTTTATATTTATATTTTTAGGTAAGTTTGGGGGAGTGCCTTAGTCATATTTGCAAATTTCTTTTAGGATTATTTTTTTGGTGTGAAACTAACCTTATCCAATTTATTTATTCACATATTTATATCAGTTTCAGATGGTGACTTTTTAAACCTGTTTCAAAAATTAAAATTTACAAGTACATTGGTATATGTTATTTGTATCCTATAGCTACATAAACATTGGTTCTGTTTTAATTAAAGTTCTTGTTCATAGCTGTTTAATAAAAATTCTACAAAATTCTGAATATTTCTGAAGTTATTATTGCATTTTATGTAAAACGTTAAGGCTGTTGAGAATGTATACCCTAATTTAAAATACATTGGAAGAATAGAATGGACAATTGCTTTATAGCTACTTTCTTTCTTTTTTAATTTTGAGCTGGATGCGTGTGTGTCTACATGTACACACACATATTTGTGTTTATATGTGGGTGTGCATGCTGGAAATTATGTTATGTGACACCAAATTTTATTCCTTTTTTCTTCATTGGATAACATGTGATCTTAGTGTTGGTTTTGGTTTCTATAATCTGTAATTCTTATTCAATTTCATTTTCAAGTTTTATATATTCAGTACTTTTTTGTAAAGTAAGACTTTGTTTTTTTGTCCTGTACATGCTGATCATTGAAAATTGGTGGTAATGATTTCAAAATTCTGAAGAAACTTTTAACTAACTGCTTGTTAGTTACTGTTAGCTTGCTGAAGCGATAGTCTTGTAATATTTTGGACATTTAAGTCTCTGTGCCTTAAATGGGGAGGGAAAACCCTGATTTATGAAGAGGACTTAAAGTCAAAGGTTTTTGTATGGAAAGTTCTATGAGTACAGTTTGAAGGCATTGTGGTTGTGTATTCATGAATGGATAAGGGTAAGGGATGACTTAGTTACTGCAAATAGATGAAGGTTTTGGATGAGGAGGATGCCAAGCAGTTCTGTATGTTTGTGGAAGACTGGAGATAAGAGGATTTATAGCGTTAAGCAAAGGAGAATTTGGTTGGTCATAAAAAAGGTTCTTTTCGATCATTAAGGTGATTTTAAAAACTGGACTTTGCTACTGAAGGAGGTTGTGGAATCTTCAGACTTGGAGACCTTCAAGAAGTCAATCCACCTTCTATCCTAGATAATTTGGACACTTATCTTTCTAAAAACAGGGACTGGAGCACGTGCTGTCTAGAGGTCCCTCTCAACTTTGATTCTTTGACATTGTCTAATCTTTTTCAAGAATCTGATTTGTTAGTCTGTGCAGACATTTTTTGAATATTTATTGTTTCTAAGGTTGCATCATTAGCTTATGCTTTATAAAGTCTATCTAATCACTTTTCCTTAGGCTTACAGACTGCATAGAGGACTTGTGTCTGAGTTTAGTTTTCTGTTTTGGTCTGAGTGTTCCTTAATTTTTAGGGTATTTGATGCTCAATTGTTCAAGGAGAAACTTTTGAAAGGCTTTGTGTCAATCCTATGAGGCCTAGTAACAGCTGGATTGTCTGCCTTCCTTAAACAGTTAAGAACTGATGATTCTTTTTGAGAAGGCATATGAGTTGGATTTGGCTTTCTAGCAGGTCTGTTTCTCTTTCTTCCCCCATAGGCCTATCAGCAGTCTGATTGGGCAGAAGACAACAGAGATGGAAGGTGTTCCAAACTTGGCAAAGGCCATCAATCTAAGGAGGTAAGCTGTGATTTTGAGCAGGCAGAGCAGGTAGCTCTTCCTTGCTTAACTTGATCCACGTGTTCTTTGGAAAGAAGGGACATCCCCCCCCCCTCCCCCGTCCCACTTGCTAACCTACCCCTTCATTGTCACACACTGCTGTGGCAGGATAATTTGGAAAGGAGGCAACATTTTCTCTTGTGGCTATTCTCTGATGGGGGAAAATGTGTTAGTTTCCATTTATCCACCTACTGTCTTTCCCTTTCTTTTAAAAAATGTTTTTAGATGAATTGGTTTGTTCAGTTCAGAAAATTGTGGATATTTTATAAGTCAGGCCTTTTAACTTTTAACAGGTTAAAGGAAGCTATAATTTTGTTTCTCAGGTTGGAGCTTATTTTTGAAAAACAAGGTAGTGAGATTCTTTAGGTCTTTCAATGAGATTCTTTAGTGGTTTGATCTTGTATGGGAATTATTTTGTTAGAAATTCTTTGTGTTTACTGCACTTTAGGTTTATTATTAATATAATGATGCTAATAGTACTTCTATATTGTATGTATATTCAACAGGAATATCTCTTTTGAGATTTTTTCTGTATGTTTGTATATCTTTTGATATCTACCTCTGTTCCTAACTATAGGGAAGGGGGTAGGAGGGGTAGAGGAGAGGAAAGGCTTTTTTAAAGATTACAATTTATAGTCACAATCATAGTATCTCAAATCAAATACTCTTGATACTTATAAAGAATAGCTTCTGAGTGATCTAAATTGTGATGTTTGGTGATATTCTTAGATTCTTCTGATTTGAAAACTAGAGACAACCAGAAATGTGCCCACTTTTCTGGAAAGCGTTTATTCTAGGTAATCTATTGGGAGTAGAACAGACCCTAAAGTGCAAATCTGGGAGGGAATTAGAGATTTTCTGATTTTTCTTCCTTCTGAGTTGTTTAACTGAATTCCTTTCATCTCAGTCTTCATAGTAAGTAAGCACTACTTCTTACTGTTGCCCTATAAAAGATCGAATGGTGGTTAGGCCCACTGAGGTCTTAAGATAAATGACTGCTTAAGTGGTGCTACGTTTGATCCTTAGTTGTTATTTTCTAGCAATTAATATTTATTAACCTCTTACTTATAGGTTGGTACAATAACTGTTAAGGTCTATGCATCTCTGTTTAGCAGGATAAAAACGACAGATTTCATGGCTAATTATAAATAAGTCAACTGCTGATGAGTTTACTTTTTAAAAATAGATAAGACATGAATTTCCTTTTTTTCCTAGACAAGGGAGCAGGAAACATATTGTTTATATTAGAGGCAGTAAAATGTTACCATATTCAATTTCACTGACCAAGATCTTTTTAGCCAATTGATATTGTCTACCTACAGTTAAGTTTAGGGTGAGCTGGTAGCTAGCTATGAGTGCTGAACTGTGGAATTTGACCTGGTGCTGTTGACACAAGTATTGGAATGCGGATCATTTGACTTCTGGAGTTTAATACACTCTTGAGAACGCTTGCACAGGGGGAAAAATTACATAACATGATAAGTTAACAATGAGGTGTCAAAATTTCTTTTTTTATTGGAAGTGAATATCTGAATTTTAGGGACCCAGGTATTTGTAGCCAGATATTTGTACTATAAAAGGAAGCCTCTGAAATAACTAATAAGTGGGTAGAATTCTGTGGGCCATAATTTCAAGCTTCTTTCCAGTTTCTTTTCTGGGAGAAGGTTGGCAATAGGGAAGAGCAGTTGATTATCTCATACATTTATTTTTGTCAGGTATTTTGTGACTATAGTGTGACAGGTAAACGAGATAAGCCATTTGAGCTTACATTATCTTTTGTACCATAAACATGAGACCATGTGGAGAACCTAAAATAAATGTGGTAGTCACTGTGATTTGCCGAATGAACTTTTTCTGCATATGATAGACATCTTTCCAAATTAAGTTTAGTTCCAAAATTTATCATTTCATAAGAAACTAGCTATATTAGCTAGCTCTGTGACATAAGGTAAATCACCTGGTCACTCTGCTCCTCAGTTTTTCATCTCTAAAATTGGGAGGGTTGAATTAGGTGATTTTTCAGGTTCTTTCCACAACTAGAGTTCCATAATTGAAAAAAAAAATCTCCTTTCTCTTTTAGATAGCTAAAATAAGTGAAACCCAAGTTGTTACTACTCATCTAGATTAAAAGTTATTTTCTAGACATTTAAAGTTTCATTGCTCCTATCTCCTGGTGTTTCACAAAACTGACTTTGTTACCATCTGCTTTCAAACAGTTGGCACTGAGTAGGAAAACTTGGAGAACTCAGATTTGTAGCTCTGCTGTACAGTGTGGGTGGAGTCCTAATTGAAACAAAGCCATTTTTATTTTTGCCTTTCTTTAAGATACCGGGTTTGAATATCAGAATTTGTGTCCTAAGGATATTTGGGGCATGATCTGGGCTAGGGCTAGCTCATGTTAGGCCAATGATTCAAGCAGGATTGGAATGTAATGGAACATTCACGTACCATAAAATTCAATAAAAATAAATGTATTTAGAAGAAGATTAAAAGGGGCAATTGAAATGGCCTCACTGCTTCTTCCTATTGCACCTGCATTTGTCAGTCTGGCAGTACTGGGTGAGAGAGCTACCCCAAAGGGTCTTAGGAATTTGATTAAAATTCCAGCGCCTGGCTCTCCATAGTCTGGGATTTTTATGCTTAGGGGAATAAGGAAGCAAAACTAGTGGCACAAGCCCTGTTCCTGTGGACTAACCAAATCCTGAAGGCAAACTCTTGAAAGGGAGGCCATCCCAGTCTAGTACAATAAACATCACTCCTGCCATATACCACCACTTGGTGACAAGGTCCCAAAATTCCTTCGTGGGACCTTTCAGCATTTATAGAGCCATAAAAGCTGTTACTAAAGAACTCTTTAACTTCCATTCCAGGTCACAGTACCAGTGACAATACTTCTGACAGCCACTGAGACCTACCTGTCCATCCCCACGCCCACTATCTGGTTCCTCTGTAGCAAAGAGGTCATAATTTCTTGCATGCAATTTATCCTGAGGCCCAAGCTGATAATTCCTCCCTGGCAGCCTACTGAGTATTCTCTGTCCCATCAGCCAAAACTTTGCTTTCTCTGGGACTGAGTCCCATTAATGGATATCACAAATCTTTGTCACTTTAGATTCCTCAATTCAGGGGCTGCCACCTTTTTTTCTCTGGAGTATGGATAATGACTCCCCCCTCACCTTTATCCAGGGACTTAAGATTGCCACCAAGTCAGCTAAGGAATCCCCTTTCTTCCAGTTGAATGTCCATTTCCCTGTAATTATTTAAAGACAGACCAAATCTAGGACCTTCTCAGAAAAATGGGCACCCTGATCAGAGATACTACAGAGAACCCATAAGGAAGAAGGATCTATTCTGTTTTGGGGGTGGCAGATGCAATCCACCAAAACCATTTCTTTTAGAAATTTTACCCTTATTATTGGTACTCAGGAGACTAGAGACAGAGGGAATTCATTTTTACGGGGTCAAGTACTCAAAACTCTAAAACTCAAAAAAACTCAAAAAAGGGACAGTCCAGGATCTTTAACTGATTAACTTGCTTTGCAAAAAGAAATCTGTGAGTTTTCCAAATTGAGAACTCTGCAGCCTGGAGAAGCTATGGAGTTGGTCCAGTTTTATCATACTTTACTGACCTTTGTTGTAAAAGCTTATGGTTTGTTTGAGCCTTCTAAGTTCCCGGGTGGTGAGACAGTCCACTCCTGGCTCTCCTGTCATCCTCTAAGATTCCCAATTCTCATTCTTATTTCCACTCCCATTATATTCACCTGTTGCCCTAAAATCAGAAAGATTCTACAGATTCTTTCAGTGTGACCACTGGGTTAGAGACCAGTCAGTCAGTCATTTATTAAACACTTACTATGTGCCAAGCACTGTGCTAAGTGCTGGGGATACAAAGACAAGCAGAAGACCCTGCTCACTCTCTAGGAGGGAGCTCCCAGTCCAATGTAGGAGACCATTTGATGGGTCCCATACGTAGCCTGTTGATCTCCAGCCTGGTCAGCATTGTCCTTTGTACTTATGCTGTTACTGAGTCCTTGAGCTACTTTCCTTAAAAACCCAAATTCATTCAAAACCTGTTCATATGTCTCTAATTGCTGAATGCACAAAGACAATTTTATTTAAATTTTTCTTATTTTGGTGATCTAGATTTCTAAAACAGCAGGAACCAGGGCATACTAGGTTTTTGCCTTTATTTTTCCTGTCACACTTCAGCTTCCATGAGACTAATTCTCCATCCTTTTATCATTGAGAAGTCTACTCATGTGAATGGTTACTAATTTGCATTGTAAGAGGGAGTTCTTATGCCAGTGAAATTATAGGTTTAGTTAAAAAATTATATGGAGCATAGTAGACATAGTCTGGTTCCATTTAGCTTTATTAAGCTGATTCTAAATCAGTATAAAATGATAGTATTGAGGTCAGTAGCAAGCTGAGCTGGTTGTCCCCATGTGTCTGTGTTAAGTAGTACTACTAGTAATAGCAGTGGTCATCATTGTAGTTGTAGTCATAGTCGTGGTAGTAGTCGTTGTTTCATGTCCTTCTCTATGTAAACTTGTGGACCATATACTGTCCATGGGGTTTTCATGGCAAAGATACTGGAACCACTGGAGTTGTTTGCCGTTTCCTTCTCCAGAGGATTAAGGCAAGCAGAGGTTAAATGACTTGCCTAAGGTCACATAGCTGGTAAATGTCTGAAGCTGAATTTGAACTGAGATCTTCCTATCTCTATGTCCAGCATTCTATCCACTGAGCCGCTTCATCGTCTGCTACCATTATCTGTGTGATTACATAAAATGTATGCTAATGCCAAGGACAGTATAGATAATTTTTTTAGATCAATGTACACTTTGAAAAAGGAAGAAAGGGAATGGGTAGGTGGTTCATCATTTATCAGCTTGTGGTGATTATAAGAACGTTGCATGGCAGTGAATTGAGCAGATTTGCTTGATGTGTGAGAAGGGAGGCATAAAGAATTAGAGACCAGGATATGTACTAAAGGGAAAATAAATGACTAATTAGAATATCAGGAATTATTTCTGCGTGAGATATATAACCTATAGTCCCTTCTTCCAAACAAAATTTTTTTTGATACTTGTGAAATACTTGGAACCAAACATCAGAATATGGACTGTGTTTTCAATGAAGGAATACAGAGTTAGTGGTCTTTTAAATTTCTTCGCCTTGGTAGATACTTTAATAACTCAGCAATCCTTCAATCAGTTTCTTATTGACCAAATGGCTTATTGCCAAGAGTGGCAGAGACCTCCTTTCTCATTAAGCTACAATTTCCCATCTAACCTTAAACTTTAAAAGATACTACTTCACTAAGAAAATCAAGCCTCTAGTTTACTTAGTTACAATTAACAAGCCTTTGTAAACCATCTGTTACAGTCGGGCATTATGCTAAATTCCAGGGATACAAAGACAAAGGAAATAGATCCTGCCCTTCAGAAGCTGGCTGTCTACCAGGGGAAATGACATAGGTGAGCATAAGTGAGCATAAGTAAGTATAAAATATACTCAAAGTAAATATAAGCTAATTTCCAGGCAAGTGAAAGAGGTACTAACAGCTGTAAAAATTTGGAAAGGACTCATGTTGGAAATGGTGCTTGAGCTGAGCTTTGAAAGAAGCTATGGATTTTCAGAGGCAGAAGTGAAGAGATGTATTCTAGACCATAGGGAATTTTGCTTACGCAAAGGCATGGAAAAGTACAATGTTATATCCTACTTAAAGAATAACAAGGCCACTATGGCTGTACTAGGAAGGCAAGTAAAGTGTGCAATAAAGAACCACTTGAGTTTTTTGAGTGAGAGAGTGATATGGTCAGATGTCTACTTTAGGAATATCACTTTGGCTATGTGGAAGAATGGATTGGGTGGGGAAGCTTGAGGTAAGGAGACCGATTTGGAGGCTATTGAAGTAGCACAAATGAAAGTGATAAGGGCCTGAATTATGTATAGAGGAGGCAGATGTGAGAAGTGTTGTAGAGACAGAATTGACATTACTTAGTAACTAGTTGAGTGTGTGGTGTGAGGGAGAATGAGGAATTGAGAATGGTGCCAAGGTCTTGAGTGGTCTTGCACTTGGATGACTGATGGAATTGTGGTGCTCTTGACAAAACAAGGAAGTTTGAAAGCAGGTTGGATTTTGGGAAAATATTAATGAGTTCTGTTTTCACGTCTTAAGTTTTAGGTGTTTATAGGACATCCAGTTCCAGATAAACCAAGAGATTGAGTTGGCGGTGTGGAACTGATTCTTAAGAGAGAGACCAAAGCTGGATATCTATGGCTGACCAACCAGATTATTAAGATAGAGTGTAGTGAGAAAAATAGATTTGGCAGAATAGAACCTTGGGGTGTTCCCACAGTAAGGGGGCAGGACATGGTTGATGGTCCAGCCAAAGAGATTGAGGAGTGGTCAGACAGGTAGTGGTTAGATAGGAGTGGTTAGGCAGGTCACAAAACTGAGAGATATCATTGTTGTGAAAACTCAGAGAGGAAAGAGTATGGCATGATATGGTTGATTGTGTTAGATGCTTCAGAGAGGTCAGGAAGAATGAGGATTGAGGAAGGACTATTGGATTTGGCAATTAAGATATCATTAGTATGAGTTCATTCTTCTTTCCTTACTAGTTGCCCTCTCATAGTTCTCTACCTTCTCAGAGGAATAGCTTTGTTCTTCCTGTGTGAGGTAAGTCCTAAGTCCTTTGTCTTTCCTAAGGCAGAAGAATATTCCTTCAGTTATTTTCTCTGCTAGTTTCTCTCCTTTTGCCTTTGTCTTCAAACATAAAAAAGTCTTTCCTTATTAAAAAAAAAAATCCTTTTCATTTGACCCAGAAACCCATTCTAATATTCTGACCGTTCTCCTTCCTTTTGCTGCCTAACTCCAAAGAAATGTCTAACTTTATTTCTTAACATACTGCTCCCCTATTACCTGGCTTCTTTTCCTACCATTCCATTGAAACTCCTTTAGGTAACATTGCAGTGACAGCCTCCGTGTCAAATCCATTGATCTTTTTGGGGCTAGTGTCCTCTTGCTTTTCTTTGTATTTAATATTATTGATTCACCCTTCAGTCAGTCAATTTTGTCACTGTTCTGAGCTCTAGGGATGCAAAGAAAAAAGCAAAAACAGTTCCTGTCCTTAAAGAGCTTACATTCTTCTAATGGAATTAGGGGTAGACATATGTAAATAGCTATCTATAAGATATCTAAAGAATATGTAACCTTATGGGGAAGGCACTAACAGCTGATGAAATTGTGATAGGCCTCTTACAGACGGTGGCATTTGAGCTCAGTCTTGAAGAAAATCAGAGATTCTAAAAAGTGGAGATGAGAGGGAGAGGCATCAGGGTCAGCGTTGAGAAGGCATGGAGAAGAGAGGTAGAATGTTCTGTGTGAGAAACAGCAAGTCCGAGCAGTTTGGCTGGACTGTAGTTAGCGAGAAGATTAAAGTGTGAGAAGACTGGAAAGTAGGAAGTGGCAGGTTGAGAAGGGCTTTAAATGCCAAACAGTGGAGTTTATATATGATCCCAAAAGTAATATAAAACCACTGAAGTTTGAGTAAGGTCAGAACTACATGATAGGAAAATTAGGTTAACAGTTGTATGGAGGATGAATTAGAATAGAGAAACACTTTTGAGACAGGGAGACCACTTAGAATGCTATTTTAAGAGGTGATGGGCCTCTGAACTAGAGTGGTTTCTGTGTGTGTGGGGAGAAGGTGTCATGTATATCCAACATGTTGTGGAGAAATAGATGGCAAAATTTGGCTACCAGTTGGACATATGGAGTGAAGTATGAGTGTTAAAGGGTGACACTGAAGTTGCAAACCTGAGTGATGGTTGATGGTGCCCTGAACAGTAATGGGGAAATTGAGGAGGTAAGGGATGGTTTAGGAGTGCAAGGGGAGGAAAATGAGGTCTGTTTTAGACAGTTTGAAATGTTGAATACACTATTGATAATGCAGGACTGCAGTTCAAGAGACTCCTGGAGAGCTGGGCTGCATTTATAGATCTGGGACTTACCTGTGTAGAGATGAACTCTCGGGAGCTGATAAGATCAACAAGTGAGAGTATAAAGAGAAAAGAGAAGGCCCAGGACAGAACTTTGAGAGATATTCACAGTGAGTAAGGGTGACATGGATGAAATGGAGTAAGAGAGACTGAGAAGGAGCAGACAGGTAGGAGGAAAACCAAAGAAGGATTGAGAGAGAAAGTAAGGAAAAAAAGCATTTTTTAAAGCTCCTACTATGTGCCAGGCACTGTTTTAATCATTACAGATATCTCATTCGATGTTCACAGTTACACAAAGAAGTAGGTACTATTATTATCCCCATTTTACTGTTTAAGAAACTGAGGCAGAGAGAGGTTAAGTGATTTGCTCAGGGTTACCCAGCTGCTAAGTGTCTGAGGCTAGATTTGGTCTCAAGTCTTCCTGACTTCAGGCCCAGGAATCTATCCATCATGCCACCTCCTTGCCTCAGTGAGAGGAGAGAGTATCTAGGAAGAAAAAGTGATCGGCAAAGTCAGATGCTACCAAGAGGTCAAGATGAGAGTGGAGAAAAGACCAGTAGAATTTGGAAGTTAAGGTCATTGGTAGCTTTGGAGAATAGTTTCAGTTGAATGATGAAGTCAGAAGCCAGATTGCCAAAGGTTTAGAAGAAGGTTAAGGGAAAGGAAGTAGAAGCACTGAGTTTAGTTGGTTAAGTAGAGTACCTTCTTGAAATCTTTCATCTCTTGGTTTTCATGACACTCATTTTTATTTTCCTCTCACCCTTCTATTTTTCTGTCTCTTTCACTAACAATTTTTGTCTTTGCTTTAAGTATAAACATCTGCCATTTTATATTTTTGGTTTCCTCCATGCATTAGCCTTTTAGCTCTCTACTTTGGAGAGTTCATCTATTCTTTATATCTTTATCACTTGCTATGTGAGATTCTCATAGAGCCTGACCTCTCTACGTAGATATAATCCTGTAATTTTGGCTATTTATAAAATATTTCTAATTGGATTTCTTGCCATCACCTTAAACTTAGCATGTCTAAAACTAAACTTAAAAACCTCTTTGTCTTGCATACTGGTTCATTTTCCCATCATCCTCGTTTGTTTCAACGATAACTACCATTCTCCCAGTATTCCAGGCTCTCATACACCATTTTTTCCCATTTCTAGTTGTATTTCCTGCCATCATCTTAAACTTAGTTTATCTAAAACTGAACTTAAAACCTCTTTGTCTGGAGAGCAATTTGGAATTATGCCCAAAAAGTTATAAAGCTGCCTATACTCTTTGACCCAGCAATACCACTATTAGGTCTGTTTCCCAAGATGATCAGGGAAATAGGAAAAGAACCTCTGTGTTCTAAAATATTTATGACAGCTCTCTTTGTGGTGGCAAAGAACTGGAAATGCAGGGATGATCATCAAGTGGGGAATGGTGGAACAAATTATGATATATGATTGTGATGGAGTAATGCTGTGCTATAAGAAATGATGAGCTTGATGGTCTTAGAAAAACACGGAAAATCTTGGATGAAATAATGAAGAGCAAAATGGCAGAACCAAGAACATATTGTATACAGTAACAGCAGTATTGTTTTAATAACTTTGAGCAGTCAGGTCATTTTGACCATTATAAACACCCAAGTTAATTAAAAAGGAACTATGAAGGAAGATGCTGCCTGTATCCAGAGAAAGAACTGATAAATAGAAGCATGTACAATGTGTATTTACATATACACATATACATATTGTGTGTGTGTCTGTCTGTCTCTAGTGGTAGCCCTCTTGGGAGGAGAGGAAAAAAAGTTACATGATAGCTTTATTGTATTTAGAAGGAAAAGCAAATTGTACATAATAAATTTGCAGTTTAATATGCAATCCTCTTTTTCTATCCTACTTCATTATGGAATTGCTTATTTTATTTCTCAAGTTCAGAATAACATACAGAACCAAAACAGAAGAACCTCTTTATCTTCCACACTAGTACTCTTTCTCATCTTTCTCATTTGTTTCAATGATACTACCATTTTCACAATATTCCAGGAGGTAAGGGCTTTTTGAGACACCATTTTTCCCCCTTAATTCAACAGACATTTACCAAATGCCTATTCTGAGGTCTTCATCATTCAAATGTTTTCTAGATTTGTATCCTTTTTATTCCCACTGCTATCATGCTCATACAGGCTATCTCCATCATGTCAGGGTTACCCCTACTAATTGTTTTCTTGACCCAAGTCTCTTCTCCAACCCATCTGACATATTGTTATCAGATTACTCTTTTATCTTCTTCTCCTCCTAACTTATTAAACTCCTTTCCCACTACCCCCCAGCATTAAATCTCTCCTCCTGACAAGCCTCTCTGTATTGCCCCTATTTGTCATGCCTACTTTTTCCTCTATCCTTGTGCTTGTGTTAATTCTGGTCACCTTGAATACTACTCTTCTTACCTGCCAGGCTTTTTAAGGTACTGCTTGATCCCCGTCTTTTCTGATCGCCTCACTCCACGTTGATTTCTCCCCTTGCTGAGCTTTTCTGTAGCACTTGACTTCTAACATCTGTCTTGTATAATGATATTTGTTTTGTTAGCTTGTATTTTTCACTAATTGTTTTGTGTGAATACATCTTATCTTCCCAGCTAGATTGAACATCATAGTTTTACTTTTATGCCCCCAAAGTGCTTGGTATAATGCTGTGTGTACACAGGTGTCTGTTCAGTTCTTGTCAAGTTGACTGCACTCGGAATATTCCATTTTAGGAAAGCTTACTTAATATTAATCAAGAATGTTTTTTCTTATTTAAAATAAATGAAATAAAGTTAGACATTCTGCCAGGATATTATTTTCTTTATAGGTCTAACTCTGCATGGTGAAAATGCATAATAGACTTCCTTTGGTTCCGTTTTTCTTAAACTTTGTTTTTCAAGAAACATTACACAGTATCAAATCACCAAACTGAAGTATAATGCATTTACTAAAAAGCATCAGCAGAGGGAGCCAAATTTGCAAGAGGATAAGTGCAGAGAGTATAAAGCATAAGAATAAAGAGCTTGTAAAAAAAATAAATGTTGATACTTTTAGGTATCAGTACATGGTGAAAAAAGATGACTTTCTGGTGTTCGTAATATCATTATTTGGTTTTTGAGTTATGACAGGGAGGTCTCCATAGGGATTTTTAAGAATGGTTTGATAAAACAGTTGATTTTTTCAGAGGCATCAAGTACATGGCAAAGCCAATGACTTATTTTATACTAGATTATATTAAGAAAATGAGTCCTAAGCAATAATTTTTAAAATAGTTTCTTCTCAAATTTTGAATTAAGGATGAAGAAACTATATCACTCAATTCTTCATGGAAATCAGAATATTGGGTCCTAGAGATGATTAGGGGCTGGTAAACCCAGTTTCTGACTTCAAGATTGGCTTTTTTCCAGGTAAATTTTGTATAATTTGATGATATTGATCTGTTTCCATCTTTCTCCATTTCAGTTAGCAGACTTGAAGAGCGAGAATCAGAGTTGAAGAAAGAATATAATGCACTACATCAAAGACACACGGAGGTAAGTCTCTAAACTCCTTTTATGCCATTATTTAAACAAAGAAATTCACCCTAGCTTATATTAAAGCTCCTTTGAAATCTAGAATAGTTTATTTTCTGGGAAACAGTTGAATCTTACTGTATTTCCAGAAAGATACTTTAACTTGTTCTAAAGTAGCCAATTAACAATAATAAAAGCTTCCTGATTTTAAAGAACAATGACATTTAATTCCTAAACGCTAGGAAGTCTTTGTTGAAACATTTATTAACTCTTCAGTGCTCCCTGATAGGATGCATTCTCCTGTCATTGAATCTTGCTTAATAATAGCTGGACTCTAGAAAGCATGCATAAATTGACTTAAAGTATTTTTCTGGAAAGCCTCCTTTTCTTTGGACTTCATGATAGCATGATGCGGTTGTTCACTTTTTACTCTGGTGATAATCTATTATGATTCCCTTTAGAATCTCTTCTTCCTCCTTTCCCAACTGTGGGCATTCCTCTCAATTTAATCCTCAACTCTCTCCTCCACTTTTTGAGTTAATTAATCTTCTTTCATATCTTCCACCAACACAGTTGACCCCCAAATCTATGTTTCTAACTTAGATTTATCTGCTAAGCTCCAATAATTTATGGTGACATTTATAGCAGGAAGTTGTGCTCTGCCTTCCAATTTAAGGTTGTTTAAACTGTACCACTGATGTCCCTGAAATTGGTAGTGTGACCTGACTTGCCTATTTTTTTTTTTTTTGAGAAGACAGAACGTTTATTGAGGGACAGGGGGCAGATGGAGGATTCACAGATTCTTTAGCCATTGGAGAGAAGGCCCCTGGGGATCTTGGAGGTGGCTGGGGATGTCGGGAATGTTGCTATCATCTCGGACGGGAACAGGGTAGTTGTAGCGGGTCACACAGTGGATCATGCTTGTGTACTTAGTATAGGGGCTCAGAGGGGGCATGAGTAGAGCTAGGGTACCGATGGCAAAGGACACGGTCAGCACTGGCTCCTTGGCCCAGGCCTCCTTCAGGAACTGGCCCAGTCTGCCTGCCATGTTGGCCACTTTCCCTTTCATACTGACTTGCTTATTTTTATCAGTGATGTAAGCATTCCCTCTCTCAGGCGTCTAGGCTTGAAACCTATGTGGAATCTTTAAATCTTGTCTCTCACTTAAGTGCCCACTTCTAATTTATCTGAAGCAGTGTAATAGTAAATAGAGATCAGAACTTAGGGTCAGCAAGACCAGGTCTCATCTCTGACATTTACTGCCTTCGCAACCTAGAAGCTAGAGTCATCTTATCTCTCATACTATCCACATGCAACTTCCTCAGATTCTAAGTTGCAGAACAGGCAGAGGGCCTTGGTGTTGGGTATTTCCACAGTGAGATTTTGCTATACTAATTAAATCACAGTTGCTGTGCCAAACCATCACCAATATTATTGGTTACTACTAATAAATATTTCTCCTGCCCTGCTCTTCCTTGCCTTTTGCATTTCACCAACACAGTGTAGACTTTTAATCAATGAATTTTTTAATTAATTTATTATTCATCACAATCATTCTGTATTTCTGTCAGGATAGTAGTTCATTTCATGCCCTATAACCTAAATTCTCTCTCCTCTACAAGGCTTTCAACAGCTGCCTCAAGACCCACTACTTTCATGGAGCCAAAAACCTTTTACCAGATACTCTGAACTTCAGTATCTCTCCCTTCTTGTTAGAACTCTTCTACTTGGCAACTGATCATAATAGCTTGCTTTTCTGTTTATTATATGCACCTTAGGCTTGTTTCTCCAACTAAAATGTAAGTTACTTGAGGGCCAGGATTTTGCCTTTCATGTCTTGTTTCCACTAAAGGGCCTACCATCCAGCCTGGACTTAGAGCAGTCATTTAATAAACATTTGTTTGAGAGAATACCCTGTGTATAAATGATTAGCCATTAGAAAGCTCACAGGCCTAGGTCTTTCCTTCCCCAGGGAAAATAAAATGAAGTCAGGAGACATTACAGCCCTATGGAGGAAATCTCAGGAGGGATTAGGTGCCCTTCATTTAAAAGAATAGCTTTGACTTTCCAATTTTGACTTCCTTCTTGCTTATTCCCTAAAACAGGGTTGGGGAACCTGTGGCCTCAAGGCCCCCAAGTGTAGCTCCTTCTATTAAGGGGCTTTGTTCTGTGAAGTTTGGTTTCAGTCAAAGGGCCTCACTTGGGCACTTAGAGGGCCATATGTGGCCTCGAGACCCCAGGTTCCCCACATGCCCTAAAACATGCTTGTGACTTCAATTCTTCTTCTTCCCTACCGTCTTCTGGGAAACCAGGGGTATGGCCTCAATTGTCTTTTTTTTTGGTCAGATGCCTTCTTTGGCAAGGTCTACCTGCCAATCTAAAGGTTTTGGGGGTTTTAAAAAAATGTACTAATTAGTTTGCTGAACTGGCATTTCTCTTTTTTCTTTTTTATAAAAGATGGTGTGTGGAAGGGATACTGGAAAATGAAGATACCAGTAATAAGCACCTACACAGCATACCGTGGGGGGATTGGTCCTTCCTCTCATTTTATTTATGGCATAGGAGAACTAAACACGCCCAGACAACTTAGCACACAATAATAGGTGGTCAATGCAATAGAGAAGTTAAAAACAAAAGTTAAATGAGACCTGGGGGAGAGGTGATTACAAAAAAAGGGTTTAGAGGTATGGGAAGGAAACACCAAGGAAGGCTTTGTGGAGGGGACTGCATTTGAACTGGGTTTTAATGAATGTATAGGAACTTGGCAGGCAAGGGAAAGGAGAGCATTCCAGACATAGGAAATACCGAGAACAAAGGCACAAAGACAGGAAAGGAGAGGTTGTGCAGACCGCACAGTCTGGTCTGCAAGGTACATGATAAAGTACATCATAGAGGGGAGTAACATGAGATATTTGCAAAAGCATAATGGTGCCAGATATTAGAGGACTTTGCACACTGGGCAAGAGTTGGTAAAAAAAAAAAGGGGGGGGTGCTACTAATGTTTTTTTTCTTTTTTAGTAGACGAGCAATATGATTAGATCTATAACCAGGATTCCCTTAAGTAGAAAGCCACTACATGCATGTAAAATGATTTGATAGAAATAAGGAAGTTCAGAAGAAAAGTGGGTCTGTTTTTGAATATGTTGAATTTGAAAATGTTGAGTTTGAAATACCTGTGAGATATTCTGGTTGAAATAGTAAATAAGGACTTCAGATCACATGACCAATAAGATGGGAAGACTAGATATTTTTTCCTAGTCCTCACTAACTCCCAAAAACCCTCCCCAAAGAAGAGTTAGGCATCACAGGAAAATTAATTGCAACTATTTCTACAGGTCAGGATTATCAAAGAAACCTAATAAGGTACCTTATGAATTAATAACAGAGAACGTTAATCTCCAGCACCTCCCACTTCCCACTAGTTCCAATTCTCCATATCTACTGGCCTGTTCTGTAGGATCCAACATTCTCTTTGTTGCTACTACAGACTCTATCATTTCACCCTGCCCTCACCCTTACTGTTTTGTGACAATACAGCAGACTTCTACTCTTGCCTACCCACTTGTGGAAGAGGAAGAGCTATAGGAAGGAGGGGGCCTTAACTTTTCCAATGGTGGCAGCATTTAGCCAGAGAATTAAGGAACAAAGGAAAGTGGGCCACAGTGATAGCATGTATATTTGTGGGGCTGTACCAGATCTGAAGGAAAAAAAAACAAAAAAAACTACTTTCCCACCAGAAGCCTCTTGAGGCAGATACAGAAGGCAGTAAAAAGTAAATTCTCCAGAGTGGGAGGAAGCTGAGACATTATTGAAATACAGTCACCAAGATACCTGCCTTCAATAGGAGGAAGAGTCAGAAATTGAGTGACAAGAATATAAGGGGGGAAAAATTAAACAAAAAGCATCAGAGGTCTTGGGAGGAAGAAAACTGAGGTGAAAAACCTAAAACACAAGCAGAAAGACTTCCAGGTCATGTGAGCAACAAGATAGAGGACAAGAACTAGACATTTTCTCAGATCCTCATGACCTCTTTGATCTCTCCAAAACAGAAATTATGTGTTTTCAAAGATAAGGCAACTTCAATTGTCTCCATGTCCTAGGATACCCAGAATCCAAAAAGAAGGTAAAAAAAAAAAAATACTCCCCCCCCCAAAGAAAAACAAACCTTACCCATGAACCAACAATAATTAACTTTGGGCTTACTTGGCATCCCTCCCCCACTCACCTTACTACTGGCAGTGAGACTCCACCAGCAGACCCAAGGACATGACTCAGGCTTACAAACCATCCCCAAGAAACCGATCCTTCCTCCCTTCTTTCGAGAGTCATCTCTATGACTCCTTGGCTCCAGACTGTAGAAGTTTGCCCTGGCCATGACAAATAGGATGGTTGTAATCATTCAGGAACAAAAGCCTTCCAGGGACCACAGCCCCATAGATCCAGTGCTCCAAAGTTCTGCACAGTAGGTACTAGGGCAGATAACCCCATAATACCATCAGAGCCAGTGCCAAGGTAGATAACCCTGTAGCACCAATGCTGCCATTCTCTGAACTGCTCATATCAGGTCAAAGAACTGAGGAACAGAGGGAGCAGGACAGGACACAACGTGGTGTATATCCAGCTTGGGTCAGTTCTGACCACCCAGAAGTCATTTGCAGCAGAGACCCAGGCTGGTTGAAACATGAATTGCCCAGTATGGAAGGAAGTTAAGATACTTCAAGATCTAGCTCCTAAGGAAACCACAGTCAGAAGAGAAGGAGTCAGGAAGTGAGCAACAGGAAAAAAAAAAAAAGGAGCAGGGTGGGGAATGAAATTTTCAAAGACTTTTCGAAGAAAATTCAAAGTCCTTGAACATAAGCAGATAAATCAATAAGGAAAACAGTAACAACAGCAGGAAACGTAGCCTCAAGATGTAATGAGTCATTTATGAATAAATTATTATAAAACCAAAGAAAATGACTCACCTCTTAATGAGATGATGCACTTTGTAGAACAACATGGAACCACAGCACACTGTTCCTGAGTAATTCATAAAAGAAATGAGAATTAAGAGGGCAGAATTTTGTGACCTGCACAGCAAAAATAATGGGCAAAACCCTTGGGGTATCTGGCACCTGGAGTAGGAGAGCATGGACTCAAGGAGGAGAGATTTTGAAAAAAAAAATAGGAGGGAAGAGTGTAGATTAGTAGCAGGCTACATAATCAGGAACATGGTAAAGAAGAGTCCTTGCCATGGGGCATTGTCCTCCCTGACACCTGCAGTAATTGGCATTGTTTTGGGAGTGAGGCATAATGGAAAAGGTGAATCTACAGGGCAAAAGTCTACAAGCCAGTGGCAGAAACCACCTAGAGGAGAGACGCTGGAATTGGTACTGTAAGAGATTTCATGAGGAATACAGAGAAAAGAAAGAACAAATAACTATAGGGGTCATGAATGAAAGATTGAGGGTCTAGAGTAGATAGAAGATGGATGATGAAGAGAGTAAAAGAAATCCTTTCTGGAAAGGGGTACAAAAAATGAAATTTGAAAAACTAACTGTACCTAGTAGAAGGGAAGGACAGGAAGGGGGATCTACTTGACTGAGAGGAAAAAAAAGACAGAAAGAATTATATGAACATATAATAGCTGGAGAGAAAAAAGGAACTAATAAACAAAACCCCAAAAGGCAAGGGGTAACAAAATGAGAGCAAGAATATCAGGAGTGAGAAGAGAGCCAGTTGGAAGAGGGCCACTTTAAATAAGGATTAAAATAAATAACTGAAGGAACATAGTACTGTGCATATAGCAGAAGAGAGGAAAAAATCATAAAGGGAAAAAACCCAATATTAGAAGAAGATGGAAGAAAATATAAATCTAAATCTCCTAACTTTGAATGTGAATGGATTAAATAGTTTAACAAAACAAAAAACTGACAGATTGGATAAGAAAACAAAACTCTACAATCTGTTGCTTACAAGAAACATACTTAAAAAGCAAAGACATATGCAAAATAAAACTAAGGGATGGAAATTTTCTTTTTTTACTGTGTATAAAGTGATTCCAAAAAAGCAGAAGTTGCATTCTTGCTGACAAAGCAAAAGCAAACCTTCAGATAGCAAACTGGGATAAACAAGGAAATCATATTATGCTGAAAGGAACCAGAAACAATGAACCGATATCAGTAATAAGTATATGCTCTTAATGCCTTAGCATCCACATTTGTAAAGGAAATATCTGAGCTACAAGAAGACATAGATAGCAACACAGTAGTGACAGGAAACTTCAATATCCCTGTCTAAGTTTTGGCTAAGTCTGTTAGAAAGATAAACAAAAGGGAAAGTATGGAATTGAATAAATTGCTAGAGAAACTAGAGTTAAAAGACCTATGACATCTTCTAAATGGTTCAGCAAAAGAATATATGTATATTTCTCAGGACTGCATATTACTTTAACAAAAATTTACCATCTAGTAGGGCACGTAGTTATTGTAAATAAATATAAAAAGGAACAAATAGTTAATATATCCTTTACAGACAAAAATGGAATAAAAATAGAAGTCACTTCAGGGGCTATAAATAAAAGATGCAGACCCAAATGAAGACCTAAATTTCACACCATTTCCCAAGATAAGGTCAAAATGGGTACATAATTTAGACATAAAGGGTACATAATTTAGACATAAAAATTTAGACAAGCAGTTTAAGGGAGCATAAAATAGTTTATCTGTCAGTTCTATGGATAAGGGAAATTAAAGGAATGAAGATAGGTAAAGAGGAGATAAAACTATTCCTGTTTGTGGATCATATGATGGTTTACTTGGAAAAATCCTAGGCAAAAGCAAAGATACTAATTGAGACAATAGCTTCAGCAAAGTCGTAAGCTACAAAACAAATCCTAAAAAATCAATAGCATTGCTATATGATAATAACAAAACACATGAAGCAGTAATTGAAAGGTAGTCCCATTCCAAATGGTTGCAAAATGCAAAAAAAATCTGGGTATTGATCCACCAGAATATTAGTGCTATGCAAAATTGTAGGTGTGATGAATATAGAGAAACATGGTAAGAACTATGTGGACTGATGCAGAGTGAAGTAAGCCGAACCAAAAAAAAAAATATGCTTCATAACTACAGTAATGTAAATGGAAAGACTACCAAAAAATCAGAAATAAATATAACAAAATTATAAACATTAAGAGGATTCAAATGAAAATATATGTCAAAGCATCCCCAGCTAACCCCTTTGTGGTGGTAGGAGGTCCACAGTTGTTATGCTTTGCACATGTTTCAGACTTTTTCAATATTGATTAGTTATGCTGATTTTTCCCCCTTTCTAAAAAAACATTATTTGTCATATGGATAGGCACTCTGGGAAGGGGAGAGACAAGGGTACTTGGGATGACTGCTGATTTAAGAAACAGAAAGTATCAATAAAGAATATTTTAAAGAAAATAACAAACAGATAAATCAACAGGGAAGATATTAAAACAGAAGGGACAGTGGCTACCTAGACATCTACATTAGAGCAAATAGATCTAAATCATTATTGCAGGACAAAAGAAGTTAAACCAGCATCTGATAAATAAAGAGAATTTGGAACCTCAGCAGAATGTCCCTAAATAGTTTGAGAAAAATCAGAATCTTGAAAAAGGAAGCTAAGAGGGAAGCAGATAGAATTTATGGCCTACACATTAGAAGTAATTAGCTGAAGAGAAAAAACTCAAATCTACTTTGAATGCACTGGAATCTAAAGATGTAAAAGAAAGAACTGTTGATTGGTAATGAAAACATACTAAGTGAAGGAAAATCTGGAAGAGATGACACGTCGAATAAGCAATTGGAGATGTAGTACTGTAGATCAAAAGAGAGATTGGGATTGATTGTTTGCATAGAGATGAAGATTGAACAGGAGAGCTGATAAAATTACCAAGAAAGAGCATATAAAAAGAGAAGTGAATAACCAGGACAGAGCCTTAGTATTTGGATAATGATTCAGTAAAGGAGATAGAACAGTCAGACAGGTAATAGGATAAGCCAAAGGAAAAGCAGTGTTGTGAAAATCCAGAAGGAAAAGATTATCTAAGACAAGAGGATGATCAACAGATTCATATGCAGCAGAGTGGTCAGGAATGATGAGAGTTGAAGAAATGCCATCAGATTTGGCAATTAATAGATACTGGTAACTTTGGAGAGAAATTTCAGTTGAGTGAGGTTGGAAGCTAGATTTCAAGGGGTCATAGGTGAGTAGGAGGTAACAGACTAGAGGCTAGAGTGAATGAAGACAGCTTTTTGAAAGAGTTTGGCTGTGAAAGGAAGGAGCGATGTAGGACAACATTTTGGGATTGGTAGGGTTAAGAGGATTTTTTAAAGGGTGGGAGAGGTCTGGGCATGATTATATAGATAGCTCAGAAGGAACTAGGAGAAAGGAAAAGATTAAAAATTAAAGAGAAAGAGACTAGACTTCAAATCTCTTAGAGAACTTTTCTTTCTGTTAATTGGCAGGTTCCTGAATGCCAAAGATTTTGTTTTGGTAAGTTACATTTCAAACATAGACACCATCCTTAATATCTTACTCCTCCTCCTTAATAGTTTAATAAGAAATCATCTTAGACCCATTTTGTAGTATCCTCATCCACAGTTGTGATGCTTTCTTCCTTGGATACAAGGGTATTCAGCTGATTTAGTCCTGATACAATGGCATGCAGCTGTACAGTAGTTCTCTTTTAGAAAATTCTTCCTTTTTTAGGCATGTATGAATCCATGTGAACAAAGATCAAAAGCTATAAGCAGTATACAATTTTAAAATTGTAAATATTTGTGTTACAAGTTATTTTACATGATTTCTCATAGCAAGACTATGAACATGTTCTCGTTTGTTAGTTTTTCCTCTGTTTTACCTGTTGTCTTTATAATTAAGATTTTGAGTTTAAATTTTCTCCTCCTCTTTCATCTTCCCGCCTTCCCAAGATGGTATGCAATCTCATATAGGCTCTACTTATACATTAATATTAAACATATTTTCACATTAGTCATGATGTAAAGAAGAATTAGAACTAATAGGAGGAACCCCATGAAAGAAGAAACAAAACAAAAAAAACCAAAAAAAACCCAAGAGCAAATAGCATGCTTTGATCTGCATTCAGACCCCCAAGTTCTTTCTCTGGATGTGGATAGCATTTTCCATCATGAGTCTTTTGGAATTGTCTTAGATCCTTGCATTGCTGAGAAGAGCTAAGACTATCAAAGTCAGTCGTCACACAGTGTGGCTGTTACTGTGTGCAATGTTCTCCTGGTTCTGCTCATTTTACTCAGCATCAGTTCACATAAGTCTTTCTAGGTTTTTCTGAAGTGCACCTGCTTATCATTTCTTATAGGACAGTAGTATTCCATTACATTCATATACCACAACTTGTTCAGCCCTTTTACCTATTCTCATGAAAGCTCCACTTTGACTTCTTAATGCAGTTGGAATATCATCTACTCATCTTCCAGTTTTGTAACACCTATCAAGTTTTCTCTTCCTTGCTTCACCGCTTCTTCTCATCCCCCCTTCCATGACTTCTTAAAGATCAGAAGTGGTTCCATGATTTTACCTACTGTTACTTGTAATAACTTTTCTGGACTTGAGGACCTGAACATATTTAAAGAGCCTAAGGTTTTACTTTTTTTTTTTTAAATTCTTGACTATTTTAGCTTTTTCTGTTTAGCAATTAAAGTTCTTCATAAACTTACCCCCTGCCTACCTATCCTTTCTTATACTCTGCAGTTCACATACTGGCCTGCTTGCTGTCCCTCACACAGCATGTTGCATGTTCCATCTCCTTTGTACTAACTATCCTCCATATTTGGAAGGATCTTCTGCTTTCCTTCAGAACTTAGCTTATGTACTACCTTCTACGTGAACCCTTTCCTGTTCCTCCTACTACTAGTGACCTCCCTCACCAAACTTACTGGCATTTATTTGGTATGTCTTCTTTATGTATTTATATATTTATATATTGTCTTTCCATAAGAATATAAGCTCTTTGAGGGCAGGCACTGTTTCAGTTTTTTCTTTGAATCTGGAGAGTTTAATATTGTACCTAGCTCATACTAGGTATTTAAGAAATGTTTGTTGCTTTTTTGATTGATTCCTTGTTCCTACTAGTGCTTGTTCTACTTTTTACATTTTGAGAATTCTTCTTTTTGGAAATGTCCTGTAAATTGTTGGAATTACGGAACTGGAACTCTGATGAGAGGACAGAGATTAGAGTGATTTTAGACTCGTGTACAAGAAGTCTTACTCCAGAAAGTCCTGCTTCATTGTGGCATGGAGCTAACCTTAGGTCTTGGGGACCATGTAAGTGAAGTGGATACTCTGGCAGGTTCTACTATCCTTTGATAGTAGGCTTTGACTGTGGCCTTGGCAGCAGACTGAGTATGCTTTTCAAGAACCAGCCTAGATAAGTAATGAGTCTCATCATCATATAGGCTGGCTGTTTTTGGTGACAAATTTCTTGGCTATGGCAATCCACAAAACAAAATTATGAAATGGTCTTCAGCATATTTGTCCCTTTTCACTTCAGTCGTCAGAGCCAAAGAAGTGGAAAAAGGTTCAGAGGGTGCTAAGAATCAAATAGTTTTAGATTGTAAACTTTTATTTTTGGCACTCTAAATGTGGAATCTTGGTCTAATGAACAAGTGGACATACTGCTAGAGGAGCTGAATCATATTTACTATTTTTTGTTATAAATGAAACCAGAGGAAAGAAAGATGTTGCTGCTGAATGAAAGAAAGGATGGATCACATATGGCCTTGGAAAGGCAAAGAAAGGAGTTGGTTGATTTGGTTTTGTCATATGTCTAAAGGCAGCAAAGAACATTATTTAATGTGAGGTGTGGTCATCTTGTTTTGCTTTGTTGATGATATGATAGATATTTGCAGAAAGACCACTGTGAAAATAATTGCAGCATATGCACCAGTATTAGCTGCTTAGGATAAAGAGATAGAAAATGTAATGAAGAACTTATAAAACCCTCCAAACTAAATCCATAGACACTCTGATGTTGATGACATCAATCAGAAGTTGGGGAAAAGATGAGAATGGTAAGAAAAATATGTGAGAAAAAAGAAGAAATAAAAGAGAGAGGCCAAAGATTTATAGATTACAAAGAAGGCTCACACCTTTATATACATGAATACAGAAAAGAATTGGTAGGCACTGGAAATGCAAGTACCAAATATTTCACAAAAAAAGGAAACTAGATTATATGTTGACTGCCAGAAAAAGACATATTATTGTCATCCTAGGAGTCATCCCTCAATCAGTTAACAGTATACAATCGGACCATTGTCTTCTGAGGACAAAGACTGGACTTAGTAAAAAACAAGTAAAAACAAGAGAAAAAGATGGTGTACCATTGAAACAACTCAATCCTGAATCGTTTAAGCAAGTAATCAGCAAAGGGAAATGGGAAATGGACATGAGAAATGACATGAACAATGATCATAATAATTTTATACAGAAATTTAACCATCACAAATCTATTGTTACAATAAGAAGATGGAAAGAACCCAATAAATACCATACTCAGCTAGCATTTGACTTAAGTGGAGAGAGATGGCTGTTAAAGACAACACTAGGTGAGAATATAAATTTGTTTTTAAAACCCTTCAATTATGAACAGTATTGTCTCAAAGTATACAGGAACAGTACAGGGTAGAACCATTTTAAGAAAATGTGATGTGACATACACATAAGTAGTTATTCTAAGGGTGAATTTATGGACCAAAACAGAAGAAAAATGAAAAGGATTCAGAAAAATTATTATGACAAACTTTTTTTCACCATGAAGGTCAATGGAGCTCCTGCATTTGGAACCGAATATCACAATTACAGATACATTTGTCTGGGAAGTAGAAATAGCACCAAAAAGAACAAAGATGGGAAAAAACAGCCAGATTATACCAACAGAGGAGTTACTTTGCTGGAGAAATCTTAGGCATTGATGTGATATTCTAATACATGAATTGAAGACATCCTTTATAAGGATATTAGTAAGGAACAACTAATTTTTCACAAACGATAGTCAATAATGGACCACATATTTGCCATTTTGCACTTGAACAAAAGATATATAGAATATAGGATCTTATTGTCTTTATTGTTCATTATGAAATAGTATTTGCTTTGGTAGAGTTTGTTAAAGTCTATGTTAAAGGTTCTTCCAATAAAATGCCTCATCCATACATCAAAATCATTCAAGATTTCTTGAAAGACATAACAAACAACATGACCTTGTGCAGTGATCCTCTAATAAAAAAAAAGAGAAGCATAAGACAGTTAGATATGGTATCCACCGTAATAATGGAGAGCTCACACAGAGTCCAAATTGAAGAGGGTTTCTCTGTGGATGGTGAGGTTTTGCAGATAATCAGTTTGTGGATAACATTGTACAAGCTGCCTCAAGTCTGTGATCATTACAGAGCCTCTTAGAAGAGATTTGTGACCATTCAAGAAGGATGGCCTGACCATCCATGCAGGGAAGATCAAATGGATTAAGAATGTCTATTGCCCAGTCTGGGACATGCATTTGGATTGAAAACCTCATTGAATCGAAAACTCATGCATCAGTTAAGTATACCTGGCACACACAGTGCCAGTATTTTTACGGTTAGGCCTGTAATTGAACCAGAATAGGAGAACGGGCCTTTTCTCGCTTCCCGGCCATCTTGGCGGCAGGTCTGTGGTTGAGGGTCCTCCCGCACCGCAGGCAGGAAGATGGTGGCCGCAAAGAAGATGAAAAAGTCGCAGGAGTCCATCAACTCGAGGCTCCAGCTGGTCATGAAAAGGGGCAAGTACGTGCTGGGCTACAAACAGACCCTGAAAATGATCCAACAAGGGAAAGCCAAGTTGGTCATCTTAGCCAACAACTGTCCAGCCTTGAGGAAATCAGAGATCGAATATTGCGCTATGTTGGCCAAAACTGGCGTACATCACTACAGTGGCAATAACGTTGAATTGGGTACAGCATGTGGGAAGTACTACAGAGTATGTACACTGGCTATCATTGATCCAGGTGATTCTGATATCATTAGAAGCATGCCAGAACAGACCAGTGAGAAGTAAACTGTACAAAAATATACTTTAATAAACGGGCCAGAACTTGTTTAAAAAAAAAAAGAATAGGAAAACGAGCTGGATTGCTTTGGGGAAGTTAATAAACCTCTTTAACCCCAATGTTTCAATGAAGTCAAAAGGCCCATCTTTTTAACACATCCATTTTCCCCATGTTGCAGCAAGACATAGAATAAAACAATCTCCAGATAATTAAGAATGATTATCATCAGGCAACAGTGGAGAAGCACAAGATGGGTGTGAACAGGCTGCAACATATAATGAATGAGGAACTTTGAAGAACAGGAATAAAAGTGGTTGCCAAGGAATAGATGATGGGTGGAATGCCAGAGTGCTCCATTGATAGCCTTGTAACATCAAGAGATCTTAAGGAAGGCTGTTAGGACGTTGGATGAAACCTCTATTTCAAATTCATGAAGTACAAGAATAAGAGCTGCATGTCATGAGCAGGAATTAATAGGTGAGGTGACAGATCTGTTTGATTGTTAAGTACATAAGGAGATGAGTTCTTGTAGGAGATGGCTATGAAGACAACGAAAGAGTTCCAGGTTATCAATCATATCAGGGCACAAGAGACCAGTGAGAAAACTGAGGAGACACTTGGGGTCAGTGACTTGTTTGAGTGGTTGATGATGTGTGGCTACAAGAGCATTAGACTATGAAGAAGGTTCAAATCTTGACTTTTTTTTTTGTAGGAGCAAGTTCTTTCATCTGAGAGATCTGAACTAAATGATCTCTTAATGTTCCTTTTAGCTCTTAACATAGTATGAATAAAATACTGTGAATCTTTTTTTGCAAGGTGAAGAATTCTTTTATAAAGCAAACAATCATCCCTTCATTTACTGTTAGTGAAAATAAACAGCTCACGTTTATATGACACCATAAGGTTTACAGAAAACTTCATATATCTTATCTCATTTGAATTCTGACAACAATTTGATTAGTAATGTTTTTATCCTCATTTTACATTTGAAGAGACTTACTCTGTAACTGTGGGTGAGACATTTCACCTCCTTGGATCTCATTTTCCTTATTTGTAAAATGAGAGGTTGGATTAGGAGAGGTCTGATGTCCCATTCCACTCTTATCATCCCTGGAGGCTCAGAAGGTTAAGTACTTCGCCCAGAATGACACATGTAGTAAATAGGTATTAGGATTTGAACTCAGGGCTGCTTAACTTGAATTCAGGATTTCATTTTTGGGGAAGTTTTCAGTACAACCACATTTATTTCAGGCAAGATGGCTGAATGAGAACTTACATCTAAATACTGTCCCTTTTCATCTCACATCTACAAGAAATGCTTCAAATAAAGTAAAAGAATGACAAAGGCAGAAAAAAGCAAGAAATCTTCAGAAGGAAAATCCATTGAAAAAAACTAGCAGAGAAAGTGAAGAAATGAGTAGACATAATGGAGCTCAAAATATACAATGAAGAAATACTATGGCATAGAAGAATGAAAGGAGAAGTTCAGTAATTATTGCAGCTAGCATCCCAGAAAAAGAAAATGGAACAAGAAGGACAGGGACAAGTAAACAAACATTTATTAAGCTTACTTACTGTGCACCGACCGAGTGCTAAGTGCCTTATCTCATTTAATCCTCACAACAACCCTAGGAGCCATGTGCTATTATTATCCTCATTTTACAGTTGAAGAAACTGACACAAACAGATTAAGTAAATAACTTGTCCAGGATCATACAACTAGTTAGTACCCGAAGCAGGATTTAAATTCAGACCTCTGCCACTGTTAACTGACAGCATTAACAAATGGGAGAATTGGAAAGGCCTCCTGTAGTTGCTGGGGTTTGAACTGTTTCAGAGGAAGCCAGGGAAACTAAGAAGCAGAGGTAAAGGGGCAGACTATTCTAAGCTCTCGGGATAGCTAGTACAAAGGATCAGAAAGGGGGGATGAAGTGTCTTGTGCATGGACCAACAAGTAGGTCACACCCTGGATCATAGAGTGCATGCGAAAGAAGACTAAGAAGGTAGGAATGCATCTGGTCATGAAGAGCTTTAAATACCAAAGGGAAGATTTCATATTTGATTCTAAAGGTTTTTGGAACCCAGTGGAGCTCCATAAGCACAAGGGTTACATAGCGAGACCTATACTGTAGAAAAATCACCTTAGTAACTGAGTGGAGGATGGGGAGTAGGGAGAGACTTGAGGTAGAGAGACAGATTAGAAAGCCATTTCAGTAGTCCAAGCCAGAAGTGATAAAGGCCTGAACCAGGACTATATGAATGGGGAAAAGGAGATGTATGTGGAATTCGATAAGATAGAAACAAGATTGGGCAACAGACCAGACCTGTAAGATGAGTTAGAAGGAAAAGTGGAAGATGACATTGAGATTTATCTTCAAACCTTGGGTGACTGCAAGGTTAGTAGTGCCCTTGACTACTGGGGAAGTTTTGAAGAGGGGCATGTTTGAAAGCAAAGATGAATTCTATTTTGGACGTGTTGAGCTCCAGGTGCCTCTGGGATAGACATTTTGTGATGTTCAAAAGAAGCCATTGGTGATGGGAGAGAGAGAATAAGGATAGATGACCAATCTAGGAGTCATCAGCATAGAGATGATAATTGAATTCATGGGAGCTCATGAGATTGCCAAGTGAGAATAGTATGGAGCAAAAAGAAAAGAGACCCAGGAGAGAGACTTTGGGGGCACTTACTGTTACTGTTAGTGGGTGTGACATGGCTGAAGAACCAACAAAGGAGATTGGAAAAGAGTGTTTGGACAGATGGGAGAACTAGGAAAGATCAGTGTAATGAAAACTTAGAGAAAAGAATCTATCTAGGAGATCTCCTATGAGATTGGATTAGCCTTAGTACTCATTTTCTGCCCCTTTCATTGGAGGGTGGAACAAAGAACTCTTCTTAAAGCCTCTGTTTAAAGAGAGCTCCCAGACCAGCCATCTCTTCTTTTCCTGTAGGCCTGGGACTCTGTCACCCCCCCCCCCCTCGCCCCAAACATTACATTTTAAGTTCCCTGAGGGCAGGGGCTGTCTTCCTATTTGCATTCCCAGGGCTTAGCACAGTGCCTGGCCCATGGAAGTGTTTAATAAATGTTTATTGACTGACCTGGTGATGAGTAGTCTCAAATGCTTCATTCAGATAGGTTAAGAATTGAGAACTGAGCCCTTTACCTTTGGCAATTAAGGGAGAGTTGGTAAATTTGGAGAGGGAAATTTAATTTGAACGATGATGTAAGTCAGCTTGCAAAGACTGCCCCCTCCTTAGAAGTCTCCCAGAATTGCTGAATGGCTTCTTCTGAGTATGTTTATCGTGAATTCCTTTCAGGTGTTTGTTGGATTAGCTATGATTGTTGACATCTTTAGCTCTCAAATCCTGTGATTCTCTGATAATTTGGAAGCCAAGCTGGATATGCTATTGTAGACTATTTATTTAAAATGAGACTTGGGACCAACTATCTGAAAAAGGATATTTTGGAATTCCCCATTTTTCAGTTGCTTTTGGCTAAAGTTTCAGAAAAGAGCTTTTCTGATTTCAGAGATGAGCAGCCGATAACTTTGCTGTTAAAATTGTAAAGAAGAGTCTTCTTTCTGCATCTAAGTGGTGTGTGTGCCTTAGCAGTGTTTAGGATGCTTTTCTTCATCATTTTTGTTTGTTTGACTCCTTAGATCCCTTCAAGTTTCAGCTTAAGAGCTACCTCCTTCCATGACCCCATCTGATTTCCCAGGAATTTTTATGTTGTCTGTATTTCCCTCCCTGGGAACATGTAACACACAAACTCCTTGAAAGAAGAGACTGTCCCTGCTTTGTTTTCCTGCCTCTAGTACTTATCAGTGCCCAGCAGAGAGGTAGTTAACAAATGCATATTGCTTGACTGTTATGTTTGTAGAAAATAGGTATTAATGATGAGGAATGAAGAAGGAATTTCTTGCCTTTTTTAAATAATTAAAGAATATCCAGTTATACTATTTAAATTCATCTGTGAAGCTTAGAGATGACTATTAATTGACTGCTTGATACAGTCAACTAACAGTTGACAGAGTTGAATTTGCTAAGAGTTAGCTTTATTTTTAAAGAAATTTTAAAATTTGATTTATTTCTTATCCATTCAAGCTCTGAGTAACCACCTTTTATCATTATATTGGTTGGTGTGTTGATCGTTACAGGTAACAGTGTATTTTGGTGATGATGGGACAGTAGTACCACAGTAGTGTTAGATGGGAACAGTTACAACTTTTATGTAATTTAAAATCAGACATAAATTATAACCCATTTCGTTATGCTTTCAGAAGTTTAGTAGTTCTTCTAGTTAGAAGAAAATGGCTAAGTTATTTACTTCTAAGATTTGCTAGACAAAGTCTCCGAAAAACCCCTTGACCGTAAATACTGCCTTTATGTAGGATAGAAGGAAGCTTCACTTTAACACCTAAATACTGTAGTTATTTTGTGTGAGGTTAATAAAATGTGAAGACTTCACACCGAAGATATGTATATCTATATCTATATCTATATACTAAGAAATGTTTAAAAATCAAGAAATAAAGAAGTGGAAAAATTCTGAGGCCATGAGAGTCCAATGGCTCAGCCTCTGGGAAAGTTTACCCTGAAACTTTTTCTTCTTCTGGTTCTGGTTTAAAGATTTGCTCAGTAAGGACAGGGTCACTGTGACCTGCTTTCCTTTACTGTAAAAGTATTGTAGAAGAATGTAGAGGGTCTCCCCCTCCCCTTATCCTATTCTCCTTCTTTAGATTTATAGATGTCACCTCAGTTGTAACCATTAACTAAGGGAATGGGAGTTGGAGTTTCTGTGCCTCAATTTCCCGGTTCTTTGTCTAGCTTTGGTGCTCAGATTGTAAGCCCGCCTCCCAGCCAATGGTGAGAAGGGTCAGAGGTGGGCGGGAATTCTCTTGTGTTAGGTATAATTATTGGTGCTTTGCCTCTTGTAAAGCGCCACCTTTGCTGGTTCTTCTCTGTGCTAGCACAGGACACCCAATTCTCGAGAATTGAATAAAATTTATTTCTGTTCCCACCCTGAGATGGCCCCTTATTAACTTTTAATTGGTGAGGGTCTTTCATCCCACAGAATTTTATACTGTTTTTAATGTATTTTAAAACATTAAATGCCTTCCCCCTCCTCTCGTGAGTCCTCCCCCTCCCCCTTCACTGTATGTCTTCTTGTGGGAGTGTTTTCTATTTAGCAATAGCATGAAGGATTTTGTGATAATTTTCGTGCTGCTTTTTGACTTGTCAATAAAACGAGGGTATAACTGTTACTGGTTCAGAAAATGTAATTTGATCAGTAAATTGCACTCGATAAAGTAATTTGCATGTCTCTTAACATTTCTTTAGCAAAGATTTGTTACTGTTTTGATTATTTAAAAAATTGGTTGTTCATTTTCATTTTCCTTAGCTATATGGTTTTCTTTCAGTATAGTCAAAGATTTTGTGTATATTGGTAAATATTTATAGCTATGTCCACATTAAGGGTATAGGAAATGTTCTGCTTCTAAGAATCTACCCAGAGTTTCCAAATAATTTTTCTACTTTTTAAAGTCACTTACAATATAAAGCATATAATAATATATAACTGCCTGCTTCCTACACAAACATTCTAACGTGGATTTAGATTCATGGTCCACTCTTTTTTTGTCTAACACTTTTCAATATGAGGCATCTAGATTCTAATTTTATTTAAACTTGCATTTGAAATACATGTTGCATTATGTGCATTTTACTTTTGTCTTTAAGTTAAAATTTGAAGATTATTTTAAAAAATCATACTGGGTACTTCACATTCCTTTAGAAATCACTTGCATATTTTAAGGTTCCAGACAATATCATTCTAGTTACAATTTCCTAAAATTTAATCCTCAACCTGAGAGAGGTCAGAGAGAAAAGTATATTCCATAAAATCAACTGAAGTTAACATGAAAACAATATATATGAGAAGTGTGTTTCATCCCTATTGTTATTTAGTATCTTGATGGAATTTTTTTTTCATTTCAGAATTGGTTTCATTTTCCACAGAACCAAGTTAAAACTACATATAATAAGCCTTTGTACATACTGAATTAGAAATGATTTTTATACTTCCATACTTTTGGCTGAGTGGTGAAAAATCACATCAGGACATTGGCTTATTTCAAGTTTCACATATGTTTCTTGGTTTACCTTATGGGTTTCCAAAAATGTTAGTTTCTGTGTTTAACCAATCACCTTTCATTTCCCCCCTCTTTTTATTTTCCTGAGCTACTTATCTGGAGCTAGTTGTAGTAGTGATAACATGTAAACAGTTATGAAAAGTGTTTTGATATGTTAAAGATGTTGGTTTCACAAAGTGCCATTCCTAAACTTACATGTTTCTAAAATCCTTTTGCATGTCCCCGAGTAGTCCTGGGATATAAAGATATAAATATGAAACTTGTATAGAAATAAATTATCCCGATATACAGTATATATTTTAATTCTGAGTAATGTTCGTTTTAATTGATGTTTTTTTCTTTCTTTTTTTTAAATAGATGATCCATAATTATATGGAACACTTAGAAAAAACAAAACTTCATCAGCTCTCAGGGAGTGATCAACTAGAATCCACAACTCATAGTAGAATTAGGTAAGCTTTCTTATACATTTTGCCGTGAAAACGGGCAAAAAAATCCATTTATTTCTGTGTTGCTATGTTCTTCAATCCTAGAACAACAGTCAGGCTGATTCAGAAAGTTCTGTTCTATGCTTGGAATGTTGTGGGAGAGAATAGAGTGGAAAAGAATGGAAGCGGCCTTGACTGTTAAAAGGCCAAATCAGGAGATAGCTGGACAGGCAGCTTTTAGATATTTGCGTATCTTTTTAAAAAAAGAAATTGATAAAAGACTTTTGGGGGTTTTTTGGTTTTTAATTATTCCCAGAGTTTGTGGGAGTTTGAAAGTAACTTTATTTCTCTCACTCATTGTGTTTAGGCGGATTTTTGTTGCCGAGGTACGGGTTTGGAAGGGTTATAGCCGACTGTTTGTTTGATGTGGAATTGTGCATAAATTATGTAGATCAGCAGGCTCTGTGACCAATGAGCTAAGCCAGGACAATTCGTGGAGGAGCAAGCCAGTTAATAAGCTGTCTGTCTCTCGGGGCCGCTGCACAGATGCTAAGAGCGGCAGCTCTATGGTTGTGAGGTGGGGAGAGTAGGGTGATGTCATTGATTGGGAGTCGCTGCCGCCGCCGCTGCTGCCTCCGCTGCCGCCGCCGCTGCAGAGTCCAGCGGAGAGCTGCTGATGGCATTGTTTTTGTGGCCGTGGCCGCTGAATGACAAACTTACGCTGCAAAGATCCCCCCGTGGCCCCTGTTCTGTAGCCTTGTCGCTCCTCTCAGCGGCGGGTCACCATGCCCGCACAGCGCCATGAGTCCTGGATGCATGCTGCTGTTTGTGTTTGGCTTCGTTGGCGGGGCGGTGGTCATTAATTCAGCTATCTTGGTGTCGCTCTCTGTTCTGCTTCTTGTGCACTTTTCTATTTCTACCGGTGTGCCAGCTCTGACGCAGAACCTGCCCAGGATACTCAGGTACTCACCTCCTCCTGCTGCCGCTCCCCCCCCACCCGCCCTCCCGGGGCATCTTTCCCTCCCTCCCAGCCTGCCTGCCTCCTTACCTCCGTCCTTCCTCCACCGGTCCCTAGCTTCGGAGGCAGCGGCAGCGGCGGCGGCAGGCAGCGGCAGTAGCAATAGCAGCAGGGCTCCCTCGCCCCACCCCCACCCCCCCTCCTGCTCGCCGCTCTCTGCTGTATTCCTTAGCTTGCAGAATGGAACAATGGGGGTGGCCCGAAGCTAGGCTCTCCGATTGTGGTTAAAGTGATTTTGGAGCTAGGAATGGGGAGAGAGAGCTTTGTGTGGGCCACCCGAGGGCAGAAGAAATAATGTTCACTTTGGGCTTAAACGTGAGTACTAGGACGGCGTGGTCTTGAAGCTGGCTTATGGCAGAGTGAATGAGTAAGAGAACAGTTATGGAGCCCGGCAACCCAAGTTTATCCTGTCTCTCTGGAAGCACCTAAACCTTTACCTAAGCTTTTAGATACTCGATTTTGGAGCTTACACCCCAAGAATGGGGGTGTATTTTGTAAGGATTGAGGGGAATTCTTATATCATTGGGCTAACTATTTCATAGTACAATTCATATGAGAACCAGCAAATCGATTCTTTTCCTCGTAAAAAAAAAGAGACTTTTAAACCGAAAGTGTTTAAAATTTTTTTTTTTTGGACAGTGAGCTCATTTTTTCATTATGTAGGCATTAAAGCTGTGAAAGCTTTATAAAGCCTATTCACTATTGTTTTGTCAGATGTTATCCTTTCTTCTTTTCTTTGTAGAGACTTGGGTGGCAAATGTCCATGCTGGTTGGGGGTTGGGGGTTGGGGGTGGCGGGGGAATGGCGTTAATCTCTATACTTTGGCTGCTGTTCATTCTGTTAGTACAGAGGAAGAACCACTGTCTACCTTTTAGCTATTTAAAAAGGAAAGCTCCAGTAAAGTTAAAAAAAAATTAACTCCCCTTCCCCTGTTTAGCTCTGGACAACTTTAATAGTTAAACTTTGTTCTTCCAAACAAGAGAAAAGTTTACAAAAAGTATACTAACAGTGAATTTAATCCATTTAAAAAGAAATAACAAAAAGTACCATTTCAGTGAAGGGCACTTGTGATTATATCTTAAAGCTCAGAATTTACGTTTATAAGTTCATGCTGGTGACATTTAGTTCTTTGTTTCAAATTGATGTTATTAAGATTTTATAGAACACTGTTTATAAAACTAAAGACCCTTAGCTCATAAATAGAAACTCTTATTTCATATTTTCCGTATTTTAAAATCTCCTACTTATTAACCTCCCTACTATGTCTATATAAACTATTAGGAAACATGCTGAATATAAATTAGATGAATTACTTTTGTATTTTAGGTTTTTTAAAAAGGTAATTTAACTGTAGAGAAAGCCTGCTTTTAAAATTTTAATTCAGTTGAATAAAATAGTTACTGATCTGTGCTTGGTTCCCAGTAAAATTTTAGACTTATTAGACTTTTGAAGCAGTTGTCTTGTAATTCATATACATTAAGAACTGGGAGTACCTGGCTGAACCATAGATGTGAGAGTTGCTTGTTATCAATTTCACATCAGAATAAAAGCCTATGTTATTGGGCACATGATGTGAGAAATAGCATTGTATTAGGACTCAGAAGTTCTGGGTTTTAAGTCTTAACTGTCACTAGCCATGTGACAATGGAGAAGCCATTTAACTCTTTACCTCACTTTCTTCATCTGTAAAATGTGTTAATAATGCCTGTATTTCTGATATGATTTTGGTGATGGATAAATGAGATAATGTAAAAATGTTTGGAAAACTAAAATATAGCATAAGCATAAAATAGTAGTGTAATTATTATTGTACAGAGATAGATCTTTCTAATTACTTATTTCTACATTTGATTTTAAAATAAAAATATTTTAAAACTAATTGGTTTACTTATGAAATAAACTTTAATTTAAGGGAGATTGCATAATTTTCTTATCTTGAAAGTGATTAAATTAAAATTGAATTTTTTTAAATTTTTTTTTGTTTAATATATTTAGTTTTCAGCGTTGATTTTCACAGGAGTTTGAATTACAAATTTTCTCCCCATTTCTACCCTCCTCCCCACTCCAAGATGGTGTATATTCTGGTTGTCCTGTTCCCCAGTCAGCCCTCCCTTCTGTC
>CM053626.1:195139868-195188378 GCA_028646595.1 Phalanger gymnotis | reverse complement strand
TTTTGATGATGGCTTTCAGGTAGTCCAATAATTTTTAAATTCTCTCTCCTGGATCTATTTTCTAGGTCAGTGTTTTTTCCAATGAGATATTTCACATTGTCTTCCACTTTTTAATTCCTTCGTTTCTGTTTTATAATATCTTGATTTCTCATCAAGTCACTAGCTTCCACTTGCTCCAATCTAATTTTTAAGGTAGCATTTTCTTCAGTGGTCTTTTGGACCTCCTTTTCCATTTAGACTAGTTCTAGCAGTTTTTCCCACTAACCTTCTTTGTTGTCTTTGGCGTTTGTGGGTTGAGAAGTCTGGTAACTGCCACAGCTCAGTGATTCAGGGCCCTATGGCCTGTTGCGCCTGGCTCCTGGTCTGGTTGGTCCTGGTGAGGCCCACGGTGAGCTGTATTCTGCTCCCAGCTCTGTGGGATAGACCCTTCCCCTTGACCATCCAGGCTGTCCTGGGCTGGAGCCCTGCTTCCCTCTGTTATTTCGTAGGTTCTGCAGCTCTAGAATTTGTTCAGAGCCATTTTTTGCAGGTGTTTGGAAGGACTTGGGGGAACAGCTTAATTTCCAGCCGCCATCTTGGCCCCTCCTTCAAGGATGTCCATTTTCACCACTATTATTCAAATTGTACTAGAATTGCTAGCTATAGCAAAAAGACAAGAAAAAGAAATTAAAGGAATAAAAATAGGCGATGAGGAGACAACTATTAATATTTACAGATGATATGATGGTATACTTGGAAAACTTTAAAGAACTAAAAAACTAGTTGAAACAGTTAACAACTTCAGCAAAGTTGTAAGATATAAAACAAACCTTATATACTGCTAACAAAACCCAGCAGCAAGTGATAGAGAAATTCCATTTAAAATAATTACACACAATATAAAATACTTGGGAGTCTACTTGCCAAGACAAGCCCAAAAATTATATGAATCCAGATACAAAACACTTCACACAAATAAAGACTAAGATAAACAATTGGAGAAATACTAATTGCTCGTGGGGACAGTTCTTCCTTTATTTAGTCTGTGCCATAGCAATCAGACTATCAAATAATTATTTTAAAGAGCTAGAAAAAATAATAAAATTCATGTGGAAAAACAAGGTCAGGAATATCAACGGAAGTGGTGGCCTAGCCATTCCAGATTTCAAACTATATTACAAAGCAGTAATGATCAAAACAATCTGGTATTGGCTAAGAAACAAAGTAGCGGATCAGTGGAATAGAGTAGGTTCACAGTGCAGAGTAGTGGTAAATGACCATAGTGATTTGGTGTTTGATGAACCCAAAGATGTAAGGTTTGAGGGTAAGAACTTAAAATTTGAGAAATTTCTGGGAAAACTGGAAAGCATTTTGGCAGAAATTAAGCATAATTTGTAATTATCTCAGTAAATATCGACCTACTAGAATCTTCATTCTATGTTTTATAGGATTTATTTGGTATATTCCCATTATAGAACCTTTAGGTCATTCTACTGGCCTGTGAACATACTGCCTAAGATTGCCTAAATGGAGATTCTTAGAAGAAATTACAGTGAGATAAAAGAAGTTTTGAAAATCTAGGTATAGCACTTATTATAATTTCTATAATTCAGTAGTATTACTGATACACCATTTTGTATTAACTTTTCTTCCAAGATGGAGATCAGCATCCTTTTCATGTGAACTTTTCCTTTATGTGATTATTATTTGCATTGTAAAATCTTAAGGTCTAGAAAATAGTGAAGTACAATCCCATTATTCATTTGGGTTGCCTAATGTTAGTGTTTTAGCAGTATCACTAAACTTTGATGCTGATGCCTTGGAAATTAGTATCATTTCTTAGTTATTATCCAAGTAGGAGAAAGGGCTAAAATAAGGAGAGGTGTTATTGTTAAGACCTTTTTTTTTTTTTTTACCATTACTTTCATTTATTGTTACCATTCAGTGAAGTATATGAAATGTTTTCAAATTGTTTGTCTAGAAGTCATATTTAACTGACAAAAGGGAACAAGTTTAACATATACAAAAATGATATCTGCACCTTCTATGAAATTAAAAAATTGCTGACCTTGAATTGCTTCAGCAGAACTGCTGATAGGAGACTCTGATTTGTTAGGTTTTGTGTGTCAAGTTAATGGGCAGTGTGTTCTGCATTCTTGTGTGGATGTGCTTAGCATACAGAAAAGATAATGTCTGAACAGAGCTCACATTCACCTTGAGAGCTTTTTTTCCCTCCACTTTATTTGGATAAGTTTAGAAATGATTTCTATTAGGCTGGATTTTCTCATTTGAATCTGCATGTAATAGTTGGACTTTATTCATACTGGTCTGCAGTGATTGATTACTATTGTTAAATAGATTTTCATCAGCATGATTAAATATAAAGTACTCAATTAGCAGTTTGTAAATTTGGGGAGAAATTATATAATACCTCTAATTGTTATTTTTTGTATTATTACCCACCTCTGCCTTACCACCCCCATTAAAAAACCCTCACATCACCAAATGGAACTCATTTTCAAAAAATTAAATTTCTCTAAGTTATTTTAATTTTGAGAATTTTGTGGCATCATTTACAATAAGCGAAAATGCCATTTGAATATTGCAAAAAATAATTCATAAAACATACCATAATAATAAATATTGAAGTGAAATGGAATGGTTTTTCTTTTTTTGCCATTGGAAAAATTTTGGACATTACCAATGAAGGTGAAATGAAATATTTCCTATGTATTTTCGGCCTCTTATTTCCTTATGTAAAAGGGAGCTATGGTGGTATGCAAATTACTTGAGGAAAGTGATCTCATTTTGTGACAGCAGTGGTCATGTGTGCGTGTGTGTCTGTGTATATATAGGAAACAGATCCTTCATACTGAAGCATAAGAAGAGGGTGATAAAAAAAGACAACTACAAGAACTGACAAACTATTGCTGTAAAAAAGCTTAATTAATCCTCAAGAAACTAACAATTATGACCAGTCATTCTTCAGCCTATCACTCCTACCATTTGTTGCCTTTGCTTCTACACACATGTTGTTGTATGAAGGTGGAGGAAATCACAAAACTGTTCTCACTGTTCACACTGCGTATATATGTTATACAATGTCAACTGGGCCCTCAACTGCTGCTAAGCAATGCTGCTATACCTCCCCTCTTAACTTACTGCCCCACTCTCCACACAGCTCTTCCAAACCTTCTTGTTCCTCTTCAGACTCCTTCCCCCCACACTCGCATCTGAGAATATTGCCTTGTATTTTACAGAAAAAATTGAGGCCCTTAGCTATCTTATCCCTACT
This sequence comes from Phalanger gymnotis, assembly GCA_028646595.1. NCBI lineage: Eukaryota > Metazoa > Chordata > Mammalia > Diprotodontia > Phalangeridae > Phalanger > Phalanger gymnotis. Next base: position 195,185,104 of record CM053626.1, on the reverse strand, counting down.
TCCTTATCTCCTGTCACTCAGGTGCCTTCTGCCACTATCTCCTCCTTTACCCCATCTCACATGATGAAGTGGCCTTAATACTTACCAGGGCTACCCTCTACTAGTTCAAGCGATCTCATTCTGTCTTGTCTCTTCCAATTGCTTGCCCCCTTGTCCTCCATACTCTTTCCTGGTTTCCAGTCTTTTCTTTTCTCCTGGCTCATTCCCTACTGCCTACCCATGTCTCCTCAGTCCTGAAAAAATCCTTGCTTGATCCTTTCATCCCTGCTAATTATCGATGCCCTTTGTAGCTGAACTCCTCCCAGAGGTCTAGATGCCTCCACTTTTTCTCCTTTCATTCTCCTTAACCCCCCTTACAAATTGGTTTCCAGCCTTATTCCACAGAAACTGCCATCTCCAAAATTACTAATGATCTCAGCTGCCAAATCCAGAGGCCCCTTCTCAGTCCTCATTCTCTCTGACCTCTCTGCAGCCTTTGACTCTCTTTTCTCTAGATTTTCAGGACACCCATTTTCCCCTGTTGTTTTTTCCTTCCTGACTGGTCAGGGTCCTGCCCTCTAACTGTAGGTTTCCCTCAGGATTTCATTCTGGGCCCTCTTTTCTTCTATACTACTTCATTTAGTGATTTCATTAGCTCCCATGTCTTTAATTACTGTGCTGATGATTCTCAAATCTACCTTTCCTGCCCCAACCTCTCTCTTTGGACCTCCTCTTCAATGCCGTCTTACGTCTTAAACTCAACACATCCAAAACAAAACTCTTTGTTTTTTGCTCTAAACTCTCTTCCCTCCTACCTTCTCTATCATTGGGCAATACTACTCTCCCAGTCCCTCAGGCTCAAATCTTAGGAGTCATCACTCCACAGCCTTTCTTCCCTTTCAGGTGTTGTCAAGGCTTGTTAATTTCACCTTTGCAACATTTCTAGAATATGCCCCCTTCTCTCCTCTAACTATGCCACCACTCTAGTGCAGCCCCTCATTGCCTCATGCCCTGATTACTACAGTAGCCGTCTGGTTGGTCTGCCTGCCTCAAGTTTCTCCCTACTCCAATCCATCCATCCAAATAAAGTGATTTTCCTGAAGTTCAGTTCCAGTCGTGTCACTTTCCTACTCAACTCCAGTCGCTTCCTGTTGCCTCCAGGAACAAATATTTGTTATTGATCAGTAATGTCTGACCCTGTGGACCAACTATCCGTGAGGTTTTCTTGGCAAAGATACTGGAGTGGTTTGCCATTTCCTTCTCCAGTGGATCCAGTGGATTCTTTTGTCAGGCAATCAAAGGTTAAGTGACTTGCCCAGGGCCACACAATTAGGAAATGTCTGAGGCTGTATTTAAACTCAGGTCTTCCTGATTCCAGGCCCAGTACTCTATCAACTGAGCCACCAGCTGCCACCAGGAACAAATGCAGAATATTATATTTGGCATTCAAAGCTTTTCATAAGCTAGCCCTCTCCTGCCTTTCCCATCTTCTTACACCTTAATCATGAAAGTAGGCTTCTCACATTGAATATCAGGCATACCCTTAATAAACATTCCATTTTTCCAATAGCCAGATTTTTCAAAAAAGGTTTTAATCAGGTGAGTTCCCTAGGCTACTGAAACATGTTTATTGTGATCACTTAAATAAATTTAACTTTCATATAATATGACACAGCACATAGTTGTGTTATGGTATTCTTTCTCTGTGGTAATTTCTCTGATGCTGGAGAGATTCTTCTCCGTACAACAATGTATTTATCAGAGTTCATCTTATAGGCAGCCCTGGACTTCTTTGAGCAATGGTTTTGATACAGCCTATATGTAAAAACTTGTGAACTCAGTGCTAAATTGTGTAAGATGAATGATTGCAGCAAAAGGAAGACATGCCTATTAAAAGTCTCTTAAAAGACCTAAACATTTGTCAGGTTTGTTATGCCAGTTAATAAATTTAAATCGTTTAATTTGTCTCAAATAATTTGCACGAGTGTTGTACGTAACTGACTACCAGCTCACTGGACTATTGGGCTCAAATGAGATAATTTGTAAAGTTTTTTTGTAAACTCTGGAATGCTATATAAATATGTGATTATTATTAGTGCCCCCAATTTTATCTGGAATGGACTATTGTTCATCATGGGATCAATTGGTAAATGACGGTTGGAATCTTTCAAATTATTTTGCTATGTGGCAGTGACTATTAAGAGTATAGTGATAAGATTGATTTGGCTTGTGGAGTTGAAAGATCTAGATGGGAATCCTGCTTCTAACATTTATTGGCCATGTGGCCACCAGCAAGTCCCAGTCTCTCTCAGTTCAGGTTTTTCATTTGTTTAATAACATCTGCAATGATTGTCTCAGAGGGTTGCCAGGATCAAATGAAGCAACGAATGTAAAACGCTTTGCCAGCCTTTTGCTAACTATACAGTGCTTTGCAAGAGCACTGTCAGTATCAGCCATTACATTATTATTATCGTCATCATTGGCATTATTCATTCTTTGACCATTTGTACATATTCCTGGCTCAGGGATGTTTACCACTAATGATCTAAGGAACATCTATGTGATCTGTAAGTTCTAGAACTTAAGAAGAGGAGGATGAAGCACACTTTTTCTTCATTCCCTTTATTATCCCACCTCCCCCAAATGTTTACTCTAAGAATGGGAGGAGCTGGAATTTGCTCTTTCCTAGCAGGTATAGAAAATGGCTCTTTATCGAAGTTGAAGCAGAGGGTGTTCTTTTCTCCTTCTCCCTTCCCAGTCAAGCACATTGATTTTACTGAGTAATAAATAGTATCCAGAGGCATGTATGCTGGGTTATTTTGAGTTATACATTTCTAAATATAAACAAAATAACAGCTTGAAAATCGATGCTATATTAACTTGGATTTGAGAATTGCATTATAATACTTAAATATGCTCTGTAACCAGAGAAGAGTTGTCAACTTCTGCAGATCCTGATGATGTTCTGATTTTTAAAATAAATGCTTATCAAATGCTAGGGAAGAAGAATCACCTTGCTTTTTGATGGGAATTGGGAAGATGACCAAGTATAAATTCAGTGAATATGCAAATTGACTTGAAGAAAAGACCTTGGTTTCTATAAAGATATCACATTTCATTAGTTTATAAAAGTTTTTTTTTTTTGAGGGACTAGATAAGCCTGTGAACACAGGGTGGTTAGTGCACACATTTTACATTTTTTTTTTAAATTCAGCTTTATTTTCAGTTCCACATTCTCTTCTTCCTGTCTTCTATACTTATTGAGAAGGCAAGAAAAATAAAACCTCTTACAAATATGTTTAAATGTGCAAAACATTTCCAGATTAGCCATATTCCAAGAAAAAAAAGCAGTAAGTAGAAGAAAATGTGCATCAATTTTTACTCTGAATCCATCAATTTTCTTTCTGGTGGTCTATAGCTTGTTTCATCATGAGTCTTTAGGAATTATAGTGTGTCATTGTGTTCTTAGCATTACTTAAGTCTTTCAGAGTTGATTATCTTTGCAGTGTTGTTACTGTATAAATTGTTCTGCTGGTTCTGCTGACTGTGTTTCACATCAGTTCATACAAGTCTTCCCAGGTTTTTCTGAAGCTATGCCTTCATCATTTTTAACAACACAATAGTACTCTATCATATTCATATACCATAATTTGTTCAGCCATCCCATTGATTGACATCCTCTCAGCTTCCAATTCTTTGCTACCACAAAAAGAACTGCTGTAAATATTTTTGTTCATGTGGGATCTTCTTTCTTTGATCGCTTTGGGGCACAGACTGAATACTTGGTCAAAGGATATGTACTGTTTAATAGACTTTGGAGCATACTTCAAAATTGCCCCACTTGGAGCTTATCTTGGTGTATGGCGTGAGGTAGCAAATGCCTGTAAAGGTACTTTCTAACATTTTCTTCAAGGCAGAATATATGTTACCAAAAAATTGGTTGAATATTCTCCTGGCTCTGCTCATTTCACTTTACATCAATTCATATATGTCTTGCTAGATTTTTCTGAACTTATTTCCCTTGTCATTTCTTATAGTACAATAGTATTCCATCACAATCATGTATCACAACTTGTTCAGCAATTCTTCAACTGATGGACATCCCCTCATTTTTCAGTTCTTTGCGACCACAAAAAGAGGTGCTATAAATATTTGTACATATTAAGTACTTCCTTTTTTTCCCTGATCTCTGTGGGATACAGACCTGGTAGTGGTATTACTTGGTTGAAGGTTACGCTTGGTTTCGTAGCCTTTTGAGCATAGTTCCAAATTGTTCTCCAAGTGGTTGGACCGGTCTGCAACTCCATCAGTAGTGCAATATTATATTTGTTTTTTCCATATCCACTGTAACATTTGTCATTTTCCTTTTCTGTTATGTTAACCAATCTGTTAGGCAGGAACTGGTACCTCAGAGTTGTTTTAAGTTGCATTTCCCAAATCAGTAGTGATTTAGAGGATTTTTTTTTCACATAACTATTAACAGCTTTGAATTCTTCTTCTGAAAACTATCTGTTCATGATAATTTATCAATTGGGGAATGGTTTTTATTTTTTGTAAATTCGCCTCAGTTCCCTATATATTTGAGAAATGAGGCCTTTATTAGAGAAACTTGCTATAAACTTTTTTTTCCAGTTTCCTACTTTTCTTCTTATTTTTGTTGCATTGGTTTTGTGCAAAATCTTTTTAATTTAATGTAATCAAAATTAATCCATTTTACTTCTTGTGATCCTTTGTGCTTCTTGTTTCATCATAAAGTCTTTCTTTATCCGTAGATTTGACAGATAATTCTTTTCCATGATCCCCTGATTTGCTTGTGATAAAACCTTTTATGTCTAAACTATATAGCCATTTTGACATTATCTTGGTATATTGTGTGAGACGTCAGTCACACTTTAATAAGGCAAAGAAAGTACAGAGAGGTAGAAGAAGAATGGAGTGATTGAGGGAGGCAGGCAGCCTGGGGAAGAGAATGGTGAAGGGGAGGAGCACAGAGAGCCACTTCTGTAAATGGGGATCATTTGAGCAGCTTTGACCCTTAGCAGGCAGAAGAGTGCAGGGAGTGGGGTACAGAAGGAGCTTGAGGTCCCATTTTTATAAGGTTTTGATGTTGGGGGATGGACTCATGCTACTTTTGGCTAAATTCATTAACATATCAGCATAATTTCAAAGTTACCAACACCACCTTAGGATTAGTTCATTTGCATAATGTGTTGCTGGTTTTACTGAACAAGACTGGACCTTCTCTGAAGTGAACAGACCAAAGGCAGTTGGCAGAACTGCTTACATTAGGGCCTAGCTGGCTCCCCCTAATTTAGCACATAAGTCCTAGGATGTGGCATCACTTAATTTATGAGTCAGTTGCCAGTGGCTCCTGTGCTCCCCTGATTTATGAGAGGGTTTGTAAGTAACTTCTATGTTCCTCTTTGCAATCTTACTTCCTACTGTTGTTACCTTATCTTAGCTACTTATAAACTAACTATATTAATTGGGGGAGGGGGCAGCTCAGGGGACACAGTGTGGGTTGGGGGAACCAGAGGAAGACACAATTTTAACACATTCTGTAATTTTACTGAATGTGATTTATTGATACAGAATGCAGTTATTCATGGCTTGTTGGATTGTTGAGGCTGGCTAACCTCCTGGCAGTAAACCTCTTACTGGTGACATAGACTAAAAATACTTAAAAATCCGTTGAAAAGCTAGATCATTTTCTTCTGTTCCTATGATTGTTGGGAAAAGCAATGCATTCACTAATTCTAGTTGTTTATATTTCTTATTCTTGACTTGCCCCTTCCAAGTTCTGCTATTCAGGGTTTTGTTTTTGTTTTTTTAGTTCAGTTGGTCTGAAGTTTCCAAAGTCTGAATTACTTCGGCACCAGAACCATACTATACTTTTACTATGTTAGGTTAGACCAGTGGTTATATTAGTTGATCATAGTCCTCCTTGCAGGTTGTCAGAGTAGACAGGCAAGTTAATGCTATAGAATACTGGATCCAACAACTGAAGATACATGTGAGTTTGAATCCTGGCTCTGCCATTGACTTACCAGGTGGCCCTAATGTGTTAAGGGATTTTGAGATGAAGAGAATAGGAGGAGACATAATTTTCTTGGTAAAGCAAGAGGCAAGGTCTGTAGCTGAGAGAGTAGGGGATGTGTGAGAGGCTTGAGGGGAGAAGAGATCTTCTGTGGGGAGTGAGATGGGAAGTCAAGTCCGAAAGCATTTACGTGTAAATGTTTTTTGATTTGACAGTCCATTTGACATTTTTGTGCTAGGCACTTTTGCTCATATATTTCAAAGTGAACTGTTTTCAAAAGTCATTTAAAACTCTGTGCTCTCTCTCTTGTTTACTCAAAAGTTCTTTGCCTATCCTTAAATCTGTTCCATGTTCTTCTATGTTCTTCAAATTTTCTTGTAATATCTCTCTTTATATCTAGGTCATGTATCCATTTTGACCTTACCCAGCTAAGTGGTAGAAAATATTGGTCTATGCCCAATTTCAGCCATCCAGCTTTCCCAAATAATGAATTCTTATCCCAAAATCTTAAGTCCTTACACTTGTCAAATACAGACTTACTATATTTATTTGCTGCTATAAATTGTATGTCTACCCTGTTCCATTTATCTATTTCGTAGCCAGTACCAGATAGTAAGATCTGGTACTGCTGAACCTCCTTCTTTTACATTTTTTTCCATTATTTTTCCTTTGATATTCTTGACTTTTCCAATTCCAAATGAATATTGTTATTTTTTCTAGCTCAATAAAGTAATTTTTTTGGTAATTAAAAAAAAAAGACAATCAGCATTAAGTGACTTGTCCAGGGTCACACAACTATAAAGTATCTGGGGCTGGACTTGAACTCAGGTCCTCCTGACTCCATTTATTATGTTCACTGTGTTAGACACTGGGAATACAAATACAAGCAAAAATAAAGATTTTCTTTGCCCCTCAAAGAGCTTATGTTCTACTGAGGGAATGTAATACATACAAAGAAGCTAAATTGGGGGAGTGGTTTGATGGGAGAAAGGAGAATATAATACAGGGGCATGGTGGTGAAGTCTGGAGACTAAAGGATGGTTAGTCTGGGCATTTTCTCAAAATGGAGATTCTAGGAGGAACTCAGCTAGTGGGAGAAGAAAGCTGCATGGGTGGAGGGAGAAAGCGGGTGGAGGGAGAAAGCAGCTGAAGCCTAGAAGAAAATGGAAGAATAAAAGAACTTCCTTTTATTCCTTCATTGAGAGAATAAGGGCCCAGTTGAAGTTGGATAAAATGAATTTGCAGTGTCCCTAGTGAGCATGGTTGTGAGACTTCCTTCAGCTGCATTCAGCAGCTGTTTATTATAGGAACAGAGAATGTAGATGGTGTAAGTAATCTTGGGCTGAGGTTTGGCAGGAGATTAGCCAAGATAGGACACAGGGCAGAGATTCAAGGGCAGAGGATGTGTACAGTTGAAGTGGTTAATTATTGGGTAGAGATTGGAAAGGGAAGAAAGTAAGGTCATATATGGGGTAAGGGATGGAGGGATTAGAGATCTCAATGAGAATGAATAGGTTTAAGGTGGGGGGTGAATCATAGGAAGAGATGGAATGATGGGAGGTTATGATCAGATAGGGCAATGTCAGAATTTCTAATTAGGGAAGTGTGGAACATTTGTGGGCAATGGTGAGAGTTAGTGTGTGACTGTCCCTTTGTGTGGATAAGAATGAAGGAATCAAGAGATTAAGGAGTATGTTAAAGAAGAAGTAAATATCAATGAGTGAATTGATCAGCAAGAATTTATCAAAGCACCTCTTATGTGTACACAGTGCTAGGGGTTGGGAATATTGAGACCAAAAAAAATGAAAAGCCCAGCTCTTGGAAAGCTTGTGTTTTCCTGCACAATCCAGAGGCATATTTCATTGTCAGTCTTCTGAAGTCATGATTGGTGACTAATAGGCACCATGCTGAGGCATGAGGATAACAGTGAAGTGGTCCCTGCCCTCAAGGAGCTTGCTTATGTAGGGAGAATCAGCATGCGTGTGGGTGTGTGTGTGTGTGAGAGAGAGAGAGAATTTGAAGAGCAAGACACTGACAGCTGAGGGGATGAGGAAAGGCTTCCTATAGAAGGTGGCACCTGGATTGACTCTTGAAGGAAATAAGGGGTTCTAAGAGGTGCTGGTGAGGAGGAAGTGCGTTCCTGTCTTGGGTAGCAGATAACTAATGCAGAGACACAGTTAGATATTGTATCATGTGAAGGAAGAGCCAGGAGGCCATTTTGGCTGGACTAAAGAGTCAGGAAACTGAATAATGCCTAAGAAGGCTGGAAAGCTAGGTTGAGGTCGGGTCGTTAAGGGCAAACAGAGGGATTTACATTTGATCCTAGGGACAATAAAGAACCACTAAGGTTTATGTCAGGGAGTAGGGGCGGTGTAGGGGGAGGTTGGAGTGATATAATCAGGCTTTAGGAAGATTGTTTTATCAGCTGTATGCAGGACGGATTGGAGTTAAGGAGACATGAGACAGGGAGTAACAGTTAAAATGTTATTGCAGCTGGCTAGGTCAGAGGGATAAAGTTATGAACTAGGCTGTTGGTTGTGTGAGTATACAGAAGTGGACAGATTTGAGGGCAGTTGTGGAGGCAGAAATGAGAAGGATTGTAGCAACTGATTGAATATGTGAAGTGTGCAAGAATTGAGGATAATACTTTGTAACCCTGAGGGACTGGAAGGGTGGCAATGCTCTTGGCAGAAATAAGGAAGTTCAGGCAATGAGTAAGTTTTGAAGGAAAGATAATACTTTCAGTTTGGACATGTGTTTGAAATGCCCGTGGGTCATTCATTTTGAAATCTCTAATAGGTGATTGGAGATGGACAGCTAGAACTCAAGAAAGATACAAGGGCAATGGAGAGAGCTTGGCATTATCTCCATGGAGACAATTAAACCCATGGGAATTTGAGTCCTGAAGACCTGGGCTCCAGACCTGCTTCTGCCACATACTGGTCCTGGGACCTGCGCAGACCATTGTCTTAGTGACTCAGACAGCTAAGACTAGAAATTTCCAAGAAGCTGCTGATTTGCTTTACTAGAAGTTTCTCATAGGGACCTTTGTATTTCCTTAATGAAATCATAGGTCTGGTACTGCATGCCCCCCCACCCAAAAAAAACCAAAACAACAACAACAAAAAAACCTGTGATTTTTTATTTTTATTTTTTTTTATCAAGGACCAGTTGCTGTACACCATTTGCCAGGCTTTCTTTATGATGGTCAAACAACATTTGAGTAGGAGCAAAAGGTGCAGTGTAATGGAAGAAACAATTGATGGGTAGGCAGAACCTATAATCCAGGCCTTTTAGTTCAGATTCTGTTTCTGATTGCCAGGCCTTGATTTTTTCATTTTTGGTTAGATGATCTCTGACTTCTTCTAGCTCTCCAGTTGTTATGATCTAACTTAACATTTGACAAAACTTGGAGATTTTGAAACTTCTCTTAGATTTGTTTCAATATCCATTGAATTAAAGTTTCCAAGAAAAGTAGAAAGGGAGTAATCAGTAGTCATACAGAATTGCACTTAATGTCACCAGTGTTTTTCTCTCAGAAAGTTTCTGTTGTTTTGTACTTTATATTTTAGGACGACAGTATTCCTGTTGTTTGTTAGATAGATGTACATGTGCGACTGTAAAGACTGATAGTACATGTAAATATTTTCCACAAGCTGGCTTTGGTTTGTAGTTGGCACCAACTCTAGATCCTATCATTCTTTGTCTTGCCCATTTGACTTTTGCTCAGTCCTTGGCCTTTGCTTTAAAATCACTCCATTTCAACATGTGCCAAACTATCTGTATTGCTGCTGCTTCCCAGAATTTGGCAGTTTAGCTCTGCCTCTACAACAATACACCTGCCGAGCCCATTTAGGCCAAGCGTTAATGTTAATGAACTGGAAAGTATGGTAAATACTCTTAGAAATTCTGGGTGACTTTTCATGCCAGTTTCCTATGAATTATATTTGACGCCCAACTTATTTTTTTTTTTTGCACTATTGACTTCCTTTTAAGAGGATGTCCATTATGTGCATCTGATGAGAATGTACACACACACACGCACATGTGCCTGCGTGATTGGATTGAATATGTCTGCTTCTGTTACTTCGCATCTATGCTCCCCAGTACAGATTTCATCCTAACTATGCTTTTTCATCTTTTAGGTGCCTGGGACATGTCACCCTGCTAGGAGCATGTGTCCCTTGCCATTAATGTGGCACAAGTGGGACACTTAGGCAGTCCATTTGGTTATCATCCCTTTACTCTCACACTAAATGATGATGATGATGATGATGATGATGATGATGATGATGATAACAGTATACTACATAGCTGGCCCATCTCCTTTTCCAGTATCTTTTACCCCACTTCTTTGGTCTAGTTATTCATTAGTAATATGCTGCTTATTCCTTAATTATTTTTAAAAAATTGGTGAATATCATTTAATGTTGTCTTTTCAATTTTCTGTGATTCTAATTCCATAATTCGATGTTTTAAAAACTTGAGAATTCTGAGTAGCTTGACTTTCTAATATTTTTTATACCCATTCAAAATAAGACTGAGTTATTCAAATATACTTACAAAGTACGTCTATACAATTTTTAGGATGAACTTTCTGATATTAGCCAAGGAGGATCAAAGGCTACTACTCCAGCATCAACAGCTGCTTCAGATGTAGCAACAATTCCTGCTGATACTCCTTTGAAGGAGGACAATGAAGTCTATTTGAAGTCTGCGGATAAGTTAGAGACAGGCAAGCATATTGAAGTACAGGTAGCTCAAGATACTAGGAGTGTGTCCATTGGTAAGTGTCTCTTAGTTTTGTTTCTGTGGCATCTGGGGTTGGTTAGTTTGTTGCCTGCTTTGGTTATTGCTTGTTTCAATGTAAACACAGCTTTATCTAACCCAGTAGCTAGCAGTCATGGTGATGGATAACCTTAAGACAGTCTTAAAAATGACTGAGGTGGGTAAAGGGAGGAGAAGGAGAGCTACAAGGAAGGAAGCTTTTGCTTAAGATATGCAGCATTTTGAACCTTAAAAAAGCTAGAGAGGTTGTAATTTGTGGTTTCTTTTCTCTGTTTTGATCTCACCTCTGATAAAACGTGCAAATATACTCTGATTCTTTGTGTTCTTTGGAATGTGAAAGTTCAAGAGAATTCTTAAAAATATTTGTAGCTTAATCATAATGTGCAAGCATAGGAACGTGACATATTCATGGCTAATGCTTACACAAAAATTGCTCTTTTCTCAGGTTCTAATGAAAATGAAGATAAATCAGAGGTGCAAGCAATCATTGAATCTACTCCTGAGCTGGATATGGATAAAGATCTCAGTGGATATAAAGGCTCAAGGTACTTCAGGATGTTGCTACTGTTACTTAGCCCTTTCATTTAAGTGGAACAAAACCATTAGATATTTCTATTATTTTTTCCTTCTACAAGCATCCTGCCTTCATTCACTTTTGACATATTTAATGCTACAAGAGGAAATTCAGATACCTTCCTGTGGACTGATAATAACAAATAGTAGTGGTGGGGCAGCTAGGTGACACAGTGGATAGAGTAGTGGGCCTAAAATCAGGAAAACTCATCTTCCCAAGTTCAAATCCAACCTCAGATGCTTACTAGCTGTGTGACCCTGGGCAAGTCACTTCATGCTATTTGCCTCAGTTTCCTCATCTGTAAAATGGGCTGGAGAAGGAAATGGCAAACCATTCCAGTAGCTTTGCCAAGAAAACCCCAAATGGGGTCACGAACAGTCAGACATGACTGAACAATAGCTCACATTTATACAGCACCTTACAGTTTGAAAAGTGCTTTATATATGTTATTTTGTTTGGTCCTCACAGCCACCCTGGGAGGCAGATGGTGTTATTTGCCCCTATTTTACAGGTGAGGAAAGTGAGACTGAGAGAAGGTTACTGTCTTACGTAGGGATGCACAGCCTGGTAAAGTATCTAAGGCAGAAATGGAACTGAGGTCTTCCTGACTCTAGGTTCAGCACCATCTACTACAACACCTAGCTGCCGAGTTGAATCAAGTTAACAAATGCCTGTTCCTGTCACTCCTGAAACTGAACTCTTTGTAGTTTAGACAACTTTGCCAACTGATTGCTTTATCCAGTTATCATTTGGCAGCTACTAGTAGATCTAAGGACCAGGACAATGTTTGTTTGTGGTTGTCATTCAGTTATGTCCAACTCTCCTGTGACCCTATTTGGGATATACTTGGCAGAGATACTGGAGTGGTTTGCCATTTCCTTCTCCAGCTCATTTTACAGATGAAGAACTGAGGCAAACAGTTAAGTGACCTGCCCAAGGTCACAGATTTGGACTCAGGAAGATAAGTCTTCCTGATTCCAAACCTAGTACTCTATCCTCTTTGCCACCTAGCTGTCCCTTCCAGGGCAATGTAGAGATGTAGAAAATGACAACTAAGGGCTATTCATGGGTGCTATGAAGAGACAAGTGGTAGCAAGGGAAGTGTCACATTTTGGAGAATTAGCAGTGTTTTCTGACTCCTTCCTTAGACCTCGGAGATTGCAAGCCTTCCCTGATCTCCTTATGTCATTATCAGGGATAATCACAATCAGTGATTAACAGAGGAAAGACATCCTCTTGTGTGGTACTCTCCCTAGGTAGGCAGTTTGTCTCACTGATGAAATGAGAATCAGTTATCTACCGTGCTAATCAGGATATTTGAAATTACACTAAAATTCAGGGCATTGGGATCATTTCTTTCATTCAGTGCTTTGTCTATATTTCTGCAAATTTTAAAACAATTATCTTGATAGATTTTTGTGGAAACCTCCTCTCATTCCTACTCCCACACATGTTGACAAATGTTTATTAAGCTCTCTTAACTATAAGCCCCAAATTAGAGAAGACTTACCCAATAAATATTATATTATATTGAAATTAAATAAATGTTTTATTCCTAAATAATATAGCTCAGATATCTGTTTTACAGCATTGTAAAAGACCTTATTTGTTTGTTATTCTCTTACATAGCACTCCTACCAAAGGTATAGAGAACAAAGCTTTTGACAGAAATACGGAATCTCTCTTCGAAGAACTGTCTTCAGCTGGTTCTGGCTTGATTGGAGATGTAGATGAAGGAGCAGATTTACTGGGTATGGCAGCTTGGGCAAAGAATTATTTTTTTTACTGGTCAAAAAAAAGAGTTTCCAAGTTTGTTGATGTATAAAAACCTCCTGAGCCTGATTACTCCCCTAAGAGGGCTGGTACAACTCTCATAGCTTACTGTGAAGGTGATATTTGTGATAATGGAGGTCTTAAAAACACTTCTGAGTAAATGCAAAGATTAGCTTTCTTTGAAGTTTATTTGTCCTCATCTTACAAGAGCTCTTATCATTAAAGCTAATAAACATTTTAAATAATGTAACATTCTGATTTTTAAAATTTATTTTCTGAGAATATAAATTTTCTTTAATAATAATTACCCAGGCAGCTTAAATGGTATGATCAAACATTGTAGTTTGTTTTGTGTACAAATGCTGCTACTGTTTGATTTTTTTTAAACATAAGAATCATCCCATAAAACTATTTACCATTGAGCAAAGGGAAAATATGGAATAGCTTTCCTCTAGATTTATATTTCTTATGGCTCTAGAAAGTTTTGGTGTATCATCTTAAATTTAGTGTGGTGTTATGCCCTTACCTTTTTGGTTAATGATCCTAATTTTCCAGGTGTTTGGGGGTTGATAAATAATAGTTCTTAGATTTTAGTCCTTTTTAGCAACTCTTAATTGATAGACAAATTAAGACTGGTTTAAATAAAACCAGAAATGACAAATTATTGAACATTCACTGTTTGATATTAGCCCGTCTGCCCCCTGCTTGTAGTAGCCGATGGATTTCCTGAAGCTAGCAACTCCTTGATTCCTAGGTCATTTTTCTTGATCACTTTCTAATGATATAAATGTCAAATGAAAAGGTGTGTTCCTTTATCTTGATTCAAATAGATGAATATTCTTTACTCTGATCAAGTTTTTGTAGTTAGTTTTAAAAAAAGTTATCAGATGTTCTCTTCCAGTGCTATGCAAGAGTGTGTTTTTTAATTCTTCCTTCTCACCATCAAAAAATGATAGGTTTTCTGCCCACCAAAAACAAAAAACCAAACCTAAGATTATGCTTATTTTAAGCATTTTAATGAAAGTTAGGCTATCCAAATTCTCATTTAGGTTTGTTTTGTATTGCTGATAGAAAGGAAGAAACATTCCATTTCATTTAAAATGAGACCTTTTTACTGTGTGTTCATGTTAGTCATATCTTGAATCTTTATTTGGAAGTTTATTTCAGGAGAAATCTTTGTTGGAAGTATGTTTTCATTAACTATATATTTCATAGAATGTAGTATAAGAATGTGTTTTCCATATAACATCTTAAATTTTTTAGTACTATAATGCCGTGTGTTGCTTAATATCTGGTTTGGTTAACCATTTCTTTTCTCTCTCATTTGAAATTAACGTGAGCTTAGTTATTAGTCTCCTAAAACAAGCTAATTGAGATTCTCCAATCTCTTTTCTCTTGGGCTGCTTACCCAGGGGAATATTCTGGTGTGTATGTTTTTAAATGCATTCAAATTGCTGCTTCTACAGCTAGGCGTTCTTGGCTGCTGTTGTCATTCAGTGCATTCTCTTCATTTTTCTGCTCACTGATATTTTTTGCCCTGCATATTTTTTCAGCTTTTAAGCCTTTTCTCCCAATTTGTGTAAAAGTTTCTGCAAACATGGTTAGCAAGGATTTTTTTTCAACCTAAGCTAGAGCCTATTTCATCTATGTAGTTACTTCTTTTTATTAAATTATTTATAAATTGCCTAATTTAAATATGTTAACACATGTTTAAGTATTTAAATATTAACTAAAAGGTTTAGTTTGGATTTGGAATTCAGAGTCTTTTTTAGTATCTGAGGACAAAACATTTCCAACAGTGAGTGAAATAAATGTCAGAGTAGACTATTTCTGATTTTAATTTAAAATTGTTTTTTAAATCTCTTTTTAAAAAATCCAATTTTTATGGATCCCAAAAGTTTTCTCTAATGTGTATTATTGAGTGGGGAAAGGAAGAGAAGGAAATAAGCATTTATATAGTACCTACTATGTGCCAGACATTGTGCTATACACTTTTTACAAATTTTATCTCCTTTGATCTCAGTGAGTGTGTCCCCTTTCTCTATGAAGACACCAATAATTTTTTTTAATTTTAAAATTCTTTTAAACTATTAAAAATGTTTTCCTTTCGAGGGATTTGCTAACTTAACTAGGCTTTCTTATCTTTTTTATGGTACTTTCACCCACCTTAGTCTCCTAAAATGAGAAATTAGAAATATTGCAATTGTCACAGCCTTTCTTTCCAGAAACTGCTTTTCAACACTTTAGGGTCAGTGCAGTGCATGGGATGTGGGGGCTTGTCTCTGTATCTCTGTCTGTGTGTACACAAGAAAGAGACAGAAACCATAAATTTTTTATTTGCTTTTTAAAACTTTTTCAGGTCATATAAGCCCTCTAATACGTAGTTTCACCTCCGTTTTTCTTAATATGCTTCAAATGGAAATTTTTATTTCCCTTCAAGTTAACTATGGAAGTTGTTGCTTTGAATGTCATGCATGCAGATTTCTTAATGTATCTAATATTACTGAACCTAATCATTATCGATTTGACACTTTAATGAAAAATATCTACTACAAACCAACTGATTTGTGGACTTTAATCTAAGCATATTTATTTTCAGTATGAGGCAAAATAGAAAAAAATATTTGTTTGGACTTCAGAATTTGCAGCATTCCTGGGAAAGGGCTTACCAATAGAATAGTAGGTCCTCTTCCTAAGCTACAGAACACCTCCTCCATCACTGCTCCTCCCTGCCCTCACATCAGTATCCTCCAACCATACCATTGTGATTCCCAGTCTTTGTCATTAGCTGTGTTTTTCACAAAATTCATAAAACTTTATAGGTGATCAATCTACACTCATACTATTTCTTACATGAAACGTTTCTTGTTCTTTGTTTTTGCTGTACACGGGATGCATGGGCTTTAAGACCATAATTTCTTGGGTAAGGTGCCATCTGCTTTGGGGTACTGCAAAGCTTTTTCACTTTCTCTGTTCTTTGTTTAAACATCCCCTCTATTTGTAAACTCTCTTTGAATTCAAGCTCTTTAATTATTAATCTATCTTGTCTGTATTTGATATAAAGTATACTACGTAAAGTATACGAATGTGTGTATAGTATAAAGTATAAAGCTTTTCAGATTTCTACTCCTTTCATTTCCTCATTGATATTTTTAGTAATTCAAATTAACTCATGTTTTTACATCACCTTCATTTCATGTATTCGTTAGTTGGGTTGAGTGTCAGCTCTATATAAACCACCATTTCCTGTTTTGATATTTAGTGGAATTCTTGATTTTTAAAAAAATATTATCTTTGGAAAAGGAAAAAAAGCATCAATTATGCAGGATAAACCAATACCGTTTGTGGCCTTCTATTGTTCTGCAAGTTTTGTAGGTTCTTAATCTATGGGGTTGCCAAATGAAATTAAAAACAAACTTAGATTAAAATTATAAAATAATAGCACAGTTCAAAGTTGACCATATTTTTTTTCTAAATTCATTATTATCTTTTTTCTTGTTTTGAAGGAATGGGTCGTGAAGTTGAGAATCTTATTCTGGAAAACACACAACTTTTGGAAACCAAGTAGGTATTCACAGAATTTTAATAATACAACTGATGTTCCATCATTACTTCCTCTTCAACCACTTCATCCAACCAAAGGATGCATTTCCCAATTTCTCTTCCCCATTTTTATCTATATCTAATTAGAGCACATGCTGTATAGCCCACACATAGGCTTGTTCGGGTGCACCCTAGGTCTTGATTTCCTTTCTGGTCTTTGTATGCATTTCTGGCTATATTCTGAAATCTTCTATTAGTCACTTTTTTGGATTTTGTCTTGGTGGAGGCCAAATGTTATTCTTATCTACATACAGTTTCTCCATTTCTGACACATAATAACGAATATGGTAATAACTTACATTTATACAGCAACATTAAGGTTTGCTAAGTACTTAATATATGCTATCCAGGGGTGGGGAACCTACAGCCTCGAGGCCACATGTGATTCTCTAGTGCGGCCCTTCGACTGAATCCAAACTTCACAGAACAAATCCCCTTAATAAAAGGATTTGTTCTGTAAAACTAGACTCAAGTCAAAAGGCTGCTGCACCCAAGAACCTAGAAGGCCACATATGGCCTCAAGCCCCAGCCCTGTGCTATCCCATTTGGTCCTCACAACCTCCCTGTCAATTAGGTGCTGTTCTCATTTTACAAATGAGGAAACTGAGCATCACAGAGTTGAAGTCCTGTAGCTATGATATGTCCGAGACCAGGATTCGAACTCAGGTTTTCTTGACTCCAAGTCAAGTTCTTTATCCACTCAGCTTCTTTACATGTCATATCTAGTTTCATTCCTATAACAACCCTGTGAGGTAGAAGTATTATTGTTATCCTCATTTTATGGATGGGAAAACTGAAGCTGAGAAATATTAAGTGACTTACCCAAGGTCCCAGGCCTAATAAATATTGAAGACAGTATTTGAACTTAAGTCTCCCTGTCTCTGAGTTTAATGGTCCATCTACTACACCCCCTCCATGCCACATCCTAAAGGCTGGAGATGAGTCAGTTTCTCATAGCATTCAGTAAGTTTGTATTTATCTGAGATAAATGGATTGAAGATGAAATGGCCAAGTCAAAGGGGGACATGCACAGTTTTATAGCTTTTTGGGCATAGTATCAAAGTGTTGTCAAGAATGGTTGGACTAGTTCACGGATGTCAACAGCACATTAATTTGGCAGGCCTGTTTCCCCGTGTCCTTTCCAGCATTTTGTCATTTTCTTTTTTTGTCATCTTAGCTAATCTGATGAGCTTGAGGTAGTACTTCATAATTGTTGTAATTTGCATTTCTCTACTTATTAGTGGATTTGTTAGAGCATTTTTATATGGTTTTTGATACCTTTGATTTCTTCTTCTGAAAACTGTCTATTCATATCCTTTGACCATCTATCAATTAGGAATTACTTTTTTTTTTATCAATTTGATTCAGTTTCTATATATTTTAGAAATGAGACCTTTATCCGAGAAACTTGCTATAAATTTTTTCCTCAGTTTCCTGCATTTCTCATTTAAGCAGCCTCGATTTTGTTAATGCAAAAAGTAGCATTTATATTGTTAACTATAATGTCCAAATATTTGCTCTGTAGAAACGCTTTGAATGTAGTAAAGAATGATCTGATAGCAAAAGTGGATGAGTTGACCTGTGAGAAGGATGTGCTACAAGGAGAACTAGAGGCTGTGAAGCAAGCCAAGCTGAAACTGGAGGAGAAGAACAAAGAATTGGAAGAAGAGCTTAGGAAGTGAGTGACTCCATTATTTTAAATAGCTTCACCTTAAATTGAATTGAACACTTGTTCTGTCATGGTTTTTCTTTAATCTTGATTGATGTGAGCATAACATTAGAATAACTTGTCCTAAAAGGGGGCAGCTAATAAGCCTAAAAAAAATCTTGTTGAAAGAGATACCACCAATTAAATAGTGATTATCTTTTAGTACTTAGTCATGGTTCTGTACTCTTCAAAAAAGATTCTCTTAACTCAGTTTGAATCGCATTTCATTTTCTTCTTTTTTTTGGCTAGAGCTCGAGCAGAAGCTGAAGAAGCAAGGCAGAAAGCAAAAGATGATGATGATGTAGGTATAACATTTTAACCGGTCTGTGTGAAAAGCTTTTTTCCCATTGCATTGTAGCGATAGTTGGTTTACTCAGTTTGAGGTTGTAACGTTTTAAATAGGGAATGTTGTTGTTTAGTCTGACTTCATGACACCATTTGGAGTTTTCTTGGCAAACATACTGGAGTGGTTTTCCATTTCCTTCTCCAGCTCATTTTACAGATGAAGAAACTGAGGCCAGATTTGAAGTCAGGAAGATGACTCTTCCTGACTCTACTCTAGCACTCTATCCACTGCACCACCTACTTGTCCCCAGATAGGGAATAAAAAACCCTGGAAAGAAAAATGGATGCTGTTTTGTTGATAGCATAATTAAAGGGTCTCTTGTGTCACCTCAGCATTGCTCAACACAACCCTAGACTTTTTGCCTCCCCCCAGTCAGAATTATGGAACTCATTGGTGACACTAAATGTCCCTTAGTATACACTTGCTACTTAATCATCATATTCCTACATTGCCTTTAAAGAAAGGTGACACTGCTCATTTCTACCAATGTGATATGTGCTTTGGGTTACTTTTGGGGCAGTGGTATAAGTTTATGCTAATCTGTTCCTGTATGCTAAGAGACATTGGTATGCTGGAGCTAGCTCATATAGGCTCACAAGAGCCAACTTTTAAATTTTCATTCTGAATATTTACACCTTAAAATTGGCAAATGCTACAGATCAGGCCTTGATTTATTGTTTTGTTGATTGTCTAGACTTTAAAAAGTTATGGATATAATGTTAGTGATAAAAATTAAACTTTAAAACTCATCATATGCACACAGTCTCCCTCCCCACACCCAAGCCAGTTGTTAAAATTTACCAGTGCACCCCTCTCTCTTTTCACCTTAGCTGGATTTAAGAGTAGGTCACTTGATTATGGAACATCAAAGCTAACATTCCTACATGGCAATCAAACCCCCCAAGCCCTTGGCAAATTAGCACAGTAACCTCACTAACTGGGCCAACCAATCAAAGTAATGTTCGTTTTCTCACTATATTCATTACCGTTAATTTGCAATAAACTTACTTCACTGGATCTGTTTTCTCATTCCTGTGGATACAGATTGCAGTCCATCCAAATCCTATCCTGTAAATTCTTTAGAACTGCCCACCCTAAAGATTAGGTCTATCCTCCTTCGCTCTTGACATTGTATGATCAACAGTGGAGCATATGGGCTACCCATTTATTATCCTTTGCTCTTACTACATATTCCTCTTTTATTTTTGTTTTTATTTTTTTGACTCTAAAAAAGTAGTAGATTCGGTAGAGCAAAGTACTACTTTAAAGCCTCCCTGATGAAATATATTATTACTCAAAAAATAGATTGTGAAATTCTTCTGCTTATAATCAGAATACCTCAGGTTCCAATGGAAGAGTTATTTTTTAGGTTATTCCATTCTATATTATACTAATATTATATTGCATATTATATATTATTAAGTTATTATCTATTGACAAATAAAAATACTTTTAAGTTTTTACATAAAAAATTTTAGTGCCTCAACACTTAATTAAAGTACTGCATTTGGAGTCTGATCACCTAGATTCAAAATCTACCTCTGCTATTTACTTTGGGCAAGTTACTTAACTTATCTAGTCCTGTTTCTTTATCTCTAAAATGAGGTGGATGACCAGGAATATTCCTTTTAGCTCTAAACCTCTGACCCTGTAATCGTATGTTGCAGCAGTGGGTAGTCATTAAAATTTTGCAGTTTTCTGGTGATTTGTAGTTGTTCTTTGCAGTTACATTGTTGATGGCATTGTATATATCACTTTCCTGGTTCTTTTTACTTCATTTTTCATCAGTTCATATAAATCTTCCATACTGTGCATTCTTCTTTTCTTGAAGCACACAAATATTTCACTACATTTGTGTGTTGCCCCTTGTTTAGCCATTCCCCAATTAATGGACATCTACCTTCTTTCTAGTTTTTTGCTGTTATAGAAAGGGCCGCTATATTTTGTTTTACATGAAGCTGTTTTTTGTCCTTGATTTACTTGCAGATTATCACCAAGCAATCAGTCAGTAACTGCTTATTATTAAGTATTTACTATGTTCCCTACGCTATAGAATCACATAGAATATTGTCACAAAGGGTCTGGATGTTTTAGTCATTCTTTTGCATATTCCAAATTCTTGCATAATATTTTAATTTGCATCTATTTATACTTTACATTTATAGCTGGTTTTCTAAATCTTTGCCCGCACTTAATTGCCAACATCTGACTAATTTACCTTCTTCCCTTTTGATCATTAACAAGGTAGTAAATTGCAGTGAAACATGGTGGAATCGATAGAGAGCTGGCCTTAGAGTGATCTCACACAGATTGGCTTTGTGGCCCTAGGCAAGTCACATGACTTCTCAGTGCAGAAGCAACCCTCTAAGACTACAAGTTGCATAGCAGGTGCTCACTCCTATTGGTAGAAGGACTTCCTCTGTACATTGATGAAATCACAGGTGGATCTAAAAAATTTTTTCTTACAGGCCTCGAGGGAATCTAGAAGACATAGTAGGCACACATACAAATGTGGAATGGATGGCCAGATATTTGAAAAAGTTATGCAAAACTCATCTTTGTTTTTTTAATTCCGTAAACAGTATATAAATTCTGTGGATCTCTTCAAATCCAATATGAACCTAAAGGAGCCATCCTGTTGTATTTTCCTTTCTTTGTAGAGTGACATACCCACAGCTCAGAGGAAACGGTTTACTCGAGTAGAGATGGCACGTGTCCTTATGGAAAGAAACCAGTATAAAGAGAGGTTGATGGAGCTTCAAGAAGCTGTGCGATGGACAGAGATGATAAGGTTAGTGTTGGAAGGGTGCCATATTTGTGATTGCTGTTATTTTTTTAGTGTCTATAGCAACAGTTTGGCTAGCAGCTGTTGTAGGAGTGAAAGACCAACATGAGACCAGTAACAAGAAGGCTGCTAGCACAGGTTCTCTGATCTGTTTTTCTAAGGAAAGCAACTTTAAGGGGTTAACAATCTCAATTTGATCATACATATATCATTTACTTAGTTCAGGGGGAAAAGATCAGCCACCTGAACTTCAAGGCAAATACAAACAGAAATTACAAACATCAACAGACGAAACCTTGTCTGATCAAATCACAGTTCATAGTTACCAGAGAAACACCAACATGTACCTGGGTTACAAAGCCGGGAGAGGGGCAGGTTCAACAGCTTTCCCAGAGTCTCATCACTCATATACTTTCTATGAGTGTACCCCCAAAAGTCAGACGCCAACCTTGGATCTTCTATACCTGTCTCAGGGCCCTGGGGCACTTGAGGCTCACCATTTAGAGTGTGAGAAATCACTAAACACCAAGAATGTGGGAAAGCTCCAGCCACCAGCACCACATCATACACAATTCAATGACTCTCGATTGTCTTAGTGCTTAGAAACACTCCAAGACAAAAAAGATCCCACCATACCTGCCCCATCAAAACAGAAAAACAATGAAAAGTCCCATTTTGCTTGCCATTACAGTGTGTCATTTATTCCTTCACTCATTAGATCTCTGCTTTGCTGTTTGCTTAGTCCAATGAGAGAACAGCTTATGCCCAAAGTAATGCTACCAAACTAGTATCAAAATTGGGCCAATGAGGGTTGTGTTCATGTGGCCACACTAATGTCGTCTCAGTAGCTTAGTAGTAGTTGTCAACTCGTTAGGAAATAATAAGTCTCTCATCCCAATAGTACTCTGTTATTTATTTAGTCTTTATTGATTGATACCTTTTGTTTTTGTCACATTCCTTAGTCTTCTCTCCCCTTAAAAGAAATTTTTTTAAAGGGAAAAAAAAACCTGTTCAGCAAAACAAACCAATATGTCGAGCTTGTGTTCCACATCTATAGTCTGACAGCACTTTATAAATGATGTCTGGAAAGAAAGTTTTATTTTCACTTTTTTAGAAGTGTTATAGCGCCTGTTTTTGAATTCTTCTCTCAGTTCTCAGGCAGAGTACTTCCTCATCACCTAATGCTGCCATCTGTTGGTCACATGTACCTAGTACAGGTCAACTAAACTTTAGTCAAAATAATAGGCATGTTGCTAAAAAGTTGAATGTAAATAAAATTTTTTGAATTCTATCTTAAGAAAGAGAGTTCATTATTTAAAAGAATTCTTTTGTGTGAATAATTTTGTAAAGTAGATAATGTTTCTGTTATACTAAATCATCACAGATTT
This sequence comes from Phalanger gymnotis, assembly GCA_028646595.1. Lineage (NCBI taxonomy): Eukaryota > Metazoa > Chordata > Mammalia > Diprotodontia > Phalangeridae > Phalanger > Phalanger gymnotis. The sequence continues at coordinate 195,162,123 of CM053626.1, read as the reverse complement.
TAATTTTTAATTTTCATTTACTGGATTTTCTTAATGAGGTACACCTATTCACTTGGATTTAAAATTGTATAGCATGTTTTCTTTCTTACAGTTTTCACTTCCTTGGTATTATGTGTTTTTATTTAAGAAGAATATATTTCCCTTGGAAAAATGATGCACAATATGATTCATTATATATTTTACAGTTATTTAAATGCTTCTGAGAGAATTCCATTTTCTAATCTCTTTTTAACAGATGAAGAAACTAAAATATCAAGAGTTATGTTTTCAGCATACAGCATCGGACATATAATATAGCATCCATCTATCAGAGATAGGATTAAGGACTAGAGTTGTGATATTGTTCCAAGGCAGTGGTGTCAAACTCAAATAGAAACAGGGCTTAATTGACTCTATAAGGATCCCTACTGGCCACACATTGACAATATTAACTGTTTTAGTATATTTTTATTTATGTTGTTAAATATTTCCCAATTCTATGTTAATCTAGTTTAGGCCATACTTAGGAGTGTGATGAGAGCCAGATACAGGGCGAGGGCCTAATATTTGACACCTTTGGTCTAGGGAACTCCTGGGTAAAGCAGTTTCCTCTATCAAATGCAGGTCAGCATCTCCTCTAGGCATCTTACATTACCGAAAGGTTAAGTGACTTGCTATCACGTTACCAGTAGGTCTTAGAAGTAAGACTTGAATGCAGTTCTTTATGGTTCTTGGGCCAGCTGTTAACTACCACACTGACTCTGTGGCCTCTAATATTAAATATAAATTGATGATTATTCCAGGCTTTCTTCTTTTTAGAAGTAGTAGTATTTCACATAGTCACCTTCTGTCCACATTTTGTTTCCCACCTGCAAGTTTTAGTTTGCTCCCAGGTCATTTTGGAATTTCTAGCTATTCCTTACAGTAAAAGTTTGAGTTCACATTTTATTAACACTATTAATTGCACCACTTCATTGGTCTTAGCTATCCATTTTGCTTCCAAAGTAAATGAAAATTGTAATTTACATTTGAAATGCTTCTGAACCTGTAAAAATTTGCCTTAATTTTTTGAAACCAGAGTGAAGCTTCTGACTACATAAGTGAAATTTTCATCCTTTTTCCAACTCAGAGCAAACTATATCTTTTGTGAAACTCCATACAAGTCACCATCAGCCTCATTTCGCTCTCTTCCTTTGCTGCACTAGAATTTCGTAGCTTTTTAATCTTTCTGAGATCAGTAAACACTTTCTAAAGTGCCCAAATTACAGTGAAGTACTTCTCCATTTGCTGGCTATTTATGGTGTTGCCACCAAGATGGCAACATTTGAGATGTGGTGAGGGGGGCCATTGACACAAGTATGACTCCTGATGGGAAACTGTGGAATGAGTACTGAACGCCAGCCAGGGACAGAGACACATGCGTGTAGTACCAACTAACCAAGCTTGAGATAAGCTCAGAGATTGTGAGCTTCAGGGGCCTATGCTTGTCAACCAGTTCTGGGTCAGTATAGTGAGCTCCCAGGAGAAGGTGCCATCTAGTGGCCTGAGAGGGGGCAAACCAGCCCAGGTTGGAAACAGGGCAGTTTAAAGCTTTTGTGCAGTCCTCGTGAAACTGGGCCCATGAATAGCCCCTGCCCTTTAGACTAGGTGAGATAGACCTTGTCTTTTTAAAAAAAATACTTTCAAAACATTGAAAATCACTTGTTCTGACAAAAAGAAATATGTGATGTAGTAAAGCATTGAACTGGGAGTCAAAAAGTCCTTGGTTCAAATCCTGTCTCTCTGAGCCTCAGTTTCCTCATAATACCACCTATGATACTTAACTAAAGGGATTTGTTGTGTGAAGCCCAAATGAAATTTTGTGTGTAAAATCTTGTAGATATTAAAGCATTGTTTCAGTCGTTATTCAAAAAATGACAGTTCACACACAAAAAAAATAAGTAATCATGTCCACTCTTTGTTAAAATGAATCTCATGTGTGTTATATCATCTTACTGTGTGTTAATACATTCTCAAAAACTTTTGGTGCTTGACTTTATATACGCGTATTTACTTTTTCTTTAGGGCATCAAGAGAAAATCCAGCAATGCAGGAAAAAAAAAGGTCAAGCATTTGGCAATTGTAAGTCTCTAAAAACAAGTCAGGCTAATAAAGAACACTTCAAAGTAGAAAGTTGTATGTTAAAATGACTAATCACTGATAGTTTTTATGTCCTATTCAATTTTCCCCCTCTATTGTCATGTAAAGATTGCTAAATTGAACCTTTTCTTTTTGACACTTAGCATGCCAACTGGGTAAGGCTGTTCTTGAAGACAAAAATAGGATCTTGTAAGCTGCATCTTCTAGTGTTGGTTATGCACTTAGTGAAGTAGTGAAGTCTATGCCTAAATTGCATTGAAGTGACAATGAATTCATGAAGTGGATGACAAAATGTGTCCCCATTAAGTATTTGGTCCATACTTAGTGATTGATAAGAAATTTTGATTTTAAGGTGGGAAACATAGTGTTTGTGGGGTTTGAGTAGTGTTTGTGTGCTGAACTTTTGCATATGGTTATGCTATGATGATTGTGTTACTGTGCTCATGACATGTCATTTTCCAATTAACTTGTCACCTTCATTTAGTTGTTTTGGAGGGACTTGGTGGGGAGCTCACACCAGTCACTGCTTCCCAGCCGCCATCTTGGCCCCACCCCCCACCTTCATTTAGTTGTAATTGCCTTACTTGATGTTCAGTTAGTTTATTTCCATTTCTGTTTAATCAGAAAAATGAGACCAAGTCAAAATTATGTTTCATCACTTTTATTATAACAGTTGGAACAATGAGTCTAAACTCACGTTGGTGCCTGTTACCTTATCTTGCCCCTCACCAGCACCCACTTTTACATTGTACTGGTAGCATCTTATTAAGAAACTGACACAAACAGGAATATTCTGGTACATAAGGTGGTCTTCCCTCAGTAAACATTCAGGAGAGTGAAGGAGATTTCTTCCATTATTTTAACTTAGAAATATTCATTTCCAAATCTCTTTAAAGACCTGCCATGCAAGCATCGCTTTTTTACCTCCTTATCTCTGTGAATCTGAGGCTGGTTTTGAGTTATGGCTAAAGCTTCTAAGAGGGGCTGCAAATTCGTATAGATAATATAGACAATCCTCTAGCTCTAACCCATCATGCCTCAAAGCACTTTGGCTTTGCAGTTGCTCTAAAAGAGTTGTTGTAGAGCTAGGATTGGTTTTTCAAGTTAAACGTGGCATTTTTGTTTTCTCATTTCAGTTTCAGCCGACTTTTTAGTTCCTCAAGTAATACCTCCAAGAAGCCTGAGCCCCCAGTTAATCTAAAATATAATGCGCCGACCTCCCATGTCACCCCCTCTGTGAAGAAAAGAAGCAGCACTTTATCTCAGCTACCTGGGGATAAATCAAAAGCTTTTGACTTCCTCAGCGAAGAGTAAGTGCCTTTGGCCCTTGGTTGTAGAGGTGGTCATGCTCTGTGGGTTGGAAAACTTGCAGAATGTCATATTACTACGTGCCAGAAGTTATGAACAATTAAGATAAAAATCTGCGAGAAAACTGCTTTTTAATAGAACTACAGTTTGGCCAGTTTTCATATGGAAGAAGGAATCAAAGAGGAACACTTGAAATTCTTCTAACATTTTTATATTCTATAAGCATTTATAAGACTTTTTTATGCTGAATTTCTTAGGCGTATGATCTAAACGAATAAGTGTAGGGGGAAATTATCTGTATTTTTAAAAAGATTAAAGTCACCTTGAATTTTTGTGCTTTTGAAGCAAAAAAGAGTTGATTAGAGAACCATGATCTTTATTCTTTCCAAGAAAGTTTTCTTTTAATAATTTTTTAGTAGTAACTTTTTAGGTATGTGAGGGAGGAGGTGAAGTAAACATAAGGATTGATCTTTTCTGTATAGCTAAACCTTGAAACCTTAGTGAAAGTGCTTAGCTTATGATTCATCTTTTTTCAGTTGTTCAGCCAATTAAAATAATCTAGTATTAAAATAATCTGTATTCATTACACAAATGTGAAATAGGTACATTTTCAACAGAAAGAGAAAATGTTTTTCAAAACAAACAGCATGTGAGTTCAAAAAGTCTTTGTACTTCACTTTATTTCATGATTAGGTAAATGGTGAATTAAAAAAAAATGAGATGGTGGTCATATAAATTTTTTCTTTTCAAAATTTCCTCTTGTCTAGAACTGAAGCCAGCTTAGCTTCCCGAAGAGAACAGAAAAGAGAACAATACCGCCAGGTGAAGGCACATGTTCAGAAGGAAGATGGCAGAGTACAAGCTTTTGGCTGGAGTTTGCCCCAGAAGTACAAACAGGTATACTGTAGACATGCTGCACACACTAGAAAGGGGCATGTGTTTTCATTCTTAAACATATAAAGCATGCTCGTGAAAAGCTTTGTGGATAGATGCTGCCCATTTTTAGACTTTCAAGCTAATTTGAACTAAAAGGAGAAGAAAAACTTTAAGTGGAAAGCCCTTTTACTACCTTTAAAAATAACAATAAAAATTTTCAAAACCTAAATACTTTATAAATGCCTTTCATTGGGTTCCCTATTTTGTTCTGGGGAGGTGATTTATTATATGCAGGTTTCCACTTGGGCTGTTATTTGTGTGTGAGCTCAAGCACACACGTATATAGGCATATGTTTTGAGTATAGCAATGTCATACTGACTTTTCCAAGTTGATGAAGGACAAATCAAATGTTTGCTGCTTTTCAAAACAAACAGAATTTTTCCCCATTTCACTTAACTCTGGTAAAACTAAAGGACTGTTTTATTAATTGTGTAGGAAAGCTGAATTTTAGTTATAATCACATTGTTAAAGCCAAACACTTCTTCTTCATGGCTTCTCCTGCACCCCAGTCCAGAAGGGCAGGCAGTGGGGTGACTTGTACTCTTAGACTTTCCTGCCTGTCAGCCCAGTGAAGTAGGTGGATGGCCAAGGCCCAGCACTCCTAGCCTTGCCCTGTAGACCACCCCATGAAGACGGTGAGCAATACAATTCATCTGCCTCTTACTGTCACCCTTATTTTGTTCTCTTATCTCTGTACAACTTCCTCACTGGATGTAAACTTTCCCCAACCCTAATTTTCATCCCCATCTTCCCTGCCTACCCATGTCCTATTCCAACCCAGCCCACCCTTTCCACAGTGCCCTCTGGAATTCCCATTTCATAATGAACATATTTCCTTTCCATTTACTTGTTTTCAATGAGACCTTATTTCCCCAGATGACACTCTTGTCTCTGGCAATGCAATTCAGCACTGGCTAGAGGTTCTCTCAAAATACTAATCTGAATAGGGAGGAGCATTACATTAGCGATGGTAGGGACTATTGTCTGCTGGCCTATAGGTCATCCTCCTCTTTTTCTCTAGGAATACAGCATCTCTTTCCTAACTCTCGCCCTAACCCTAGGAGGTTATATTCTTTATTCATACTGATACTCTATGCTAACCTCCCAATTCTTGTAATTCTCCTTCATGCTGAACTTTGCGTAGGGATGGTCAACACCCTGGATTTCATAAACATTCTATTCTGTCACTTTATCAGGTATTAGTACTAACTGTTAATCCTTGATTTGACCATAACCTCTCATCATTCTCTCTCCCTATGCCTAAACTGTCTTAAAACATTTTGTTTATTCTCGTGATCTCCAGTCCTCTGCTTCTCGTTACTTTCTTGGATCATTACTCTTCCCCTGACTTCATTTTCCTCCTTTTCCAGTCTCCACCCTTTAGTTTATCAGTTCAGCTCCATACTGTCCTCTATCCTTAAATCCCTCACCCCCTTATCCTTTGGCCACTTATCTGTTGTCCTACTTCAACTCCTCAACTCCATCACTCTCCCTCACATCTCCAGTCAATTGCCACATCTCACTACTCCTACTTCTCTGCCATCTCTTACATCATTTTCTTTCTAGTTGCATAGCTCACCTTAATTCAGGCCTTCACCATCTCTGGCCTACACTATTGAAATGGGCATCTAATTGCCCTTCCTCTACTTAGGAAATGCCAGTGGCTACCACTGTACTCTACTCTGCCTCTTTTTTGGTTTGTAAAGCTCTTTACAACCTCCTCCCAACTTGTGTTTTGACTCCTTCCCATGCTCTATAGTCCATCTAAACTATCCTTGTCTTTATTCCTTATACATAGTTTTATTTCTTATTACTATGTCTTTCACCTGACTGTTACCCTTCCTTCAGGACTAAGTTCAAGTTCTACCTTCTATAAAAAAGCCTGTACTGATTTTCCCCTAAACTGCCTTATACTTATGTTGTACATGTGTGTATGTGCATATGAGTATATGTATGCATGCCTGTGTATGTGTAGTCTGTTGATACCAAAATGTGTGTGCATCTACCTCTACACATAGACATATGTGTGTATATATACATAAATACTTTTGAGCAGAGATGAGTTCATTTTTTTTGGTATTTCTAGTGCCTGCCCCTAGTAAGCACTTAGTAAATGCTTGTTGGTTGGTGGTTAATTAGTCAAATGAGAAAGATTCATTAAGCACTTGCTCTGGGTTAGGCACTGACATAAGTGCTGTGGATACAAAGACAAAGGTGAAATGGCCCTCAGGGAGATTCTAGAGGAAGACAACATTTGTATGTTTATAAAATAATTATATACAAAATCTAAAGAAAATGAAGACAGGGACTTTGGGGAGGGAGGATCATGTATCAGGAAAGCCTTCATGGTGAAAGTGACACATGAGTGGGTTTTTGAAAGAAACTAGATTCCCTGAAGTGGAGATAAGGAGGGGAGAGCATTCCAGGCAGGAGATGAGAGGAAGGAACCATTGCTGCGGAAGAGCGGGGGAGAGGTGGGGCAGTGTGGCCAGAGTGCCCATGGCAATCAGGTATAAGAAGACTGGAAATGTAGGAGGGGATCAGGTTGTAAAGAGACTTAAACAGCAAACGAGAGTCTGTATTTGTTTCTAGAGGTAATAGGGAGCCATTGTAGAAAGGCTCCTATATACTTAAGCGATAATATCCTTAAAATTCCAGTTCAGTCAAAAAATAAAAATTCTAAATTCTTATCTTAGGAGAAATCTAAAAATCTTTCGTTCTCCATATGCAATAACACACCATCTACTTTTTCTGTGTAGAAAGGCTTATAATTGTGTAAGCTGAGGTGAGCAAACTCACAACAGTATTCATTTGACTATAATTATAGTTTTAAAGAAGAAACCAAAAGCATAGGAACCACAAATGAACTCAGAAGTGGACACAAAACTTTTTTGCTAATTTGTTTGGTTCTCTTTTGCCAAAATGTTCAACATGATGATATACTAAGGGTTTTATATGTTATTTACATACTTGATTTTGTTGTTGTTATTGTTAATGGCCATTAAGTTTATAATTTTAAAAAAATTAAGTAGGGAAAAAAGTCTACAGTTATCCCTTCTATATTGCAGGGGTTAGGGGTGCAGTGCCCCCGTGATCTTGAAAATCCACATAAAATTTTTGACCCTCCCTTAGTACCAGAGAAGTCTGAATTATTATGGTATTAAAAGATAACATGTGTTAATATTATATACTGCTACACATATATTTTATAAGCATTTCTAAATTTCTAAACTTTCTCTATGTCATCTGCTGGCCTTCACGTGTCATCTGCGGCTTCTGCAAAAATTCCCCCAAAATTCCCATTTAATTTCTTATGCTGACGTGTGATATATCAAACCATGATGGGGAAGGTCGTAAGGTGGAAGGGATATAACTGTACTCTGATAATATCCCTTACCTCTATCTCCTACTTTTCATTCCCACTATCATCACTATAATTCAGGCCCCGATTACCTCTTGCCTAGGCTGTTAGAACAGGCTCCTAATTAGTCTCTTACCCAATCTCCAGCCTCTTCTCCCTTTAATCTATTCCCTGCTACTCTCCTAAGTTAGCACATGTTCCAGAACTAGATTGGATTATTTACCGTTCCTCCAAAGACTCATAACCTTCCCATCTCATGACATTACATTCTTCTTGAAACTACTCCCTCACCCCAGATCTCTGCCTATCATAATGCCACCCACTCCAGGAAAGCTTTTATCTACCTCCCTGCCTGCCCTCTTGTCCACATCTGGTGTGATTTCACCTTGCTTTGCTCTTCCACACTGTAGGTCTTGGGCCGTTAATCTTATTGGGCCTTTTATTTCATTGGCTCATACATGCATTTTTATCTTCCTCTTATGAATATAATATGCTCCTTGACTTTTTTTTTTAACAAGTCTGGTATTAGATTTTAACTATATTATTGTAGCTATAGAGAAGATGGTAAGTGTAAATAAGGCTTTCAGTTTATATTTCCTCATTTTATAATGTGACTGATAGCCTGCCAAGTAGCCATGTCCTCTTTCATTCAGAAATAATTTGTTGAGTGTGCTAGTTGCTCAGGAAAATAGAAACTTAATTATGACCCTTGGTCTCATTAAACTTGCTAGCTAGCACCATTCTGATAGATTCTGCTTAGGCTCCTGCTCCTCTTAATATTCTAAAGGCTCAGCTTTTATCTGTAATGCTCGTTAACAATTTTTGTGTATAATTACAGCTATAAGTACTTCATTCACTCTAGTTCTTCTGTCTAAGTATTTGAGGAAGGAGAAAAAATGATAAAGTCCTTCCTTGCTCTCTTGCAGGATTGCCAGGCTTTAATGAGTCTTTTTCCAGTCATCAATAACTGCTTACATGATATTAAATTGAATACAATCGTTTTTTAGTTTGCTATATTTGACTGAAGAACAACATAATTCACAAAACCTTCCTCCTTTCCTCATTAAGCAAGAAATGGACATTGTTTGTTGGCTGATGAAGATGGTTTCTTACCCATGTTTCAAATCAGAGCCACAGAGCCAAGTTGGGCTCAGGGAATAATTAGGGAACTCTAAACACAAACAATAAGTACCAAGAATTAATTTTATTTTGAAGTAGTGCTTTTGCCACTGAGCCCTTTAATTACAGATACACCCTTCCATCACTGGATCCTTTCTCATAGTTTCCTTTTTTTTTTATAGGTAGCAAATGGCCAGGGCGAAAATAAGATGAAAAATTTGCCTGTGCCTGTCTATCTTAGACCTTTAGATGAAAAAGATGCATCAATGAAGGTAGGTCCGCTCTATGAAGTTAAGCATGATTTCCTAATATTCTAGGAAGCTTTAAACTTATAAAATAGAAAATGGTCGAATTCCTTTTGCATAAGAAGAAAACTAGTGAATATAGTAACACCTCGTGCATAAGGTTTCTTTCCTTGCTGTGATCTTGGACTTTGGGTTAAATCTTTTCCTAAATAATACACCAAAAAGATCTGGAAAGATACAGATATTTGAGAAACTAACTACTCCTTTATTTTTTCCCTTAAGCTGTGGTGTGCTGTTGGGGTCAACTTATCTGGTGGGAAGACGAGAGATGGTGGCTCCGTGGTTGGAGCCAGTGTGTTTTACAATGACGTGACGACCCTGGATGCAGAAGACGACAAGCAACGCAGTGCCTCTCAGAGCAGCTTGGACCGCTTAGATCAGGAGCTCAAGGTGAGCTGGGGAATTAGAGGGCTCCCGGCCACTGTTCTAAAGGGACTTGCTCATTTTCTGTCTTAACTTGTCTTGTAAATACCACAAATGATTCCAAAGTTAACCTGGGATGACATTGCCCTACATCAGGATAGCTGCACAAGAGCCCTCAATGTAGTAGGCATACTTCTTACAAGCCGCTGCCTCCTCATCTTGCTTTGCCCACATAGGAGCAGCAGAAGGAATTAAAACATCAGGAAGAATTATCCAGTCTCGTCTGGATCTGCACCAGCACTCACTCAGCCTCCAAAGTTCTTGTGGTTGATGCTAATCAGCCCGGCAACATCCTTGACAGTTTCACCGTTTGCAACTCCCACGTTCTTTGTATTGCAAGTGTTCCAGGTAAGATGAAGGTGTAGTGAATCCAGAAACACTTATTATTTATTGTATTAAGTTCTCTACATCAGCAGAGTTATTCTGAAGTTTCAGAGAATGGCTTTTACAAGAAAATAATTACATGATTAGTGACCAGAAAACAAATTTAAGCATACTGTAGCCAACACAAATACTCTTTCGCTCTATCTCCGAGTTTTAATCCACAAAATCCTAATTCATTTTGAGGTGTTCTTTATCTGTAGTGGAGAGGAATAGAATTTACATTGGTCAGTCTACACTAGGGTTGGGGAACTTGCAGCCTCAAGGCTGCATGTGGCCTTCTAGGTCCTCAAGTGCAGCCTTTTGACTGAGTTCAAGTTTTATAGAACAAATCCTTTAATTAAGGATATTTGTTCTGTGGAGTTTGAATTCAGTCAAAGGTCCACACTTGAGGACCACATGTGGCTTCGAGGCCACAAGTTCACCACCCCTGCTACACACTATTGCCTGATCCTATTATGATCATGGTCCACATATAAGAGAATGGGTTCGTGGGGCCCTGAACAAACTGCATACTCTTCTGGGTGCCCCAAGCAGCTCTGCCAGACTAGAAGGGTCAGAGCAGAGGCAGCTTTGGTAGAAGGAATTCTTCACCAGGAGCTCCTTATACCACTGGAATTACTTGTCCAGTAAAAAAACAATAACCAACCAACCAAAGAGCACCCCCAAAAACAGTGTAAAAAAAAGACATCTAGCCAGGGTTAGGGGAGCAGTCGGTATCCATGGAACAGAAAAACTAACCTCAGAATTCATTCCCTTACCTTGAGCTCATTAACATGGTTCCCAGCAGCTAAAAATCAATTTGGATTACCTGTCCTAACTTGAAATTTAGGATTACTTGCTTTATAGGGGGGAAAAGTACTGCCCTAGTTTAGAGTACTTTGTAACCATGTAAATGTAAGTTATGGAAATGTAAACCACTGCTCTTTTTAATTTGTATCACAAAATCAAGTCTATCTTTTTTTAGGGGCACGAGAAACAGACTACCCTGTAGGAGAAGAGACTGCAGAATCTAGTCAAGTAGATAAAGCCTCTTTGTGTGGAAGTATGACCAGCAACAGTTCAACAGAAACAGACAGTTTGTTGGGAGGCATCACTGTGGTTGGTTGTACTGCAGAAGGTGTTATAGGACCAGCTGCTTCACCCAATACCAATGGTTCTTCCCCAGTGATAGAAAAGCCACCAGGTATGCCATTACTTCTCCATCACCTTGGCAGAGACTTAGGCTACCCTTAGGTTTGTCTCTTGTGAGAGGCGTCAAATTAAAGATCACTTTGAAGGAAGAATTGAAAATGGATCAAAAGAATTATGAGTGAGTCAAGTTAGTTTGGTGAATAGACTGTGTACCTGATTCAGTTCTTAGAAAGCGTGTCCTATTAATACCCTTTGAAAAACTCATGTGAAGAAAATATGAAAGGTATATAATGACTTAGGGGATAGCTGACCTTGGAATCAGAGTGGCTTGGGATCAGGCCTTCCCTCTGCCACATGTTACTGGCTGACTAGGAGCAGTCATTTTACCTCTTAGTGCCCCAGATACCTCTCTAAAACTAAGTTACAGATGAGTTTCCAATCTGCATCAGTGCAGGGAACTTCCACACACATCCCTTGGCTGATGAAATCACAGGTCCAGACCATAAAAATGAAGAATAAGAAGAAAATATAAGTCCCCAAAGTCAAGGAAGTATTATACAAGGAAAATGGAAGTTAACAAGGTCTAGCTACCTAAAAGAGTTGCTTACTTCCATTTTTATATTATAGAAATAGAAGCAGAAAACAGTGAGGCAGATGAAACCATTCCAACAGCAGAAGAAGCAACTGAAGCAACAGAAGGAAATGCAGGATCAGGGGAAGACATTGTGGATCTCACCCAGCCTGGAGTCTACACGGAGCATGTCTTTACAGATCCCTTGGGGGTGCAAAATACTGAAGAGGGATCTCCTGTGTATCACTCGAGGTATTCAAAAATAGACCAATATGTGATGAAACTTGGACAAAAATTGATGGATATAAATAGCCCCAAACTCTCCAGCAGCAGAAATCCTACTAATTGTTATTGTTGCAAGAAACTAAAATCTGCCATCCTTGATTTGATCCCGCCGTGTTTCAGTGTAATCCATCCGCTCTGTCCCTTCTGAGGACTTTACTCCTTGTTCTCCCTTCTCCTTCTGCGACTTCTAATCTGGTCTTGAAATTGTGTATCAGTCTTGTTCTTGGTCATTTTTCCTCGACTGTGGCTTCCTGTGATTGACGCTTTCCTTCCTTCTCCCATTTTGTCAGCAGACTCTTATTGTTTTAGCCTTTTTTTTTCCTTTTGCCGTTTGTATAATTGCCCATTTAAATATTTTATCATTTTGTGGATTACCTTTCTGGATTCATCTACATTTCGTTAGAAAACATTTCAAGTGATTGTGTGCATTATTTAAAGGATGGAATTCTTTCTTAGTCAGATATGTTTTCCAGCAATTGTTTGTTCCCATTCTTCAAAGAGCAGAACAGGGCACTGTCTAAACTGGATCTCTTCTGTAATAAGTTACATTTGTTAACTCGTTGGGATAGGTTAGGTGATGATGGGAGAAGGTAACTTCTTTTTCTTGCCCTCTTTGGCCTAGTTAAATCTTCAGAATTAACCACTGCCCATTTAAAAGGTGTGAGATTTCTGGGCAAAATTTAGACATTTCATTTGATTCACAAGCTTGCAGCATTTTGCAAGCACCTATGTAGATTCCTTTTTGGGATTTAAGAAATGCCTTTATTTTAAGAATGTTGTATCGGGTATTATGAACTCCATCATAAAACTTCCAGTAGCTCTATGTGTTAGGCTTTATAGTGGCAGTTTAGAGTATGGGAACTGTCTGCCTTCACTATTTCTTACCTACATGTTAGACCAACCCTTCACTTTTTAACACTATTTCTATCTCAATTGATATAATAAGGCACCTGGTTTTAGGTTTCCTGGGCTTTATTTTCAGTGGTTTTTCATTAATAGACTAAGAATAGAAATATTCATTATCTAGAAAATTTCATTTATCATCTGCAGATGTTAGAATTTTTGTTCTCTTTTTGCCTTCCCAGCAATGAGTCAGATGTATATAAAGATCAAATAACAGTATTACCAAGTGAGCAAGATTTGGTGCGAGAAGAAGCTCAGAAAATGAGCAGCCTTTTACCGACCATGTGGCTTGGAGCACAGAATGGATGGTGAGACCAAAGAAGCAAAAACTTAATATTAGATTATTTAGGCTCTTAATTTGGGTTCATCTCCTTCGCAAATGGGGGCAGTAACTTAGGGAGCAATATAACAGCTGTACCTGCTTTGCTTTATGTTAATGGCAAGAACCTTCACATATGTACAAATGCTGAGGTTGTGAAGCAGCTGGCTCTGTAACTGTGTTTGCTCTGATTCTAAATGGTAAACCATATGGCCCTTTGTCACACAATATTCTATTATTACACAACAATATTCTTGAAAAGGAGGCAAGTTAAACGTTCAATTTGGATAATTCAAAATTGGGAGACCTTAAACAACAAGAGAAGAGATTCAGAAGGGACTAGATAGGCTAGAATGTGAGCAGGAAATACCAGAAATAAAAGGAATATATTTAGCAGCAGGATAGGCCCAGTCCCAAACAAAGCTTTTAGAATGACTATGAAGGAAGGCTAAAACTGAATTGTCCAAGCTCTATGGGGTGGGCATTTTACAGTTTGGCAGTAGAGTGAGGTCTCTTTATTTATGGTGTTATGCTCTTGCCCAAGCAAGGCTAGGCATGGAAGAGGTGCCCTCCTCAACATTCTAAGGCTAGCATCTGTCATGGACAAAGATTCTGTAATGGGGGATAAAGAGAGGCTGACAACAGCCAGCGCATGACACCAGCTTGGCTTCTCCCATCCATGTTGTCATGGGGCTTCTGTTGGCAGCTTGTTCAGGCAGGGCATTGCCCACATCACTGTTTCCTTATCACTGTTCATAATAGCACAAGAGCAGCTGTCCCTCATTCTTAAATTCTGTTGTTTGCCTTTTCCCTGAGTTAAGTGAGTTGTCAGTGGCTAGATGTGAATGATTCTTTGGAACTCTCTATATATCTAATCCCTCCTGCCTTTTGTTCTTGCAGTTTATATGTCCATTCATCAGTGGCCCAGTGGAGGAAGTGTCTCCATTCCATTAAACTTAAAGATTCAATTCTCAGTATTGTGTAAGTTTTATTTTATGAAAACTTCTTTTTAAAATGTCTATTCTTGTACACAATAGAATTTGATAATCACCATAATTTTTTTAAAAAAATCAATGTCTGGCCCAAATAATCTTCAATTCAGTGGTGCCAGATCAGAACAGGTCATCTTCAGTATGTCTTTGAGGCCACAGAAGTAAAAGGAAATTCTTAGTTTTTAAAAGAGAGACAGTACAGAGCATTTTAAATAAAAGAAAACTGAGATTCACCCCATATGTTATAAATTAGAACAAGTGTCTCTTAAAGGCTGCAGGCTACTTCTATGGGATTTACTGTCAACCCAATTTTTGGCATTGTCTTCTTATATTCTAACTATCAAATAGCAAAAATCATATTTTCTCACTTGGTTATCCCACCTTGAATAGGAATTTCAGTCATATTTGGTGCCCTTTGTCCCCAGAAATTAAGTGTCCTTTTTTCCCTTTATTTTTGCAGACACGTGAAAGGAATTGTATTGGTTGCGCTGGCTGATGGAACTCTAGCAATTTTTCATAGAGGAGTTGGTAGGAATTTTCAGTCCTATATTGTTTTCATAAATTCTTACAAGATGCTAAAAAGACATTGCATTTTGATATCTAAATGTTTAAAATGTTCCCAGATCTATTGTATTGCATACTGTTTTCATGCAAAATACCTTTTCATATTTTAGGAGAGTTAATGGGAAAAAAACCTTAGTGAAATAGCAATAACGATGTGTGGGATCATGAATGAAATGCTCGAATTTTTGTTAGCATTATATCAGAGTAAAATATTTTACATTGTCTCTAGTTTTATAGCCAAATATATACTACTTTAACAGCTTCCATTTATAAAGTGATCAGGTTGGGGGTTGGGGTGGAACAAGGAATAGAATACGCGATATATCTAACAGAGGCAGCTGTGGGCATCAGTGTTGGACTGAGTCAGAAGTCCTAGCTCTTAGCTTCCTGATTGTGTAACAGTTGGCAAGCCCTTAAGCTCTCTGCATCTAGAAGGCCACATAATATAATAGTAGAAGTGTAAGACTTGAAGTCAGTAGACCTAGCACCAGATGGCATCTCTAGTGCTATATGGGGGGCCCGGATATGTTATCTGAGGTTCAGTTTATTCCTCTGTAAAATGAGAATAAGATTTGTACTAGGTCTCATGGGCTTGTCATGAGGAAAGCACCTCATAAACTTTAAAGGGCTCCAGAAATGTGAGTGTTTGTCATGTCCAGCTTGGCCTGTGAATCCAAACTTTTATTTGGTTAAACGTTTTGTGGAGATATTTTTGTTCCCCTTCTCCAGAGTTTAAAAAAAAGTTGGATCTATTTTATTAAGAGAACTTGTTTGACTAAGACATAAGTCTACTTTAAAAACAAACTAGATTTGGGTTTCATGGGATGAGTTTTTATTGTTTCATGTCATGTTTCAAATAATAAATTATTCATGTTCCTTTTGAGTAGCTCTAGTTACTTCTGTTGTCCAAGTCTAAAGGTTGAAAGATTGTGGTGTTGGTGTACATTGAAAGCTGGCTCTGAACTCTTTGTAGACAGGGTACATAGCATGCATTACTTCAAAAATCACTTTGTAATAGTCTGAATAAAAGAGGATCAAATAAACGGAATTTCTCTTAAGAGTAAATGGTGCCAGCAAAAGGAGGGATATGCTGAAATCATCCTCATGTATTTTGTAATGTTTCATTAACAATTAGAATTGTAAACCCAAGTGGAATTTTTCTGTTTATAAATAGAGTGTGATTTGCACAAGAGGCGTACATAAAATAATAGCACATTTGCTACAAATCAGCCATTTTATATTTTTCCCCATAAGTTTAATTATTCTATTAAACATTGTTTTGCTCTGTTTCTTATTTTAAAGATGGTCAGTGGGATTTGTCAAACTATCACCTTTTGGACCTAGGACGACCTCACCATTCAATCAGATGCATGACTGTGGTACATGATAAAGTCTGGTGTGGCTATAGGAATAAAATCTATGTGGTTCAACCAAAGGCCATGAAAATAGAGGCAAGTTAAAACCCATCGTTTGCTGATGCAGTGTCCTTTATTTTTATCCTTTAAGGAATGTGAGAACAAATCATTTTTCACTGACTTCAGAATGCTTCAAAGGTATCCTTTGTATGTCCCGTCATACTGGGTTTCTTCATACATCTTTGCCAGTTTTTTTTTTCTCAAAGAGGACAGAGTGGCAGTAAGTTGGAATTAGAGGAAAAAGAGATTGGTTTACATGTGTATGTTTAACTCTATGTAGAAATGTAGAGGGGTGGGTGTGTGCATGTGTGTGTGTAGACTATTAGCAGACAGTGTGGTGGAACCTTGAATCAGAATTGATTTCAGAGCCTGCAGCTTACTAGCTGTGTGAACCTGGATAAGTCACTATCTTATCCTCAATTTCTTTACCTGTAACAAAGGGGGTGATGATAATAGCACTTACCTTACAGGGTTTTTGTGAGGATCATGTGGCTTCTGTAAAGAGCTGTACAAATATCAGAGCAACATGTAAAATTTACGTATACATGAGAAAACGTAGCCGAACAACCCTGCTCTTTAATTATGCTAGGAAAAATTGTCTCCGGGTTCTGCGTCTAGTGTGTGTGATAACAGATTCACAGGGCTGTCTCAGAATGAAACAAGTTGGGAAACATTGTGGGTGTTCTTGGATTCACAGAGCCGTTAAAGTGCTATTGATGTCGGTACTCCCTGTCATGGAGATCACAGCCCATCCATGCCTTCTCATTGCATAAGACTCGTCCATATCCTCTCTGTCTGTCTCATATTGTTGGCAAATCATGCTCTCAAGTTCTTGGTCTTATCCGGATTCACGCGGGGCATGTGCGCAGTCCCTCCTCAGATGAGCCCGGCCCCCTCCCTGTCACTGTGTGCCTGGCACACCTCGTTTCCCTTCTTACCTGATTGATGATATCTTTTTATGCTGTTCCTACCTGCTCCTGCATAATTTTTCACTTTCAACGTATAGTAAGTAGTTCGTTCAAATCCATCTCACAGTTCCTCCTTTCCCTTTCAGTGACCCATGACTTTAATTCTTCAAAGACTAGTGTTTCCCAATTCACAATCATACAGCATCACCAGCACAGTGCTGGTGCAAAGAAGATGTTTTACAGTGAAGCTTAGGCTTGAAAGCACTGGACAGTTTCCCAAGAGTAGTCTAATGATTCTCCTGCCATTCACTTCTCAGCCCCATCCATTGTCCATATACAGTATCTACCTAATACAAATCATCCAGTCAGTTGCATGTCATAGTCTGAACAATAGAAATTCTTCATCTTTTTCTTTTGAGTGTTTTCTTGATTTTATTTAGGAAGCCTTGCAAAGTTCTGGGTCTTGATGCGAGTAGCACAGTGTTATACCCAAAAAGGAGCATCTGGATGACCTGACCTTCTGTAAGGACTGCTTCTTTCATTTGGACTCTGCAGTGCAACTTTACCATGGCGATGGCAGATTCCTTTCACTAGCATGCTTCTCCTTATTTTATGTTTCACTTAATATTAATGATCATGGGCCACCCAACAAAGGTGTCTCTTGTGCTGTGGCTTTTTTATATGATTTTGTTATATGCACATGAGACACTTTTGAGTAGAACTTTTGATCACACCTAGCATCAGAGGCACCCTATGTGTATATTATCCTTAACCATAACTTTATAGAAATGGAAAAAGGAGACACATGGGTTGGTAGTTAAATGATAATTTCTTAGTCTCCTTTTTGGGCAAATTTGAAGGCATTTTCCCCTTTGCTTTTGGTGTCTTCCTCTCTTTAAAATGTCTCAGGGACCGGTCTCTCTAGAAGCGCTCACAATGGAATTGCCTTCACACAGGCCTCTTCTCTGTGGTTGGTCCGTTCTAGCTGTTCTCGCCGCCAGTTCTTCATGTGGTAGTAGAGTCCACATGTGGAGGTCACACTGTCCTCAGTGATGAAAAGAGTTTATGAGATACAAGTGCAGAACACTTGAATATCTTCCCACTTTTTACCTGTTGGTTGTTGTCCTTGCAGGGTCATCCTTAGAGATGACTTGGCTTGCTTAGCCTTCTTAAACTTCTCTCTTGGGAGTCACACTTCTTCTAATCTGCCATCCTTCTCCTCTGTAAGATTTTATAGACAAGTTTATATTCTAAGCTGCTGTTGCCATATTCTAATTCACAAAGATACCATCCTTTTTCTGGCTGAGGTGGTTTCTAGGCTCTTTTTTGCATTGTGGCAGTTAACTTACACACATTACCTTCCTTAAGAAATGGTGATGTTCATAGTCTGTGTTTATTCTTCTTTTTCCAGTATCAAAGTCTTGTTCAAATGTCAGATTGAAATTACCCCAATTCCACATTATTTTGTCCTCATTTTGATTCCTCTTAGCGTTTTTGATCTTTGCCTTATAACAAGTGTGTAGTTTGATGTTTGCGGACGGATGATTTAGAAGTGACTGTGCATCAGTAACCGACCAATTGTATTTTTGGTATTCCTTAGTGTACACTATATTGAGCACCCCTAGCACTTTTTTTGAAGAAAGCATTTATGATGGATAGCTGTGTGAGATCTCTGTGCAGTTCTCGAACCATGTTTTCCAGCATATTTTTCTCCTAACCTGTGTTCACCTTTACATAGAAATGATTTAAGTATACGTTGATTTAATTTGGAGGATTTTACCAAGTTTCCTTTTAAAATTTCTATAGCTCCTCATCTTCTGCAACAGGTGTTGCATAAGCTGCAGTTATATTCAAAGTGATTCTTTTTCTTTCTTTTTTTGTGGGGGGGTAGTGGTGGTGGTGAGTAGGGTGGGATGGGGCAAATGCACAAGTTCATAACATGGGCATTGTAATGGCAAAGGACCAAATGTCCCATCAAATTGTTGCCTTTGAGTGAATAGGAAACCCTATTTTGTCATTTTAAAATCATTTTTTCATTTATCATTTATTCATTTTTATCATTTTTTAACCGTTCACCTGTCCAAGGAGAACCTGTGAGCTATCTTGCTATTTAAATATCTCTTCCTTTTTTTTCTTCTGGTTTAATTTGTAGTGTGACCATCAAGATTTATATGATTCTGTTCCTCAGTAATATGTCTACTCTTCCGGTGACTGGACATGTATCTCGAATTTAGAGTATACCAACAATTAAGTTATACCCCCCCCCCCGCAACTCCTTTTTCTACTATTCTCCCCCAAACTCACCCTCTTTTTCTCTCCATGTATATACACACATATGCTTATATATGTGTGTATATATTTATAGGAACTGTATCTCTATCTATCTGTGTGTGTGTGTGTGAACTACATACATACACATACAGTTCATTGGATTGAGTTTAACCCATTTGACCATAGGCTGATTAAAGAATTCATGACCTAGTGGCCAGACAACTAAAGATAAGCTTTTCCTTACTTGAGAGGCAGTAGATAGAAAGCAGTCTTAGGTTGGGACTGTACTTGAAGTCTAGTGACTAAATACAGATATTCTACTAACTTAAGACTACTCTACGATTCATAAAGCCATAATATGCCCATGGTGGGAGTTTTTCCTCGAGTTTATGTCAGTGAAGTAAATGACATCATCTCAATGCCACTCTCTCCTCTCCTTCCCCAGACCAAGGGTACACATGTGGGCCTGAATTGGGGAGACAAGTAAGAGACAGAGGTAAAAAGAGCACCAGATTGAGCATCAGAAGACCCAGGTTCTGGTCATGACTTTTTATTATCATTAATCTCAAAGTCACTGGTTATTTCCCATTTCCAAGACTCAGTTTCTTCCTGTGAAGTTGCAGGAATGTGACTGCATGGTTACAAACATCCCCCATCTGTGACATTCTGTCCTTCTCTGTCATACACTAAATATCTGGGTTCCATTCTTGTGTTTATTTGTTTGTTGGAGGGCTAGTTTCCTGGCATGTGTTGCTCCATCTGTTCCTTACCTAGAAGAGGTACTGTGTCTCACAGTTGGGGGAATTAAGCATTTTCTTTTAAATCCTTAATATGGTTTTTATGTCTTTGATAATGTGCAGTATTGAGGTACCATGCCATGCCTAGTCTTCTACTTCTACTTCACTTACTTGTGCCCTTTCTTAGAGCAGTCATGTCCCAGAACTGTAGCCACTTTTTGTAAATGAGAACCTTTGCCCTCCTTTTAGAGCATAAGACCAGTACAACTGCCTTGAAAAGCTTATAAAAATGAATTTCTTTATAGCCAAACTAACTGGCGTTCGAATCATCTTTCCTAGAAATCATTTGACGCCCACCCAAGGAAAGAGAGCCAAGTGAGGCAGCTGGCATGGGTCGGTGATGGGGTGTGGGTCTCAATTCGCTTGGATTCTACCCTCCGTCTCTATCATGCACATACCTATCAGCATCTACAGGATGTGGACATCGAACCTTATGTAAGCAAGATGTTAGGTAAGTCTCCCAGTCCTTTATCTGGTAACAGCCCCCCATAGTAGCTGTGCAGGGGAATTTGTAGTTTAAGATGGTTTAAAGTCCTGTGTGCAGAATCAAGGCATATAAATTTGTACAAGCTGTTCTTATAAATAGAGCTTAATCTTATAGTGGGAGATAACTTTTATGAAAATATATTGGCTTTGGCTTTTTATTTAAGTGTCTTTTTACAATTGGTTTTCTTAGCAACTTCCAGGACCTAAAGAGAATTGCAGATGTTATCTAGAAATACAAAAATATGAACTCCCTGCCTTTGTTTAAAATGAAATAAGCTGATCTGCAGTAGGCCTCAAAATGTCGTCTTTTCTCTAGCTAGTTCAAACCTCAGATAGCCTCAGACAAAGAAGGAAAGGCCAGAAGTGTCACCATCAAAGATAATTGTTGTTTATGAACAGAAACATCAGGCGATTGCTGACACTTGTGTAGCACTTTAAGGTTGTTACAAAGGGCTGTACATGATATATGTTATCTTGTATCTCTACAACAGGCCTGTCAGGTAAGTGCTATTATTTCCCCCTTTTTACAGATGAGGAAACAGACTGAGGTTAAGTGACTTGTCCTGAGTTATGCAGCTGTTCAGTATCTGAGGCAGAATTTGAATTCAGGTCTTCCAGACTCCAGATACAGCACTCTGTCTGCTGTGCCTACATCCTGGTTTGGGTCTTCTGCTTAACCGTGCCTTCCTTCCCAACTGAAGTGGGATCCTGGCCAGCTTTTGAATTCGCTTTTCTGTTAACCCTCTGATGTTAGGCATAAAGATTGCTTTGAGGCAAACCCAAATACAGTTAGTTATAGAACACAGGGAGTCACGTGCCACATTCAGCCAGTTCAGATGCCTTGATTTGTATGTAGCATTCATTCATACCTCACCATTCAACTGAAACTACTACTTCTGAGGTCACCAATGAGCTCTTTTTTCTAAACCCATATCCTTTTCTCAGCCCTTACCTTCCTTGACCTCTCAGCAGCATTTAATACTGTCTGCAGCCTCCTCCTTTGTAATACTCTCTCCTCTCCGGGTTCTCATGTCAGCCGTCATGTTTCTTTTTCATCCTCGGTCTCTTTTGTGGGATCATACTCCATGTCCCCCATGCTGTTCTATCCTACGCCTTCTGCTTCTTCTAGGCTCTCTCTTTCTTGGTGAGCTCACCATTTCCTGTGGATTCAATTATCATCTCTATGCACATGACTCCCAGTCCACTCATCCAGCCTTCATCTCTCTCCTGAACTCTAGTCTCCTACTGTACATCTTCACCTGGGTGGCTCATAGGCAGCTCAGACTTGGCATATTTTTTTAAAAACCACATCTCCACTATTTTTCCTTGTAAAGTTGCCCCACTCCAACCCCATAACTTTCCTGGGAGATAGTATAGTAGCGAGACAGGATGCTGGGTGGGCAGTCAGTTGATCTGAGTTAGATTCCTATCCATGCTGTTTAACTACTGTATGACACGAACAAAGCATTTAAAACTCTCTAGGATTCCTCTTCCTCATTTTTCAAATCAGGACAGTTGGATTGGAGGGCCTCTGAGTTCCCTTGTTCATTGTCTCTGATCCATCCTTTGAGTCACCCACGTTCACAAGCTTGGATGTATCCTTGACTCTTCCCTCTCGCTTAGCCCTGCCTGCCTTTGCCATCTTCTTTTTTTTTTTT
>CM053626.1:195117038-195139368 GCA_028646595.1 Phalanger gymnotis | reverse complement strand
TCTGTGCAGGATAGACCTTACCCAGAGACCATCCAGGCTGTCCTCGGCTGGATCCTTGCTTCCCTCCGCCACTTTGTGGGTTCTGCAGCTCTAGAATTGGTTCAGAGCCATTTTTTATAGGTTTTTGGAGGGAGTTGGTGGGGAGCTCATGCTAGTCCCTGCTTTCCAGCCGCCATCTTGGCTCTACCCCGCCTTTGCCATCTTCTTACCCCCTCCTATTTCTCCACACTCAGATCTAGCTCTGCTGGAGGACTTGGTGTTCCTCTGACACAGCCCTTCATCTCTGGGTTCTGGCCCTTGGCATTGGCTGCTTCCCATGCCTGGAGTGCTCTCTCCCAACTCTTGGGCTTCCTTCAAGACTCAGCTCAGAGCCCACCTTGTGCAGAAGGTCCTTCTAGCCACTAAAGCCACGCGCCTGTGCGTACGTGTGTGTGTGCGCGCACGCACAGGTAGGTGTATGTTCTTTATGCGTCAGTTACAGGCTTTTTCTTTCGTGGTCATTTTTTTCCCCTTTCTTTGTATCCCCAGCACTTGCACGTAGTGAGCACATAGTAAATGCTTATTGATTGACTGAATGCATCTGCCTTCTTTTGCCACCTGTCCATATTCAACCAGTTGGTAAATCTTATTTATTTCACCCACTCAGCATCTCTTGCATCTCCCTTTCTTTCTCCTCAGCCCAATTCATGCCCTCATCACCTCTCTCTTATGCTGTTGCAGTGGCCTCTTCATTGGTCTCTGGTGTCTCTAGGCTTTCCTCTTTACAGTCCACCCTCCACACCATAGGGAAATTGATGTTCCTAAAGTGTAAGTTTGTTCATGTCACTTATACTGAAGAAGCTTCAGTGGATCGCTATTGCCTTTAAGATAAAGTACAAACTTGTTACATTTAAAGCCCTTTAGAATCTAGCTTCAGCCAATTTTTACACACACACACGTGCACGCTCATGATCTATATCTCAACCTTATGGATCAACTTGCTCTTCCCTATGCTTTTACAAAGGCTGTCCCCCCAGTCCTGGAATTCCTCTCTCTTTATTTCTAATTTCCCCTAGGGAGTGCTCTCTCACCTCATCACTGTGTTTATTTTTCATATATCCTCTATTTACCTATTTCTAAATCCCTCGAGGGCAAGAACCGTCAGGCTTTTGTATTTGTATTTCCAGCATCTCTTGCAGGTCTTTACACATAGGTGCTTAATACATGGTTCTTGCCACATTGATAATTTTACAAAATGTTTTTATTTGTATAGGTACTGGAAAATTGGGCTTCTCTTTTGTGAGAATCACAGCTCTTATGGTATCTTGTAATCGTTTGTGGGTAGGAACAGGAAATGGCGTAATTATCTCCATCCCACTAACAGAAAGTAAGTATATTTTGGATAACAGTCGGAATGTATATAGGAGTGTTTTAGGAGCTAGTTATATCGTCTTAAAGTGTTTACTTTCCAAATTTCAGGTAAAGAAAGGCCTTTTGTGGTCCTAAACATCTATAGTAACTCCAGAAATAAATTGCTGTCTAAAGTTTAGCCATTTTCTACATATAGGTATGAAACTCATGATCCTCTGGGTAAATAGTTTTCACGTACCAGGATTAATATTGTGAAATAAACATATTTTACTGTTAGAAATCTGCCATCTGCCTGTGGCGGCCCACCTCCCTTCCCCACTGGCCTCCTTTCAGATTTAGGACCCTTATTTTGAAAGGGCTTTTTCCTTAGGCTATTCCCTTTTCCCATTCAGCTTTATAACTTGAATGTACATTTTTAAATATTCCCTGATGTTTCCCATATGGCTACACCTAGGTTTTGTTTATACACATATATATATATATATAAAACAGTGTAATGAAATTTCTGAAAAATAAGTCAGCAGGTTCTTCCTTGAGTTTTAAAATGTGTGTTCTGTGCTGTGTTTGGGCAAGATATGATTGGAGTGCTTTTGGAAATAGCACCTGCATTGTGTGTTTCTCATACTGTGTTCCATTGCATCGCTCATCCATTAAATAAGTGTTTTTATGTTGCACGTTCAGTTTTGATTCCTGGGGAAGGAGAGAAGAAAGGCAGCCAAGTGCCACATTCCATAAAGTAAATAAAACTCACAAGATGACGTTTTAGAATATAAATAGATTGTTGTGTCTTTTCTTCCCTTCCTACCTCAAAAACAAACACCTAAACTGGGAACCCTTCAAGATCCTGATGTCTGAACCCTGAATTCCCTGCCATGTTGGTAGGCATAGATTTATAGTACTGAATTGTCCATTTCTTTGCTAAAGATAAGGTGTTTAAACACAGTAAATGCTCTCTGTCTTTGGTAAATTGAATATACTGTCTGCTAAAAATCAGCACGTTGCTCTGTGGCAACAGAACTAATAGGAATCATATGATCAGGGCAGTCAGTTAAAGCCAAACCTTGTGACTTCAGGTGTCACATTTTAAATGAAGCATTTTCTATGTCTTGGTAGCCATTATTTTATTTGTATAAGGGATCCCAGATTTTGTCCATCTTAATGCTTTATGGGGGGGGTGGTTTCATTTTGGTATAGTCTAATTCAGCAGTAATTACAAAAAGAGTGAAAGGGGAAAAACTGGTATAACAGAAAACCTCCTGTATTGAACTCCTAACCTTTGATTCACATTCATTGAAATTAGAGTAATGGGAAGGATCATACTGATTTTTTTCTATATCCTGAACTTCATTTGTTTTGCTTTCTCTGATTCCTTTTGGGATTTTGTTAATTTAGTAAGGAGCTTTAGCGCTCCAGTTTCATCATATACCAAAAACATGAAAGTGACTCACATTCTCCTTCTCCTCTACTGTCATATACCTATCCATTTCCCCTTTCCTCCTTTCTCACTGTAGCTGTAATCCTCCACCAGGGACGTTTACTGGGGCTGAGGGGTAAGTGCAGATCCTGAACCAAATTCTATTTCCGGGCTGCTAATGGCCACTATGAGGCTGTATTTCACTTAGAATAAATCCCTCTTCTCTGTTCCTAATGCCATTCACTCTCAGTCACTGCCCTGCAGCAGTTTTCTCTTTGTTTGTTTGTTTGCTACATGGCCACCAAGTCTGCTCAGCAGTTTAGTCTGTTATCATCTTTTGTTGCAGCTGAACTTCCATCCAGGCTTTGTTTTTTTTCCCGGTAAAAACATGAAACCATCTCTTAAAGCTGTCATTAATCTTCATTGTTTACTCCTGTTATCAGTCATGTTTCTTTCACTCATTGACTAGTCCTTGGAGTGGGGGTGGTTTGTATGTCTAGCTGATTTAAAGTTACCCAGCACAAGTTCTAGAGGCTGGATTGTTTTCTACATTGCTTTCTGGCTAGAGGAGGGAAGTATTCTGCTGTTTGTTACTGAGGGGGAACTTACTGTAAAAAGCAGAATGGTCTTAACTCTAAAGACAGATTTAAAAATACACTTGGCTATTGGAAGTCTGCTTTATAGGCCATAAAATTGATCTGTTTTTTCAAATGAAAGAACATAATTTAAAACCAGATGTAACATTTGATCTCATAGTTTACAAAAAGGATTTTTCACAAGATTTGTTTAAAAACTAAGTTTTGCTACCTGCTAGACTGGCAAATCCCCTAATCCATTTACTGAGGTACTTTAAAATAACTAGCATGCTCTCTTTTCCCAGCTCTATCTTGAATTGGCATTGCTGCCCTTCTGTGTCATTTTATCTCAATGGCTGTAGCTTTTTAGATGATACCATAAGGATTAACCAATAACCTCTCACACCAGCAACATTTTTCAAGGGAAAATATTTCGTATTTGGTTTTCTGTGTTTAGCAAATAAAACCTCAGTAGGACCTGGAAACCGTCCTGGAAGTGTAATCCGTGTGTATGGTGATGAAAATAGTGATAAAGTAACTCCAGGAACATTTATACCGTATTGCTCGATGGCACATGCCCAACTCTGCTTCCATGGTCACCGGGATGCTGTCAAATTCTTTGTTGCAGTACCAGGTGAGATGGATTCTGCTTGTGAGTTAGTTCATATGATTCTCTTCATGTGGCTTTTAGATTCACTATGCCATTCCCAAACTGTCGTTTTTCATAGTTGGTCAACTTAAAAATATCTGCTTATAAATAAACTTCTAGACCCATTTGGATATAAACACCCTTATGAAAAGCTATGGGGTCTGTTTCTTCATGCAAAACCCCATTTTTTCCAGTAATTGCAGGAACATAATTGGACTGATGAAGTAACTAGAAGAAAACCTAATGCAAAACCCAGTGTGTTACATATTGTTAGGTACTCAGGAACTGCTTGTTGAATTGATTATCTAGGCTGGCAAAAGAAAGACATCTTAGGTGAGAACAACCCAAGTATTCTCACACTAAACCGTATTGATGGCATTTTTGCATGCTCTGAAAACATGTAGCGTTTCTGTTTGATGGTAAAATCAACTGGGTGTTTGTAACATTTAGTTTTGTTCTCCTCTGAAACAGGTCAGGTGGTCAGCCCACCGAGTGCTGCTGGCGGTGGTGGTGGTGGCAGCAGTGCAGGTGGCAGTGGCAGTGGCAGCAGCAGTGGCATAGAACTAGCAGGTGATAAGCCAGGACCACCTGCACAGGAATCCAGCCAGAATCCCTTGAAGTCCATGCTTGTGATTAGCGGAGGAGAGGGATATATAGATTTCAGAATGGGTGAGTATGCAGATCTCTGTAGGGATTTCATGTGCAAGTGTGATTTGGGCCATCTTCTTAATTATACCAAGAAACCATTCTACTCAGGAGATCGCTATATCCTAAGATCGTAGATAGATAAATAAAGAGCTAAAAGAAACCTTTGAGGTTACCTAGTCTAACTTCATTTTACAGATGAAGTCCAGAGACCTTGATTTGCCCTGAGTCTCACAGGGTGTAAAGAGCAGAACTTCAAATCTTTAACTTTAAGAAAATTTGAATTTCTCCTTAAAGTGAAAAGTGTCTTGTTTTGAGGTATAATTATTTTAATATAAGTAAAGGGATATCTTGAGCTAGTCAAAGTATTTATGTACCAGAAATTTCCTAAAACTAAGCCATAAAAGGTATTGAAAGAAGTTCATACTGTATAGCTGGAAGGTACTATATTTTTAGGGAATGAATTGATCCACAATTAAAGGTTTAGGACTTTGGGAGCCATACACTAATGTCAGTATGTCACATGATCACAGATACTATTATGAAATTGCCAAAAGTTTGAGTTTGTATTTCATGTGTTTGGTGTGAAGTTTGGTAGTGACTTGGTTCTCCTGATAGCAGTACAAGCCTTTTCTGATTGTCAACTAAGTTAGTACGTTGGGGAATTGAAAGACATTGGCTTAGTTTGGATTTACCATTGCCTTAGTACCTACCATTTTGCAAGAAAGATCTCAGAACCTTGTCATGGTAGGAAATATGGTAGCTGGTCAGAAGCAGAGAGCCAGATAAAGGAATAAATTAATAAAATACCTTTAAAAATATACTTTAAAATAGTTTTTAAGAATATATACTTAAATACTTTGAAATGAAATGAAAAAATGATTAAATACTTTGAAATCATTTTTTAAAATGTGATTTTTCAAGTATCATTCTGCAAGTTAAATATTCCTTCCCATGCTGAGCCCAAAAAGTGAGTAGAAAGTGCATTAAGTAGATGTTGGCAGTGTTTCACGAAGATGGCCTGGAAATTGGCTGATATTTAAAGACTGAGCTGTTCTTAATAATAACTACTTGATTTTTTGATGGTTGTAGTTAAAGCGTTGTTTTTGAGCCTAGAGTATTTTTTCTTCTTGTACTGCTTTAATAATGGGAAATTGATCCTAAATGGCTCCTTTTTTTAGTAACTTAAGTCAAGATGATTGGAAAGAAGGCTTTTTTCTTCCAGTTTACTTTGCTGTGTGTACTGTTTTCCTGGTTCCTAGGATCCTGGTTACTTTACTTTGCAGCAGTTCACATAAGTCTTTCCATGATTTTCTTTATTCCTCATAATCATTGTTTCTTAACAAGCACAATAATATTCCATTACATTCTTGGACCCCAGCCTGTTTATTCTCTGGTTGGTGGACATCTATCTTGTTTTCAGTTCTTTGGTATTTACAAAAAATGTAGTTTTGGGTGTATATGTGGCCTTTTGAAGAAACAAAACCAAAAAATACTGACGTCCTTGAACCACATTGCCTATTTCTGAATTGCTTTCTAAAATGGTTTTATCATTTCATCACTCCATCAACAATTCACCAATGTGCTTCTCTTTCCACAACCCTTCCAGTATGAACTATTCCCATCTTTTGTCATCTTTGCCAGTTTGGATCCATTGTGTTAACAAAAGCAGTGTAGAAAGCCCAACTTTGCTTCTTAACATCAGTTAATTAATTCTTAACATAAATGCCTTCCATGTTTCCCCAAATATTGGAAGAAATTTTATTTTATTCTCCTAGGTCTTTAAAACATGTAACTTCTGTAATAGCCGACTAAGAAAAGGCCATCGTGGGGGTGTACGAAGAGGAGTGTTTGTGTTTAAAAAGGGAACAATCCAAGTACTATTTAGATACTCCCCTTTTACTTCTATTCTTCAGCTGCTCCAAGAATCACAGTGCTTTCTTTTGGCCAGCTGTCATCTTTGTGAATTATATTACCTTCCTAAAACCTGCAAGTGAGCAGCATCTTTTTGTGTCCAGTATCCACTGATGCAGACCTTTTTAGGGACCCTGCCAGAAGTCCTGGCCAGTTGTCATGAGATTACTAAAGAGTGACAATGCTCTCTAATATCGACATTAGTTGCATCAGTCAATAATCAATCTGCTAAGCATATAGTGAAGTGAGTGGGTAGAGAAGAGTGGAAAAACTCTGCAAATGATCTTTTAAAAACAACATGCTACCTCATTTTTAAAAAGCACTTAAGCACTTTAAAAAGCACAGTGTCTGGCACACAGTAGGTACTTAACAAAGCCTTACTGACCTACTGACTTTGCTTTTAGCAAAAAAAAAAATCTCAACTGCATTTTCACTTAGCTTTCCCATGCCTTCATTCCCACAATATACTCTTAAGTCAAGGGCTATTAATTAAAGGACTAGGAATCACAGGAAGGAAATCTAAAGTGATTAACGAGTGTCTGGCTCATAACAAATTTGGCTTCATATGGTATTGGACGAAGATACTTAAATTTCCTTTTTCCTATCTGCAGATCTGTCCTGTTAAAGAACCCTCATATCACTGCTGATAAGCCCACACACACATTTCGTTTAGTGATTTGTCTGTTTTACAGCTCTAACTTCTCATAATAGCAGCTGTTGTATCACAGTTTGAGAGTCTAAGATAAGTTAAACTTTGTCCATTTGAGATAGGTATAGAACTAGTCTGCTCGAAGTTGTTTTTGCTTTATATTTCTGTAGATGTCAATAAGTCATTGTTTTTAGGGGGGAGGTTTAGATTCACCTTGCTCGACTTTATTTGGTTTTTTTAAAATAGTTTATTTTTAGTTTTTAACATTCACTTCCATAAGATTTTGAGTTTTGAATTTTCTCCCCCTCTCTCTCCTCCTTCCTCCCCAAGACAGCGTGCAATCTGATATAGGCTCTCCTTATATGTTTGTAGTAAAGATTTTCATATTATTCATGATGTAAAGAAGAGTTAGAACTAATGGCAGGAACCACGAGAAAGAAGTAACAAAACAAAACAAAAGGAGAGTAAATAGTCTGCTTTGATCTGCATTCAGACACCTTAGTTCTTTCTCTGGATGTGGAGAGCATTTTCCATCGTGAGTCTTTTGGAATTGTCTCAGGTCCTTGTATTGCTGAGAAGAGCTGAGTCTATCAAAGTCAGTCATTGCACAATGTGGCTGTTACTGTGTATGTAAGTCATTGTTTTAGGATTCATTTCCAACATGCCATAGTCAACTACCTTTCACAAATCTAGTATAGAAAATGACTTAGCTCTTTTACGGTTTCAGCAGTGGCTTGTGTTAATGATGTTTTTCCCCTGATGTTCTCTTGTGTACGCTAAGGTGGGAGGCAAACCTGTGCCTCAGCTTATTTAGTTGAGCAGAAATGACGGGTCTGCTGAGCTGGTAGCACTTCTGTCTGCTGGTATTTGGTGCATTCAGCTCACTTGAATCTGCCTTGTCCTCTTTCCTTCAGGTGATGAAGGTGGAGACTCAGAACTCCTGGGAGATGCCCTCTCACTTGAACCCTCTGTGGCCAAAGCTGAAAGAAGTCACTTGATAGTGTGGCAAGTGATGCATGGCAGTGAATGAATGCAGCAGAAACAGCCGGGGAGGAGAGAAGTATCTTCTGCATGGTTCCCCCCATCCCCACCCCTCTTTATTTAATGCTCTTTTTGTGGAATCAGTTTCACTACATAATGTTTGAGCATTTTTCCTGTTAACTTTATATTACAAAATCTGTCCTACCATAACAATACAGGAACTAGCTGTTTTACTACACCAGTGTTATAGGCAACTTCAGTGTATTATGAACAAATCAAAGAATGTTTACTTTCTTAAAACTGGTGAACTATAGTAAACAATCCACATGTGGTTTACTGCACCACAGTCTAACATAATTTACTTCTTTTGATGGAATCACTTTTTAGCTGTCACTAATAATGGAGTTGATGGAAAACACTTGATAAATTAAACTGTCTGTACTATTACTTAAAATAGCAAAGTTTCCCCCAGTGTATTATAAAACTGACAAAAACTAATAACAGGTGGAATCATCTGGATTTATCTAAATGTCCTTGGAGGGCAAAAAGCAAAGTGTAAATTACTTTAACTTTCATTTTCAAATCTGACAAATCTTGTTTATATAGTATATGAAACTTTGTCGTTTCCATCGGATTTTAGGGGGGTGGGGTTTGTATTAAAGAAATTAAGACTATGTTATTTAAATAAAAGTTTCATGTTTCTGACTTCTTAGAGCTCTAAAATTTATGAGGACTGTTGCTCTGAATATCCTAAATTGTTTGGAGAACAGTCTCTCCCACTTTCATACTGATATGTCGCGATGATATGTTACTGTAAGGCTCAAAAAGAGATTCTCCAGCACTGAGATGCTTTTAAAAAGGAAAATTGTGTTTTGTATTCCTTGTACAGGGGATAGTGGGGCATTTTTGTTGGCTTTTTTAGTTTTTTTTTTCATCCCATGTAAAAATTCACCTCTTTTCCCATTTGTTTCTGAAGAGGTCTTACCTGTTAATAAGATTAAAGCTGTAATATTAGTGGAGTAGAGCCTAACCAACTGGGAGATCTGATTAGAGAAAGTATTTTCTATTGTATGTGTAAAAGTATAGAACAGCTAGCACCTGGCACTCTAGATGTAAATAACACAAGTTTTTGCACCATGTGGAGATGAAAAAAGGCCATGGTTAATTAGGAAAGATTGCATGAGGGAAACCAAGCCAATATGTATTCCTAATTTAAGATTGATACTACATCTCTTCATTCACTGTGGGCATCCCTCTTTCTTCTGTTTTAACCAGATTAAAGATTCTGGTTCTAACACCAATTTTTCTCACTTGATTGGTTTTTAAAACCATAATGCTGCAATAATGATTCTCACCTTAACTTTTTTAAAGTGTATAATCTATAATTACTTTTCTTCTCTGTTATTTTAAGCAGAGATAAATTAAGTGATAATTTTTTTAAATGTAAACCTATATTGTAGATGTTCCAAATTCTAGTAACTGCTTCAAAAAAGGGAAAAGCAGAAGAATGTATGAAACTACCTAAGCATTCTGAACAGACAGGGTTTTTTCCCCCTGGCCTATCATGCAAAGAAGTTTCTGAAAACTGCAAGAGAGTGCTGTGTCTGCCAATGACTCGTTGCACCAAAATGCTAAGTTGTTGTTTTATGGTAATGGTAAGTTGTTTTTTTTAATAGCCTGCAGGGTCCTTAGAAACCATCTTGTTATAGGTATATAAGCAGCATAGAGTCTGTATAATAAAACTACCACACAGTTGGTTAGGAAGAAGGACTATTTTAGTAAAAGTTGTATTTTCAGAAGTAGTTTCTGAATTTTCTGGTCACTTTTTCTTTCCAGATCACCAAAACTAAGGCCATTCTTTCACAAGTTGTTTGTGTCTTTGTTTTTAAAAACTAAAACTACTTGCGAATTGTCGTGGCACTTAGTACAAAACATTATTCGATGTTATGGCCTTGAAGTTGTTACAGATGTATGAAATGCTGTATTGAAATCTTGGGTCCCAGGAAGCAGTTATCCCAGAGTTTAACCCCATCCACTGATGATCAGGCAGTCATAGGTTTGCATGACGAATCAAATTCAGGAAATCAGGGTTCAAAGAGAAATGTTAAAAAAAAAACCCACTAAAGATGGAAAAGGCAGATGTTGTGATTACTCCTCTTTTGTGTTGTAGGCTTTAACATAAGAAATGCAGGTTTCTTAAGTGTTATCCAAAGCATTTAGCTGATGTAGTTCACTGCTAAATTATCTTAGGTGTTAGTGGTGGCAAGCTTGGAGGTGAGGGTTCCAAGATTTTCTGTTGGAGGTGTAAATTTCAGTCAGATATTTCACTACTTTGACCCCAATGATGGCTTATTCCCTATAATGTTCCCCTTGTTCCCCGAAAGGAGCTGCCAAGACAGAATTCTAGCATGTAACAAAAAGGGTAAAAATAGTACCTGTAAAACTGCCACATGAGGTATGGTAAAACAGGGAATTTATTACTTTGTGTGGTTCTTTGTTTTAATGACAGCAACAACTACAAAAACCCTGTTGAAAGAAGGGTGCTGTACTTACTGCCTCTTGATGGCCTTGTGAGTCTCCAGGTCTGGTGTGGCAAAGAGAGCACCTGCTCTAGAAACTGCACTCTTAAGTGGATGTTGGTGAATATCAGTCTGATGTGCATTACATTTCATAGAGAGAGGGTTGAGTATCTTGATAGCTGCAGCCTGTTGATGGTATGAAAACATTTGGAGCACAAAACATGCAGCACAGAACCTGTCAGAATGAGTGCTTGCATGGTGAAGGTGAAAATGAATTCTCAAAGCTGCTGTATTGCTCTTTTTTTTGGTAAAGATCTTCCTGCATTGGAACGGATAAGAGTCGGCAGAGAGTAGGCACTTTAATATGGGCTGCCTTAGCAACAAAACAAAAAATTCTGATTTATTTTACTAACTGTTCTGAAGAGCCTCATCTTTCAAATGCTGTGTAACTGAATATTTATTTCGCTGTGAGTATTATGAAAATTACCAAAGGATTCAACCTTATTTAGGATTCTTCTTGATGGACCCCATTGAGATAGGGACGGGTTGAGTCCCTGATCTAAAACTTGGGAAGAATAGGAGAAGACTAAGTGTAGTTCAGTGGAAACTGGAACATGTTTCCACAGAGATATGCCTCCTGCCCCTGTCACCACTGGTGCTGCCCCTCAGAGCATTTTCTATACGCTAAATGTCTTTTCTTTCTCAACAAAACTGTTTCCTTTGTTAAATAAGTTGCATATTTCTCAGTCTCGTAAAACATATTTTAAACATTTTATGGTCTTTTTTTTTTTTAAAGTTTTGTCCTAGACATCTTATGCTGAGCTCTACTTGCCTCTGTAACCTGACATGTACTACTACCACACAGCGATACCCTGGCTGTCTCGTTTGAGGTTGAGGCTTTGTTTCTATGAGCAAACGGCTCATCTAGTAATGTAGTTATTTCAGTATTTATTTCTATTATTGAATCCTTGGGGTTCAGAATGTAACTTTGTACATGAAATATATATATAAATATGTATATGAAACGTGCATGAGATTAAGCGTCTTCTTTTGCATTACGCCAGAGGCTGAGGCCTAGCTCCTTTCAGAAAGCCAAAATTTACCTTCCCACAGTAAACATTATTCCGGAGGGACAAAGCTGGCGCCGGTGGGCAGTGACCAGAAGGGAGGGGTGAGGAAGACTGGTTTGAAGAATGTCAGTTTGGGTCACATGTTCAGTTGATATGAATAACAACAGACAATTAGGCTTTCTAGCAATGTGAGAGCTCTGAGTCACAGTCCGCATATGAAACTAAGACAAGCCATTTGCCAGTAATAATAGGCAGGCTGTAATGTCAGTTTTAATAATATAGTAGAAAATCCCAAAGGACAATTAAAGCCAGCCATAATGTAGCTCACATTGTAACCCATGTTCAGTACTGCAAGTTTAATTTGGTACAATTTGTGCGCTATTGACTATAACTTTGTTACGTGATCTGTCCCACCACATGCCAGCCCATTGTTGCCTTCACCACTCTGTTGCTTTATGCTAGTCAAAACTATTTAATTCTTGTATGGGTGACCCACCCAGTGTGTTTGGGCTGCCCCAGAATGTAAAGCAATTCATGGCCTTAGTCAGTCCTGGGCTGGACTTTATCCTAATTCCCAATCACCTTCCTAGTGCCTAACAAGTCATTGTTTTGGAGATTAATGCCTATCGTTACTCACTGAATAGTCAGCTTCTTCCTGACCAGACCTGCCACTGGAAAACAAAACAAAACCCACTCAGTTTTTTCCTAGACCAATGTTAATTTCTGAATTCTCCTTTCTGGTTTTTTTTTTTCCTTGCCTGTTGGATTCCCTCAAGACCTCATCCAGCAGCAGAGGAGACTTTTCACAAACCCCAGTATAGCAATATGGCTGAGGTTCCTAAGTTGTGCCATACTTATCCTCAGGGCCCTTCTTTGTAGTTCAGTCAAAGGACCTTAGTATAAAATAGCTAGTTTAATTT
The DNA here is from genome assembly GCA_028646595.1 of Phalanger gymnotis. Taxonomy (NCBI): domain Eukaryota; kingdom Metazoa; phylum Chordata; class Mammalia; order Diprotodontia; family Phalangeridae; genus Phalanger; species Phalanger gymnotis. Next base: position 195,126,682 of record CM053626.1, on the reverse strand, counting down.
TTAGCAATTATTGTTTTCTGTTAGGGAATTTATGTCATGGTTTCATTGCGAAGGGTTTCTTGGAGCACAATCTTAGGCCCTGTTTATTGGACAGTATACTTGATGGCAAACCTACGATGTTCAGGGGATTTCCTTGATCATCTTGAAGCAATTAGGACAGTATACTTGATGGCAAACCTACAACGTTCAGGGGATTTCCTTGATCATCTTGAAGCAATTATTTGGGTTTTTTTCCCCCCGTAACCAGAGCTGCCACTGGATGAATGAAATTGGATTTCTCAGGTTGGTTGAAACATTTCCAGAATGCCATCAAACTTAGGGGACCAGGTACCAAGGCATTGAGTCCAATGCACATAAAGAAGTCGTGATTTTATTTCTCTTAGAGAGGTGGACAGACAAACCTCATCTCAGTTGAACCTTGTGTTCACCCAGACCCAGCAAACCTAGAGAAAAAGAGTTCACTGGCTGCCCAGCTATGTTCACAAGCATCACAAACTAGAAATGTAGCTTCCGGATGTATCCTTAGCTAGATACGACCAAGATATGGCGAGTGGGCGTATATAGCCTTAATACAGGATCAATTGGATATTTTCACTCCGACCTATCTGGAGTAAGGGCAGCAAATTGGACATCAAATATGACCTCCATCTCCATTTTTCCTTAGCCATTCTCATGGAGTGGCTCCCTTAAACCTCACCTTCAAGGAAAATTACTTCCCCTCTGTGGCCTTGAACTTGGAAATTCTTCTTGGTGCTGACAATCTTCTGTCCTTCCACCTCTTCCCCCTGCCTCTCTGCTCTTACACTGACTATTCATCCTTCCTGGGAGACCTCCTGTCTCAATCCATCTCTTCTTACTTAGCCTGTTTTAGACTCTTCTTCGTGGTTTTGACCCTATCCCAAACCTGTTCTAGGTATTGTCTTGCACTCTCGTCACCTTGCCCTTATGTGTGTGGCCTGCCAGTCCTCAACCCTGGATCCCTGCTGCCATATGCCTTCTCTGTCTCTGTTCTGTAACTGTGGAAGGATGCAAAGTCACAAAACAGCCAGCTGGATCTTCTACAAGCTAATATAATCACACCCTTAACTAGGCCCTCACTGCTGCACACAGCCCTCTTATTCATCCTATTGACCCGAGTACTCCCTACGGTGGTGTCTAGACTTTTTCCCTTCTCTTCAAGTCCTCTCTCAGAAGATGGTCACACCCCCTGCTTGCTGAGAGAATGAAGGATTTTCATTATGAGCCATCTCCGCGAAGATGAGGGGGCCCTTCTTGTCCCTTCTGGGGGCCATCTGCAGTCATCCTGATCTATATCTGGCCACTGGACCCAGATGGCTGCAGAGGAAAAAGATGACTTTGCCCAGCTCCCCCTCACTTAAATCCAATTCACTTGCATGTCATCGTATCACCTTCCTCGTGTCATGGTCCTCTTCAAGAACAGAGGACAAACAACCATTCACTGATCCCCTCTTGGCTGCTCCACCAGTTTGCCCCATACCACTGAGGGTCACCCCATTACTAGGTGTCCGAGGTGGGATTTGAATTCACATCTTCCTAACTTCAAGGCCAGTGTGTTCTGCACTGTGCTACCCAACTGGTGAAAAAGATCAAGTTGGACTGCGATTCCTGAAGTCCCTTCTAGCCCTAAAATCCTATGATCCTTCATATTAATGAGTACAGACCAAAGCATTAATGTCCAGTGAGTTTTTCAGTGAAACGTGGTAGAAAGGGGCCTGGACAAGGGGTTGGAAGAACCCAGAATCTCTTCGTGACGCTACCATTTGGCCGCATGACTTTGATCAAGTCACTTCTCAGCTTCAGCTGTGTCGTTTGTTAAGTGAGAATGGTAATGCCTTCTGTTAAAAGGATTGTTGTTTTGAGCCAACGAAATGATGTATGTGAAATCCCTTTGTCATCTGTAAGGCGGCATCCAAATGTGAGAGGTTGCTGCTTGCTTTTGCTACCTTTCAGCTTTTTTTTTTAACTTCTGTGGAGGAAGGCTTTGGACAAATCATATCTGCCCACTCGGTGAATCCGCTCACTTAATAAAAGGTCACTTTTTCTACTGATGTCGAGTTGTGTGGTTTGTACGCGCTTTACAGGGAAGAGCCAGCTCCTGGGTGGAGCCTCGGTGGTGTCTTACGGCATTCCTGCCCTTCTGGAGAAGTGAACCTTGCAGCTTGAGATGGAGCAGTGGCCTGGCTGGTGCAGGAAGTTCTTACAAGAAGATAGGAAGGAAGGATCCCTGAGTGGGAAAATTCCAGGATGTGTCACCGCATGGCCTCCTTTTAAGACTGAGACTTCAGCCAAAGGGTGCTGGGTTTTGACTTAATTTCTAATAATAATAATAGCTAGCATTTATATAGCAGCACTCTGTGCCAGGCACTGTGCTATGCCCTTTAAGAATTACCTCGATCCTCACAATAGCCCTGACAGGTACGGGCTATTATTATCCTCATTTTACAGATGGGCAAACTGAGGCACATAGCTGTTGCTTCGTTTTTTTTAAGTGACTTGCTCAGGGTCACACAGGGAGTATGGGCAAAGTGAGGCACATAGCGGTTGGTTTGTTTTGGGGAGGGTTTAGGTTTTTTTGTTTTTTAAGTGACTTGCTCAGGGTCACACAGCTAGGGAATATCAGAGGCTGGATTTTAACTCGGATCTTGCTGACTCCAAGCCCTGCACTGTATCCACTATGCTGTCTCACTGCCTTGAAAAAAACCTTTACGTTTTGCCTCCATGATCCCAGTCACCAGTTGGCATAATGAGAGCTCCACAGGGTATACTAGTCAACCGGATGGCATAGTGGATAGTGCTGGACGTTGAGTCAGAAAGAACTGAATTCAAATCCAGCCTCGGATGCCTACTAGCCATGATCCTGGGCAAATCATCTAACCTCTCTTAGCCTCGGTTTCCTAATCTATAAAATGGGGATGATAATAGCATCTGCCTCCCAGAGTGGTTGTGAGGAACAAATGATAACATTTATAAAGTACTTTGCAAACCTTGAAGCACTATATAAACGCGAGCAATACTATTATTATCACTGATCTCTGGGGAAGCTGGCCGTAGCCATACCTTCTCTTGTTTCATGACCCAAGGATGCGGTAAAAACAACATGTACTCCATGTGAGCCATGTTAGTTTATCCCTAAGAACGCAAGGAAAATCTCCAGTTTTCTTGGTCCAGAGGACTGAGAGGTGGTTTCTCAGTCATCTAAGTAATAAAATCTCCAGCCCACCAGGAAGCCGGTGCTTCCTCAGACTTGAGGGAAGCCCTGCTGCTGTGTGCGGTAGAATACGCTTCTGATCACCCAAGGTTAGAGACCGTACTTTGTGCCCAAAGGTGGGGAGTTGTCCCTGGTCAGCCCAATAAGGGAGTTCCCATCTCTCTCACCTTTTTGGTGAAGCTTCACCAGAGTGGCTTTTGTGGCCTTAGATATCAAAAACACCCACCTCCCCCATGCCACACGTCTGCCTGGGCAGACCAAATGGTAAAACTTGAGCAGGAGAGTGTGAGAGCCACAGTAGTCGTTCAGGCAAATAGGGACTCTGAATTACGGAATGAAGCAGGGGGTTTGGCTTGCTGCCCAGTTAAGTGGGTGGAAGTTGATGATACCTTCCAGAAGGAGCTGAAACATGGGTTGATAAAGGAGAAAACCAAAAGCCCTTGGGAGTTCTAGTAAAACTATATTGGTGATATCTGGGAATGGGATAATAAAGGGTCCTTTTGTCCCACCCAAGCTTAATTCTTCTCGTAAACCTCTGCCTTCTTGTCAGCCCAGAGCTGCCAGTGTCTGTATCCAGACAGAGATTTCAGGGATGGGTCCCACCAGGGCAAAGACCAAGGTTTCCCCTAAGGTTTAGGTCATCCTAGCTGTAGGACTGTGAGGGGACCAGTCACAGTGGCTTGGGAGGGGAGGCCCATCCTCAAGAGAAGCTGCTTGATGCCAATAGTCATTACAACCATACCAGGGGTCCCTCAATAGGTGCAAAAGGACTCTGCAATTTCCATCAGGGGTTTGAAGGCACAGTCTACAAAGAAGATCCCCTTTCTCAGGTGAATGGGGGTATAAGACCCTTCCCCCAATCTGTCACAGGTGTGGTGGCTAATGAGGGTATCTTGGGGGAATGGATAGTTATCCCTTCTACGTTGTGATTTTCCTCACTGTGGTTTCAGTATCTCACAAGTTGGTATAAGAAATTAAATGGGAATTTTGGGGGAGTTTTGCAGAAGTTGCAGACACACAAAGGTCAGTAGATGACACAGAAAAACTTTAGAAATTAAGAAATGCATAAAATCTATGTATAATATTGTATAATAACAACCCAAACTTTACAATAAGGTACTGTAAACACCCCATAGAAAGAAAGAATTCAGATTGTTTTCTCCAGTATGAACGGAGGGCCAAAAAATTGTACACAAATTTTCCAGATCACAAGAGCACTGCCCCCCCACCCCCAATCCCTGCGATGTGCAAGGGATAACTATCATGAGCCCTTGGGAGTCAGAGCAGTTTTTACACTGAATACAATGGGTAGAGCCAAATAGAAGCTCTTGGGGGTGCCTGAGCTATCCCACGTAGGTCACTCCAAACAGTGTCAGGTAAAGGCAGGTGCTGGGGGATATTTCTCTCCTGGTGTTAGAGATGAAGAAAGCCAGAATACTCTGTTACGCTTCCAACACTCTGGCACCTGACGCTTTATAGTGGATTATAGGAAGCTTGTCGTGGACACGCCTGACATCATTAATGTGATAGACTAGTAGCCCTGGTCCAAGGTGACTATGTGAGTTTTTTAACCTCACCAGTGGCTTTATCTCTTATCCTGTGGTCTAGTTGGGGGAAGTTTGTTTTCCAGTATACTTTCACTATTCTAGAGTTACCCCAGATCACCCTCCTGTTACCATCATCTAAGGGGCAGAGAACTGATAGAGGCCACCCTTCCTAGGGATGTTGCTGTCCACCAAGGTTAACATGATGATGTTGATGACACATTGACAGAAGCCCCTCATATCGTTACCCATATGAGGGATGATACAGAAAATCAACTCAGGTTGGGTCCCCTGACAACTCTTAAGAAGATCCAGTTTGGGGGAATATGGTAGATGAGAACCCAGATGGTTCCAGACATAGTCCAGAGCAAGCTATGAACGTTAACTTTCCCTGAGTCGAGAAGTGAATCCTAGAGGATAATTAGACTCTTCTTAGAACTCCCGTGTTTTCTACCTGACATCTTGGTAATCTCCATTTACTGAGTCACCTGCATGTCTTTGAGTAGCACCCAAAACAGACTATAGCTCTAGAAGACCTAAAGCTGGTTGTCTCCGAGTTTCTCTCCATGGGTTCTTATGATCCTGTGGGACCCATGTTTGTTTTTGAGATCTCTGTAAGGATAAGACTGATTGGAACCTTGGACTGGCTACTACGGAGTGACTGGATTAAACAATTGAGGCTTCTAGAGCCGTAAGCATCCCAGAGTAGCCATTAACTCTAACATTTTGAAAAGCAGTTGCTTATTTTTGGGGTGGCAAAGAACTGGAAAGGGACAGCTAGGTGGCTCAGTGGATAGAACACAGGGCTTGGAGTCAGGAGGACTAATTTTCCTTAATTCAAATCTGGTCTCAGATATTTACTAGCTGCATAACCCTGGGGACAAGTCACTTTATCCTGTTTGCCTCAGTTTCCTCATCAGTAAAATGAGCTGGAGAAGGAAATGGCAAACCACTCCAGTATCTTTGCAAAGAAAACCCCAAATGGGGTCACATGAAGAATTAGACACAACCAAAAAGTGACAACAAAAAGAGCCGGAAACAAAGATGCCCACCTATAGGCAAGTGGCTAAATAAATTAAGGACACAAAAGTAATGGAAATTTCTTACTGTATTGTAAGAAATGATAAATCTGATGATAACCGAGAAGTATGAAAAGACTTAGATGAACTGATGCAAAGTGAAATCAGCAGAACTGGGGGGGGGGAATATACACAATGATTATAACAGTGTAAAGGGAAATAACAGTTACCACAAAAGAGTAAAAGATGAAGGTTGCAAAATTATAGAAAACAAAACAACCCCAAAGCAGAGACAGAAGACAACGCCTCACTCCATTCCTTTGTAAAAGTTGGATGGGTTGGGTCCATGAGTATAGAACATTGCATGTAACTAGGTTTTTTTTTGGAGGGGGGGGGTTCTGCTTTTCATCAGGTTTGCTGAATTTTTTGAAAAATTTGTTATAAAGGATGGCTCCTTGAGAAAAAGGAAGGTGAGAATTAGGAGGTAAATCCAGGTTATATAAAAACAAAAGATAGTATTAGAAAAAATAAAAACAGTTGCTCTTCTGTTACTAGATCCCAGTTGATACGGAGCAGAAGAAGCAAGGTCATACCATCACTCTCCATCCAGAATTGCCTATTGAGTTGAGTGATGCAACATGGTGCCTCTAGGAAGATGAATAGGGCATAGGGGAATTCTGTTGTAAAGTGGAAATTGTACATTCAAGACTGAGCTCACCCTTTGGTCTTTGGGGTATTAGTGCCTGTCATGAATAGGTTGCAACTCTGCCTGAGGCTGAAACCTTTAGGCCCAGCACCTATACCTTGTGTCTTCCACTAGCAGAGTGGCCCCCTACCAATGATATCCTGGCTCCCAAGGAATGTTACTTTGCTTGGTTCACCAATGGTTCTACCCTTTACCAAGAGAGGCATGAACAGCTAGACCTTTACAGACATTAATGGGAGATATAGTGAGGGATGAGGGTTCTGGCAAGGCTGCTCTGTGAAAAAGCCTTGGAAGATGGAATGAGAAAGATCTTCACCTGCACTGATTCCTGGGCAATGGCTATGCATCTGGTCAACCAGTCTGGGGTCTGTGTAGAATAAATCCAAACAATACAAGGCTCTTTCGTCTTTCCTTTGGGGTCAGGACCAATAGATGAATGTTGTTGATACCTCCTCTTATTTGGTGTATGTCAGTGCCCATCAGAACTTAGCTTGCCCTCTGTTGAACTGAGCAACCCAAGTTGATGCTGAGGTTGGCATCCAAGGTTGCAGAGTTTGTCCTTTGCCAATATGAATATGGGAACCGTGATATCATGTTGCAGTAGATATTGGACCACACTGTCCCCTTAACTAAGAAGTAGGCAGCTACTTCTACCCAACAGTGCTAATTGGAGTTCTCACCTCAAAACAACCAATATGGTGCAATCCCACAGGGGTTTTGTCGGGCAGGCAAATATATTAATCTCTTTTCTCCATCTCAAGGCAAGAGGTTTGCTCTTCCTGCAGCTCATACCTAATTTAGGTTATATCATTGTGTTAGCATTCAAGTTTGCTACCCCTGCAGACACCATCAAACTCATGTAACACACCCTTCTCTCTTATGCCTCCCCTCCTTCTCATGATGGCTGGTGACCTCTGAAGGAAATCAGAGATTGGGACTGCCATTATCACATCTGCCAGGTTTCCCAACTCCCATATTATTCATTTGTGAGTGTCTGAGAAATCCCATATCATTCTCAGGTGTCGAATGCTGGAATGGGCTCTTGGAACAACGTCTAAATCACCATGACCCTAGCTGTTAGGGTTGGGATACACAGGAAAAAAGCAGGCAAACAGATCAAGTGGCTTTTGGAAGCCTGATAGTACCCCACCTCGATTCCTCCATGATTCTTCAAATTCCACTTGGCCCTCTCTGCCTACTTTTTTCCTATGTGTTTTGAACAAGGTGGATGCTCTCTCCTCCAGAAGCCTCCAAAACCAGTCCTAGAAAGCCCAAATTCAAAGATATCACCAATTATTGAACTCAGGGATAGCATCTGCTTGAGTTTCCTATCTTTATGGTGGTTTTATAACACAAGATACTACATTCCTCACCAGTACCAGAAATTTTGCTATCACCTGCAAAAAGCAGCCAGGGAATACTTAGCTGACAATGTTCCTGTGGTTTGTGAGTTCTCTCTGTATTCAAAGGGTCTCTATGGCTGCATAATAGCTAGCACCTGCAAGCACAACCATCAAAATAAACATTATCATAACTTTAAAATAACAAGGATGATCATCCCAGAATTCCAGGTAATCAACCCATGCAATCCATGTAATAAACCAAGTACAAATTAAAGCATTACTTTACAAAGTATTTGAGTAAATTTCTAATAATCAACAGTCCCCCTTTCCCCTCAAAAAACTCCTACCAAAACTAGCTGCCTCTAATAATAGGACTATAAACAACGAAAGCCTAGGATAGGGACCAAACCTGTGATTTCATTGATAGAAGAGACTCCTCCAGACTGAAGGAGACTCACTCTGTCAATGGAGTTCAGCATCTTCTCAGTCAGAATGTGTCCGAAGTGGGACTTGAGCCTAGGTCTTGCTGGCTTTGTGGCCAGCTGTCTCTCTACTACATTATACAGCCTCTACATAAAGAACAAAAATAAATATAACCATTAGCAGATAGGCAAATAAACAAGGAAAAAAATTCCATAGCTAACAGACAGATGTTGCTGTACCATAAACACAAGTACATAAGCAAATAAAACATAACAAAGATAATAAAGCATAAACATAAACCAAACATGCAGAAATGTATACATCAATAGATAGAATTAAGTGCAGGATGCGTTTTTCAAGGGCAGTCTCTACTATTGCGGCCTGGCTCTTTGTAGAGCTACTTCTGCTTTAACATTTCAGGCATATCCGGCGTCTGGGTTGAATGGGTGTAGATATTTTATGACTTGACACCATACCTGATCTGGTTGATGGATATGGGCCTCTCGTCCTTATCGTCATTGTAGTTATAGGCCTCCTTCCCTTACCCTAAACTATTGATAGGGCCAGGCTAACTGGCAGTGTTCCTGTGGTCCATGGGACGTCTCTGTATCCAAAGGGTCTCTATGGCTGAGTAATAGCTAGTGACATCATTGGTCCTCTTAGAAAACAAAGGATGAACAACAATAGATTTGCCAAGTGTTTTACCTGGGGCGGGGTTGGGGAACCTGCGGCCTTGAGGCCACATGTGGCTCTTTAGGTCCTCAAGTGCTGCCCTTGGACTGAATCCAAGCTTCACAGAACAAAGTGGCCCCACCCCATATTTTGTTTGATCCTTAAAACAACCTGAAGATGGGGGGGGAGTAGGGGTGGGGCTATTATTATCACCCCCATTTTTACAAATGGAGAAATGGGTTAAGTGGTTTGCCTAGTGTTATAAGTATCTGAGGCAGGTTTTGAACTTAGGTCTTGACTCCAAATCCAGTTCCCTAACTAGGTGGCTGCCTCTAATTCTTTTTTATTTTTTAATCATTTAATATATTTAGTTTTCAGCATTGGTTTTCACAAGAATTTGAATTACAAATTTTCTCCCCAATTCTACCCTCCCCCAACTCCAAGACGGCATATATTCTGGTTGCCCTGTTCCCCAGTCTTCCCTCCCTTCTGTCACCCCACTCCCCTCTCATCCCCTTTTCCCTTCCTTTCCTGTAGGGCAAGATAAATTTCTACACCCCATTGCCTGTGTATCTTATTTTCTAGTTGCATGCAAAAAAATTTTTGTTTTTGTTTTTGAACATCTGTTTTTAAAACTTTGAGTTCCAAATTCTGTCCCCTCTTCCCTTCCCACCCATCCTCCCTCCCTAAGAAGTCAAGCAATTCAAC
>CM053626.1:195072472-195116538 GCA_028646595.1 Phalanger gymnotis | reverse complement strand
GTTCCCAGCCAACTTACTTGACCTTTGAGTTTTTCAGCAGGGTATGACTGCTTGTAGAGTACAGAGTTCCATGTTCCAAGCTTGGGGGGATGCACCAGCTCTGCCACACCAGCACTCTTCCTTTCCCAAGAACCCCCAACCCAGACTGGACTTAGATCTTCAGCAAGTTCTGCACTCCTGCTCTGATCTGCCACTTAATTCCTCCCATCAGGTGGGCCTGGGGCCAGAAGCAACTGCAGCTGTAGTTCTGTAGCTGCCCCACCTCCCCTGCCCCCCGGTGGCCAAACCGCAAACTCCCTGTCCCCAGCAGCTTTTCCCACTAACCTTCTCTGTTGTCTTTGGTGTTTGTGGGTTGAGAAGTCTGGTAACTGCCACAGCTCACTGATTCAGGGCACTAGGGCACGCTCTTCCCGGCTCCTGGTCTGGTTGGTCCACGCCGCCAATGCCCACGCTGAGCTCTGTTCTGCTCTGCTCTGCTCCCAGCTCTGTGCGGGATAGACCTTACCCAGAGACCATCCAGCTAGTGTCCTGCTTCCCTCTGCTGTTTTGTGGGTTCTGCAGGTCTAGAATTGGTTCAGAACCATTTTTTATAGGTTTTTGGAGAGACTTGTCTAGGAGCTCGTGCTTGTCCCTGCTTTCCAGCTGCCATCTTGGCTCCACCCCACCGGCTGCCTCCAATTCTAGGCAAGAAAGGAGCTGTCTCTGTGTTCAATCCTCTTCCATGTCTGAGCTGGGGTTTCCCTCAGTTTGAGGCAAGGTTGTTGGGTAGTAATACACAATGTCTCCTTCCCAGGAAATGTCACTTTTAGAGCAAGCGTCTGGTCCACACAACCTTTGTATAATTCAGGTCTGTCCAACTTCTGTTATCTTAGGGGCACAGTAAAATAAAATAATTATTCAAGGGCCACGCCCAGAATAAAAAATACAGTACACTAATAGAAACTGGGGGAATGCGCGTGATCAATATGACAAGTGAAGGAGCAAAGTGTGAAAGCAAACATGAAACAACAAAGCGACAACACAACAGTATAAAGGTAGGTGCATACTGACTAGTCTGCATCGTACAGACGGAACACATCCCACAGAAGGATTGCAAATTCCATGTGCTATGTTACATCCGTAATACTGCTTAAAAAACACCAAAGAAAACTAACATCCACGAGATTATTTATTAGTGACAGAAATAAAAAATGTAATATGCATTCCATGTAAATTATTATTTTATTTTTTTGTTCATGAAAATTAAAACCCACAGGCGGGCCGCATAAAATCTCACCGTGGGCCGCATATAGCCTGTGGGCCGTATTTTGGACAGCCCTGGTATAATTAGTAGAGGCCTCTTTGGCTCCGAGTCTGCAGATGGGAGCACTTCTCACTTCTCTCCATGGGCTCATCGGCCACTTGGGGAAACAAGTGGTTACAGTGATTTGTCCTTACAGGGGCTCCCTCCAGTCTTTGGGGCTATTCTGTAAAGCAGCAAGTTGCCCAGCCTCTCCCCATTTTATAGCTAGGGAAACTGAGGCAGACAAAGGTTACATAAAGAAGGGATACTCCTATATTGTTTGGGGTTTTCTTCGCAAAGATACTGAAATGGTTTGCCATTTCCTTCTCCATTTTATAGAGGAGGAAACTGAGGCAAACAGGGTTACGTGACTTGCCCAGGGTCGCACAGCTAAGTCAGCGTCTGAGGCCAGATTTGAACTCAGGAGGAGGAGTCTTCCTGACTCCTGGCTGGCACTCTATCCACCGCACCACCTAGCCACCCCATACTTATTGCTTATGCGCCATTTATTAATGACACGGAGACTTGCTTATTAGGTGATTGTGGTACAGCTTTGCATGTTAACTGCTTAGGATAACATAGCTAGTCTTGTTGTGTCTTTTAAATGTAGATAGGTGCTGAGCTGGTTGAAAAATATTGTAGTCACAGAGGTGTCATACAGTAGACCATACAGGTCTCCTGAGAGGAATAGTCCCAAAGTGTACGTCAGCTGATATCATAAAAACGTTGAAAAGGGATTTTTAAGATTGGGAGGAGTGTAAAGTCAGGGCAGGCAGGTGGTACAGTGAATAGAGCACTAGGCCTGGAGTCAAGAAGTTCAAAACTGCCCTTAGACACTCAGTAACTGTGTGACCAGGGGCAAATCCTTCAAAGTTAATAGCTAATAATAATAATAGCTAACATTTACATAGTGCCTACTATGTGTCAGACACTGTGCTGTGTATGCACTTTGCAAATATTTTCTCTTAGATCCTCACAACAACCCTGGGAAGTAGGTGCTAATTTTATTATCTCCATTTTACAGATGAGAAAATTGAGTCAAACAGGAGCCACACAGGCAGTAAGAGTCTGAAGTCGGATTTGAGCTCAGGTCTTCTCAACTCCAAGCCCAGAGCTCTTTCCACTGTGCCAGCTAGTTGTCCCTAGCGGCTAATCATACTAGACAAAGATTTAGTGGCTGCTAGATTTTCTGTCTTTGTTTTATTTCTTCTTTTCTATAAAAGGGAATATGCAAGACCCTTTAGCTCTAGGTCTCACATGTTCCTGGAACTCCTAGAAATTTGTGGAGAGCTCTAGACCATGGTCCTGAAGATGGCCCCTACTGATCCATTCCCACACATGCTCCACGGAGAGCAGCTGCTGCTACATAAGTAATAACAACAGGTAAGCCATTGGGAACAAATCATTAGTAAGAAAAAAACTGCATTCTTGGAGCAAGAGGGAGTACGATCATTTTTCCCCCCTCTTGAGAGCCCAGCCCTCTCCCAAAAGGACCAGAAATCATCAAAAAGCTTAATGGAGAGTCGAGGTTCAGGTTCATCCCCCTTTAATTGGAGTGGGGGAAGGGGAGCTCCTCTGCTTTTGACTCCCAACATCTGGGAGCTCACAGGTCATGAAAGACTAGAGGCAGCTGCCTGGCCTCTCCTGCACGCTTCTTCCCAGGTAAGATGGAGAGTCATCCCGCTTTTCTCCCAGAAGCCTCCAGGAACAGTCACAGAAAGCCAAGTCCAAAGATGTCAACAGCTGCTGAGCTCTGGTCTGCTGTTCTTCTGTCTCTCTAGTGGTTCTCCCAATGCAGGATCTATACCTATGTATATGTCCTTGTCATCTCTGATAGAATGCAAATTCCTTGAGATTAGGCATTGTTCCATTTTTTGGTATTTGGGGCAGGTAGATGGTACAGTGAATAAAGTACCAGGCCTAGAATCAGGAAGATCTCAAATCCAGTCTCAGACGCTTATTACTGTGTGACCCTGGGCAAGTCACTTAACTTTCTTTGCCTCAGTTTCCTCATCTGTAAAATAAGCTGGAGAAAGAAATGGCGAACCACTGAGGTATCTGCCAAGAAAACCCCAAATGGGAGGGTCAGACATGACAGAACAATAACACAGGAGTATCTTGTCCTTTACATAAACAAACCCTGAAGTACAGACCTTTTTTTTTTTTTTTAAGGGCAGCTAGATAGCACAGTGGACAGAGCACCAGGCTTGGAGTCAGGAAGATCTGAATTCGGATCTAGTCTCAGACACTTAATAAGCTGTGTAACGCCAGGGAAGTCACTTTCTTCATCTTTAAAATGAGCCGGAGAATGAAATGGCAAACCACTCCAGTGTTTCTGCCAAGAAAACCCCAAATGGGGTCATGAAGAGTTGAACACAACTGAAATGACTGAACAACCACAACCCCTAGCATCTAACATAGTATTTAGTATATAGCAGGTGCTTAATTAATGTTTGTTGATTAATTGAATAGCAAACCTGGGAAAGCATGGTAACTGCTTTACATGGAATCATCAGAGGTTGAACCTATAGTTTGGCCATCCTCAATTTCTCATTCTGTCTACCATGCATTAGTTTCTATAACTCACGAGTGCCAAACATTTTCTTATTTGTCCTGGACTGTTTTAGAAAAGTTCTCAGAAACCTATAAACCCCTTCTCTGAACAATGTTTTATTGCCTTCCTTCATAATTGAAGGACATACTAAATTTCAGCTAGAGCTTAGTAAAAATAAAATTATAATTTTTTCCCCATTCAACATCATGAACCCCTTGAAATCTATCTCTAAGACCCCTCAGGGGGTCTATGGACCTCAGAATAAGAATCCCTGATCGAAACCATTCAACTTTTTTATGTCTTTGACTTACATATCTCTAAAGACACATTTTCTTAGTGTCCAACTGGCTGTGTAAAGCAGTCACTATTCTTTATGCCCCTGAGCTTTTTAGAGATGCCCTTGAACATATAAGGCACTTTGAATCAGGGAGGCAAGGGTGTGTTTAAGAGCGAGCTCTGGGGCTGGGAGGGTATCAGATGTCCTGTGTCCTGCTCCCTTTCCCCTTTCCTTTGGAAGTGAAGATTCTGGGACAGGGCAGGATCTTGCTCGGGCTGGGGGAAGAAGGGGGGTTGCAATGTCATCTACTGGCAGTACTTTCAGGTGTCCTCTACTGACTATTCTATAGTAAGGTGAGTGAAAGAGGAGAAGAATCCAGAGGGTGAGTCTTTTTGCAAGGCCTCTGGACTCCCAGAGTACCTGTCCTGAGAGTTCAAGGTACTCTGCAGCTAGATCATTAGGGGAGGGGGAGAGAAAAGGAGTTGGATAGAGAGGGAGATAGTTGGAGGTTGAGAAATGTACAGAAAAATTGTTAAGGGATGGAGTTGCCCTATAAGGGAAAGAAAAGAGAGGAATTATCTGTGCTACTCATTATCTGTACTGAACATTTCTGCCTTGTGAACACAAGATGGCACAATTTGGGTACTGGACGTATATCCTGGGACTTACCTTCAGAGACGGGCAAGAAAGCAATAGGTGGCGGCTGCTTCCGGGGCTGTTCGTTATCTCTCCCTTCCTTTCACAAGGAGAGATGCACATTGGGAATAGGTGTGTAAGACTATTGAATGACAGATCTGGAAGGTACTCGTAATATTATCGTTATAGCTAGCATTTATATAGCACACTCATATAACACTTTTACGTAGCACTTACAGTATTTCATTTGGTTAGGCGCTATTGTTATCCCTGCTTTACAGATGGGGAAACTGAGGCAGGAGGGGTGAAATGACTCGCCCAGGGTCACACAACTTAGTATCTGTGGCTGGATTCAAATTCGGGTCTTCCTGGCTCTAGCTGCCTAGAGACCAACTAGTAATCCAATACCTTCATTTTATGGAAGAAGGAATGGACCTAGCAAGGGAAAATGACTTGTCCAAGCCAATGACAGAGCCAGTATTAGAACCCAGGCTTCCTGACCCCCGGGTTTGTGCTCTTTCTTTTTTAATTTTAATTTAATTTTTTTTGGAGGGGGGAAAGCAGGGCAATTGGGGTTAAGTGACTTACCCAAGGTCACACAGCTAGTAAGTTTGTCAAGTGTCTGCGGTCAGATTTGAACTCAGGTCCTCCTAACTCCAGGGCAGGTGCTCTACTCACTGAGTCGCCTAGCTGCCCCTTAATTTTAATTTTAAAATGGGGCCTATACCGGTGACTTAACTGGTAGTAGGGAATTCCCAGGGGAGGAAACTCCTACAAGTACAGGTCATACCTCTTAGAGAGCTGCCTAGAGCACTAAGAGGTTAAGTGACTTGCCCAAAGTCAAACAGCTAGTGAATGTCAGAAGCCAAACTTGAACTTGGATCTTCCTGACCTCTAGGACAGAGGCAGGTAGATGATGAGGTAGGTAGAGCACTGAGCCTGAAGTCAGGAAGACCCGAGTTTAAATCCAGCTTGAGACACTTATTAGTTGTGTGACCCTGGGCAAATCACTTAACCTCTGCCTGCCTCAGTTTCATCAACTGTAAAATGGGGTCAATAATAGCACCTACTCCTTAGGGTTGTCATGAGGATTAAATAAGATAGTATTTGTAATGCGATTATCACAGTGCTTGGCACACAGTAGGTGCTTAATAAATGTTTGTTTCCTTCTATACATTACATCACACTTTCTCTAATTCCCAATTGCCCTCATTTTTTTTTCAGGAGCTTTCAATCTCCTCCAGGCCTATTCCATCACCTCATTTTTTTTCCCTCTGGTATCAGAGGCCACCCTTCCTCCCTCAGGCTCTCAAAAGGCTGATATTGCAGATTCCCCACGTACCCACACATACACATAACATCCCCTTAGCAGAGGCCTCCACTTGTCCCTTTGTGATTCTACTCCAGCCTGATTTCATCTCCCATGAGGGAGAACTTCTGGCCCAGGGGAGAAGGAAGGAACCTGGCAAACTCTGCACAACCTATCTCTCAGCTCTGAAGCCCCAGAGGAATTTCTGGGGCTGCATTTTGAAAGCGGCCCCCTCCAAAGGGAATGCTACCAAATCAGCAAGTTTTTTCCACAGAGACTTCATAGAAGGCCAGCTTTAAAAGGAGAAAAAAAAGAGTTATGTAACCAGCAGGTCAGAGCACCAGCTAAGCCCTTCACAAGCCTGGAATCCATGCTCATTTCCTGCATTTCAGAGCTCCCAATGAAAAGGAGGGAGGTTGGAGGAGTTAGGAGGGAACAGAGGAGTATGGGGAGGGTGAGCCAGCATATGTGACTGGCATAAACCTCCAGGGCCCATGAAGCAGATTTCCCCAGAGCCCCGATCTTTCCACTCTCCTCTCCCACATACTGTGAACATCTAAATCTGTTCCGTGGGTTTGCCCAGAAGCGACTGACATTTCCTACAAATTCTGAGGCACACACAATAGTCAAGGATGAAGCCGTTGGAACTGAACAAAAAGGATCTGGCCCTCTTTGGGAGAGAAGAGGGGACCCAGCCAGAAAACCCGACACTTTTGGTTACAAAGAGTTGTATTTTCCTCTTGGGAAACCCTTGACTCTCCTTCCCTCACAAGGGCTAGGCTGGTGGCCTGCCTGAGGCTTTGGATTAAGGCAGGGGTTCCTAAACCAGCATGTGCTATTCTTAATCCAGAAGTTAAAGGTCCTGGTGTGATAATGAATCACTCGGGGTTGGCATTCATTACCACCCATATGGGCATAAAGCCATCCTTACTCAGCAGAGTAGAAGGTACCTGGCCATCGGCTTCCATTCTAGTGTGTGCAACCTTGTCCCAGGCCCTAAGGCAGGGGTTCTTCCCTATTTGTGCGTCATGGACCCCTCTGGCCATCTGGTAAAGCCTCTGCGCCCTTTCTCAGAATAATCTTTGCAAATGCATAAAATAAAAGACACAGGATTGCAAAGGAAACCAAAGATTAGTGAAAATAAAGGTGTAATTTTTCTCCCATCCAAGTTGATGGATCCTTTGTAATCTGGCCAGGGACCCCAAGAGGAACTGGAATAGAAAAGAGTCCTCTTTCTGATGTGGGACATCTGTGTAATGGGGCAGCGGGCGGGAGAAACTCTCCCCCGGCCCTGAGGAGATCTCATCTTGATGGAGCAGATCTCAGTGCGGACTCTCAGGGAGTTCTTAGAGTAATTGAAGGGGTAGGGGGCGGAGGGAGACATTGTCTGTAACCTTGGCGCAGGAAACATCCTCAGTGTAACTGTGGGTAAGTGGGCTAGAGATAGAGAGACACGGTCCTAGCTTTTCGGGGAGCGCCTTGTGTGAAGGCACGGACATAGCGTTTGCTCATAACATCAGTAAGAACCATTAAACGTTAATCTGAAGTTTACAGACAATCGGTCCATTCCGATCCCTAAGAGTCCTCCGCACTGTAAAGTTCTAGAGGCTCCTATTGGGCCAAACGACCCCTTGGTCAACCCTCACAGGTGAGCCGAAAAAGCGGAGCGGGTGGGTGGGGGCCGCCAAGAGGAACGGAAGTTTACAGGAGGTGTCAAAGAGCGCAGGTATTTCGACAGAACTTGACAAGAGAGGAGGAGGAAGGCTGGTTGGTAAAGCAGCAGCAGCAGCAGCATCCTTGAAGGAGCAGATGCCCAGGGGAGGAAGAGGCTTGAGCCCACACAGCACGGAGGGATACACTTATTATTTTCCCGTTTAGGGTAATCACTAGGGTTCAGGCAGTGCTTTGGGCCGGGAGAAATAACTTCTAGTTGGGATCTCTCATCACCCACAGGCGACTTTCAGACCCTTCTCCCATTCCCACTGACACTCCCCTTTCCCCCTTCTGCTCCCTCGCTCAGCTTAACCCAGGCCACTGAAAGCATGGGATAATGGGAGGTATTGGGAAAAGCTCGGGACTCGGGAGTCAGGAGACCTGGTTTCTAATTCCGGCAATCCACTTCCTCTGTTTAGTTAGGAATCAGTTGCCACCTCTGTTAAATGAAGGGGCAAGGGGAGAGGGGCAGAGGTCCTTAGTAAAGCCCCTCCCCTCTCTGGTAGTCTTCAGTTCTATGACTGTCCAGAGGCCTCTAGGCAAGGAAAGGCTGGGGAAGTTTCCAAGTTAATAGTATACTGAGTCAAGTAGGCAGGTTAGTCTCTGTCTCTAGAATGGAATGAAAAGTATCAGGAAGGAAGGATTTATAAGTTAGAAGAAAATTCCTTTATGGTAAGAGGCATACACCTGCATTGAGAGATGGAGTTTCCTTATGTGGGAGTTCCTTATACCAATGAAATCACGAGCCCAGTCCCCGGTCCTAAAAGGTAGTTGTAGAATTGACCACGCTGGAAACCTTGTAGCAGGAGTCCATAACCTTCTTGCCAATGGGGTGGCATTAATTACCACCCATGTGGGCACAAAGCCACCCTTACTCAGCAGAATGGAAGGTGCCTGGCCATTAGCTTCCATTCCAGTGAGTGGAACCTTGTTCCAGGCCCTAGGGCAGGGGCTCATCCCTTGTGGTGTGTCATCTGGTGAAGCCTGTGCACCTCTTCTCAGAATAATGTTTTTAAATACATAAAATAAAAGACATAGGATTACAAAGGAAACCTATAGACCCCTTCTAAGAATAATATTTTAAATGCACAGAATAAAATACATCACATTACAAAGGAAATCAATTATATTGAAACACAGTTTTCAAAAGGATGCTTAAAAAACTCTAAAATTATGGACTCCTGCTTAAGAGCCCCTGGAAAGCCTCCTGTTATGTAAAGCAATTTAACCTGGAGGAGGTGGGGCATCCCAATGACTTCTCTGTACCAACTCTGGGCTCTTTGGTGGGGCTGGGGACCTAATGTACATGAGAGACCACTCTAACTCAAGGCGAAGGATAGGGATTCACAATCCTCCTTGGAAGCTTACTTCTTCCTCAGGCAAGTCACTAAACTTCCCAGGGCCTCAGTTTTGTCATCTGTAAATGAGGGGATTGGACTAGATGGCCAATGAAATCCATTCCAGCTCCACATCAGTCATTCTGTCACTGTCTCCTCCTCTCCTTCCATTTCTACCACATCCTTTTTCAAAACAGAAGCATGTCTGGGCTTGTCAGTATTGCCCCATAGATCTTTGGAGAGGGAGAGATACAAAGTTCAGTCTCTGGACAGAGAGAGACACAAAGTCCATGTTCCACCTTCCCCACCCATCAGGAGGAGGCCCCAGAGTACAGTGAAAAGAGCCCCAGACTTGGAGTCATGAGACTTCTCTGGGCCTCAATTTCCTCATCTGTAAAAAATGAGGAGATTGGAATAAATGACTTGTAAGATCTTTTCTCATCTCATTTTTGTCTCCTGGCTTCCTTCAAGACTCAGTTTAAATCCCACTGTGTACAGGGGGCCTCCCTACTCTTCCCCATCACCCCCAGGCACACACTCTGCTAGTGCCTTCCCTCCCTTTACACTACATCTAGGTTGCATGTACAGAGTTGCTTAAATGTTGTCTCCCCCGTTGGTTAGACTGTGAGCTCCTTGAGGGCAGGAACCTTGCTTTTGCCTCTTTCTATCTCCAGTGCTTAGCCTTGTACATAGTAGGCTTTTAATAGGCTCATGATCCTTTATTTCTCAGGAAGGACAGTCTTTATCTCCCAGACCTTTCTGTCTTGGCTTCTGTTTTCTAGGACAAATACAAATAGACCTTGGTTCATGATAATGAGGGTAACTGATGCCTTATCCTGGTCTCACAGAGATTCCAGATGTTTTTTCCTTCACTGTTGTTAGCTCCAGAGTCCAAGGATCTTAGGACTTGGTCCAAATAGGACCCTTATTCATTGAAACCCTCTCCTCAAGTGTCAGATGAGGCTTTGGTCACTGAGGTCACCTAGCAAGACATGAAAAGGGACTTCTTCCATTCCTCCTACCACCCTTTCATGGGAGACCAGAGCCTCATAGGCTCTGATAAAAGGGTCCTTATTTTATCTTGAGGTTTTGGGGGAAGATTTTTATTTTTTGAATTGATAAGCATTTATTTTGCTCTCCCTCACTCCTTGGGTGGGGAAAAGCCACCTTCTAACAAATGACGTTAACCCTCATTTATATAGCACTAGGTGTCAGGCGCTGTACTAAGTGTTTTATAATCATCTCATTTGGCCCTCACAACAACCCTGGGAGGTAGGTGCTATTATTATCCCTATTTTATAGATGAGGAAACTGAGGCAAACGGAGGTCCCGTGACTTTCCCTGGGTTACCCAGCTCGTAGGGCATCTAGGTGGATAGAATGCTGGGCCTGGAGACAGGGAGACCTGAGTTCAAATGTGAGCTCAGACACTTACTAGCTGTGTGACCCTGGGCAAGTCACTTAACCCTGTTGGCCTCAGTTTCCTCACCTGTAAAATGAACCAAAGAAGGAAATGCAAACCACTCCATTATTTTGGCCAAGAAAACCCCAAAATTGGGTCATGGACAGCTAATAACCCAGTCTGAAACTGGATCTGAACTCGTCTTCTTGAGTTTAAGTCCAGTGCACTATCCACTATACCACCTCCCTACCCCTGATAAATAAGCATAAACATTTTCTCACACTGGTCACGTCCAAAAATTATATCTCATTCTGCATCTTGAGTCTGACACCTCTCTGTCAGGAGGTGGGCAGCAGTGTGCGCCATCATCGGTCTCCGGGAATCCTGGTTGGTCCCTGATCAGAGCTCCTAAGTCTTTCAAAATTATTTGTCTTTACTGTAAATTATTCTTCTGATGCTGCTTTGCATCTGTTCCTACAAGTCTTCGCAGGCTTCTCTGAAACCATCCCTTTAGATATTTCTTATTTATTTCTAAAAAAGATGGGGAAGAAAATGGGGAGCTAGGCTTGTGAAACACCACCCCCATCCTCATTCTCCTGCTCCCAGCACCCACATACCACCCCCCCACCTGGGCCAGGTTTAGAGGGGATAGCAGCATTGGAGGTTTGGAATTTCAAAGCCTGTGGGGCTAGAGAGTTTCAGGGGAAAATAAAACAACTTTAAGCAAATTTTAGGTGGTGAGAGAAAGCTGGACTGAAAAGCAGAATCCCTGTTTCCTCCCAAACTAGCCCCCAGGCAGAGGGAAAATGAAGGGAAGCCAGATGAACCTTGTCTCTACTTGGCTACTTCACGCTAAAATTTCACCCTGGGCTGGAAGGTGGGTGAAGGGCTGTGTGTATGGGAATGGGTGGTGGGGTGTTGTTTGTGTGTGTTTGGCCTAGGTCAGGAGGAGTGAGCTGTCCGAGCCCCTCCTACCCCTCTGGAGCCCATCCTTCCTGGAATGATCCATGTGTGGCCAGTGTGGCACAAGTCCATACGTGCCATTGGGCACGTGAGACATAGCTGTGGGGAGCCAACACATTCTAAGTCACTCCTCACCT
Source organism: Phalanger gymnotis (assembly GCA_028646595.1). Taxonomy (NCBI): domain Eukaryota; kingdom Metazoa; phylum Chordata; class Mammalia; order Diprotodontia; family Phalangeridae; genus Phalanger; species Phalanger gymnotis. Next base: position 195,104,929 of record CM053626.1, on the reverse strand, counting down.
CACAGATGGGCCCGGATGACTCACGGCAGCTTCAGCTCAGCCTGTCAACCCCATCATCAAAAATATTTGCAAAATATATGCCCCGGTTCACTGACAGAGTGAATGATGGCACACCTGCCCTAAGGCGGAGGGCCAGCCTATGTCCTCTCAAAAGCCACATCTAACTCTGCTGTTGTAATGCATTGAGAAGGCCTGGGAGGATTGGATTTAAAATCAAAAAACCTGGGTTCAGATCCCAACAGCTTGTTAGTTTATACGACCTCGGCCAAGACATTTCATTGCTTTAGGCCTCAATTTTCCCTTTCGTTAAAATAAAGGAGTTGGACTGGATTTGTAAGATACCTACCAGCTTTAAACCTAAGACCAGTCAATCAATCCATAAACATTTGCTTAGTGCCTGTGGTGTGCCAGGGGATGGAGATACAAAGATGAAATTGGAAAAATGCCTGCCTTCAAAGAGCTTATATTCAGTGCAGGGAGAGGAAGACAACATATACATATATTAAGTAGGTACAGAAAAAAGAGAAGGTATTTGGGGGAGAGAGGAAGGACGTTAGTAGCTGGTGGGGTTGAAGGGAAGATCAGGTAAGGCTTTGTGAAGGAAAAGGTGAGCTGAGTTTTGGATAGTGCTCAGGAAGGGACGGAATCAGGACACCGGATTCCCTATTCACCTGTAAATACGAGCTGCACAACTTTGTGAGTTAAAGTGAGCCCTCCCTCCCCAAAACAAAATAAAAACAAAACCTAGCCCAGCTTTCCATCCCTAACCCTTCAACCCCCAAAACTAAATCTCTCAGTCTTCGAACTCTCCGACCCCCAAATTCCCCCAACCTTTCCCACCCTACAGCATGCTATAGGTCAAGATAGACAAGAAACTTGCTGACCCCATAATCTGGAACTTGAAATCAAAAGATTTGGCTGGGTTCAGATCCTGGCTGTGCCATTCACTATCTGTGTGACTTGGGGAAAATCATTTCCCTTTTCTGGCCCTCACTTTCCTAGGCAGAAAAGGAATCGGAACAGATGACAATCTCTGAGGTTTCTTTCTGACCCCAAAATCTATGATTCTAAGGGCAGCTAGTTGATAGAATACTGGACTTGGAATCAGGAAGACTCATTTTCATGAGTTCCAAGCCAGTCTTAGACCCCCTCTAGCTGTGTGACCCTGGACAAGTCATTTAATCCTGTGTGCCTCAGTTTCTTCCTCTGTCAAATGAGCTAGAGAAGGGAATGGCAAACCACTCTAGTATCTTTGCCAAGAAAACTCCAAATGGAATAAGGAAGAGTCAGACACCACTGAAATGACCCCCCAACAACAACAGCAACAAAGGAGCAAGCAACAGGGATGTGGTACAGATAGACAAGGAGTCAGAACACTGTTTTTTGCCTTTTTTTTTCTCCTCACACTTATACCTTTGAATTTCCAACCAGGAGGAGAACAAGATTCTGGGAAGGGATTCCTTCCTTTCCCACCCAAGGAACATAAAAATAGCCATGCACAGGAGGAACACACGAGCACTAGGCTTAACCAGGCAAGTATGAGAGAAGAGTGTCTGGACCTCCAGTTTCTGGGTTTTGTCTTTCTTTCTGTTACCTGTTCTGGGAACACATCCTGAGCAAGGATGCGTCCAGCCTCGGGGCAGTTACTTTGTGGGTAATCTTATATTTGAGATTCCCTGTATTTGAGATTCTCTGGCATTAGACTACTCTAAGGAGATTTCCTTAATGGTGGTACTTGGAGAAGCCAGGCTGGCCTACAGCTGAAGGGGTAAAAGCCATGCCAAGAGGGGCCAAGGGATGTGGGATGAGGGGCCAAGGGATTGTTGAGAGTTTGAGGTGGTGAATGGGAAATATTCGTTCAGCAGTGCTTTACAGACCTTGGGGGTGGGATGGGGAAGGCTAATCAGTCTAGTGAGCTATTTATTATACTGGAGCTTTTGATGTTTCTGGACTTGTTATAGGCTCTGGAAGAGTCTTTTGTGTCATTCATTTTCTGTGGCGGGTGAATATAAAGGCTCCCTGAGGGGGGAGGGGCAAAGAGTCTGAAGACCATTGGTGGTAGCCCAGCTCCTACGTGGGTCTCTCTGGGCCTCTTTTATAAAATAATGGTGGGAAGTGGGAGAGGTGTGAGAAAAGCAGTAGTTTGGCCCTTCTGTCTCTTAACAGACTAGATTTCTATGTATGGGTAAAGGCTCAACTGCACGAGTCTGGACCCAGCTTGCTCTCCACGATGACCACTAGGTGTCACTACTTCTGCACAAAGGCTATTTGCCATTCACCCAATGAGAGGGCAAATACACGTGTTCCTTTATCTAGTTCCATGTTCAAAGAAATGCCCGGAGCCTGTCAGTGCATGGGTCTGGGAGGAAAAATCTCTAAACTTCCCCGTGAGAGAGAAGAAGAAGCTGGTCCGAGGTCTTGGGTTGGTTTTATTCTTTTCTGTTTGGGGAAGCCGAAGGGAGTCAGATCCCAGCTCTTTCACTTTCTTTGTGACTTTGGGCAAATCATTTAAGCTCTCTGGGACTCAGTTTCCTCATTTGTTAAATGAGTGGTCTGGATTAGATGACCTCTGAAGAGAATTCAAGCTCTAAAGCTATGATTCCCTAATCTCAAGATACCTGCCCCCCCTTACCTGTCCTACCTATAGCTAACTCCCCCCCCCCGCCCATTTCTCCCCCCCTTCCCCCACTCCCATGACCCCAGGATCAGGGTTGTGGTGTCATACTTTCTGCCCAGTGACTTATTAACTGTAGATACTTTATTGAACTTGGGGGTGGGGAATAGCAAAGGAGGAGGGGCTGGGAATAGCAAGGGATAAGGAGACTGGTGCCTCTGTCATGGCTAACAGTATATTCAGAGCTGCCCCTTTCCCCAGATCTGGGGAACAGTTCAGAATCAGAACCCTCTGGCTAAGCTATGGGCACAGCGGCTGCTGGAGCCAGAAAGTTGCTGGGGGTGGTGAAGAAGGGGGTTAGGGCCTGACTTTTCTTTGGGCCTTGCCAGTGTCCCCAGCTGTTCCAAGCGGTGCCCCTTTCCCTGATCATTTGCGTCAGCAAATTGACCCTTGACTTCAGCACCAGGAGCTAAGAGCTCTTGGGAACCAGCTATATGCTTTTTTTTCTTTTGAGGGGGAATTTGGGGGGAAGGTGGCAGCCACAAGGGCAAATGCAGCCCTAATCACCAACAGTTCTGTTTCTCTTTGCCACTGATTACCTCCCCCACACCATTCCCTCCTCTTTCTCACTCCCCATTCCCACACTTTCAGGGAATCATAGGATTGATAGGATTATGTTTGGGAAAAATTGGAAAAAACAGAGAAGGGAAAGCCACCCTAGTGGTTAGCTCACTGAAGAAGACAGGACACCTAAGTTCCTTCTAGGCTACAAACCTACCTTTAATCTTCTTCCTTCCCACACCCACCCTCACCCTCTACCTTTCCAGTGGGAAGGGCCATACTTTTAACCCAAGGAAGAGCTCCTGGGATCCAAGGCTTGTAAATGTACTTGGGAATCTGGAAATGAGAGTGCCTGGGACAGAGGTAGGCTTACTTTCACACCTTAGACTAATTGGACAGTCCTGGTCTTGCAGACTTCATGACTGCTGGGCCTTAGAAACCTTCTAATCCAACCTGCTCATTGTCCATATGCATTTATCCAAGGCCCAGAAAAATGAAATTACTTGACTGAAATTCACCTGGCTGGTAAATTGCACGGCTGGGACTTGAACCCAGGTGACATGAGGTAATCTAGTTACCACTTGATTACAAATCTGGCACTTTTCCCATATGTCCTCTCTATTCCTACAGCTCCAGGGCTTGGGGGGGAAGGGGAGCAGTGAACCAGTGCTATCTCTTTCTAGGCTTAGACAGGCCTGAGGGCTGCCTCTCTCCACTCCAGTCCCTCCTGAGTCCCTTCAGCTGCCCAAATCATCAGGTCCGAATCCCCCACCTACTCCCTCAGTCAATAAACTTCAGTGGCTCCCTATTACTTCCAGGATCCAGTATAAAATATAAAATTATCCGTTTGGCATTTAAAGCCCTTCACAACCTTCCTACCTTTCCAGTCTTCTCACACCTTACTCTCATCCACATAATTCTTTTGTTGTTGTTGGGTCATTTCAGTCGTGTCCGACTCTCCATGACTCCATTTGGGGTTTTCTTGGCAGAGATGGTGGAGTGGTTTGCCATTTCTTTCTCCAACTCATTTTACTAATGATGAAACTGAGGCAAACAGGGTTAAGTGACTTGCCCAGGGTCACACAGCTAGTAAGTGTCTAAGGTCAAATGTGAACTCAGGTCTTCCTGACTCCAGGCCCAGGCCCTCTATCCACTGAGCCTCCTAGCTGCCCCTACTTCTGCCCACTTAACTCTGGCCTGCAAAAGACAAGTCATCTCCTGACTGCCTTTTCACTGGTTCTCTCCCATGTCTGGAATGCCCTTCTTCCACACCTCAGCCTCCTTGCTTCCCCGGCTTCTTTCAAGACTCACTTAATTCCCACCTCCTGCAGAGGTCTTTCCCAGGCCCCTCCCTCCACCCTCCATCTTTACTGTGTAGCTCTTGCGTCTACAGTTACGTGAATATTGTGCCATATTAGAATGTGAGCTCCTTGTTTTTGCCTTTCTTTGTATCCTCAGTAACACAGGAAGCGCTTAATAAATGCTTGTTGACTGAAGGAATGACTGAGAGGCAGCTTTGGGCTTAGGGGACATTAGGGAAGGAGGTGGGACAGTCCAAAGCTAGAGACAGAACCTCTCCCCCACTCAAACACAGCTGAATCCCTACTCGTAGTTTCAGGGGCAAAGGATAAGAACCTGAATTGAGGAGTGAGGAAAGAAGCTAGTTATCTGTCCTTTCTGAGGAGTCTGGGGGAGGGGTGGCTCTTCCCTGAGTGGAGGACCGAGGCTCACCCTCCTGGCCCTGTGTCTGTGTGTCTGCTCTATATTTGGCTAATACGTTATTGTCATGCCAGCTCCTGTCCCTGCCAACCCCAAATCCATGACGTCTCCTCTGGTCTCTATTTTGGCTTTTCCAACCCCCACCTCACACTGAAGCCAACCTCTTTTGGGGTGGGGAGAGAGGCGGGAAGTAGAGGCTGTATTTCCTTCTTTAGGGACTTCAAGTCCCCATGTTATCTCTGAAGGAGGGGCCTGGTTCGAGGGGAGGAGACCCATAAGGACTGGATGTTGAATGTAGGTTGAGTTTCTTCTGTAAGATCCAGCAGACTTCATCTAAAGGAGAGAGAAAAACAGAAAAAAACAGCTGAAAGACTCCATTCTGTGTTACTGCACCCCAGTCCTCCCCTCCCAAGTATGGAGAGCTGAGCGAGGAGTGAGGCTGCCACAGGGGTCTCCAGATGAATGTTGATGGGAGAATTCAGAGCCTCTTAAATCTGGTCCCAACTCCTGAGACATATATAGAGTGCAGTGTTGGCCACTAAAATGTACTAAGCTATAAGTACCTTTGGGGAAGGTCCTGTGATGTTCCCCCCCACCCCAAGCATAGATCTGAGAGCTGGAAGGGACCCCAGAAATCATTATAGAGTCCAAACTCTATCACTGCCTTTCTTAGTGACCTTGGACAAGCTCTTTAGCCTAGAATAATTCGATTCAATAAACATCACATTCTGACTATTCAAAAGGCATTGTGCTAGGTGATGGGAGATACAAAGACAAAAAAACCTAAATGGTCCCTGCCCCCCCCCCAAGCTTACATCTCCCTGGGGATATTCCACATATACCAGTAAATAAATACAAAGTGATTGCAAGGGCAGTTAGATAACATAGTGGCTCTGGGCCTAGAGTCAGGAAGACCTGAGTTCCAATCCAGCCTCAGAAACATACTAGTTGTATGGCCCTGTTTGCCTCAGTTTCCTCATTTGTTAGATGAGCTGGAGAAGGAAATGGCAAACTACTGAGGTATGTTTGCCAAGAAAACCCCAAATGGGGTCAGGAAGTGACTGAGCAACAACAGGAAAGAGAGAGGGGGGGAGAGGGAGGGAGAGAGAGAGAAAGAGAGAGGAGAGAGAGAAGGAAAGAGAGAGGAAAGACAGAGAGAAAGTGAGAGAGAAGGAGAGAGAAGGTGAGAGGAGAGAGAAAGAAAGAGAGAGAAGAGAGAAAGAGGAGAGAGGAGAGAGAGAGAAGGAGAGAGAGAAGAGACAGAGAGAGAGGAGAGAGAGAGGAGACAGAGAGAGAGAAGGGGAGAGGGAGAGAGAAGGGGGGAGAGGGAGAGGGGGAGAGAGAGGGGGAGAGAGAGAGAGAGAGAGAACTAATAACTGGGGAAATCAGGAAAGGCCTTGTGTGGGAGATGACCCCTGAATCAGGAAGCTGGGCCTCTATGAAGCAGAAGCTGTTTCAAATTTGGGAAAAAAACAACAACAACAACAAAACTTGTGTGTAGATAGAGGAGAGATGAGATGTTTTATAGGCAACAGGGAACAGCTGGCAAGACAGACTAGCAGGAAGAAGTGAGTGAAGGAGAGTTATGTGAAAAAGGCCTAGAAAGGGAAGGAATGTTGCTTTGAGATTGTTTAATGTCCAGTTGTGAGCCTCAGTTTCCCTCTCTGGTAAGTCAGTACACCGAGCTGCCGTTGCTGTTAGGAATAGCCGACTGCATGATGATAACCACAAAGCACTATCTGATCGCTGTTTTAGCAGGTGTTCAGTAAGCGTTTGGTAAAGGAACACACGAAAGAATGAAAGAACCAGTGAAAACTCTGTAGTGCAAATGGAGATAGATTCTGAACCTCCTTTCAGTCCCAGCTCTGCTGTTCACTACCCCTGCGGCCGGAGGCCTCAGTTTCTTTATTCATAAACGAGGGAGCGGGACTGACCAGCTGACCTTCTTGCTCTAAATCACAAGATCCTAAGTGAATTCTTCCGTCCTGCTCCTTTCTCTTTCCCTTCCCCCACTCTCCTGCCCATGGGGGATATCCAGGGGTTAAGCAACAACTCCTCCCCCTCCAGAAAAACCCCTAAAACTCCAGTCAGAGCACCCAGGGTCCAGCCAAAGGCCCCACCGGCTCTCAAACCCTGGGGCTGGACGTGGAGAAGGAAGAGCCCCTCAGGCTTCTGGTTCATGCCAATGTCCCTTTTCCCCCCACACCTCCCAATCACCCCGGCTGCTAGTCCCTTTGTCACTGCCAGGGGCTCTTCCTAGGAAGTTGCTGCCTCCTTTCCCAGGCTGCCCCTTCCCTCCACCCCCATGGCTGGCTCTCACCTGCTCCTTGCCTCCTCCCCTCCCCCTTCCCCAGAGTTATAGGATCTCTTTGCTGACATCCCCTTTGGCAAACAAGCAGGAAAACCTGCTGACTCCACCAGACCCCGAGTTCACGGAGTGGTCAGAGTGGTGGCATAGCTGGGATGGGGTTGAGGAAGGGCAAGAACAGCTTTGCAGTGTCGGGAAGGAGTCCTAAAGAGTGCCCCCTCCCCATTTTCTCTTCTGCCCCAAGATGTCGGATTTCATCCCCTTGGGCTCCATCCCGACCAGCCATGTGCCATTCACTGTGATCTCAGTCAAGTCACCTCCTCTGTAAAATGAAGGGGATGGTGCCCCAAGATTCAGCTGTAAAGCTGTTCTCTCGTTCCTCTGATTTCCAAGGTTTCTTCCAGCTCAACATCCTCTATGTAGATATGCCCATAAAGGTTAGCTTTCACCTTCTTCTTTTCTACCCATCCCCTCCCTCCCAGAGCAAACAGGGAGGGTTTATTGCTTGAGGAGGACCCCACTGATATTGGGAGTGAACAGCGTGGCGCAGGGAAGGGGGTCTTTTTTTGGTAGGGGAATTCGATTTAGTTTTCCCCATAAACAGAAAAAGTAAAGCGATTCCACCTCTCACCTTCTTCTCCTCCTTCCCCCCTTCCCTCCTCCCACCTCCCCCTTTCCCACCTCCCTCCCTCCCACGTGGCAGGATCAGCTCCTAAGGCCTCGGCTCGGAGTACCGACTGAATGTCAACATCCTGCTTCCCTTTAGAGGCTGCTCATTGTCAGGCTGTGCCTGGGGCCAGCTGGGGAGACAGAGGTGTGTTTGTTCTGGAGTGGGTGAGACCATGATAATCACTCCCGATTGCCCAGGCTAGAGCTGAAGGTCAGGAGGTAACTCAAAGTAGAGATATAAATAACAGTGCCTGACTGCTGAGAACAGCAACATTTGATAAGCGCCCCTCTCTGACCAGGAAGATGGGGATGTATTGATTACCACCAGCCTGCCTTCCATTCTTCCCCCTCTGACTTCAGAAAAACAAACCCCACAGAGGCTGGAAGCAGGGGACGTTTGTGGGCAGGGAAGGGGAGGGTGCTGAGAGGGGAGGAGGAAGAAAGAGGTCAGACAGCCTCCCCTGGGCCAGCAGTCACACACCACGAGGCAGGCTGGCCCCACGGGCTCAGGACTCTGGTATCGCCTCCCCTTCCCTCCTCTCCCCTCCCTCCCCCAAGGGAAAAGGCCAAGTGGCTGTGGGTTCCCTTCCAGGGCCTTGGGTACAAGACCATTGCCCTCGGACAGAGCTGGCCTAGAGTCAGAGTGCCGGCCTTGGAATCCGGAAGACCTGGGCTCAAACATTTGCAAGCTGCGTGACCCTGACAAAGTCATTTAACTTTTGCATTTCAGTTTCCTCACCTACAAAAAGGCTGTGATAATAATAATAATGCCTACTTTGTAGTGTTGTGAGATCAAATGAAAATGTATGTAAAGGCTTCTCAAAACTCAAAGTGTTACTTAAATACTTACTGATTAGGACCTTGGAAGCCATCTAATCCAATTCCTGTATTTCACAGATGAGGATACTGAAGCCTTGTAAGTGACTTGCTGAGGGTCCCACAGGTAATGAACGTCAGAGGTGGGATTTGAAAGAATCCTCTTTCCATTTTTTTTTTTTTTGAGGCACTCAGGGTTAGGTGACTTGCCCAGGGTCACACAGCTAGTAAGTATCTGAGGCTGCATTTGAACCCAGGTCCTCCTGGCTCCAGGGCCAGTACTCTATCCACTGTGCCACCTAGTTGCCCCTTCCTCTTTCCATTGCAACAGACTGAATCAGGATGGAGGGCAGTGGGGAACGGAGGAGGAACAAAAACATCTGTCCGTCTGTCTTTCAACATGACCCTGATAGTGCCATGGAGAGTGGTCCTGGAAAGAATCCAGATGAGAGAACCCTGCCCCAAATCACTGGCTGTACCTACTTGGCATCCGTCTTCTTTCCTTTCCTGAGGGGAGTGTATGTATGTGTGTGTTGATTAGGGGTGGGGGAGGAGGACAAGTACCTGGCTAGTTACCAGCATGTCCCAACCCCACTTTTCAAGCTATAGTCCTTCTCCTACTCTTTCCTTAACCAGAGATGCCCATAAAAACTCAAATAGAAGTACCAGAAAGGAAGAAGAATGATGATTCTCCATAGATTCGGCTCAGGCCGGTGCTTCTATTTCTTTAGGCCTGCCCGCCCCACCCCCAAATTTCTTTAGTCAGTGATTGGACTCAGACCCTAATCCCAGGGTCAAGTTCTCAGGATTTCCATCCTGGGGTCTCAGGATCCAACATCCCTGTGGTTTCTGAGTGGAGTTTCCTAAGCCTGGAAGGCGTAGCAAACTTGTTCCAAAGACCCTGTTTTTTCAAAATTTTCTCAGTCCAGATTGGGATTCTTCCAAAACAGGTGAAGTTATGCAATTTCTCTGAAATGGAACGGAGCTTTCTGAGGCATGGCTTGGCTTCACACAGCCGAGACTAATTGGCTCTCAGTACCATCCCCACCCTCACCTCTCCTCACCCCTCCCCCATTCACATTCACAAATTGAGACCTCCAGGGATGACTACTCCAGGTTCAAGGTACACTATGATACCCTCCACATTCTTAAACTGTAACTCAAAAGGCCCCACCAATGTTTTCACCTTTAACAGCCAGAGGATACAATTAGCTCGAATAAAGGCATTTATTGAAATGGCTCAGCAGGACCAGTAGCTTCAAAACATTCCCCCCATAAACTTGGGTTATACCCTTCCAAAAATACAGCCTCTGGGTGAAAAGTGGGCACAAAACAAGAGTCCACTAGTGGGAAAGCATATGGCCAAGGCAAGTCTGGTACCTTTGGCACTGCAGGGCCCTAGTGTCCTCCTGTCTTTTCTCCCGATATACTCATGCCCTTCCCACAAGGTGAAACATCTTTTCAGGGCAGGTGACTCTGATTAGACTCTCGGGACCAGATCCTCTCCAAAGCTCAATTTCACTCTTCAGCTAAAATTTTCTGCTGGGTCCAGTGTCTCCACAAGCTTTTCCACTAATAGGGAAGAGAAAAGAGAGAGAAATCTCCTCCCTTTTCTCCTGTGATTTTTCTGGAATAGATATAAAGGGAGAAGGCAAAGAGTAATCACTTCTCAGTATCCGTGTTCTCCTTCCATATCTGGCTCTCTTCTCAACTGCCAAAGGGATGACTCTCTTCTCAGAACTTTAGAGGTCACCAGGGGGTGTGGATGATCTTCCAGCCAGAAGGTGGCCAGCCCCTTATAAGCCCCCAAGTATAATGAGGAGTTTCTCTGCACCTAAAGAGAAAAACAAAGTGGAAAAGCTTCTTTACATCAGTTCTTCCAAACCTGAAAAGGGTAAGCTCTTTGCAAGGTTCGCATTGGCCACTCAAAATTTCCTGTGCTTTACAAGCTGTGAATACAGTCACCCAGAAGCTGTAAGGGACAGAATCTCTGTTAACTGACACTTACAGCCTATAATTTCATCAAGTTAGAGGGAGTCAATTGAACAGGGACACTCCAATAAAACATTCCTACAGACAGAATGAGGCCAAGGGATCTCGATCCAGCCCAGAAGGATGACCAATGTTAAATTTGTCTTCAGCAGCAACTTTCTGCAAATTTCCCTCTCCTCTGTCTCTTTTTTTTTTCAAAATAGCCAATATGTAAGAGAGATGCTCCCTCCTTACCGGGAGGTAATCAGTCACTTCAGAAAAATAGGTGAATATACAAATATTTTTGCAAAAATTGAAAGGGAGGAGGGCAAAAGAGAAAGGAGACCTTTCCAGATTGTGGTACCAATGGAAAGAACATTTAGAACTGTAAAACGTGGGTTAAAAATCTTGGTTCTGCTACTTCCTGTAGTACTAGTAAAACCTTTGATAAATCACTTATTCTCTCTGGGCCTCAGGTTCCTCATCTTTAAAATTCGGGTATTGGGCCCAGAAAATCTTTAAGGTTCCTTCCAACAGTAAATCCTGTGATGAGTTGTGATTCCTCGAGGGACCCAGTTCCCATCCATTTCGTCATGTGCCGCTTATCCTTTCCCAAGGCCTGAAATTAATTGCAAGTAGCTCAAAAGTAACTTGACCTTGGGGCAGCTAGGTGGCACAGGGAGTAGAGCACCAACCCTGGAGTCAGGAGGACCTGAGACACTTGATACACTTGCTAGCTGTGTGACCTTGGGCAAGTCACTTAATCCCAATTGCCCTGTCTTCCCCCCTGCAAAAAAAGTAACTTGACCTTTGTTTTTCTAGATCAGGGGTTCTTATCCTAGGGGTCCACAGACCCCAAGAGAATGATAGATAGATTTCAGGGGACCCATGAAATTGGAAAAGGAAAAATCATATCTTTATTTTCACTAACATCTAACTGAAATTTAGAATTTTCCTCAATTACTCAAAAACATTCTGATAAGGGGTTCCTGCGCTTTACTGAACTGCCAAAAGGGCCCATGGGGGTGGGGGAATAAGCTTCTATGTAGCACTTATTATGTGGTCCTGTGCTAAGCACTTTATAAAAATAACTCACTTCATTCTCACAATAATCCGGAGACTAGGGGCTGTTGTTATCCCCATTTTGCAGTTGAGAAAACTGAGGCAAACAGAAGTTAAGTAATTTACCTAGGGCCACACAGCTAGAAAGTGTCTGAGGCTGGATTTGAACTCAGGTCTTCCTGATAGTGCCATATTCACCATGCCTCTAGTTGCCTCTACGACACAAAAAAGGTTAAGAACACCTAGTCTAGATGGAAACTGAGGCAAACAGAGGTTAAGTAATTTGCCCAGAGCTACACAGCTCAATGCTTGGTCTCAGCTGTCCTGTGCCAGCTACAGGAAGGGGCACCTCTCAGCACCTGGCCTCTTTCCATGTCTCAGATAAATGTAAAAGTTTGAATCTGTTTATTCAGAGAAAAAGAGGAGACAGAAAGTGTCTGAGGCTGGATTTGAACTCCTGACTGATAGAGCCCTGTCTGCATAGTGCCCTACACCCCATACCCCCTAATTGCCTCTGGCATACAAAAAAGGGTCAAAAAGCTCCTAGTCTAGAATGTTATTTGTGAACTGAAATATTTCCCAATGCTGGAGAGCATTTTGTTCATTCATCCAAGCATTCAACAAACATTAATTAAGTACCTACTATGTACAAAGTACGATGCTAATTAAGCCCTGAGTGCAGTGGATGCAAAAGATAAAGGACCCCATAGTCTCTATCTTCAAGGAGCTATTGGGGAATTTCTCAGCCTTTCTTGAGAGCCCAGGGAGAATCTCACCCACCAGCAGGTCTTAAAAAACTGGGGAGCAAACAAAGTAAGTCACAGACTCAAAAGAAAAGAAGTTTGTAAGATTGCTTGCTGGTAACGGCTTCACTTTTCAAGGACACAGATTGGTTTGAATCTTTTTTTTTTCAGGCCTACCCAAAGTGTACAATGGACCAGCAGCAGTCCTTGGCATTAGATCGGGCCAATGGCATACAGTCTGTCCTTACAGGAAGGTTGAACTGAAAAGTCTCTAGTTGCATGTTGGGGGCAATACTTATGTGGTGAAAGACAGCCAAAGAGGGCTTTGTGTGGTCAGCCTAAGCAGGTTGGAGGTAGTTGAGTCAGGTTTTATTATTATTTATTATTTAGTCTATAGCAGAATGGGGAATAATTTAATCCAAGCGCATATGCTGATAACAGGGTTGTTTTTCCTCCTCAGAGCCTATTATCTAATGGGGGAATATAACATGTACATCGATAATTATGATAAAGATGAAATGTAATAGGAGCAGGAAGGATCCAGACAATCCAGGGAGAGAATACTTTTATCTCAGGGACTCGGGCAGGAGGGGGTAGGAGGGTGGGTAGTACCTGGGCTGGGCCCAGTTAGAGAAATAAAAAGCCAAGCCTGTCTTCATGCTTAAAAAAGAGAAGCAGACAGTCTGTTTTTAACACTGAGAAATGTGTACTGTGACACTAATTTAGGGAAACTAGGTTAGGGAAAGGTTATGTAAGAGATGATGTGATGGGTTACATGGCACGGGAGAAATTATGCAGCACACGCTCGCTTCGTTTCTCTGTGAATGGCTCTCCATTGTGAGGGTTATCTATGGCCAATTCCTTTCCCCCGGCCATCCAACCACCTACCCCAACGTATGGCTCCCCTCATTGGTAGGAAACCCAAACTCGTGTAATATCAGCTACTTTTTAATGTAAACTCCTTGAGGCAGGGACCATTTTGTTTTTAATTTTTGTATCCTAGCGTCTTGTACTGTGCTAAGTATATAATGGGAGCTTAATAAATGCTTGTGGAATTGAACCAGAGCCAATCATTAGAAAGGAAAATATATTTTGTTTTTAAATGATAATTCTAGAAAGCACCTTAAAGCTGATCTATTCCAGACCTTTCATTTTGTAGAAGAACCTGAAGCCCAGAGAGGGGGGAAGTTCACATTCAAGGTCACACAGTAAATTAGTGGTGGACAGATTTGCCGATTAGGACCCCTGGTGCTAAGGTGCGCATTCTATTGTACTACACCACCTTTTCCCATAATATGCAATGATTCTAAGGCCAAAAAAGCAAAGATTATTGAATCGTCTTCTACATTGTATTATCTTTTTTAAATAAATTTTTAAAAATATAAACAATCATCAAGAAACATGAGCATTTCCAAAATGCTCATGTTTCTTGATGTTTGTTTATATTTTAAAGTGTTAGTTTATTATAATATTAATACATTGTATTAATTCATATTAATATTATATACCAATATAATATCAATATATAATGATATATTATATATTATACATACGTATATATATATATATATATATATACAGGACAGAAAAAGAAACTTGCAAAGTTTGCATGTGAAACAGTGAGTCTACCTTACACAGCTTGTTGTTTTGGGATAATTTTTTTAAAAGAAATAGATGACAAATTTAACGTTGCCCTTATTGTCTGTGTCCCTTTCTGAACTTCCTTCTGCTCTCTTCTGTGTATTTTGAAAATATTCCATTGATCTTTTATTTCTTTTCTTCTTGTCACTAACGCTACCTCTTTAATCCCCTCCACAACATTCACCACCTCCCCAAATAAAAACCCTTCCCTGTAATAAGTCAAGAGAAATAAACTTGGGTTTTATTGATCTTGTCTGGAAATGTCTCCAGGTGGCTAGGTGGCTCAGGAGAGAGAACACTGGCCCAGGAGGGGCCTGAATTCAAATCTCAGACACTTACTAGCTGTGTGACCCTGGGTAAGTCACTTAACCCCATCTGCCTCTGAAAAAAAAAGAGAAAATGCATTTCTCGTTCTATACCTCAAATTTATCACCTCTCTTCCAAGACCTAAGGAGCTTCATTATCAGTCTTCTGGAGTCATGACTAGTTGTTGAATTTACTAACCAGAGTGCTCAAATCTTTCAAAATTATAGTCCTTTATAATGTTGTAATCAGTGTCATAAGTTGTCCTCCTGGTTCTACCCACTTCTTAACTCTGCATTAGTTTGCATAAGTCTTCCCAGGTTTCTCTGAATCTGTTACTTTTGACATTTCTTATGATGCAATAATATTCCTTTACATTGGTCTACCATCATTTGTTTAGCCATTCCCCAATTGATGGGCACCTCCTTTTTTTTTTCAAATTTTTGCACAGATGAGTCCTTTCTTTGATCTTTTTGGGGGCAAACAAAGTACAGTGATATTGATGGGTCAAAGGGCATGCGAGTTTAGTGATTTTTAAGGCATAATTCTAATTTGCTTTCCAGAATGGTTGGACCATTCTTCAGCTCTACCAGCAATTGTGCCTCTCCTTACTGGAGAAGGAAATGGCAAAACATTCTGCTATCTTTGCTGAGAAACCCCAAAACAGGTCACAAAGAGTCAGATGTGAATGAAAAACTACTAAACAGCAACTTTTCACAGCCCCTCCAACAACTGTCATTTTCTGTTTTTGTCATCTTTACTAATGTCAGTCTGATAGGTATGAGATGGGACCTTGTAGTTAATTTGCATTTCTATTACTGTTATTGATTTGGAGATTTTTTTCATATAATCGTTGATAGCTTGGGTTTCTTCTTTTTAAAACCGCCTGCTTTTTTTTTTTTTTTGGACTATTTATCTATTGAGGAATGGATCCTGTTCTCATATGTTTCTATCAACTCCCTCTATATCTTTGAAATCAGACTTTTACCAAAGGAAAAAGCCACCAACTCTCCCCCAGTTAACTATTGCCCTTCTAATTCTGATTATGTTAATTCTTCTTATATAAAAATTTTCACTCTGATGTAACCTAAATTATCCTGTTTGTCGCCTGTGGTTCTCTCTATCCCATTTGGTCAAGAAACTTTTCCCTCAGGGCAGCTAGGTGGCGCAGTGAGTAGAGCACTGGCCCTGGAGATAGAAGGACCTGTGTTACTTGACTTACTAGCTTTGTGACCTTGGGCAAGTCACTTAAACGTAATTTCCTTGCCTTCCCACCTCCAAAAAAAATAAAATAAAATAAAAAAAACTTTTCCCTCTTCATAATTGTGAAAGAAATCTCCTTCTCTGCTCCTCCAATTTGTTTATGATATGAACCCTTTTATGTCTAGGTCATTTGGAGCCTATTGTGGTATACGGTTTGAGATTTGAACTAAACATGATTTCTACCAAACTTTTTTCCTGTTTTCCTAGTAGTTTTTTTTTTTTCAAACAGTGAGGCCCTATTCCAGGAATTAGTATCCTAGGGTTTTAAACACTATGCTGATTATGTTCAGTTGCTTCTGGATCTTGGGTACCTAATCTTTTTCACTGTGTGACTTTTCCATTTTGTAAGCAGTATGAAATTGTTTTTATTATTACTACTTTGTAGCGTAGTTTAGCTCTGGTACTGCCAGATATCTTTTCTTTCTATTTTTTTCTTTCTTTCCCTTGAGATACTAGACCTTTTACTTGTACAGATGAATTTTGTCATTATTCTTTTTAGTTCACATAGTTTCATAACAGATATTAGAATTCTTTCCTTTCCTAGTTTTGTGGTTATTATTTGTTATTATAATAATATATAATATTATTTATATTATTATTATTTATTATGTTTGATAGTATTTACATTTGATAGAATTCACTAGTAAGTCCATATAGTTTGAGGCTTTTTTGTCTTTGGCTATTCATTTATAGGTTATTCAATTTTCTTTTCTGAAATTGGGTTATTTAAAATTTTTATATCTTGTTTTGTTAATCTGGGTGTTTCATAGTTTTTAAATACTCATCCATTTCACTTATCAATTTTGTTGTATATAATTAGGGAAAACTGTTTCTATTACTTTCTTTTATTTCTTTATTATGAATTTGCCTTTTTCATTTTTGGCAACTTGATTTTCCTCTCATTTTATACCAAATTAAATAATGGTATATCTATTTTATCAGTTTTTTTTTCTCCTCAAACTGGCTGACTTTTATTTAAAAGTTAAATATTTTTAAATTGATAAATTTAAATTAAATTTCCCATTTACTAACAAATCCTGTTTTCCATTTTGTTAATTTTTTCTTTGATTTTTACTATTATTTTTTGTGTTTGGTTGGAATGTTTTGATTTGTTGGTTTTCTAGTTTTCTTTTAAAGCTGCTTACCCAATCCATTGATTTGTTCTCTCTCTCTCTCTCTCTCTCTCTCTCAGATTAGAGATAGAAATTATCACATAAGGATTGCTTTGTCTGCATCCCCAAAGTTTTGTTGTGTTTTATCATTGTTGTTATCTTCTTTGATGTTTCTATGATTTGTTCTTTGATCTACCAATTCTTTAGGATTAAATTATTTTATCTCTATTATAAAGTTTGAATACTCTTCTAAAATTCTTTATTAATGATAATTTTTATTGTATTGTGGTCAGGAAAGAATATATTTTACATTTCTTCTTTTTTTGCATTTATTTATGGAGTTTTTATGCTCTAGCACATAATCATTTTTGTAAAGGTTCCATGCACAGGATAAAAGTATATATGTTTATTCCCTTTAATTATTCAATAGTTGTCAGAGATCTAACTTTTCTAAAATCCTATGTAGGTCCTTAATTTTTTTTTAAACTTTTTTGGGGGGATTATGTTTTGGTTTAATTTGTCTAGGTCTGAAGGAGGATACAATGAAGTCTCCAATTATTATAGGTTTATTTTCTATTTCTCCCAGTAATTTGATTAGTTTTTCTTTTAAGTACTTACAGTCTATCTGGTGCATATACATACATACATGCACACATGTGTACACACACATATGTGTATATATACATGTATAAAGTATTGATGTCATTTCATTATCTATAGTGCCTTTAAACAGAATGTAATTTCTCTTCTTTCCCTTCCTTCTTTTGCCCATGCCTATTTTTATTATTTCTTTGTATGATGTCATGATTACCAGTCCTGGTTTTTAAAATTCATTTAAGGCATAATAAATTCTGTTCTTCATTTTAACTCTGTGTGAATCTTTATGTTTCCAGGTTTGGTCAGGGTTTCTTTTGTTAGTTTGTTTTTGTAACTAACATATGGTTGGATTCCACTTTCTAATCCATTCTGCCCTCTCCTCCATTTTGTAGATGAATTGATCTCATTCACAGTCACGGTTAAGATTCAGAATTGTGTTTCCCTCTTATTTTATCGTTTTATACTTACTTCCTCTTTATTCTCACCTACCTTTTTACAATGAAGAAAAAGGTGAAAAAAAAAAAAAGAAATGTGAGTAACTCGAGTAACATATAATTGAATTGGTCTAATCCTATTCACTGCCCCTCCTCTCCACCTGGGCAGATTCTTGATTCCCTGGTTCTTACACTTTCTTTATCTCCTTGTGATCCCTCCTTTATGATCCACCACTAAAGCTAAAGTTTGTTTTGCTTTCCCTAGCAGACTCAACCCTTCCTCTTAATTTGCATTCCCTTTTCCCTGATTCTACTTGTTTTCCCTGTTAAGTGTAATGAATCACTACACCAGACAACTTTGTGAGTTCAACCCTGCTTTGTCCAGTTCATAGTAGAGTCATGAACTATCCTCCCCTTCCAACCCTCTTTTACGTGTTTATGGTTATATTCTCCTTCTTGAGTATCACTTTTATGAGAGGGAGTAAGTTTCTCCCTCTTATTCCTCATTTCCTAGTGTATCTCTTTTGCTTTCATTTTTTTTTCTCTCAAATTCAATATCATAGAACCCAGCCACCCCTAAGACCTGTATTTATCTTTCTTACTCCCTCCGTAACCCTGGAAGCCAGTGGGTGACACTTCTTTCTTCTAGTAGAATATAAGCATTAAGTCATCATTTAGCCACCTCCAAATATGTGTTTAATTATTATTATTGTTATTTTTTTTACTTTTCTAGGTTTTTCTGGTTTTCTGTCATCTCATTCTATCCAGCTCTGGGTAGAATATTTCATCAGAAATATTTTGCGGTCCGACTCTTTGTGACCCCATGGACCATAGTGTACCAAGGCCTTCTATCCTACACTACCTCTCAAAGTCTGACCAAGTTCTTGTTCATTGTTTCCATGACACCGTCCATCTATCTCATCCTCTGCCATCCCCCTTTCCTTTTGCCTTCAATCTTTCCCAGCATCAGGGCCTTTTCCAGTGAGTCCTGTCTTCTCATTATGTAACCAAAGTATTTAAGTTTCAGCTTCAGTATTTAACCTTCCAGTGGATAGCCTGAATTAATTTCTTTAAAAATTGACTAACTTGATCTCCTTGCTGTCCGTGGGACTCTCAAAAGTCTTCTCCAGCACCACAACTGGAAAGCGTAGATTTCGTGATGCTCAGCTTTCCTCATAGTCCAACTCTCACAGCCATACAGTGCTATTGGAAAAACCATAGCTTTGGCTATATGGGCCTTTGTGGGCAAGGTGATGTCTCCGCTTCTTAATATGCTGCCCAGGTTTGCCATAGCTTTCCTTCCGAGGAATAAGCATCTTTTAATTTCATGGCTGCAATCGTATGCGGTGATCTTTGAGTGCAATAATGTAAAATCTGACGCCGCTTCCATTTCTTCTCCCTCTCTTTGCCAGGAAGTGATGGGACCAGTTGCCAAGATCTTAGTTTTTTTGATGTTAAACTTCAAGCCAGCTTTTACGCTTTCCTCTTTCACCCTTGTCAAGAGGCTTCTTAATTCCTCTTCACTTTGTGCCATCAGAGTGGTATCATCTGTGTATCTAAGCAATCTCAATTCTGGCTTTTGATTCATCCAGCCTGGCATTTCTCATGATGTACTCTGCATATAAGTTAAATAAGGTAACAGTATACAGCCTTGTTATACTCATTTTCCAATCTTAAACCAATCAGTTGTTCCCTGTTTTGATTCTAACTGTTGCCTTTTGGCTTGAATACAGAAGTATTTAAATGTGTTCTATTTTATAAAAGGTGTATTTTTCACCTTGTAGGATTATATTCATTTTGGGGGGGGCAGGGCAATTGGGGTTAAGTGACTTGCCCAAGGTCACACAGCTAGTATATGTGTCAAGTGTCCGAGGCTGGATTTGAACTCAGGTCCTCCTGACTCCAGGGCCGGTGGTCTACTCACTGCACCACCCAGCTGCCCCTTATATTCATTTTTAAAAGGTAAATTATTCTTGGTTGTATATTATCTTTTGCCTTTTAGAATATTGCATCCCAATATTTTCTCTCCTTCATAATAATTATAATAATAATTAGAGTGTTTATAGCACTTAAAGGCTTGCGCAATGCTTTACAAATGTTATCTCATTTATCCTCACAACAACCCAAGGTGATATGATTATTCCCATTTTACAGATAGAGAAACTGAGTTACACCAAGGTTAAGTTACTTGCTCAGGGTCATGTAGCTAGTAAATATCTGAGGCCAGAGTTGAACAAAGGTCTTACTGACTATAAGTTCATGACTTTATCCACTTCAGCAACTATTACTTCTAGTAGTAGCTTCTGCCAAATTTTGTGTGACCCGAGCATAGATGGTTATATTTGAACTCTTTCTTTCTGGCTCCTTGCAGTATTTTTTCTTTGGCCTAGAATCTCTAGATTTTGGCTAGGAAATTCCAGGGTGTTTTTCAGCTTGGACTTTCTTTCAGGAGCTGACCAGTAGATTCTTTCTGTTTTTATTTAGTCCTCTGGTTCTAATAAATCTGAGCAGTTTTCTTTTATGATTTCTTCCAATATGCCATCCAGGTTTTGTTTCATTTTGGGTTTTTTTGTCATGGTTTTTAGGGAGTCTAATGATTCTAAAATGATCTCTTTGACTTGTTTTTCCAGATATACTGTCTGTCAGTAAGTCAATAAACATTTATTAAGTGGCTACTTTGTGCCAGGTACCATGCCAAGCACTGGGGACAAAAAAGAAGCAAAAGGCAGTCTTTCTCCATAAGAAGTTCACAATCTAATGGTGGACATACAACAAATATGGACAAACAAGTTATATACAGATATGTTGTTTGTCCTTCATTTTCAAAGAGAACCAATAACATCACATGACTTGCATGTGAATTGGATTTAGGTGAAGGAGAGTTGTGCAGAGTCATCAGACTCATTCTTTCTTCCTGAGTCATCAAAGTCTGGTGGCAAGACAAAAATCAGGATGACTGGCGATGGCCTGGGATGCAGTGGATGACCTTGGCATCTTGGATTTCTGACCAAGCTCTAAGCACTCCACAGTGCCTGCCTTGGCCACCTTCGTGGCCATAGGAACAAATTGTTCTTATTGGCCCATTCTGCCAGGGGGAGTCTTCACATGCTTGGGGTAGACATCCCCCTAACTCACTAACTGGTTTGAGTTCTTTCAGTTACCCTCAACCTGGATTAACCTATTTGCCTAGGCAATTTTATCCTACAGCTTTTTGGCGCCACAGATGAGATTTGGGTGACAGGTAGACACAGAAGGTGGGTGAGAAGCCCTGAAAAGGGCACTGCAAGCCCTCATACCAGAGCTGCTAGCTCTTCTTGAACACCCCATACAGCCCTATAGGATGAATAGGAAATAATTAGCAGAAGGAAGATACTGTAATTAAGAAGAGTTGGGAAAAGATTCCTATAAAAGATAGGATTTTGGTTGGTACTTAAAAGAAGCCAGGGAAGCCATTAGATAGAGATGAGGAGGGAGAACATTCCAAGCATGGGAAACAGCCAGAGAAAATGCCTGCATCAGAGACACGGAATGTCTTGTTCAAAGAACAGCCATGAGACCAGTGTCACTGGATCAAAGGGTACGCGGGGGGGGCGTAAGGTGTAAGAAGTCTAGAAAGTCAGGAGAGGTCTCGGTTATAAAGGGCTTTGAATGCCAAACAGGATTTTTTACTTGATCTTAGAGGCAATAGAGTCACTGGAGTTTATTGATTAGGTATTTGACTTGATTGAACCTGTGCTTTAGGAAAATCGTTGTAGTGACTGAATGGAGGAGAGATTAGATTGGGAAGAGACCTGAGGCAGGCAGACTCACTAGATAACTGATAACACATAACAGGTGTCTAACTATTGGCAACTCACAAGAGATGTCACACATTTTCTTTTCTATTTTTCCCGTTTTCCATTTTCAGATTTTGTTCTAATATTTCTCATTGATTTCTGATTACCTTATTCTCTTTTTCAGGGAGTATATTACTTAAGTAAGCTTTTTCACCTCCTTTTCCCAAGCTCTTTATTCCCTTTCCATTTTCTTCCCTCTAGAGCTTTTATTTCAATTCTAATAATATTTTTTAAAAAAATCTCTTGCTCCATTTGTTTCATTCATTTTTGTAGTCACTGTGGCCAAGCCATTCTTTTCTCCAAATCTCTATTTGAATTTATTGTAGAGTTATTCTCTTCTTCTGCATTTATCTCTCGGGCTTCTCTCAATCCATAGAGTTTCTTTATTGTGTTTGGTGTTTTCTTCTGTTTACTCATATCTTCAGCCTTTGTTTCTGGATTGGGAGTTTGTATTTGGGCCAGCTTCTTCTCCCTTCCTACTGTTCTAGGGTGGTTAGGCCCTACTTAGTCTTATCTCCTGTCTGGTCTGGATGCTGTTGTCTCTGCTGTTCTAGATGTGGTGACTAGAGCTATCCCAACCCTTTTCAGGAATTTCTTGCTTCTGGTCCAATCTCCTGGCATCCCCACTAAAGTCTGCACTCCTGCCCCATCTCTATCTCCTTCTTGCACAGTCCCAGACTGAGGGTTGGCTCCACTCCTTGTTCTGGCTCTGACAAGCCCCAACCAGATGTCACTGGTTACACTGGTAGCAAACACCCAGGGATTGTGCTACCCAGATGCAGTGTCGGCCTTGTCTCTTGAGATGGCACCTCTACTGGATCCCTGGGTGCTGTACTACCTGAATGCCATGGCTTCTGCATCTCCTGGCTTGTCTCCACTTAAGAGTGTGCGAGAAGATTCCTTCTGGTATTCTTTTTGCAAAATCTTGAACTGAATGGAGGAGCTTATAGCCACTTCTTTTTTGTTTTTCTTTGTAATTGTTCCTTCTAGTGCATTTTTTCAGAACTTTTCTGGGTCATTTTTTAAGAGCTAGGATCCTCTAGGACCTTTCATTTCACCATGTTAGATGGAAATCTTCTCTATATTATCTACTCTGCTGGTCTCTTCTCCTCCTGTTCCCTCACTTTACTCAACCAAAGGTTTATTCCAAAGCTTCATGTGTAGCAAATTGATGTAAATTGAATTCTCTTTGAAATATGCAAGGAGTGCTCTCTGTCTAAAGTGGCCTTGTGGCTAAGCTTTTCATAAGATGGAAGAATCTTATTGTAAAGAAAAAAAATCACTTAATGACATTTGCTTCGTTGTTGTCATTCAGCCATTTTTCAGTCACGTCTGACTCTGTGACCCCATTTGGGGTTCTCTTGGCACGGATACTGGAGTAATTTGCCGTTTCCTTCTGCAGGTTGTTTTACAAATGAGGAAACCGAGGCAAAGATAAGTGACTTGCCCAGGTTCACACAGCTAGTAAGTGTCTGAGGCCGTATTTGAGCTTAGATCTTCCTGATTCCAGGCCCCGTGCTCTATCCACTGCAGCACCTGGCTGCCTGTTTGCTTCATTAGCTTTTGGGTTTTTAAAAAGCAGGGCCTGCTGGCAATGAAGAGTTGCTTTTATATCACTCCAAGGGTGCAACTTGATCTCTCTTCTTGGTGATGATTGAGGCAAGGACTGTTGTAAGCCTCTGGCTGATTTGAGAGAGAGATAAGAGGAGCGATGGTAGCAGCCTCCTGCTGCCATGTACCTATATCTTTGCACTCAGGTTGATGTGTGGCCATGAGCATGGTGTGTTTTGTTGTATTTGTGTTAAGGGAAGAGACTAGATTTTGACTTTGAGCTTCAAATGGTCTAGAGAACCACCAGGAATCCAGGAACTGTAGTCCATGCCAAATTTTGCTGTCATTGGGGAGTGGAGGGGGTCAAGATGGCAGAGTGAGAGCTAGTCCTCCCCTACAAAGAACAATAAAAAGTGCCAGGCCAAATTGTGATCAGGAAAGCCAAGAAAAAGTCACAGTGAGTCATTTTTCTAGCCCAGGGCAGCTTAGGAAGAGAGAAAGGGACATCTGAGGACACAGCCAAGGGCACAGAGCAGCAGCAGTAGCAGAGTCGTATAGGTAGAAACAACAGCAGGCTAGGAGCAGTTAGTGCTCAAGAATGGTAAGGGGATTGAACACCCAAGCAGAAAGAGATCCCAGAGGACTAGGAGCAGGATCAGGCACCATCTGAGAGCTTGGTCACTCCTTACCCAGTTGTTATTGTTGTGGTTCAGTCCTTTCAATCTCGTCCACTGTTTGTGACCCCATTTGGGGTTTTCTTGGCAGAGACACTGGAGTGGTTGGCCATATCCTCCTCCAGCTCATTTTATCCAGTCCTGGGTCACAATTCCAAGGTGGAGAGGAGCAGTCATGATCACGAAGGAGGAGGGGCCCTACCTCTGTAAGGAGGAAGGAATAGATGTGGCTCTGAGCCCACGTGCAGAGAGACGATTCAGTGTTAACCTTTAGCCCCACACATAAGCCTGAAGCTGAATAAACCAGAGTGAGAGACCAAAACCAAGGGGAAGCCAGCAGTCTAGTCTCTGAATCTGCAGAACTCCCAGAGTTCAGAGGCCATCAGTGACTGAGACCAGCAGCAGTCTAAGGAAACTCAACTGCATACAACCCAACGGACCCGAACTTGGGTCAAAAACTTGCAGAGTACAGACCAGGAGGGCAGTGAACATACCCTCTCCCAGGAGTTACAGGCCTCCAAACAGAACTGTGAAAGCAGAGTTTGCTGGCAGCTGAGCCCAGCGAGGAGCTAGCAAGGCCCTGAGGAATGATGTGATTGACCCAGCCCAGCAGTGCATTGACTCAGCTTCAGCAAGTGATTAACTCCTACTCCTGGCTATGCTGCTGCATGTGGTTAATGAAGTTGTTGGAGTAAATGCATTGAAACAATGGATTTAAGTTTGAATTTACTCTCCGCATGGACCAAGGTGGTAAAGGGGAGAGTGTTGCCCCAGGTATAAGGGGGAAACGTTTGTAATTTCTTTTCTCCCTCTATCTTTTCAGTAAATATCTCTTTGTAAAAGTTAATTTGCAGCTGGGTGGCACAGCAGACAGAGCACAGGGCCTGGAGTCAGGAAGACCTGAGTTCAAATCCAGCCTCAGAAACTAGTTGTATGACCCTGGGCAAATCACTTTAACCCTGTTTGCCTCAGTTTCCTCATCTGTAAATTGCTGGAGAAGGAAATGGCAAACCACTTCAGTATCTTTGCCAAGAAAACCCCAAATGGGGTCACAAAGAGGTGGACACCACTGAACAACAAAATAGTTAATCGGTTAAATGATATCGGGGTACTAGTTACCGGGTCAGTGATATAAAGAAAATACAGATTAAAACTATAGATGGCTATTGGGAAGGACACACAGAAATGGAAAGTTGAGCTGATAATAGAAGATATTGTTGATAGTTATAGATAAGTTGAGCTAATAATATTAGAAGATATCACCAACCCCTCATGGGTACCCCTGCACCCCTGCGGGAGAGATGTAACTAGCCTTGCTCTAGGGAGCCTGAATCACCATTGTGATTGTTAGTGGGAATAAGAACCACCAGTGTCTATATAAGGCTGCATGTAAAAGGAGGGAATCCGATTAGATGATCTCCAAAGTCTGTCCGGCTTTAGCTAGATGATGACCCGGGTACGAATTCTAGCTCAGTTCACTATATAACTTGGGGAGAATCATTTTCTTCCTCTGGCATTGTCTCTTCATATGAAAAATAAGGAAATTGAACTCAATAATCCCTTCTAAATCCTATGCAAGTAAATAATATGAGCTCCCCTCCCATGGTATTTATGCTCTTCTCATAGAATTTAGTACAGCTTCTCTTCTAAATCCCCCGTCCTAGTATTCCCCATGATTAGCTGGACAGTAATGTATGCTCCAGGTTCAAATGTTACCCCCGAGTTGAATGGTGTTCTTTGGGGAAGGGGAGGTGTGTTATATAATTATGCTTGTGCATGCCTAAATCATGGACTCTAAGTTTTCCAAGGACAGTAAATTTCACGTTCATCTCTGCATCTCCCTGAACACCCAGAACATGGTAGGGAAAGGGTTAAAAGATATTGAATTGAATTGAATTATGGCAAAGTTAATAATAAAGTTTAGTCTGTATAAAAATCAAGTGACCTTTTAGTCCATCCCCCCCCCCCCCCGCCGTACATTTCTCCTACCCTTTTTCCTGCTGTCCTGGGCTGGCTACTGGGGCCATGACTGGATTCTCCTCCGAGGATGTGGCCAATCTGGGACAATAGCTATTGCAGTGAATCCTAATGCTCGGCCTCTTGCCAGGCTACCAGCTGGCCCAGTACGAGCTGTCCCCATTGTCCTGTGTAAGTCATGATCTATGAACAGTAGGGATGGTGACCTGAGAAACATAGCTCCCACCAAGTCCTAGAGCAGGGGTTGCCACTTTTTCTTGGTCTCTATACCCCTTGGCTTCTAGTAAACTTTACCATGCCTATTATTCAATATGAAAGGAAATAAATTCTAGAATTTACCATGCATATGCACATAAGAATTAAAATAGAGATTAATTCTTTTTTCATAGAGAATTAGAAAGGGATGTGTTTATCTAATAATATAGCAAAAATTCTAATTTTATTGATTGTAAATTAATTTTTAAAGAAACCAAATCAAAATATTCTTATAGCCCCTTTGCAAGCTTCTCATAATAAGATAAGCTTCTCATAAAGGATCAAATGAGATAATACATGTAAAGTGCTTAGCACAATTCTTGGCACATAGTAGGTGTTTAATAAATGCTTTTTCATCTCTCCTCTTCTTATAATCCCAGGGGTGTATATGTATGGGTGTGTATGTATATGTGTAAGTGTGTATATATATATACATACATACATACATACATATATATGTATATACACACATATACCTCAGTTTGGGAGCCTCTTTCCTAAAGCAGAGCTGAACATAGTATCACTGGGAGCCCAGTATATCCTGTTTACTTATTCTCACCTCAAAGAAGACACATTATTTTTGGCCATTTCCTCCCTACCCACCAGTGACATGGTTAGGGTTGTCCTGCATGATCAGTGCTGGTCTACCTAGCAAAGTAAACAAAAAATTTTGCAAAATGAGAGTTTCCTAGTGGGTAACATCCAAATACTGCTGCAATTATGAAACTGGAGAACTCATCTTCTCACTTTAAAGGGGCCCTCAACTCTGGACTCTCCTGGTTCAGTCCTGGCAAGGGTCTAGCCACTAAAGAGTAGAATCAGGCTCCTTTTCTTGAACTCTCTGTCTCTTTACATCCACCCCCTAGATCCCTAGAGACAATCACTTACAGCTTAGTTTAAGGTCATGTCAAGGATCTTTGCAAAAAGGGAAGTATAAGGATATTGAGAGTACATACAATGTAGATCAGTTATAGGACAGGTATTTATTTTCCTCTTTGCAAAAGAAACTTAAAACACCAACTCATGAGCAGACATTGAAAAAGATTTTAGTGATTTGTATACCCTCCTGAGAGATTGATATTCAAAATATTAAAACAGAAAACATTTGGTGAGCTGTTGAAGAGGCATTTCACCTTCACTTTGGCCCTTTGTTAACTGAGGGGTCTCTCATTCAGTGGCAGCTGCAGTATAAGAAATGCCCTCTACAGCTATGATAGCACTTCTTGGAGGAGATAACCACTGACATGAGAATGAACAAAACTCGGCCTGGATTGAAGAACACATACACTGTGAAGGAGCTGGGGTTGGGAGTGACTTGGGTCATCCTGTCAATCAAACCCTAAGGACTCTTGTAGTGACTAATAGAAACCTGCCCTGTTTCCTCTTTTCCCTGACAGAGGGAGCAGCAGGTTTCTGGTATCTTGGCATGGTGGTGAATTGGGGTAACAAAGTTTAATGTGGCTAACAAGACTGCCCTGGCAGGAAGGAGAAGGAATTGGCTTCACCTCTCTCACCCAGTAATCCATTTCTCAAGGAGAGCCTTGGACTTAGAATCAGAAGATCTGGGTTAGAATACCAGTTCCCACATTTCCTGGCTGAGTGGATGTGGACAAGTCACTTAAACCTTGAAGCAGCTGATACTTGTGTTCTGAGAATGGACTCACTTTCCCTAATCGAGGTCACCTGCAACTCCACCGCAGGCTTCTCACACACCCCTGAAGGGCAGTGAAGCAGCTTTTTTTCTAACATAATCTTCTGGGAGTCCACATTCCAGGTGTTCCCCTTCCTCCACTGTTGGCTGCTAGTGATGAGCACCCTGGTTCCATGTAACCAATTAACAAAGGTCTGGTTACTGGGAAGAAATCCCAAGAGCAGAAGTTACAAATATTTCCCTCCAACACCTAGCTGGGGCAAACACTCTCCCCTTACCGCCTGGAGGGAGATGACAGTTTCTACATAGCATTTTCCCCGCCAAATCATCTTCCACATATGACATAGCCTCTGGATAAATCTGTGAATCAGTCACCAATGGGCAGCTCCACTTGGTACTTTGATCTTCATTGTCTGACTTCTGGAAAATTCCAATATGGATTCCAGCTCTAGAATTTCTAATGGCTTACAATTCTGGCTTTTCAAAGCTTGCAAGGTCAAAGCTATCTCCAGTGCTCCTTTACCTAAAATAGAAAAGGGTAGATCCAACAGAGACAGAAGCAACAGCAGGGCCATGTACACATGTACACACCATATTACAGCAGCCACGATGGATTGATGAAGGCCTCTTCCTCTTCTGTTTTTGCCTCTTCACTGGAACACCCCTATGCAGGAAAGAGAAACAACCCCACTGTCTGGTCGGTGCCTTTTGAATCCACCCTAACTGGCTACTCAGCCAATCGCCACTCCATCTTTTCATCATGTGCTCAGCAGACCAGAACAAGTGACAGAATGTCTAGGCATGCTCTGAAAGAGGATTCCAGACACTTGCACCGTACATCATCCTGCCTTTCTGGAAGCAGGCTTCCCAGGCCTTCCACCAGGGATTGCGTCAGTGGACTACACTGTCCGTGCTCACCAGCCCCCCATTGCATGAATTATAGCATGGCTTAGTGAGTAGACTGGCCTTGGAGGAAGGAAGACCTGGGGTTCAACTCTTGCCTCTGTTACTGTAAGCTGTGTGACTAACCATAGGTAAATCATTTAAGCTCTCTGAGCCTCAGTTGTGTTGGCTGTCAAACAGGGATAATAACAGCTACACTGCTTACTTCATAGGGTGGGTGGTAAGGTTCAAACATCATAATATACATGAAGTGCTTTGCAAACTTTAAGTGTCAGGTATAATTATTATATTATTATTATTATTACCCCTCCCCCCGCCCCGCAGGGTTGGTTGCCTGGGCAAATGTGGAGGGGAAGCCTTAGTATTACTTGTCGTTCAGTTGTTTCAGTCGTGTCTGATTCTTCGTGGCCTCATTTGGGATTTTCTTGGCAGCGATACTAGAGCAGTTTGCCATTTCCTTCTCTGGCTCAGTTTACAGATGAGCAAACAGAGGCAAAGAGTGTTAAGTGACTTGTCCAGGGTCACACAGCTAGTAAGTGTCTGACATTGGATTTGAATTCATGTCTTCCTGGCTCTAGGCCCAGTGCTCTTATGCTGTGCCAACTAGCTGCTCCTTTAGTATTATAGGAAAGGGAATTATTGTTATTCAAAATCAAGGCGCCCAGGCCCCTCTCCAGAAAAAAGAAAAAGAAAAATACTTCCCCAAGATGGTCCCACCCACACCCTGCTAGACATCTTTGTGCTGAAGATGTAAATATTTGAAGGATTAGGCAGCTCCTTCTCGACCTGCTGGTCCTTTTTGTGAACAGCTTTACAAAGCTGGTTTATGAGCAGCCTTTAAACATCCCTTTAATCTGTTCATTCCTCCAGACACATTTGCATGAAAAAGGGGCAACCTGGCTTAATTGCTTTAATACCCAGTATCTCCCCAACAGAAATAGCTAGAATTTTCTTCCTGTTCCTGGAGGGTTCCAGATCTCTCAAGTATGTGATTTCTGGCACCAGCCCGCTCTTCCCTCTACCATGGGATCTTCTCCAGGTGGGCCAGGTTGCTTTTCACTCAACTGGTTTTCGTTTTTCTTGACATGTTATAAAGTTTCTTTAATGTTTCCATTCACAAAACAAACAAATAAATGCCTCTTTCCCTTCTGTTGCCCATTTCCCAAAACTTAATAGTGCTGAAGGAGATACCATCACCACCACAGATAGACAGACAATGCTTCTGTCTGTCTCTGTCTCTCCTTCCTCTCTCTGTCTCCTTGTCTATTTCCTCTTCCTCCTCCTTTTCCTCCTCTTCCTCCTCCTTCTTCTTCCTCCTCCTCCCCCTCCTCCTCCTCCTCTCTCTCTTTTCTCTATCTCTGTCTCTTTGTATATATTTCATCTTAATTTAGTATCTTTTTTTACATCACTTTCACTTTCAAACACACCCCTTCTTCTTTCTCTTCTAAAAAAGAGTAAAAAAGAGAGAAAAAAGTAGTTTAGCAAAACCACCTGATATATTACCTGACTCCAAAAGAAGATGCAATGCTTGTTGTGGTTCACCTCAGCAAAGAAGAAAGGGGGGAGATGCATTTTACTCGCACCTTCTTCTGGGCCAAGCTTAGTCATTATGATCACAGCATTCAGTCCTGGTCTCTCAATTTGCATTCTATATCCTTTATTTTACATATAGGGCAACTGAGGCACAAGGAGAGATAATGATCTACCCAAGTCCAATCTCCTTCCACTATATCTTGCAGCCTCTGGGGGGAGATGAGTTGAGTTCAGCAACAAGAAAACAGTTTTCTTCTTTAATTGGGTAATGTGCAAAGCAGTGGTGGTGCTGGGTGCAGATCAAACCAAAGTAAACAGTGTCCGCTGTCAGGACACTTCTCTGAATGATGTTTCTTCCCCAATCAAGTCTTGAGGCTGAGTAAGGGAAGAGAATCA
Organism: Phalanger gymnotis; assembly: GCA_028646595.1. Classification (NCBI taxonomy): domain Eukaryota; kingdom Metazoa; phylum Chordata; class Mammalia; order Diprotodontia; family Phalangeridae; genus Phalanger; species Phalanger gymnotis. The sequence goes on along the minus strand of CM053626.1, from coordinate 195,074,340 downwards.
CTGAAGGTCAATATGTTGCCCATAAAGCCCTAGTTATCCTTTTCATGAATCCCAGACAGAGAATCCCTTTTCTTGGTTGTATATAAACTTCTTCATATAATTGTATTTTTGTGTTTGGGGACAGCTAGGTGGTGCAGTGAATAGAGTCCTGAGCCTGATTCAAATCTGGCCTTAGACGCTTACTAGCCGGGTGACCCTGGGCAGGTTACTTAACCCTGTTTGCCTCAGTTTCCTCATCTATAAACTGTGTTGGAGAAGGAAATGGTGAATCATTCCAGTACCTCTGCCGAGAGGGCCCCAAATGGGGTCACAAAGAGCCAGATACGTCCAAAATACCTGAGCAACAGTTTTGTGCTCATTTCTGGCATACTTCAGAACCGCCGAATCTTTGAGTTGGAGGGGACCTCAGAGATGACCTCACCTTGCCTATCCTTTGCCCTCTCCAACATCCCCAATAAATGGTCAGTCAGCTTTTACTTGATGGCCTCCGCTTGTAACATCTAGGTGATGGCTATGTAGGCGATAACCAAATCTTAGGGCAGTCAGGCCAGTTGGGCCGAGGGCAGAAAGGCTCCCCAAGGCAGAGGCGGAAGGCAGGCGTCTCGCTCTAGACAAATCAAACCAGCACCGCCACCGTGACCACCGTCTCCACTCAGATCCTGATGGAGACAGCCCAGGATCCTCAACTCAAGAGCCTTGGGAATAGCAAGGCTTCCATCCGAGTGTCTGCAGCCATCATCCTTGGACACACAGCCTGACAACTGCTCCTGCGGGGACCCCAAAAGAAAGTTCTGCCCACCAAAGTCCTTGGCACCGTCAAATGGTTCGGCATCAGAAACGGATCTGATTTTTATAAATGGAAATGACACAAAAAAGCATTACTGTCTCTTTTGCCATTGTACGCTAAGTATGTTGAGACCTTTTCATCTGACTTAGAGCTGAAACCTTCCATATGTGTTTTCTTCCCCATTAGGGTGTACATTCCTTGAAGACAGGGGCTGTCTTACTTTTTTTTTTAGTCAATTAGAGTTAAGTGGTTTGTCCAGAGTCACACAGCTGGTGAGTGTCTGAGGTCAGATTTTTAACTCAGGTCCTCCTGATTCCCGGTCTGGTGTATCACCTAGCTGTCCCTGCCTTACTTTTCAGTGTGTATCTCCAGTGCTTAGCATAGTACTTTGTACATGGGAAGTGCTTAACAAATGTTTCATTCATCCATCCATCCATCCATCCATCCATCCATCCATCCATCCATCCATCCATCCATTCATTCATTCATTCGTTCATGCAGTGAGCAAGACACCCTATCTTTTGGCTCTGGGCACTTTGGCTGTTCCCGATGCCTGGAATGCTCTCTCTCCCTCCTCAACCCTACCTTATGCCTTCCTTGGCTTCCTTTAAGTCTCAACTAAAATCTCACTTGTATAGGATGCCTTTCCCAATCCCATTTAATTCCAGTGCCTTCCCTCTGTAAATTAGTTCCTATTTATCCTGTATGTAGCTCATTTGTCACATTTGTTGTTGCCCCTGTCAGATTACCACATAAACTGATGCAAAGTGAAATAAACAGAGCCAAAAAAAGAAATATATAATGACTGCAACAATGTTAATAGGAAGAATGAACACAAAACAATTGAAAATGAATGGGCGACTCTGTAGCACAGCGGCTGGAGTGCTGGGCCTAGAGCCACGGAGAACTAACTGAGTTTAAATCTGGCCTCAGCAGAAAATTAGGAGAAAATCTTTACAACTAGTGCCACTGATAAAGGCCTCATTTCCAAAATATACAGGGAACTGAACCAAATATATAGGAATACAAGTCATTCCCCAATTGAGAAGTGGTCAAAGGATATGAACAGACAATTTTCAGA
>CM053626.1:194998085-195058962 GCA_028646595.1 Phalanger gymnotis | reverse complement strand
CCCTCTCTCAATATATTCCTCTCCCACCCCTTAATTTTATTTTTTAGATATCATCCCTTCATATTCAACTCACCCTATGCCCTCTGTCTATATATATATATATATATATATATATGTATATGTATGTATGTATATATATATGTGTATATATATACATATATATATTATATATATGTATATTCCCTTCAACTACCCTAATGCTAAGAAGGGTCTCATGAATTACACACATCATCTTTCCATGTAGGAATGTAAAAAAATAGTTCAACTTTAGTAAGTCCCTTATGATTTATCTTTCTTGTTTACCCTTTCATGTTTCTCTTGATTCTTGTATTTGAAAGTCAAATTTTCTATTCAGCTCTGGTCTTTTCTTGAGAAAGTCCTCTATTTTATTGAAAATCCATATTTTTCCTTGGAGCATTATACTCAGTTTTGCTGGGTAGGTGATTCTTGGTTTTAATCCTAGCTCCTTTGACCTTTGGAATATCATATTCCAAGCCCTTCGATTCCTTAATGTAGAAGCTTGCTGGATCTTGTGTTATCCTAATTGTGTTTCCACAATACTCAAATTGTTTCTTTCTGGCTGCTTGCAGTATTTTCTCCTTGACCTGGGAACTCTGGAATTTGGTGACCATATTCCTAGGAGTTTTCTTTTTGGGATCTTTTACAAGAGGAGATAGGTGGATTCTTTAAATTTCTATTTTACCTTCTGGTTCTAGAATATCAGGGTGGTTTTCCTTGATAATTTCTTGAAAGATGGTGTCTAGGCTCTTTTTTTTTTGATCATGGCTTTCAGGTAGTCCAATAATTTTGAAATTCTCTCTCCTGGATCTATTTTCCAGGTCAGTGGTTTTTCCAATGAGATATTTCACATTGTCTTCCATTTTTTTATTCCTTCAGTTCTGTTTAATAATATCTTGATTTCTCATCAAGTCACTAGCTTCCACTTGCTCCAAGCTCATTTTTAAGGTAGTATTTTCTTCAGTGGTCTTTTGGACCTCCTTTTCCATTTAGCTAATTCTGTCTTTCAAGGCATTCTTTTCCTCATTGGCTTTTTGGAGCTCTTTTGCCATTTGAGTTAGTCTGTTTTTTAAGGTGTTATTTTCTTCAGTATTTTTTTGGGTCTCTTTTAGCAAGTCATTGACTCGTTTTTCATGATTTTCTTGTTTCACTCTCATTTCTCTTCCCAATTTTTCCTCTGCTTCTCTTACTTGCTTTTCCTTGAGCTCTTCCATGGCCTGAGACCAATTCATATTTTTCTTGGAGGCTTTTGATGTAGGCTCTTTGACTTTGTTGACTTCTTCTGGCTATATGTTTTGATTTTCTTTGTTGCCAAAAAAAAGATTGTAGAGTCTGAGTCTGAGTCTGAGTCTGAGTCTGTATCCTTTTTCGCTGCCTGGCCATGTTCCCAGCCAACCACTTGACCTTTGATCTTTTTGTCAGGGTATGACTGCTTGTATAGTAGAGAGTGCTTTGTCCCAAGCTTTAGGGGGTGTGCTGCTGTCTTCAGAGCTGTTTCTACCTGGCAAGCTCTGCCACAGCAGCGCTTCTCCTCCCCCAAGAACCGCCAACCAGGACTGTGACCCAGATCCAAGCAGGGCAAAGCAGGCTCTGTATTCCCTCTCTGATCTGCTGCTTAATTCCTCCCACCAGGTGGGCCTGGGGCTGGAAGTAACTGCAGCTGGAACTCTGGAAGCAGCTGCAGCACTGTACCACCTCCACTGCCCCCGGGGCTGGAGTCGACTGTGCACTCCTTTCACTCCATTCCAGCAGTTTTTCCACTAACCTGCTCTGTTGTCTTTGGTGTTTGTGGGTTGACAAGTCTAGTAACTGCCACAGCTCGCTGATTCAGGGAGCTACAGCCTGTTCTGCCCAGCTTCTGGTCTGGTTGGTCCTGGAGCCCCACATTGGACTGCGCTCTGCTCCCAGCACTGTGTGATAGACCTTTCCCAGCAACCATCCAGACTGTCCTGGGCTAGAGCCCTGCTTCCCTGGTTCTGCAGCTCTAGAATTTGTTCAGAGCCATTTTTTTTTTCCGGTATTTGGAGGGTCCTGGGAGAGAGCTTAAGTGAGTCCCTGCTTTCCAGCCACCATCTTGGGTCTGTCCCCCAGTGCTTTTCTTTATTACAAGAGAGGGTTCAGTTGGGAGGTGGGGATAAAGAAAGGTATTATCATAGATGTCTGTGACGTAAAAACAAAGGGCATCAACAAAATTTAGTTAAAAAAAAGACAATGAGAAAATCAATGCTGAAAACTAAATATATATATATATTTTAAAAATTTAGAACTGGAAGAGATTTCTGAATGAATTAATGAATGAGTGAGAGAATAAATGTTGTCTTCCCCACTCAAAAGGCAGGGACTTTTTTGCCTTTCTTTGTATCTCCAGTGCTTAGCACAATACCTGGCACACGTAGTTAATGCTTAGTAAATGCTTGCTCAGGTTCAAAGACAGGTCCAAAAGACTGATGATGGAAAAAGCTATGCACATCCAGAGAAAGAATTATGGAGTCTGAATGCAGATGGAGGCAACCTATTTGCATTCTTTTTCTTCCTTCTTTTTTGGTTTCATTTCTTCTTTCTCATGATTCATTCCATTGCTTTTAATTCTTCTTTACAACTGGACTACTATGTGAATAAGTTCAATGTGAAGGTATATGTAGAACCTACATTGGATTACATGCCATCTTGGAGGAAGTGTGGGTGGAGGAGGGAGAGAAAATTTGGAACCCAAAACTTGTAGAACTGAGTGTTGTAAACTAAAAATAAAAATAAACTTATAACTTAAAAAAAGACAATGAAGCCTTAGTGTTAAGTGTATTATTGTTTCTGGCACTGAGGCATTGTTGATGGATAGCTACAGGCTGGGGGTACTATACCCATTTATGATTTTGTATGTAGGCATTTAGTTTGGACTGGATTCAGTCCTGGGGAGCTTGGACTCAATAAGAGAGGGCTCTCTTTTCTCATGTTCATTACCCCATTAAGCCTGTTATCCTGATTCCTCTGGTAATAATTTTACTTACTGGTTCCTACCTAGGGCCTACCCCCAAGAAGAAATTTAGAGATACTGAATGTAGAATATGAATCAGATATGGGACAGTAATTTATTCCTACACAGGACAGCTAGGTGGCACAGTGCATAGGGCACTGGGCTTGGAGTCAGGAAGACTTGTGTTCAAATCTGGCCTCAGACACTAACTAGCTGTGTGACCTTGGGCAGGTGACTTAACCCTTTTTGCTTCAGTTTCCTCATCCGTAAAATTATCTGGAGAAGAAAATGTCAAACTATTCCAGTATCTTTGCCAAGAAAATCCCAAATAGGGTCACAAAGAGGTGGACACGGCTAAAGACTACTGAATAACAACAAAAATCTATCCCCACAAACAAAAGGAATACTAAACACAGATGCTCACAGGCAAGCATTTACAGAACAAGATCTGGTAGCTTAATTTATAATTACTGTTACAGTCTGCTGGGAGTCTACTCTTAAAACCTCATCAGAACATGAAGCGGTTTGCAGGACAACTGATGAGGCAATTTGCATTTCGCCTCGGCAAGACACTGTCCAAAAAATCCCTGGGAAACATCTCCCATTAAAACATCCAGGCAAGGGTCAATCTTCCTATTGATGGCCATCCCTTCCCATGCATTAATTTCTTCCGTTGTCAGCCACCATCACTGTAGTAGATGCGAATACCAATGTCTTGGTGGACACAGCTGCCACTACATTTACAGATTCTACAGACCTCCACTTATTAACCTTAAGGTTGTTAATTGTCATCTACTTGGGGAAAAAAAAAAAACTCAAAAGAGGAAAAGGCCCCCACGGACCTTGTCCCAAGCTCACCTCGTTGAATCTCCCTATGCTAGCTGCCAATATGGACTGCTTTCCTATGATGAGTCATCTGCTCCTACCCCACTGGATTCTCAGAACCCACTTTGAAATGGTACTGCACAATTCAAAGCTAGGAAGGAAGAGGGAGCTGAGAGGGGTAGGCTGCTTCTCTTTTGCCTATCCATTGAGTCTGTAGCCAATAATGGGACTCTTCATCATCTCAAGTACCAGCTTCTCAGCAATGAGTCACACATAGCTGGAAGTAGACTCCCCCCAAAGCTTCAACAGAGTGGGCCAGAACCATAACATTTTACACACACACACACACACACACACACACACACACACACACCATGTACCCATATTCATGTACACGCACACAAGTATTTTTAGCATAGACCTTTGATTTTATTATGTAGGGAGCTCCCAGTGAAGAAACTCCTTTTACCAATGTAAATGCCTTTCATTGTATCTATAGTTTCTGGCTGGTAATTCCTGTTACAAGCTCTCCCTTCCCTTTTAGTTATGTCAGGGTAGTTATCCGTCCACTGTCTGTTTGCAGAAGCCTGAGGCATTCCCCTCTGTATACTAAAGGTCATGAGTTCTGGCTCATACATTTAAAACTGGGAGGATCCTTAAAGATAATTTAGTCTAACCCTTCTCATTCTATAGATGAGGAACTGAGGCCAGTTGAGTTATCCAAGTTGTCTGCTGATTTCAAATCCAGGGCCCTTTCCCAGGAGAAGTCTGTGTAAAGGTGGTATTTTCGGTCTTCTTGTCAACAATGAAGGCTTAGAACTTGCGGGGGAAAAAGATTGTTAGCCTTGCAGAATCTAGACGCTAAGATTACTCACAGTGGATCTTAGGTTTATGGCAAGAAGGGAACCGAGAGGTCCTCTGTCCAGCACTTTCATTTTTCTTATTTCTTGAGGAAACTGAGTCTCAGAGACTTGTCCTAGGTCATAGAAGTAGGAAGGAACAGTCGGAATTTGAACCCAGGGCCTGTGCCTTTCACATCTTGCCATCTTTCCATAGCAAAATGCTGAGATTCCACACCATCTCATCTTTTCCCTAAGAGATTTTTCTATTACCAATCAACTGTGGATTAGATGTCTGTGGATTGCTCTCAGGTCATCTGTTTGTCATACCAGGCCATAGCTACTTCCTTTCCACTCTATTCCCCTTCTAGCATCCCTCTAGGCTCCCTTTGTCCAGTGATGAACCACGTCTTCCCTCTGCCCTACCCCCTCCATTCTTAACACCCCCACCCCTACCCCCAATTATACTTAACTATAGTGGAAAAACAATGAATTTAGATCCAGAAAACCTAGGTTCAAATGCTGGTTCTGCCATTTGCTACCTGTATAACCCTGGCCAAATCACAGCCTTTTTGGGCTGATTGTTATTTATTTATTATGTTTATTTATTTATTTTTCAGGGGAGAAGGCAAGGCAATTGGGGTTAAGTGACTTGCCCAAGGTCACACAGCTAGTAAGTGTGTCAAGTGTCTGAGGCTGGATTTGAACTCAGGTCCTCCTGACTCCAGGGCTGGTGCTCTACTCACTGCACCACCTAGCTGCCCCTGGGCTGATCTTTAAAAGAGGGTGTTAGATTCTAAACTTCTTTCCAGTTCAGGATCTCCAATTCTAGGTAAGCGAGTAGCCTGTAACTTTAGCCTGGCCAGTGGGAGGGTGAATAAAATGCCCCCGAATCACTATCTTAAATGTTACAAAAGCAAGTTGAAATAACTTTGGAATTACCTGGTCTGGGATTGATTTGTGCCAAGGAGGGGGAGAGGGGCGCCTCCCCGTCATGAAGAAAAAACTCTTTAGCGGAGCATGAGGACAAATGAAGGGCACTTGTGAGCATTTGTGGGGTGAGTGGTAGTGTCGGTAGTGGGTGCCCTGAGAGGCTCTTGCCCAATTCCTGTCTAGTTACTCAATGTTCTTTGGAAAGGGTCAGAGTCCTCCAGCACCCTCCAGTTTGAGTCATCCCGTCACGGTTCAACGTGTCCATCACAGGCAGCCACACACACCCACCACAGAGCAATCAGGAGCAATATTGACAAGTTACCTTGGGACCTCTTGGACTCGTCAGGGTGTGGTTCTGCCTAGAGACAGAGGGATGGACTAGATGGCCTCAAGAGAGACCCTGCCTAAGAGGCCTTTGAGACTTTGGCATTTTAAAAATGATTTTTAAAATGTGGCAGTTAAAACAACAACAAAATTAAATAACGATTACTGATATTTCCAAGAGGGCAGGAAACCGCTTCTTTTCTTTGTCTCCTTGAGCTCCTAACTCATCGTTCAACACATAGTGGCCCTACAATAAATACTTGAATGAATGCACTACAGTGATGGGAGACTGTATATGAACTTTTAGGTCTCTCAAGAAGGGTGAAAATTGCCAGTAACTCACTTGACATCCCTAGAACCATTTATAGGATTTGGATCTCACAGTATGTGCAACCATAATAACAAATTTCACTTCCGTAAAGTGTTTTAAGGTTAACAAAGTGCTTTTCTCACAGCTATGTGAGGTATGTCAGGCAAGTGTCCTTGTTTCCATTTTAAAGATGAGGAAACCAAAATTCAAGGAAATTAGTGGAGGTGGTACATAATTTAAAACGTCTTTGGGCAGGGATCCGATCCCAAGCTTCCTGCTCACCACTATGTCAGATTGCCCCTAGTTATTTGTCTTCATTTAGTCCAAGAGGAAAAAGCTGAGCAGACAAAATGAAACAATGGCGGTGTATTGTAATAAAAAGGCACCGGAGCTTGAGTCAAAGGCCTGGGTTCCACCAATGTCTCTGACACTTTCTATGTCTGATTTTGGGCAAAGCACTTTGCTTTTCTGGGCTTCCAGTACCTCATCCACAAAAAAAAGATACTGTCTGAGGCCTCTCCCAACTCCAAGTTCCATGACTGGCACCAGGAAATGTGGGGAGGAGGTGGAGATATTAGAAAGGAAAGTCACCTTAAAAATAATTACAAAAATGCATTAAACATTTGGGAGTCAATCTACCAAGGTACACCCAATATTTGTACAGGTAATTACAAAATACTCCTCAGAGAAATAAAGAGCAAGTCAAATAATGGGAATGTTCATTGACTGGGCTATGTCAATATAATAAAAATAACAATACCTCTAAAATTAATTTACAGATTTCAAGCTCTACCGATCAAAAGACCAAGGAGACAGTTTACAGAACTAGGCAGAATAATAACAAAATTCATTTGGAGAAACAAAAGATCTAGATTATCTAGGAAAATAATTTAAAAAAAAATAGGACCAAAGGGGAACAGTACTTCCTGACCTCATACTATATTATAAAACAGTAATCAACAAAATTCTTTGATACTGATTAGAAAATAGAAACATAGAACAAACTATTTAAGGAAGAATCAGAGCTAACTGAGCTTAGTAACCCAGTGTTCAACAAACTTGAAAACATAAATTATCTATTGGAAGAGAATTGCCAAGAAACCTGGAAATAGTCTGGCTGAATTAAGTCTAGACCATGAGTTCTTAACCTGAGGTCCATAAAGTCTATCGGTAGATTCTGGGGTAGGGGGTAGGGGTGTGTTAATTTGGATGGAAAAAATATTTATTTTAATATAATTGGTTTCCTTTATAATCTGATGTATTTTATTTTATTCAATTAAAATATTGTTCAGAGAAAGGATCCACAGGCTTTTCTGTCAAAAGGAGTTCATGATACAAAAAAGGTTAAAAACCCCTAGTCTAGACCAACATCTTATTCTATATACTGTATCATATTTTTTGTGTTGCGTTTTAATTGCCTTTTGGCATAGCCCAGTCAATGAACACTCCAGTTATTTGACTTGTTCTTTATTTCTCCAAGGAGCGTTTTGTAATTATATCTGTACACATATTAGGTGTATTTTGGTGGACTGACTCCCAATAAACTTAAAATGAGCTGAATATTAAAGATCACCTCATAGAAAATCGAGAAGAACCCAGATCAGGTAGCTTTCACAGCTTATGGGTATGAGATGAATTCTTAACCTCACAAGGGATAGAGGTGCTCACAAATGACAAAACAGATCATTTTAATTATTTGAAATTGAAAAGCTTTTGTATGGACAAAATTAATACAACTAGGATAAGAAGTGAAATCATCTGAGAAAAAGGATTCATGTTAAATATAAATAAAGTTCTGATACCCAAGAAAAACAGGCAATTAACAGAAATATATGAGACCAAATGCTATTTCCTAATAGATAAACAAAGGATAAGAACAAGTAATTATCCAAAGAGCAACAAACTGTTGCCAATGGGTGGAATTGTCATTGTCACAAAAATCACAAATAATAAAAGAAATTTTCACATTAACTGAGGTTTTACCTTATACCTAGCTGATTGGCAAAGGTTAGAAAAAGATAGGAATTATCAGTGTTGGAGGAGTTATGAAAAGATGGGTACAGTAAGTGTCTTGTTGGTAGAACTGTGAAAATTGGCAGCAATTTGGAATTATGTGAAGAAATTGACTAAAATGTCCATGCCCTTTGACCTAGAGATTCGGATATATGATAAAAAGGCCTTCATATACAGAAATGAGGTGGATTAAACATATCTCAATTCCCTACATGACTTCAGACCTAGGGGAGAAGCTTGCTCTTTCTCATTCTTTTCAAGGCATAGTACTGTGTTCCCCAATTCACTCCTGGCCCTAAAATTAGAAATTAAAACCCAGGAGGAGAGGCTAGGGGGCCCTTTCCTCTCTTGCTACTTGTGAAGAGTTATTAAAATGTAACAGAGCCAAAGGAAAGTGAGCTTAAAAATGACGCAAAAGGGAAGGGAGTTAGCAGGAAGAACCTTCGAACAATACAGTTCAGCAGGCCCTGGAGAGGTAGCAAAGGGGAATGACCCTTCTTGGAGAGCTCAGAGAGAAAGAATTCTGTCTCTTTTGACCAGGCGAGGTGCCCCAAGGCAATCGGGAAGGACTTGCCAAACTCAGAAGGCCTTTGTGACTCCAATTAGAGATGATAAGTGAGCTAGAAACCTGAGAAGTCAGAGTCATAACCTGTTTATGTGTCTTAGACTTTTTTTTATAGCAGATATTTGTGGATTTTATTAATGGAGGAAAGAGGATGTGTTGATGGAGGAGGGTACCAGAAAAAAGATTAACCAGGGAGGAAATCAGCTTTTATGTAACTTAAGGCAAAATCAAATCAGAAGTCTGTGTAGCTTTAACGACTAAGTTTAGTCCTAAGTCAGAGGTGTGAGAATGAATGCACCTCACCCATCATAGCTTTGAGGAGGTGGGTGCTATGGAGGTGAATTACTATACTGTTGGGCAGACTTGGTTGGTATGTCATTTATTTTTATTGAATTGCTTTTTGCCCCCTCTTTTTTATTCTTTATGGTAAGGAAAAGCTCTGAGGGAGGCAGGGAGGTACATATTGGGAAATGAAGGTAATATGAAAAAACAGAAGATCTCAATTTAAAAACTCCAAGAGATGCATTTAATAGTACAAATGAAATGGATGTTTATTTTTCCACCAATAATCTATAGTTTCTTTTTACAGATAAGGAAAGACTAGGAGAATACCTACAGAAGGAGAAGGGAATAAGCATTTATTTATTAAGCACCTACTATGTGTCAGGCACTTTACAAATATTATCTCTTATGATCCTTGTAACAACCCTGGGAAGTCAGTGCTATTATCATCCCCTTTTTACAGACAAATGGATGTTTATTTTCCTACCAATTATTTATAATTTCTTTTTATAAATAGGGGCAGACTAGGAGAATACCTATAGAAAGGGAAGGGAATAAGTATTTATTAAGCACCTATTATGTTCTAGGCACTTTACAGATATTATCTCATATAGTCCTTCTAACAACCCTGAGAAGGAGGTGCTATTATTATCCCCTTTTTACAGACAAGGAAACTGAGGTAGGCAGCAGTTTATTGATTTGCCCAGGGTCACACAGCTAGTAAGTGTCTAAGACCAGATTTGAACTCAGGTCTTCCAGACTCCGGGTCCAGAACTCTGTCCACTGGCTACTTGGCTGCCTGTGCAAGTCACAGAATGTCTGAGCTAGGGGAAGTGGTGCAGTGAAGCAGAGTGGAGAGATGACTTTGGAATCAGAGGACATGGATTCAAATCCTCCTCAGCGCTTTACTATTTGTGTGAATCTGAGCAGGTCTTTTTCTCTAGGTCTCAGTTTCCTACCCTGTAAAATGGCAAAGGGTTGGGGGAGGGGTGGCTAGCTTGGAGAGAGCCAGATGCTTTTTGAAGCCTCTTCTACCTCTAAGTTTATAGCCTAAGAAACTACCTGATTCAACCCTTCCTTTTACAGAGTAAGAAAACAGAGAGGAATGGTGATGTATACAAGGTCACACAGTGAGTGCATTAGTGGAAGAGCCTGATCCCAAACTCAGATTCTGGCATTTCCTGGCCAGTGCCCTTTACCCTCAATGATTAGGAAGAGACGCTGCATTGCAGGGGAAAGAATGCTAGATTTGGAGTCAGGAGGCTGGGTTCAAATTCTCCCTCCTGCCACCCCTTACACATGTGTCCTTGGGTGAGTCACTGTAAAAAGAGGGAGGGGATTGGGCTAGATGACCTCTAAGCTCCTTTCTAGCCCTAAATCTCTGAACTAAAATACAAACTTGCCAAAGCTGCTTTTGCTTGGGCACCTCAGAATTACAATATGAAACCCAGTTCTGGGGGCTGGACAGGGTATCATGGGGAAGGAGAAGGAAAGGGAGCACCAAAAGAAACCAGACAATGATCTTAAAGAAAATGGGATGACTCTTGTCCTGCAAGACAGGTCACCTTGGCTCTGACTTCTCTTTTGGGTCTTGACTCTCTGCCCAGGCACCTGGGCATACAGGCTCCTCCAGTAGGCTTCCTGTGTTGTTGATGTATCATCGCTGTTGCTAATGCTGGGGCCAAGGGGATTTGCCAGCCTCACCCTTCAGGCAATACTGCCTCACAGGCTGCCCTAGTGCTGTGGCAACCGCACATTGCAAAGTCCACACAGAGGGAAACCAGGATGGGGGGGGGAGGGAGAGGGAGAGGGAGAGACACACAGACAGACAGAGGCAGAGAGAGACAGAGACAGAGAGAGAGAGAGAGAATGAAAGGAACTAGAAAGAGAAGAGAATAAAAGGCAGAGAATGAAAGACTTAGAGAAAGAGACAATGAAAAAGTATCACATAGGGAAAAAGAGAATGAGAGAATGGAAGAGAGAGAATGAAAGAAACTAAAGAGAGGGAGAGGGAGAGGAGAGAGAGAGTTGAGAATTAAAGAGAATGAAGGACTTGGAGAAAGAGAGTAGACATGAGGGAAGAGAATATGAGAGAGAGAATGGAAGAGAGAATAAAATGAGAGAGAAAGAGAATGAAAGAGAGAAAGAATGAGAGAGTATGATATAGGGGAAAAGAGAATGAGAAAGAATGAAAGAAACTAGAGAGAGAAAAAGAGGAGAAAGACAATGAAAGACAATGAAAATAGAGAGAAAGAGAGTAAGGAAAAAGAGAGGAGAAAGAATGAGAGAGAGAGAGAGAGAGAGAGAGAGAGAGAGAGAGAGAGAGAGAGAGAGTTTCAAGGAAGAGTTTCCATAGAAACACTGACATCATGCTTGGCAAACTGGATTGTAAGATCTTTGAATGGGAGGTGTTTTGGTATTAAAGGCACAGTGAAACAGCCAGAAATGAATTTGCAGACCATGGATTTGGAAGAGAATTCGTATTACAATCCAATCCACACACCCAGAGTCAGAGCCAAGATTTGACTCCAGGTCTTTGGGCTCGAGGTCTATGCTCTTGCCATCCCTCCCGCACTAAAACTGGGACTGGGTCAGTGTGGGATGTGGCAGGCAGAAGACAATGGGACAGGGATGCCAGGGAATCAGGACTGTCATTTGCCCTTTTGGAGGGCATAGGCTTTCAGGTTGGAAGGAGTATTAGCCACCTACCCGTCCAGCACTTTCCTTTTACAGAGAAAAACACTGAGACCCAGGGAGACATATTCAAGTTCACATGGCTAGTAATCAGCAAAGCTGGGAATTGAACCTGACCTCCCTGACTCCAGATCTGGCGTTCTTTGGCGCAGAAATTCAAGTTAGAGCAGCAATAGCCTGAGGCCCTGAATACTCTACCCAGCAATGGGACCTTCTATCAGTGTGTGTGACTAGTGTGGAAATGAAAAGAGAAGGGCTGGCAGCCCACTCAGCACCTCTGGTCAGACAGGCAAATGAGAATTGGCAGCATCTGGATGATGGAGCCAGGGCTCAGAAGGGGCCATCCGGGGCTGTCTCTGCTCCCCACATTTGGGAACAACATTGAGGCTGCTTGCTAGAGCAAAACAGCCCCAAACCTCATGAGTCTCAGGAGTGACCATCCTAGGTCATTTCAGGTCACATGCAAGCGCCAGAATATACCTCTGGTATCAAGAACAAGAAAGGAAACTGTGTGGCTGACATTGCAGGAACCAGGCAGCAGGACTAAATTAACTGAATAAAACTCTTCTTCTTTCTCTTGCCTTCCTGCTAGCCCTTCCTAAGAATTTTCTGGAGGAGTGTAACAAAATGGAGCACCCCACCAGGTTGCACAGTGGTTAGAGTGCTGGCCTTGGAGTTAGGAGGACCTGAGTTCAAATCTAGCCTGAGACACTTACTAGTTGTGTGACCCTGAGCAAGTCACTTAAACCTTCTTGCCTGCCCACACGCACAAAATCCCAAACAAATAAACAAAATGGGGCATTTCCCAAATGAAAAGCTCCATATAATGCTTGGTTTATAGGACTATACATTTAGAACTAGCAGGCACCTCAGAGGTTATCTATTTCAACCCTTCATTTTACCGATGAGGAAACTAAGGCCCTGGGACTTGCCCAAGGTCACAAAAGTAGGAAATAGTAGAACTGAGATTTGAACCCAGCCCCTATGACTCCAATCTGTCCTCTATACCATAGGTTGTAAAAAACAAACCTTAGAAATCATCTAATACAACCTCCTTAATTTGCTTAAGGAAAAACTGAGACCAAGATTTGCTTCCAATCATCCAACCCTTTAGGAGTGGAGCAGGATCCAGTCCCAAATCTTTTCCCACCATACCATGCTTGTAGGGGTAGGGGCTGGGGGAGTAAATCTTCAATACTGTCACTCAAGGGGGAGGTCCAAAGATCATGTTTCTGGTTCAAAGTCACTTCAGGGCTCTCCCTGTTTCACTCCTTCTAATCTTTTCTCTAGTATTGGGATCACTTATCTTATTTCTGGGTCATCTTACTTTCACCCTTATGCCCAGGTGGAACTCTGTTGTCAACTCCTAAAAGCACAGGTCTGACCATGTCACCCCAGCTCCTCTCCAGATCCCTCTCCCCCAACAAACTCCAATGTATCCCTATTACTTCAACATCAAATATAAAGTTCTCTGTTTGGCTTTTAAGGCCAGACTTCCTCATAGGAAAAGAACACACCTAAGTCTACTGAGATATTAATGCTAATAACCAAAATTGAGATCATTAGATAATTTCTAAGATCTCCTGTGACACTCTTCCTGATTCATGCCCCTCAGACTTCAGGATCATGGGTATCTGCTAGGAAAAAGCAAAGGAGTACCTTGGTCTTCAAGTCCCACCTTTGGGGAACAATTCATTGGACCACAGGAGCTACGTTGAAGCTCAGGACAGAAGATTCAGATTTAAGGCTGAGAATTCAACTGTGTCACTAATAATTAATAATTAAATACTTGTCATATGCAGTGTATACAAGGCATCATACAAAATCCAGTGGAAAGAAATGAGCTACTTGGAAATTTATAACCTGGGCAAAATTATACAGAGAAAAACCTAAGTGGCAAAAACATCAACAGAAATCCCAATTTGGAAATGAAGATTTGCAAGGTCTTTGTTCAAGCTGCTTCCATGAGTTTTTGTGAGGTTCTCCTGGTGTTTTAGACTAGGAGTTTGGCTTCCTTTAGGTACTGTGGCTGTGAATCAGTCCAAGGGCCTGTCTCCAAGAATCATATCAAACACATTATATTCTTATTAAGTTTTATAACATAAGTATCACTATATCCTTATTAAGCTCCAATCATCATAAATGAATACTTTATAATTCATCATTATGAATCCTTCATAAGTACGTCTTTCGTAATAAGATGAGACAGACATTACTCCTACTTTGTGAATGGGTCAGAAATTAATTATTTAAGACTAAAGGTCGTCACTTAACCCTGATTGCCTCACCAAAAAAAAACAACCCAATAAGACTAAAAGTCAAGGAACACACCTGTAGGCTCTGTAGCTGGGAAGGCTGAGGCTGGTTGATCCCTTGAGTTGGGGAGTTCTCAGCTGCCGTAGGGAAAAGCACAGCAGGAATATGATGAATCCTTGGGAATAAAAGTCACTGGGCTGCCTAGGGAAGGGCCCAGGTACAGGTTGGAAAAAAAAAAAGTGGTTTAAAAGTAAGGGGTAGGGTGGGGAATAGGCATTTATTAAGTACCTAAAACGCTGTCCTAAGCACTTTACAAATATTTCATTTGGTAAATGATAAAACTTCCACACTGATCAGTGCTGGCATTTGGCTGATTGGAGGCTGTGGTACTTTCAGCCTGGGAAAGATAGGCCTGTCCAGTCTCAAAAAAATAAAAGACGAAAGGGCAACGCAACTTGAAGTTGAACTAAACATTGGAAAAGGTAAACCGTGAAGAGTCCTTACATGGAAACATTCCATGGAAACTAAGGTGTCCCAGATCCCAAGCCAGTCATCATCATATCCATCTATGTAAATGATAACCTGCTTCATCCTCCAGAATCATGAATGGTCATCACACTGGGTGCAGTTCTTACAGCTTTCCAAGCTGTTTGTTTTTGCCGTGCTTTTGTTATTGTTGTAATTGTTTTTTTGGTTCTCCTCATTTCAGTTTTCATCAGTTTATAAAAAAAGGCCTCAACATTTTCATTTTCATAATATCGATGGCTTATCATAAAATTGGTCCTGCTTTTGGTTCCCGTTTACTTCATACAGTCAAGCAGAACCAGTCCCCACGTTTTCTAGGCGCCTTGCTAAGACTAAATTTCAGACGAGATGCCTCCCTACAATGGGAGAAGGGCTTTCCTCATTTGGGAGTTCCCTATGCCAGTGAAATCATAAGTCCCATCCCTATCCCTAGCTTCCCTTGGGATCCACACAGTATTAAGAGATCTAAAGGAAGGTGCCCAGCACGTTGGATGGACTGCCCTATTGTGGCTTTGAGGGAGGACATGGACAAGAATCCAAACAGGTTTCAATCTACAACAGTAACATAGTCAGCCCATCAAAGGACACTCTCTTGAGCCCACTGGCTATCTCTAGGCACCACGTCTTTCACTTCCCAACTCCCTGGACACAAGCCCACCTGGTGGTGGGACTTTCCAATCCATCAGGGAAGAGTCCATGAAATTCAAGCCATGGGGCTTGGGTGCACAATAATCTGTTAAAGGCCTGGGAAAATTCCAGCATTGTCTTCCTCACATTTAAACCACTTAGTTGATATCTTATCATCTCCACCTTTCTTATCAGAGGTCTCACCCCTACCCACAATGTCTTTCTGAAAAAGGAATTTGCTACCCACAAATAAGTGTGTTTGCTTTTGTTAGCAGAGACAAGGAGGTAGGGAACAGCCTTTGTGGGCTGATAAATATTCCTATAAAATGAATCTGGTTGGGTTTTGCTTGGGCAGGGAGGGAGGAGGGCAACTTGGGTGGGGGGAATGTTTTGATAGGAAAGTTGCCTTAACAAATCTATCACTGATTCTTGGCTGTGTGCAGATCTTCTAAAACAGTATCAGGAATTGATGAGAGAGTGTTTTATTTTTTATACCTATGATCCCCAAGTGCCTAACTCAGTGCCTGGCACCTAGTAGGTGCTTAATATTTGATGACTGATTAGTTATGGCATGCTGATTGCTTCCCAAGTTGGTATATTGTTTATATTCTATTGTTTGGCTTAAGCTAGTTTTGAGAGGGTCCGCCCCAGTCCAGAGACCCCATGTCACATGGTAGCAAGAGTCCTGCAGCTGGAGTTTTGGTGTAGAAACAGCCCAGACTTGTCCTTCACAAGGGAAAGGTCCGTGATATGGAAGGAGCAGGGCTAGAAAAAAATCTCCCCTAAACACACAAAAGCCCTGAAAGTCCTGTCCTTCCCTAGAAAGATGTCAAAGGCCACATTCCTCAGGGAGAAGATGAATAAACCTCTCCCTCCTCCACCAACAGTCTGAAGAGAGCAACCTCAGCTTGCCTAAACCAAACCACTTGGTCCCATCAAAGGAGGCTTGTGGTACTGGAGGATGAATACTACAGCCTGGCTAGAAAGACAGACAAGCCACACCTTGGCCTAGTAATGCTTTTCTCCAGGGAGGGAGGAACTAAGTGGGTCAAAGGCTGGGAACACAGGCTGGGAACACAGGCCGGGAAGAGTTCTCTCTCTCTCTCTCTCTCTCTCTCTCTCTCTCTCTCTCTCTCTCTCTCTCTCTCTCTCTCTCTCTCTCTCTTTCTCTCTCTCTCTCACGTCTGCCCTCCCTCCCTCACTAAGGAACATGCAGTCAGTAGTGGGTGCATGTAAAGACTCCATTTCTTTCTCTCTCTTTATTACATGTGTTTGCAATACCCTCACGCCTACTCCAGCTGTTCATGCTTTTCTTTTTTTTACTTCAGAGGCAGTTGGTGGCACAAGCAGAAAGGGCACTGGGCCTAGAGTCAGGAAGACCTGAGTTCAAATCTGGTCTCAGATACTTATTAGCTGTGTGAGCCTGGGCAAGTCACTTAACCTCAGTTTCTTCAACTGTAAAATAGGAATGATAATGGTACCTACCTCTCAGGGTTGTTGTGAGGAGTGAATGAGATAATGTTTGTAATGTGCACTTAGCACAGTGCCTACTAATTGGTAGGTACTACATAAATGCCTATCGCCTTCTTTCCCCTATGAGTAACTTTTGCATTTACTGATCCATGTCAAGCACATCCCTCTCATTAGAATGGGAAGGAGGAGAGGAGTCTTTTCAGAGAGCATTTTTGTTTTCGTATCCTAAGCATTCGCCGCATTGCCCGGCATTTTGTTGTTTGGCCATTTCAGTCGTGCCTGACTCTCTGTGACCCCATTTGGGGTTTTCTTGGCAAAGACACAGGAGGGATTTGCCATTTCCTTCTCCAGCTCATTTTACAGATGAGGAAACTGAAGCAAACAAGGTTAAGTGGCTTACCCAGGGTCACACGGCTAGTAAGTATCTAAGGCCAGTTTTGAACTCAGGTCTTCCTGATTCCAGGCCCAACACTCTGTCCACTGCACCGCCAGAAGCCTGGGGTATGCATACTAAGTGCTTAATCTGTACTCGTTCAGTTAATTTTCATTGAATTCTCTCTGATGTAGAATGAGAAGGCTGAACTAGAAGACCTCTAGAGGCCGTTGGAGACTGAGGAGTATAGTATAGAGAACGCTGGATTTGGAGTAGAAGACCTGGATTCAAAATGTGCTCTGCTACTCACTTCCTGTGTGACATTGGACAACTTGCTTAACCTCTCTGGGCCTCAGTTCCCCATGTGTAAAGTGAGGGTCCCTTTTAGCTTTAAATCTTTGATTATATGGTTCTTCTAGATTACGAGCCCTTTTTGTGTAATATGCACCTTGGGCAATGTGACAAAGGCTATGGAACCCTTCTATATTTTTAAATGTATAAAATAAAAGACATAGATTAATACAGGGAACCAATTGGATTGAAATAGAGGTGCAATTTTTTACCATCTAAGTTAATGGAACCCCTGAAATCTATCCAGGGACCCCAGGTTAAGAATTCTTCTTTTAGATCTATGATTCTGTGAACTCTCTCAAATGATGGGGCCCTAGGAGGGCTCGCTATATTTACTGTCTCTAAAACTTTATTAATTTTTGGATCCAAATAGGTTCCTGGCAATCAGGAGTTCGGGGGTCTCCTCATTACTCTGTGCCTTAACTAGCTACAGTATGTGGTCACGAGCGAGTCATTTGGCACTCCAGGACTCAATTTCTTTGATTTAGATAATTTCTAAGGTCCCCCGGAGCCCAAAAATTCCAAATTCGGTCTAGTATAGCCCTGAAGATCTGGGAGCAAGAGCAGTGGTGCTGATCCGGGTTTCTGAAGCTGCCGTTTCCTTTTTCCCCTAGAAACTCTGGTCTGGCCCCAGAAGGGGAGGGGAGCTTGGGAGCCTCTCAAATACTTAGCACTGAAGAGCTTCATCCTTTGGCAAGTTTGCTCATTAGGTGTCATTTGCTCCAAAAAGTCTTCCATGGAAAGTGACCAAGCAGGGATCTTCTACCCACTCCTCGCCAAAAAAACAAAACACCCAAACTATTCCGAGGAATATTCCATCCCTTTTTCAGTGACCCTTTGCCTTAGCGTCTGTTAAGTAGCTCACTCCCGAAGATGATCTAAGAGACGTCTGGCCCCCTCCTGGCTGACATTTGCAGATTCCAATGTGAGGAGTCTTCAGGCCCAGAATAGTGTCAAGTGGAAACCACTCCAAGGCTACTCAGTGTAACAGTTCCATAGCTCACTCATTCACAGGAAAATCCTCAGGCCCTCATCCTTCCCACTGACCATGCAGCCCCGGGCAGAAGGGAAAGGAATGAAACATTGAGAAGAACTTCCTGACTTCAGAGGCTTTATCAGGCAGACACAGGAGTAAACTTTGGAGGGGAACTGGACAGCCCCTTTCCCTGGAGACATTTCACACAATGTTGGAAACCGAAAGACACCTTAGTGATCACAGAGTCTAACTTCCCTGCTCATCCCCATATGGGTTTTCCAATGGCTGGTCTGTGCCCATTTCTGTGGGACCCTTTCAATAATCGATTTGCCCTCTGCCTGCATAGAATTAATAAAGTTAAATCCTTCTTTGAGGCTGGGAGATGAACTAGAGAAATGTCTTGTTTTTCTTTCCCCTGTGAAACCAACACTCAAGCAAGTGGAACACTCAAGCCTGGAAAACAGCCAATAATGATCGCCACTATTCACTGGTTAAAAGCTATTCTAAAAGATCTGGAATGAATCAGGGTGAACATTGTGATGACAATGACCTCCAACTCACAGACAAAGTCTTTCCAAGTAGAGAGAAAGGATGTGTTCCAAGACAGGAAAAGGAAAGGGCTTGTTAGGAAGTCCTACAAGACCGTCCTTTGTACAGGATGTATGGTGAAGGTCTCATTTTCTAAGGCCCAAACCTGAAGGAGTCCACTGATTTTTGTCCTGCCCATTAGATGAGATGACATACATAAGTGCATTGGGGAACTCTCAGTGAGGAAACCCTTGCACTGATAGAAATTGCAACTGTCTATGACTTAGGAGGTGAAGTACTCAAGAGTGATTGGGGGCATAAACTGGGTCATACTGCTAATAAATATCCAAAGTGAGATTTGAACCTAGGTCTTTCTAACTCCAGGACAAGTATATTACATCTTGCTGCATGCGAAAAAAATGTATACTTAGACAGATCTATGATCTTGTCAAGGTAGATACTTGCTTGGAGACCTTTACAGATTGCAATTTATCCCTACTAGTCCATCTATATGCTTCCATCAGTTACTCTCAGGCTTGGGGGAGTGGTCCGCCCAACATGCTAGAGACTTTTCTTGTTTTTCCCGACATTTTGAGGATATCAATGGAGCACATGGACTGTCTCACCTTTCATGTGATCAGCCCATATTTTTATCCTCTGCTAATAAGGGAGTCCCAAAAAATCTTAGTGCATTTCTAAGTTATTAAAAGGCAACTAGGTGGCGCAGTGGATAGAGCACCAGGCCTGGAGTCAGGAAGACCTGAGTTCAAATAGGACCTCAGACGCCAGCTGTGTGACCCGGGGCAAATCACTTAACCCTGTTTGCCTCAGTTTCCTTATCTGTAAAATGAGCCAGAGAAGGAAATGGCAAAGCATTTCAATATATTTGCTAAGAAAATCCCAAATGCATTCATGAAAAATTGGAACAACTAAACAACAATAAACTTAAAGCTTAGAACTGCACTGAGACTTTTGGGACACCCTGTATATATATGTGTGTGTATATATATATATATATATTTTTAGCGGCACTCTCTATTCTGCATCTTCTTTGCATTTCTTTACTTCAGCCTGCTCATAACTACGGGGTGCTTCTCCATTGCCCACTGGGTAAATGTTTTTAATTCTTCAGAGACGATGGAGTTCTATGTCTTAAAGACACAACTAAGTGTAAACCTGGGAAATTTTCGTTGGTGCTTCCTCCTCCTTTTACCTCCTTTCCCCTCCTCCCACCCCAACACAGACACAGAGTCTAACAAATCTAAAAGACCCCAAAATATCACAGGAACATAGATTTGGAGTTGGAAGGAACTTTCAGGGATCACCGAGTCTCACTCCCCTCCTTCTGTACACAAGGAAAATGAATCTCATCAAAGATCAGTGACTTGGCCAAGGTCACACAAATAGTAGCCAGCAGAGGATGGATTCAAGTCCTTGCCTACTGGGCCTAGATCTTTGTCAGCTAGACATGCATTCCAGAGACTTGGACGTTAGAATGAACCTGAACCCCGACTCTCTACTGTGTGTTCAGATAATAATACACTACAAATAATAATACAAATGTTCAGATTAATAATAATAATAATAATGCTACAAAGTGCTTTATATACATCATCTTGTTTAAATCTCACAGCAACACTGTGAAGTAGTTTGTTGTTACAGATGAGGAAACTGAGGCTGAGAGGATAATGTTCTCACAGTCAGGACACGTCAGAGGCAGGATTCTAACCCAGACATTTCTGATTCTGGCTCTAACTCAGTAGCCAACTCTGTTTCACTCTCTCCTCTTCCTTGGCTTAGTGTTATTTTAAGAGAGACCCAAAGTCAGCCTGAGAAGCCTGAGTCAGTGACTCATGACGGCCTCATTCCTCTGTGCCCTGGTTGTTCCATCAGCTAAACAGGGGCAGGATCTCTCAGCTTTGAAATGCTCCAATGAAAGGCCTAGACAAAAGCAAATCCCTGTCACCATCATGACTATTGGTCTTGTAATTCATGTGGTTGGGAAGGGTTTTATAGGGAGAAGTTTTTTGGGAGTGGGGTGAGGCGGAATAAGACAAAGAAAACCAATAGAAAGCTTGGCTAGGCATATTCATGGGAACGCAAAATGGAATCATGTCACAGTCATGTTCAGGGCCACTTCTCCATGAACAACAAAGGTCAGTTACTAATTAACCAGCCCATGGGAACGGTGGCCCCCAAGCCTCTAAATGGCAAACTAGCAGGACCTGTTTACTGAGAAGAAAGAAGCCCCATCCCTGCAGGAGAGCCTGTGTCCATATGCCTCACAGACCCATGTATGCGCATTCATCCATGCTGCTGGTGGGAGGAAAGAGGCGATGCCTTAATCTCTTCCTGACACCCAGGGATGGGCTTAGCAGGGCCAGCCTTGTCTGATTTACAGGAGACTAAATGGTGATCCCGTCATTTTCTGATGTGTGGCCCAAACACCTTTTAAAATGGGAGCCTGGCTGTAACAAACTTTCCTAACAAATGAAAATAACATGCGGGGTGTAGGGGGTGCTTTTTCATTTGGAGAGAGCACTCTGACCCAGGAGTGAGAAGGGTGAAACTCTGTCCATTCCATCTATAAAACAAAACAAAAATTCTTGTGTAACAACACTCATTGGCTCATTTTTTGTCTCTTGGAGCTTTGGGGAAACACGGCTGCTGCTGTGGCTTTTTCTTCTTTAAAGGTATTTTGCATCAAAAACTACCCCAGGTCTAGGAGAGGGGTGTGTGTGTGTGTGTGTGTGTGTGTGTGTGTGTGTGTGCGCGCGCGTAGAGTTTCAGGCTATGTAAGATTAATAACTAATATTTTTGAGGTGCCTACTACATAAAATGCTTTATCATTTGGTCTCACAATAACTCTAGGAGGTATGTGCTATTATTATCCCTATTTTACTGCTAAGGAAACTGAGGCAAATATGGGGTTAAGTAATCTGCCCAGGGTCGCACAGCTAGTAAGTGTCTGAGGCCACATTTGAACTCAGCTCTTTCTCATTCCCGGTCTATCACTCTATCCACCGAGCCACTCAGCTCAGTACACAGGAGACAGAACTCTGCACACGGTAAGAACTTTATAAATGTTGAATGAATGAACTAGTAGTTGCAGAAAGAGAGATGGGCACCCTTTTCTCTTTGGCTTAACCAAGCTGAGGCCTTTCCATTGGACAAGACTAACCTTGAGGAAACAGAATCGTACTAGGTAGGAGAGCTTAGAAAGTTGGAGAATGGGGGGGGGGTATGTAGGTTCATCCCTTTTCAATTGGGGTGGGGGCAATTAGATTTTGCTATCCTTTCACTTGCAGCCTGGGAGTGGGGGGGGGTGTTGTTCTCCCACATGGGTTCTGGACTCACGTGGATCCTGGATTCATTCATTATGTAGTTGGCCTGACCCACCCCGCCAAAGAAAGCTTTTCTCATACTCTCTGGCTCCTCATGTCCTAACCCTGACATTCTGGCTAAAAATCTTTTAAACAAAGCTTAAGTGTAGCTCATAGCTAGGGTTTTCTCTTCTAGAAAAGTCATTTAATATACACAGTCAACATCTAGGTAAAGGACAGCTATTTATTTCTTCTACCACCAAAACAGATAAGCACACATTGGTAAAAACAAATATTTAAAGTATAAAACAATAGTTCATCCTATCATACCATCCCTGGAGTGAAGATAACTTTATGGGACTGCTGAACAGATGCCATCTTGGACATTGTCCTCTATGAGCAACTCACAAGCTCCAGACCTCCTGGTTTTCAAATTCAGGATGATTCTGTCAATGGAGCTTCTCCAAGTGGGGTGTAATATCAAGGAGCACCTCCCACTGGGCAGCCAGTCCTAACTCAGTCTCCAGTACTTGGGGACAAAAACACAAAACATCCAGGCATCTAGTAACTAAGGTTCAGCTTCAGGCTCATCTAGTCAGGCACACCGCAGCCATCATCACTGCTCTTTCCGTGGATGGAGAAGAATTCCAACCTCTCCCCACCCCCTACGCCTTGCTCCAAGGGAAGCCCGAGAGAGCTGGCAAAATTCCAAGTTAAATGCTCCAAAAAGAAAGAGAAGAGAGTCAGAGCCTTTGTCCTCTTTTTTTTTTTTTTTATAGCCTGCTGAGTGGGAGGATCTTCTCGGCCTAGTCATTTATCATCACTAACACAGCCTCACAGTTACAAGGAATGACAGCATCATCCCAGGGCACAAATCCTTCACCACTAAGACAAAACATGTATAAGGCCATATCCATGGAGCCAAAGTATATTCTCTGTTCCATGAGAGCACCCCAGTGCTGTAAGTCAAGGGGTTCCTCTGATCACCCTCCCTCCACAGGTATCCGACCCCACCCGGAAGTACACCCTGACCTAGGCTATTTCGTAATACTCTTACCAATATATTTCGTTCATAACGCTGTCTTTCAGCATAATAGGGTTTGGGTAGGATGTCTTTGGCCAGTCTCATGAGATAGTTAGCAAAGATCTGTGCTGAACCTCCATAATGTCACTTTACTTACTATATATTCACAGAACCAATGAACAATAGGTAGACCATCGGTCAATTAGCAAGCATTTATTAAATGCCTAATGTGTGCCAGCCACTGTGCTAGGTACTGGGGAGAGCTAAAGACAAAAATGATAATAGTATTTACATAGCACTTTGAGGTTTACAAAGCACTTTACATATGTTATCTCAGTTGATTATCACAACCACTCTTCAAAGTAGGCCCGATTATCATCCCTAGGTAGTACAGTGGATAGAACCCTAGGCCTGGAGTCAGGAAGACTCATCTTCCTGAATTCAAATCTAGCCTCAGACACTTACTAGCTGTGTGACCCTGGGCAAGTCACTTAAACCTGTTTGCCTCAGTTTCCTCATCTGTAAAATGAGCTGGAGAAAGAAACATCAAACCACTCCAGTGTTTTTGCCCAGAAAACCCCAAATGGGGTCACAAAATGTTGAAGATGACTGAACAACATTTTAGATGTGAGTTAACTGAGACTGAGAGAGGATGAATGCCTCAGGTCACACAGCTAGTAGATATCTGAGGCAGGTTTCAAACTCAGGTCTTCCTGACTTCCAGTTCTTCTGTTTTTAAGGAGGAGAGGCATCTAGCTTGGAACTCAGTCAGCTCTCTCTTGGGCTTACCTCAGTTTGGGTGTGATGGGGACAAGGAATCCTCTAAGATCCAGGGCTGTATCCTCTATATTATCTAAAGCAGTCCCTACCCTCAAGGAATTTACAGTCTATTAGAGGATCGACAATACAAAATATACACTTGTTGAATGAACTGAATGATTGTAAGTGACTAAATGAATTAAGACAGGAATGAATAAAATCCATCTTCAAAGGCCTAAGGCAGAGGTTTCTGCCCATAGGCCACTGCAGAGCAAAACTCCCAAATAAGCCAAAACCAGTTTAAAATGTAATTGGGAAATGTTTAACAAAAAAAAAAAATAAAAACATAACACATCATAGTGTTACTCTGTGGTTTTCTAAGTCAACATGCCTCCAGCAGGGATCCCTTTCTATTTGACACCATTGGCCTGAGGGATAAGGGGCCCTTGAGCACAGAGCCAACAAAACATACAAGTATGTTTTGCCGTTCTCTGGGTAGGGAAGGGGCAGCAGTGGCCTGAATTCCTGGACCTGTCACCTCATGATTTCCCCCCAAGTCCACCTTGTGGAGGTGAACCAACCTTGCTGGAACTAGGAAAAAATAAAAACCAGAAAACAAATAAACTAAATCAGCATAATGTTTCATCAAGGACAACAGAAGAGAATGCCCCTGAAAGCCACCCGGGAGTCACCACTTTCTAGGCTATTACTTCTCTCCCTAGACAAGCCACTCCCTCCTTCCCCACCCCCCACCCTGCCTTGAGCTCCCTCCTATGTTCGATCACTGCCAGCCCCATATCTTATGATCCCATGACTTAAATACCTTGAAATTACTTTTGTTTTCCCCACCTAAGAAGCCCAGACTGCCAACTGCATCTAGCCAGAGTGCCTGACATATGGCAGGAATGTCATAAATGTTTGAACTGAGCAGAATTGTTCTATAGTAGATATTCCATAAACGACTGGATGTGAGGAGAAACTGTGTGTTCAGACAAGTCAAGAGGTTGTCATTGACCCAGTCTGGCCCCTGACTCCAGACCTTCTGTGGAAACAAAACAAAACAAAAAAAAACAACCTCACCCCCCTACCCCAAGCCAATCAGACTTCTTCCAATACCAACAAGCCTCTTCCTGACCCTCCTCACCTCCACCTTGACCTGTGAGCCAAGAAAGATACTTTGTTTTCCTGTCCTTAAAGCATAACCATGTTAAGAAGAGAATCTGAACGATCCAACCTGGCTAGGGGTAGGAGCTCCCCAAGAGGCCAAAAGGACATAGGCCCAGAGGCCCTCAGGCTAAGCCAGATATTTGGAGAGGAAGAACTCATTCCAGATTCTTGTTGGACCAATACTCCAAGGGCAAATTGGCTCTGGTCCTGGGACTGGCATCCTTCTTTCCTCTCCCTTCTTCCCTCCCTGTTCCTCTAACAAAGAAAGAGGCAGCTGAGGCATACAAAGTTGGGGGGGGGGGGCTGAGAGAGGGAGGGGAAGGGAAAGAAAGGGAAAAAAAACCAGTCTATCCAAAGGTCTAGAGGTTGTTTTTCTCTTGCATTGGGGAGTTCTTCCCACCATCTCCTCAGGGCTTCTGCCTTTTTGATTTAGCCCTTTTCCCCAGGGTAGGCAAAGTTTGACACCTCACTGTTGGAAATTCTCGGCTATCTCCTGGTGCAGATGGGAGCTGTCAGCTAGTTCCTCCTCTTTGTTGAAGAGGAGGGAAACACATTTCCTATCAGAAAATGAGAAAACTGTCAGGTGCTTGAGCAAATATGACAGCGATCTTTTCTCCCTAGGGGAAAATAGGATCCAGGCTGTAACAGCTTTGGCAGCTTCCAATGCATTGAAAGAACATCAGTGTTCCCAGCCATAGACGCTGATTGTTGGCATTGAAAGAGACATAGGATCTTCATTTTGGGGGGGCCTTATTAATAGAGAGGTGGGAAGAAATAGGGGGGCTTTCAGTTTCCTCTTTGGCTGGATTTGGTGATCAATTGGGGTGACTGAATTTTACAAGACATGCCACCAGTAATATTCTCTCCTATTTTCCTAAACTGTAGGTGACCATATTACACAAACATTTATACTATGTGAGGTGAGCAGCAAACTATGAGGTCGAAGCATATATATATTTACAACTTACTGTCATAATCAAATAAACTTTACAACAAAGTTAATTTGACACATTTGACCATAGAATAATTGTTGGGCTGCTTGGCGATTAGGTATAAATACTCAGCAATTCACATAAATGACTATAATTAGGATTTCATTTATACAGCCAAACTAAGTTTTTCTCTTCTTACTTTGTTTTAGTTTTTCTCATTTCATTTCATGTGGAAGAAGATTTGATTTGTTTTTGCTTAGGCTAGGAGAACAGAACCCAGGACTAATTCAATTAAACTCTTATTAAGATCCTACTAAGTACAGTGCACAGGCCTGGGAACTGAGATTGTTGGTGTTTGTCCTTCGTCCTTGAAGAGGACCTTGACAACCAGAAGATGATGCTGTAACCTGCAAGTGAATTGGATTTAAGTGAGGGAGGGCTGTGCAAGGTCACCAGCCTCACTATCTCCTCCGGAGCCATCTGGGTCCAGTGGTGAGATATAGCTCAGAACAGCTGGAGATGCCGCAGGGAGGGATGGGGGGGGGTCCCAGTTGAGATTACAAAGATGAAGAATGCTATAATCCTTGCTCTCATGCAACTTTCACTCTAATATGAGCTATATTGCATGCGTGCAAATTAGAAGGATTCAAGGCAGAATATGATAGGGGCAAAGGAAGATAAGAACAAAGGACTGTATGAAAATTTGATGAGAGAAGATCCCTTTCTTCTAGGATGATTAAATCATTATCAATTGCAATGGACATTATTAAGTGAGGCTTTTTAACAGGAGGAGATGTGGGAAAGATTGTATTCCAAGCAGAGGATGGTCTGCACGAATCTGCATATTCCCAAGAGAGCGAAATGAGCTCAGGGAACAAATGAGAATCAATTTTGTCTGAAATATGAAAATATACAAAGGGGAGAAGCAATGTGACTGAAAAGACAACAGAAGCCCTTAAATGCCAGGCTTGGGATTTAGTTTTTCATTTTACTGGAATCAGGGAGCCAGTGAAGGCTTTTAAGCAAGGAAATGATATAATAAATATCTAACATGGAGCCCTAAGGTTTGCAAAATGCTTTACAAATATTGTCATTTAACACAACAATGCTGTGAGATAGATGCTATTAACATCTCCATTTTACAGATGAAGAAACAGATTGGAAGAGGTTAAGTGCCATAGAAAGCGTCAGGTAAGATTCTAATTCGGTTAGATTGACCTGGAGTCCAGTATTCTGTCTGCTACACCCCCTAGCTGCCTTAGACCTGTGCAGACCTATAAGTCTGATTTGGTAACTTTGTGAAAGGTGATTTGGAGAGGGAAAGGACTGGAGACAGACCAATTAGGAGGCTACTTTCTGCTCTTGCAAAGAGAGAGACAATGAGGATCTGAACTGGAATGGGAACCTCGTGTGAGTAGAGAGGAGGGGATGAATATGAGCAATGTTTTGAATGGAAAAACTAAAGGACTTGACTGGATGTGGGAGGTGGAAAGAGAAGAAATCAAAGATGCCTTAAGCCTGGGTTTCAAGGAGGCAGATTTTTGGCTCAACATAAGGAAAAATTTCCCAACAGTTGGAATCGTCTCAAAAATGGGATGGGCGGCTTAATGGACTACTATTTTCCCAGTGTTGAAAATCTTCAAGTAGAGACTAGATTGCTACTTGTCATGGACATTGCAGAAAGAATTTATGATTTCATGATTTGCATGGGGCTTGGATTAGAAATTTCCAAGGTTCCAGCACTGAGGGAGGTTCTGTAATTCCATTTTAGCATTCCAGTATCTATAACCAACTCCAATGTAGACCCTCTTCCTGAAACTATCTATTTATCTATCTGTTCTTCTAATAATGATCATACATGTGCACATACACACAATTAGCTATGTATACAAGTTCTGAATCTTCCTCTCCCACAGCTGGGCTGTTCTTAGTATCACCCTCTAGTCCTATGACCCGGAGCTGAACTTTCATGGGCTTCACCTATGTGCTCCCATTCTGCCAGAACTTCCTTGTGCACTTCACCCTCCCAGGAGTCCTGGAATAAGAGCTCTGTACCCTTGAACCCAATATCTTGCATGCTGGAGGGCTTAAGGCAGCAGGAAATATAGTGATCGAAGCTGTGGATATCTTAGAAAAGGAGAAACGGGGATTGTAGGCAGTGATTACCACATGTGAACAATGGAAGTTGAGAGGGGAGACCTAGGACGGGAGTTATAGAACAGGGAAGAGTTAGAGAACATGGTGAAAATGGATTCTGGATCCCAAGGATCGGAGAGACTTGAGTCACAAGTATGGGAAGAGAAGGGTTAAGATTAAGTGGGAGGACAAGGGGGAGAGCAGCTTAGGGACCCAGTGAATAGAGCACTAGGCCTGGACTCAGGAAGACCCAAGTCCAAATCCATCCTCAGATATTTCTTTAGCTGTGTGACCTGGGCAAGTCACTTAACCTCTGATTTCCTGACAAAATAGATCTACTGGAGAAGGAAATGGCAAACCATTCTAGTATCTTTGCCAAGAAAACCCCAAAAGGGGTCACAAAGGGTCAGACTCAACTGAAATGGCTGAACAGGGACAATGAAGGGAGATCCAAGTATTTCATTGTCCCTTCTAACCTGGTCCTCTAAGATGGGAATTCCTAATACAGGAAGTACCCTGGAATCCTAATATAACTACGGCAAGTTTATAGTTCGAGAGTAGGCTGGAGCATGGTCTATTTGAGAGGATAGGATGCCCCTTAGCCAAGACTTATCTTTCCTACAGCACCTTCAGCTAAGGATTGCAACGAGGGGACCCCCAAGATTGAATGAATTCAAGATTAAATGAAAAAGTATTAGTTATTACCCTGTACAAAGCTCTGTGCTAAGCATTGGGCATGTAAATGCAAAAGCATAGATGGTCCTTGGCCTTAAGGAGCTTACATTCTTATGGAGGAAATACACATAGGAGAGTGGTGGCCAGGAAGGAGCACTTTGACCCGCAAAGTTGCAGGCATGGTTGAGTAGGGCCGTAGGAGAGTCAATAACAGACCTCATTCAGGAATGATTGCAGAAGTGACTTTATTTAGATCATGGTGCTAGAATTGGGGGTAGGGGTGAGGAGGGGTGGGGCATGGTTATAAATTTGTGATTCTGGGCTCAAGCAGACCCAGATTCACCTTACAAGTGGCCTGACTCCTAAAAGAAGATAGGTTTTTATTGCACTCTGGTTCATTGGTCTAACTTTGGAATTCTGGGGAAATATCTTAAAACTTAAGAATGACTCATGTCTAGGGTTTTCCATAAAAGGCATTTTCAGCATCCCTTCTAGAAAAGCACTTAGCGTATAAAGTAGGTATCAGGTATAAGACAAGCTATTTATTTCCTCAACCACAAAAGAAATGTATATAATGCAAAGGATCCATAAGCACATGTTAGCAAAGATTTGTCAGAGAAACAATAACCCATCATCTATCATACTCTTCCAGGAGGACTTTGTAGGATGGAAGAACAAATTTACTTTCCCATCTGACCTATGCTATTTATACAATTATGCGCCTGGATGTGTTGGATCGCCAGGAGCAGCCTTGGAGTTTCGGAATCCTCTCAGCTCCAGAATTCTCCTGCTGGTGGGGGTGCTCCACTCTCCTGGGAAGTCCTGGCAGAAATCTGAAATCTCTTCCATCGAGGCAACCAGCACCCAGGAGCCAATTCAGGAACTCCTGATAACTGGCACTGGTGAGTAGTACCCACAGCTGGAAATGTCCAGCTCTCAGGGTCATTTTTCACTCACCTGTGCTCAGGGTAAGAAACACAAAACAGAAGAGTCGACCAGGAACACGAAGTCCAGTTTCAGACTCACTTTACGAAGTACATGTTCTCGCTGCCATTCATGGTAAATGTTTAACAACTGGCTCTGGAAAAAAAAATGTATGCAGATCACACATTTAGACTTTATCTGCATTTAATAGCTTTCTTAATTCTAGACCAGGGCTGTCCAAAATGCGGCCTGCAGTGCGATTTATGCAGCCAGCCTACAAGCATAGAAATTTACACAAACGCTTTAGTAAATGAAGCCGAGCTACCGCAGAGCTCTCACTAAAGTGGCAAATCAAAATATATTGTCTATTGTTTCAATAAAAACCTAAGGTCGGACAGCCCTATTCTAGACCATCAATAAAACAATAAATAAAGCCTTAGTTTGTAGCATTTGCTGGTTTCCAAGGTTCAAATGCTCATACTGAAAATTTAACAATCGTCTATCACCACTTGGTAAGAGTTGGCTCCAGAGCACCCATGTTGCCATATGTTCATGTGTACATGGGCATTGGGTGGGAGGGGGAAGGAGGAAAACCTTTCTCTCCTCACCCCAAATCCAAAGGAGAGCTGGCTGAGTCCCAAAGCAATGAGTGAGGGGGGAGAGAGACAGAGGTAAAGGAAAGAAGGAAAGAGAGAGAAAGAAAAAGAAAAAAAGAGAAAGGAAGGAGGGAAGGAAGGAAGAAAGGAAGGAAAGAAGGAAGGAAGGAAGGAGGGAGGGAGGGAGGGAGGGAGGAAGGAAAGAAGAAAGGAAGGAAGGAGAAAAAGAAGGAGAGAAAGAAGGAAGGAGAGAAGGAAGGAAGGAAGGAAGGAAGGAAGGAAGGAAGGAAGGAAGGAAGGAAGGAAGGAAGGAAGGAAGGAAGGAAGGAAAGAAAGCCATGTTGCTTAACTGGAAGTTTGGTCGTAGTGGGCAGCTCCTTCTCTACTCACAGAGGTTGATGTTTGTCCTTAGTTCTTAAAGAGGACTATGACCTGAGGGAGATGATGGCATGATTTTAAGCCTTAATCACAGGGATAGAGACAGAGACAGAGACAGAGAGAAACGGAGACGTAGAGAGGGAGGGGGTGGGGGGCACTTTGTCCTCTCACTCTGTAACCTAATAAGTGGGTGGTTCTTCTTAGTTTAGTCACCAATCATTTTCGACACAGCCCCAAAGTCACAGGGATCAATCTGGAGTCTCTGACTATACTTGTCCATTAGAAAGAAGCACCAGTTTCACTGGAGGGGGCCAGAGTACGTGTCCAGATCCCCCACTTACATTACATGCAACAAAGAATTAAAAGCCTTAGAAATCCAAAACACCTGCTGGTTAGTTTGCCTGCTTCAAGCCTCTCCCCACTCTAATCCATCCTCCATTCAGTTACTAAAATGATTTTACTAAAGCGAAGGTCTATCCATATTTCGAATACTTAATACATCCCTACTTAATAAACTCCACCGGCTCCCTATCACTTCCAGAATCAAATACAAAATCTTCTATTTGGTATTCAGTCAACCAAACAATTAAAAACATTTATTAAGGGCTTACTACTTGGCAGGCACTGTGCTAAGTGCTAGGGATAGAAAAAGAGGCAAAAGACAATTCTTGCCTTCAAGGGGCTTACAGTCTAAGGGGGGGGTTACAACAGGCAGACAACTATATACGTATTTGTGTGCATTTGTATGTATATATACATAGATGCAGATGCATATATAAAACAAACTATATACAAGATAAATAGGACACAATTAACATAAAGAAGACACTACAATTAAGAGGGCTAGGAAGACTTTCTGTAGGAGGTAGGATTTTAGTTGAAACTTAGTGCAAATTAGGGAGGTCAGTAGTCAAAGCAAAAGAGGGAGAATGTTCTAGGCCTGGAGGACAGCCAGAGAGGACTTCTAGAGCAGAGACATGAAGTACCGCATTACTGGAACAGCCGGGAGGCCAGTGTCCCTGGACTGAAGAGTACGGGTCAGGGAGTAAGGTGAAAGAAGATGGAAAGGTAGGAGGAGGCTGTTCTGAGAGACTTTGAATGCCAAACACATGATTAGGTGATCCTGGAGTCCTTCCCAATCTACTCCTTTTCTACCTTTCCAGGCTTCTTACACTTTCCTCCCCCTCCCCCCAGTATTTTCGAACCCAGTGACATTGATTTTCTTACTGTTCCATGAACAAGACGCTCCATCTTTTGGCTCTGGGTACTTTTTCAGGCTGTCCCTCACACCTGGAATGCTTTCCTTTCTCGTCTCTACCTACTGCCTTTCCTGGTTTCCTTTAAGTCTCAACTCAAATTGCATCTTCGATAGGAAGCCCCTCCCAACTCCTCTTAATTCTAGTGCCTTTTTAAAAGTATATATAGCTTGTTTGTATGTATTTGTTTTCTTGTTGTCTCCTCCATCAGACTGTAAGCTCCTTGAGGGTAGAGACTGTCTTTTGTCTCTTTTTGTATCTCTAGCGCTTATGTGCCTGGCACATAGTAGGTGCTTAATAAAAATGTTCATTGACTGAGAGCTAACACATCAGTGTAAAGGAATTTCAGCCAAAGGATAAATGACATATCAGACTCTTTCTGGTTTTGATCCAAGAGAGGAATAAAAAAAGCATTCTCAGACACCTCCAAGTGAGGATTTACTAAATTTATTATTATATATTATTACTAAATTTATTTATTATCATATAATACTAAATTTATTTATTATTATATAATGCTAAATTTATGTGTTATATAATATTAAATTTATTATTATAGTGTGCTAAATTTATTCATCATATAACACTAAATTTATATATTATTATATAATACCAAATTTATTTATTATTACATAACACTAAATTTATTTATTCTATATTATTTACAATCATTACTAAACCAAAAAAGGAGAGCCAAAAAGCCAAACACAAAGTACCAGCTTCACCGTTTTGCCATAAGCAGGACCAAGTAACTCACATTTCTATCGTCTTTAAAGGTTACAAAACAGTTTTTCTATAATGATGTAGTCTGGTAGGCACTGCCAGTGTTGCCACCCCCATTTTATAGATGACAAAACTAAGGCTTAGAAAGATGAAACAACTTGCCCCCAAGTCACACAGCTGGTGTCAGAGACAGAAAATGAATCCAAGTCACTTGATTCCAATTTTCTGCTTTGTGCTACCCTGCCCTGTCTTTCAAAACCGAAGCCTCATGCACCAAAACATCATGTCCTGTGTGACCCAGAACAAGCACACTTTAGCTGGAACTGTATTCACTCTGAAAAGGATAGGGGTTGGAGATCAGGATCTAAGCCACAGGTTTATAAATAGTGTCAGACTTTTTTTTTTCTGGTTAGGGGAAAACGATAAATTTGGAAATAAAAGCAACGTGAAAATGAAATATGTCGATAAAAAGTTAACTATTTTGAAACAAAATGAATTTTATTACAGTTATGATCTTGACTGACATAAAATAAGGGGAAACAAAATTCAATCAAACAACACAACCATGACTATTTTTAAAGCGTAGATGTTAGCAAAGTAAGATTCACAGCTTCTTTATTCCTGGGTCTCTGGATCTCTTTCTGACGAAGCTGTTTTCACGCAGTCATCGACGTAGCTTCTGATATTCAATTCCGTTTCCCTGGCCTTGCATTATTTCATATCTTTTCCAAATTTATGTTCCTTAGAGTGGAGTGGGATCATTGGGTGGAAGGGTATAACCAATTTTGCAACCCGTATTGTACCAATGGACTCTTACATCAGCGTGTCTGCCAAATGCCTTTTGCTCAACAAAATAATTCGGGCATTGGATGGCCTCTAAGTCAGAATAATAACAACAGCTAACATTTATGTTAGTGTTTACTAGGTGCCAGGCACTGTGCTAGGCACTTTACAATTACTTTCTCATTCGTTCTTCACAACAGCCCGAGGAGGTAGGTGCTATTATTATCTCCATGTTATAAATGTGGAAACTGAGGCAGAGGGTGGGTAAGTGACTTGCCTAGGGTTGTACAGCTAGGAGGTGTCTGAGGTTAGATTTGAACTTGGGTTTTCCCACGTCCAGGCCTAGTGCTCTATCTACTATGCCACCTACATGACCAGAGTAACTGTTCTTCAGTCAGTCAGTCAGTCAGTAAACACTTATTAAGTGCTTGTTATGTGCCAGGCACCACACTAAGCACTGGGAAAAGACAGTCCCTCTCCTCAAGAAGCTCACAATCTAATGGGAGAAGACAACACATACAGAGAAGCTGAAAAGGGCCGGGGTGGGTGTCATTCCTGGTTCTGGGGTGTGATGAAGTCCACGGGAGTTCAGCCAGGAAATGAAAAGAAGAGGCACCTTCCTTAACTGGAGGATTTCAATTCTCTTCAATTCTCCAGTAACTAAAAAAGTCATATTATATTGCTCTTTAAGCTTTGCAAAATATTTTCCTCCCATGACCCCTCCTTGCAAATGGAGTTAGAAATACCAATAATTATTATAATAGCTAGTATTTTCATGGTGATTTAAGGTTTGAAAAGCACTTAACAAATATTATTTCATTCTCACAACTCTGAGAGGTAGGTTCTATTGTTATTCCCATTTTACACATTAAGAAACTGAGGCAAATGTGTTAAGTGACTTGCCCAGGGTCACACAGCTATTAAGTGTATGAAGCTGGATTCAAACATAGGTTTTCCTGGCTCCAGGTTCAGTTCTCTAGCCACCAAGTCTCCTATTTTACAGATTAGGAGACAAAGGTTTTGAGAAGTTGTCGCTTGCCCATCCCTGGTGTCTTGTAGCTAGTGAATTGTGACATGGTGTTCAAATCCAGGCTTCTTAGCTCCAAACTGAGCCCTATAAACCGCATTGCCAAATTACACTAACTTTTCCATTGTCCAGAAAAGACTGCTGGAGCCCTTGACATACATATAACGATTGACGTTTATTTAACACTTTAAAATTCACAAAATGAGCTCCTCACAACTATCCCTTAAGATAGGTAGAGCAAGTATTGTTATCCTCATTTTTCAGATGGGGGAAATTGAGGTTCAAAAAAATTATGACTTATAAGTGTGACTCCCATCACTCTATGTTCAGAGGCAGTATTCAGAAGGAGGATTTCTGATTCCAAGGCCAATGTTCTTTCCTCTATGTCTTACTATCCTCTCTCTCTACCACTCACCCATATCTCACTTAAGATGCCTCTATCTCTTCCCCAGAGTTAGAGCATTGGTCCCAATATGTCACCCACAAATAGCCCCAAACTCTAAAAGGAGATCTTTTTGGAAGGAAAACAATCCGTGAGTGAGCATTCTCTTACTCGTGGAATTAGAAGGTAGCTGGGATGGATGCCTGCAGAATGGAACAAAAATCCCTGGTGGATTCCCACCCAATGACTAGGAGCCATGACCATGAGGAGAAGAGACAGCCTCTTTCTCCTCTCATCAAAAAAGGAAACTGAAATTTTGAGGAGAGGAGAGAGTATGAGCTACCACTACTATTGTTGCCACTAATGCTGCCCCAATAGCACGTGGGGTCAGAGACTGGCAAAAATGGCAGCTGAATGGTGCAGGGTCCCCATCACTTGCTTTGCTCTGGTTCTCTTACTGAGCCTATATCCCATTTGTCATTCTTTAAGAATTTGTTGCTTTCACATTGTGTGATGACTGACTTTGATAGACTTAGCTCTTCTTAGCAATACAAGAATCTAAGACAACTCCAAAAGACCTGTGAGGGAAAATACTATCCGCATCGAGAGAAAGAACTATGGAGTCTAAATGCAGATTGAAGCAGACTATTTACTCTCTTTTTTTTGTTCGTTTCTTCTTTCTCGTGGTTTCTCCCATTGGTGCTAATTCTTCTTTACAACATGATAATGTGAAAATATGTTTAATATGAATGTATATGTAGAGCCTATATCGGATTGCACACTGTCTTTGGGACAGGGGAGGAGAAGGAGGGGGAGAAAATTTAAAACTCAAAATCTTATGGAAGTGCATGTTGAAAACTAAAAATAAATAAAAAGAAAAAAAGAATTTATTGCTCATATTTCCCAAAAGATAGTATCCCTCCAAGATATAGTTTCTTGCGCACCAGTGTCCTTTGCGTGACTGAAAACAGCTAGGCCGGAGGCTATGGTCAACCAAGACCCAGAGAGAGGGGAATTCTCTTTAAAGGCTGGTTTCATTTTTTTTTTTTACATTTCTTTCTCTTCAAATAAAAATGTTTGTTTTTATCATCTCTGCTTTCTTTGTTTCCTTACTTTTCAATGTTGCTCTTATATTCCTTTTCTTTCCATGCTGTCATTTTTCTCACAGGCGTTGTGGTGTTGCTTAATGGATAGGGAGCTACCCTTCAAGCCAGGAAGACCCACATTCAAGTTCTGACTCTGACCTTGGACAACAAACAGCTCATTTAACCTTTCGGTGCTCTAGGAACTCTAAGCATAAGAGTCTCAGAGAAGGCCTCACTTGTCTTGTGAGAGGAGTTTCCTCATTTGGGAATTCCCAATACCAATGAAGTCACAAATCTAGCTATTTGTATGTTGTCTCATCAGACTGTCAGCTCTTTGAGAGCAGGGACCCTCAAAAAGCCTTTCTTCGTATCCCTAGCATATAGCACAGTATTTGGCACTCTTTTGTTGTTGTTCAGTCATGTCTGACTTAGGACCCCATTTGGGGTTTTCTGGGCAAAGACACTGGAGCAATTTGCCATTTCCTTCTCCAGCTCATTTTACAGATGAGGAAACTGAGGCAAACAGGGTTAAATGACTTGCCCAGGGTCACACAGTTAGGAAGTGTCTGAGGTTGGATTTGAACTCAAGATGAGTCTTCCTGACTCCAGGCCTTATACCTAATAGGTGCTTAAATGCTTATTGACTAGCAACTGTCCCAACCTACCCCCTCCACTCTTTTCCAAGTAGTTTAACTAGTTTACGTACCTCAAATGGCTTGGATTTTCAGGTCCCTCACTCTCTTGGTTGCCCTCCCTTGGACACACACTGGCTTATGAATGTCCTATGTATCGAAACTGGATGCAGGACTCCAAAAAGGATCTGATCATGGCAAAATAAAGTGGGACAATCACACCCACTTTGTATCCCCAGTGTTCAGCTCAGTGCCTGGCACATAGTCCTTAATAAGCTCTAGTTGGCTGACTGGCCTCCCTCCTTTTGGACACTACATCTCCATCTTTGTTATTTTGTATTATCCTTGCAACACGCCTAGCCCTCTCTCTCACTGGCAGCATTAGAATAAGTGCTGGATGTAAGCCTAGGGAGGGAGGCAGTAATGGTGGTAGCAGGGGCCTGCTGCTGTCAGGCACCTCTCCTTCTACCCAGGCTTGGCTGTGAACATGGTGCCTCTTGGACTTTGTTTTCTCTTTCCTGATCTTCAGTGAAACGTAGGAGAAGGAATGAACTAGGCTGTGAACTTGTGAGTTTCAAAACATCAGGAGAGCCAACAAGGGTCCAAAGTTTGCTGGCACCAAAGCAAGTGGGGTACACAGTAAAGGGCTGCTGGTTTGACTGAGCCCAGCAGTGCTCTGATAGCAGGCAAGGGGGAGCAACAAGAATGTTGCTAGCAGCTGCTGTGGGGGTGTAAAACCAATAATACCAACAGATGGAGGGCTGCTAGC
Source organism: Phalanger gymnotis (assembly GCA_028646595.1). Taxonomy (NCBI): domain Eukaryota; kingdom Metazoa; phylum Chordata; class Mammalia; order Diprotodontia; family Phalangeridae; genus Phalanger; species Phalanger gymnotis. The sequence goes on along the minus strand of CM053626.1, from coordinate 195,021,508 downwards.
ACAGATTCTTTGATCTGCTTTTCTAAGGAAAGCAACTTTAAGGGGTTTACAATCTCACTTTAATTAAACACACATATATCACTCACTTAATTCAAGTGAAAAAGTCAGCACCCTGAACTTCGGAGAGAATACAGACAGAAATTACAATCAGAGAAAAATAACACAAATCTACAGACAGGCTTCTAACCATTTGACCATAGCAGTACATACATAGTTACCAGAGAGAAAAGCACCAACATCTGCGTTTTCAAAGCTGGTGGGGGGTGGGGGGTGGGGAGAGGAGACTCCTTAACCACTACCCAGAGTTTCATTCGGTCAAATCACCCAGACATTCTTCCAGTGAGTGAGCCCCTAAAGCAAAATCTCTCCTCCCACAGTTCTGAGAGTTCTCCACTCTCAATTCTCAATTCTGAGTTCAGTGGCTATCCTCTGGGTATATATCTTTTTCAGGGCCCAGGGGCTTCACACCTCTCAAGGGCTTCATACCTCTGGTGACCTAATTAGCAAAAGGGTGTGGGTCTTCCTACAAACAAAGGCAAGACTTAATCAAAGGCACTTGATTGCCTTAATGCTGAGAAACACTCCAAAAGAAAAAACAGTAAAAAGCCCCACTTTGCTTGCCCTTACACTCTCCCATGGTCTAGACTTAAATTCAGGAGGGAACTTGGTGCGGTGAATGCTGTGTAGTAAATGCTTTCCATTTAAGCTCACTCTCCCCAGGGATAGAGATGGTACAGAGGACAGTACTCTGCTGAATGGGTGGGGGAGAGGAGAGGATGTGTTTGCTTCTGTTCTTGCTATAACTTCTCAATAAATATTCCTTTGTAAAAGCTGGGCAGCATAGTAGATAGAGCACCCACTTTGGAGTTAGGAGGACCTGAGTTCAAATCTAGCCTCAGACACTTACTAGCTATGTGACCCTGGGCAAGTCGCTTAACCTCGTTTGCCTCAGTTTCCTCATCTGTCAAATGATCTGGAGAAGGAAATGCCAAACCACTCTAGGATCTTTGCCAAGAAAAACCCAAATGGGGTCACGAACAGTTGCATTCAACTAAAACAATTCAACGACAATAGTTCAATGATATCACAATGCTAATCACAAGGTTGATCAATCCGTAACCAGAGATGGCTATTGGGGAGAACATACCAGAATCAGGGCTTGAGCTGAGAGTAGTAGAGAGATATTCCAATCCCTCATGGATCTCCCTAGAACCGGGAGGGGAAGATGTGGTCTTATTCCAGCATTCTAACTCGTTAATGTGAATGAGAGTGGGATTAAATAAGGCATCCCCTCCCCAAAGTTTTTACAGGCTACATAAGCAAACTTGTTTTTCTTCCTTAAGCCCTAGCAATCAAGTTAAATATCTCCCTAAATCTTGCTTAATTTTGTCAATTTTATCTAGTCACTGGTCTTGCAAAATGATTTCTTTTTTTTTAAAAAAACTATTCTCTCATTGCATATTTCCTGCATATCCCTTATATTATAGTTTAAGTAGGCTATTGGAGGCTGGCCTGGAAACCCGGCTCCCTTTGATAACAGAATTTCTACGGGAAATTGCCTTCTAAGGTCTAAACTGATTCATAAATGAACATTTGCAAAGGGCCAGACACCAAAATGGGGCCTGCTTCTATCACTAAGATAATATTAAAAAGTGTGCTGGATTTGCTAAGCTATGTATCTTAAAATTGTTTCCCTAACTGTAGAGTCATCATCTTCATCATCATAGCACTTATATAATGCTTTAAGGTTTACAAAGCACTTTTCAAATATTACCTTTTTAAATATCTTACTTTAAAGCAGAACACCTGTCTTGAAGCCCAGGGCTCTCATAATCTTTCTGGTGTCTGGGGTTTCTTGGATAGTCTAGTGAAACCTATGGGTCCCTTTTCAGAATAATTAAATGCATATAGTATACTGCGTAGGATTACAAAGGAAGGCATTTATTTTGAAATACACCTATAAAAATATTACCATAAAAAAGTTAAGGCAAGGATCATTTATAATACACACCCTCACCCTTCAAGTACAAAAGTTGTTGCTAAAGGTTTTTATTTTGAAGTAAAGAGACTTTCCTCTTGTTTGCACTGAAAACAAATAAAAAAAAAAACAAAACTAACCCAAGCCTGGAAGGCAGATAGGGTAGGTCTTATCTTTGGGTTTTTTTTTTTCCATTGGGAAAATAGACACAGAAAGGTGATGCATCTTGCTGGAAATCACACAGTTTGTAACAGAACCAAGATTAGAATTTCAGAGTCCTGACACCCAATTTAGGGCTCTTTTGGGAAGGAGGTGGGTCAAAGAGAATGGCTACATGAAAAATAACAAAGAGAGAAAGTGAGGTGTAACGAGCCCTTGGTAGCAACATTGTAAATTTAAAATGTCCTCAGAGATTGCTTTGATGACGCAGGCAAATGATACACAAATGTCTGTGCAAATACATTAGACACTCCCATGTCCATCCACACCTGTCTGATACCTTCTGGGAAATCCTGGGGTGGAGTGGCAAAGGGGAGCAATCTACATTGGCAGATTGTATATTGGTTCATTTCTGCTGTTCCAGACCCATACCACTGATGGGCACATGGGGTTCACAATTTAGGACACGATTGGGTCTGTGCAGGGGAAATTGTTGGTCAGGCAAACAGGGTTAAGTGACTTTTTGCCAAGAAAAGCCTCTTTGGCAAAAAGTCACTTAACCCTGTTTGCCTCAGTTTCTCACCTGGAAAAAATGAACTGGAGAAGGAAATGTCAGGGGGAATATTCCTTGGGTCATGGGCAAGATGGGGTGGGGAGGGGAACAACATTTCCCCTACTGCCTGTTTTCTTTTTGTGGTACCTGATCCCAGCTGATTAAAAGACGATGCTTGGTTATTGACCCCCTCATCTAAAATGACAAAGTATGTTAGTTCTGCTAACTCAGAAATGGGATAGGGATCAGGACCTGTGATTTTACTGGTATAGGGAACTCCCAGATGAAGGGACTCCCTGTAATAAGGCATGTTGGCATCTTCTCTGCAACTTTGAGGGTTAGAGAATAGTCAAGAACACCAAGAAATTAGGTGACTTCCCCAGGGTCACAGAGCCAGAATGTATCAGAGTCAAGACTTAATCCAGGACTAGATGGCGTTGGAGCCAGCTCTGTATCCACCATGCCACAGAGCTTCCCAACTCAGAATCAATAACCTATATTTATAATAGATGTACAGCTCGAAGCAGGGTTGCGTTAGAGCCAATTCATAGCTTTAGGGAGCCAATTGTTAAATTTTCAGTCTGAGTGCTTGTTTACCTCCTATAAATCAGCAAATACTACAAATTGGGCCTTGATTTATTGTTTTATTGATTGTCTAGACTTAAGAAAGTGATGGAGGAAAATGTTAATGATGCAGAATAAACTTAAAAGTGTATCCTGGGTACTTTTTTTTTTCAGTGAGCCAGTTGTTAAATATTTGCCAGTACCCTCCTAGATGGAAAGAGCCTTAAGCAACATCTAGTCCAACTTCCTTACTTTACAGTTGAGGAAATGGAGGCCCAGGGAAGGAAAATGACTTAACCAAGGTCATATAGCTAGTGACAAAACTAGGATTCAAACCCAGGTCTTTGGATTCCAAAGCCGATGATGTTTCCACTGTATATGTTTTTATAGCTTTCGTATTTCACATGTCAATATTGTTTTTAGCTATGCAAAATCACTCTGCTCACAGTAACTGGGCTAGAAGTAGGTAGTATAATTTTGCTGTGTAGTGATCTCACTCGTGTCTGACTCTTTGTGACCCATTTGGGGTTTTCTTGGCAAAGAGGCTGGAGTAGTTTGCCATTTTACAGATGAGGAAACTGGGGCAAACAGGCTTAACTGACTTGCCCAGGGTCATATAGCTAGTGATTTGCCATTTTCTTCTCCAGCTCATTTTACAGATGAGGAAACTGAGGCAAACAGGGCTAAGTGACTTGCCCAGGGTCACACAACTAGAAGGGTCTGAGGCTGGAACTGAACTCAGGTCTTCCTGACTCCAGGCCCAGTGCTCTGTCCACAGCATCATCTGCTTGCCCTCAGCCCAGAGAAGTGAAATGACTGACCCATGCATGGCCTTTCAGCTCCAACCAAGCTCAAGTTGTCTTTTCTATCTGAAGTCCCACCAAGAGGAAGACGAGAAATTATTACCTTTGTTTTATAAATGGGAATACTGAAGCACAGAAAAATGATCCCCTTTTAAGAAGTCAACCAGAAAGTTTGTGAAGGAGGGGAGGCAAGGGGAGAGGAATGTTTAACTATCGCTGTATCCTTGGGCTAAGCAAACAACCGCTGGGGCAGATAAGCCCAAGACCAATGGAAATAAACAGCCTATTGGCTTGAGGTCTGTGGGGAAAACAGGTGCAGGTGACAGGCCAGGGATAAAGACAGAGACCAGACCAAACAGATTTGGAGCCCTAGAAGGGCAAAGGGAGGTTAGAAGGGAAAGGAGGGGCAAGGGAATTCCTGAGAAAACCAAACATATGAGGTCAAATCATCCCTAGGTCTCAAAGCCAGCAGGGAGGCCTGGGCCCATATCCCACTCTGAGACCCCCCCAAAGCAAAGAAGCCTATTGAGGAGCAGACCTATAGAATGTCCTCCTGCCCCAGGCAGGTTAGTTAGAGGCTGGCTTGTTTAATATTGACAGATTCAGGTAATTGTCCAGGTTGATATTTTAAGAGAATAAGTGAAATGGACACACAGAAAATCGGGGTCCAGGGCACCCTTATTGGGCAGTCACAGGGTTAGTGTCTTTGATGCACTGGTTTAGTGCTACGGATTCAAAATAATTCGCATTCCTGCGGTTTTGCTCATGTCCGCTTGCCTATATGTCTATGTCAAAGCAATATAGACATATTTGCAGACTTCTTTCCTTACTATGACCCTGTGCAGGAGGAACTATGAGTATTGTTCTCACTTTATAGATAAAGAAACTGTGGTTCAGAAAGCTAGACCCACCCCTAGGCCCTGCACCCATTTTTGCTTCTGCCCCCTTTGATCTACTCTCTGAGTTTGGTAATGGTATAGGGAAAAGAGGGAATTGGATTTAGAGTCAGAGGCCCCATGTTCAAATCCTGCCTCTGCTTCTTTTTCTATCTATATGACCTTTAGCCAGTTACTGGGCCTCAGTTTCCTTATCCGTAAAATGGGAGGGGGGGAGTTGGAGAGGCAGCTTGGTGGCATAGTGGCTAGGGTGCTGGACTTGGAATCAGGAAGATCCCTGTTTGAATCCTGCCTCAAACACTTACTACTTATGTGACCTTGGGTGGGTCACTTAACATTTATAAGTCTCAGTTTCCCCATCTGAAAAATGAAGGGGGTGGGGTCAGTGGACTCTAAGGTCCCTTCCAACTTCCAAATCCAAATCAATCTAAACCAAAGACTCAATGATTTGAGATGCTCTCTTTGCTTAAGCTGTGCTCTGCCATATACTGAAATTCCTCAGAATCAACTCTTTTTTTTTTCTTAAAAGCAAACTCATCCCCCAATAAATGAGATGAGAATAGAGTGGTTTAGTGAAAAGAACACCAGAAGTCAAGTTCTAATCCTGGCTCTTTTCCTAACTAGCTTTATGACCTTGAGTAAATCACTGCCACTGGATAGGCCTGAGGCCTCTTCTGTAAAAGGAGGTGTCTGAACCAGATGATCCATAAGGTCCTTTCTCTCTCTGACATTCTATGTTCGGAGGTCCCTTCCTTCTCTGATGTTCCATGTTCTAAGGTGCTTTCAACTCTAACTTCTATGTTCTAATGTTCTATGTTCTGAGATCCTTTCCATTTGACATTCTGTGTTCTAAGGTCCCTTATTTCTCATAACATTCTAAGTTCTCAGGTTCCTCCCAGCTTTAAATTTATGTCCTAATGTTGTATGTTCTGAGGTCCCTTTCATCGTTAGCATTAAGGTTCTAACACCCCAGTTCTAACATTCCAGTTCTAAAATACCCACTTTCAGGAGAAAACCAGCCGTTTTCTGGGCTGTAGGAACAGTAGATGGTGCTATGGTTGTGTTCCTTCTCTAGGACTTTTTTTTTCCCCTCCCAAAACAATCTTGCTTTGCATACTAAAATCTCTCCAAGCAAAGAGCGTTTCTTCTTCCCTCCTAGTTGTGGGAAAGGAATAACTCACTCCATCTTTGCAGACTCTCAGGATTTGCCTGGGCCTCTCTGGCCTTGCAGTAAGCAGGCACCCACCCTGACCAGGGCTAGGGTGAGACTCCTTGAGCTGGCATGGGGCTAATAAGACGCTCACCCCAGGGGACTCCACTGGTGATCTGGTTCAACCAGAAATTCTCGATGTGCCCTCAAAGGATCAAGGAGCCTTTTCCAGGTTGCCACGAAGCAGGTTTTCCAGCTTGGCTGTATCAGCTGAGACTTTGAAGCCCTGAGCTTTGGTGATTGCTTTTGGAGACTATAGGTCTGGTTTCTACTTGCCTTTAACTACCTGGGCACTAGAGGAAGTATTTGTCTGGCAACCCTCAGAATGTCTGTCCAATGACGTAGGAGAGGGACTTGATTTGGTCTTTTGAATGGAGCCCTCTATTCTACGAATTATCAGCTCATGCATTTATTCTCTTTCTGCCCAGAGAATTGGGTAGGTGCTTGCCTGAAGGAGGAGGAAGGAGGAGGGATAGACATATGGCTCTGCTTCACTTTCAAAAAATCCCCCCTGCCCCCCTCTGAGACATTGCTGCTGCTTGAGATTAGAAGGAGTTGAACTGAATAGGGGAGGGTTTAAGGATCTATTTATACCTGAGTTTAAGCAGACACAGTGTAGGCTGAAATGCTATAATTATTTCCCTTTTGCTGGTTCTCACCATCCTGTGGTAGCATTTTTAAACCAATCCCCTGCTATGTCCAGGCAAACAAAAAAAACTACCCCAAAAACAAAAACAAAGAAGCAAGGAACCACCAGCTGAGCACCTCCTGCCCTACTTTACCACTCTGCCTGGGGCAGTCGGTAGTGTTTGTGGGTAGAGATGTAGGCTCTTTGGCAATCAATCGATTTATCAGTCACCTTTGAATTTTACCACCTGCTACTTTGGTGGTCTCTGGAGCCAAGAGAGCTGGGCCTGGTTTCTCAGTTCACCACCAGGAATGTTTTAAAGTCTTCAGGATGGGGCTGCCTGATGAGATCAAAACTCGGCATTTAACATTTATCAAACAATCAACAAGCATTTATTAAATACCTACTACATGCCAGACACTGTGCTGGATTCTAGGGAGAAAAAGACAAAAAATAAACTGTTTTGGTTCTCAAGAAGCTTATGTTTACAAGATCTAAACCTGTGATTTTATACAGGGAACTTCCTGGTAAAGAAACTCCCTCTACCAGCCTGGGTCAGCACCTTCTCTGAAATTTACAGTCCTTATGGAATTGCCTAGAACACTGAGAAGCTAAGTAGCTTGCTTAGATTCACACAGCCTGTATGTATCAGAAATAAGATTTGAACCCAAACCTGGGTTCAAGCCTGCTCTCTATCCACCATGCCATAGGGCCTCTTGGCAGCCTACATTTACAAGGTCTCTAAAAATATCTTGACTGGCAAGATGTGTGGAAATACTGACAGGAGGAAAAACTGTCCACTGAGCAAGGTTCAGGGGAATCAGAGAGGCCAGTGCCGGTGGGCCTTGAGAATCCAGCCTGAACAATTTATGACAATAATGCTTCTCCCTCCCTCTTCTGGGAAGGCTTTTCTGAAAGCAAACAGAGGGAGGCTTTCCTACACTCTCCAGCCAGAATTCAGCCAAATCCTCCCCACTGTTTGGTTCCTTGGGATCTTATCTTTTCTAGGTCTCACTGTGCTGCAGTGACTGGTTCCCAGGTGGCTGAGAAAACCCTTCAGCCCCTCTCAGAAGGCCTGCCTCCCTAACCCACTTCCACAGAACTCCTTCCCCAGGGAATAACTCCTTCACACCCTTACTGACTCACTGTAGGGCCTTTAGAAGACCCCATCCCCCACCCCAAAGGTGAGAGTCTGAGCATTTTTGTAGACCTGTCAGGCTATCTCCCATGGTGTGTGGTGAGAGCCCCCACCAGTCATGCTTTCAAAGTCCCATTGACACAGCAGAGCCCAAGCCTGGGTAGGTGAGCTGGGCTGACTGTCTCTGCAAGACTTGTCTTCAGCCCATTCAGAAACAGAATCATGGGATAGTAACTAGACTTGGGAGGGCCCTTACAGGATACCCAGTCGAGGGGTTCTGAACCTCTTTTGTACCTTTTGTACCCTTTGGCAATCTGGAGAAATCTATGCACCCTTTCTTAGAATAATATTTTTAAATTTTAATATATAATTAATAATATAATATATTATATAATATATAATAATATTAAATTTTAAATTTTTCCGAATAATATTTTTAAAGCATAAAATAGCATACATAAGATTACAAAGGAAGTCAATTATATTGAAATACAATCATCAAAATATTCATTTTAAAAAATGCATGGACCCCAGGGCAAGAACTCTTGTTTCTAGTCCAAAGCTCTTGTCCAACAGTGGACAAGTGGAGGACAGTAGAGGTGGAGGGAGTGACTTTCTTAATGTCACACAGCAAATTAGGGGCAAAGTTGAGATAAGAACTCAGGTCTCCTGGTTCATGTCTCCACAATGACATTAGCATAGTAATGTTGCCTAAAGCAACCCTATAAATATCTAAGGGTATATTTAAATTGGGGATACTTATGAAGAAAAGCACATAGACACTCAGATATCCCTACTCACTAGGAGCTTGAAGAAAGACACAATGACATTCAATTCAAGTTAATAAGCTTGTATTTTAAGCTGACTACATACAGAGCCTTGTGTCTGATCTCTGCCCTTGTTGGGAATTACAGTCTTGTGTAGCAGAGGAATACAAGACTGACAAAGCAGTTAGCCATCTGATTAAGACAGAGCTTCCTACAAGGCATTTCTATCAACTTTTTCTCAAAATGCATTGCCATTGCATGGAGTACTACAGTTATTTCCAAGCTTGATATGAGTTAAGCTCACATGCAAGAATACAAGAAGTATGCTTAAGTGAGGAGAGAATAGTGTTATGGGAATGTTAGTAGGGAAAAAAAAAAAGATTATTCTGATTAGGAGAATTAGGGAAGGCTTCATAGAGCAGGTGGCATTTGAGTGAGGATAAACAGAATTTGAAGGATAAACAGAATTTCTGAAACTGGAAATGGAGGAAGGTAGTTAAATAGAACTTCATAGGATATACAAAGAGTAGAATGGAAACACACAAATGGACAAGACACAAATGGAAAAGTTTTTTATGTCACAGATAGGCAGAGGCTGAACTGGTCTCTGGGAACCATTGAGGGAACGTGCACTCAGAGCTCCCTTGGAAAGTTCTGGAATGCCATGGACAAGGTGACTCATTGCTTGGGCCCTTGGGACAATGAACATCCTGGCTATCTCCAGCCATGTGGTGGCCCAGTGCTAAAAGGACTTGGCATTTTAGTAGGATGTAGTAAACCCTGAGTGGTCCCTTGTTCTTCCCTATCCCATGATAGTGGCTGGGGGGACAGGAGGTACTGCATCAGTTAAAACAGGAATTCTTAACCTTTTCTGTGACATGGACATCCTTTGGCGGTCTGGTGAAACCTATGGACCCCTTCTCAGAATAGTGTTTTTAAAGGCATGAAATAAAACCCACAGGATTATAAAGGAAACTAATTCTATCAAAACGCAGTTATCAAAAGTTCACCAACCCCAAATTAGGAACACTAGAGTTAGAAGGACAGACAGCTGCTGGTTGACCCTCTTGGTTGTGACTCCTCGGTGGAGCTGGCAAGCAGTGCACTGTGTATTCTGTTTTCTCTCTCTCCACCCCTATCCATGGCTCTTCTTTTGGACTCAAGCAGTCAGACTAGCTCTTGGGCTCCCAGCTGTCTTTACTACTTTGTACTAGACAGTAAGGCACCCTGAGGGAGAGACAAAAGGTAATATGCACCAGGTGAGTCAAACCACCATCTCAACTGTTACCTCCCCTCAGACCCCAATGGAGATGGCCCAGGACCCTAAACCCAAAAGCCTGGGAAATGATAGTGCTTTTTGGACGACCGGCCCCTGCTTCTTGAAGCCTCATCCTGAGAAGCAATCCCGTGGAGATGTAGCCTGGAAACTACTCTTGTGGCTGTTGCTGCCCCAGCCATTGAAGACCCAGAATAGAAAGTTCCCTCCACCAAAGTCCTTGGCGTTATCAAATGGTTCAACGTCAGAAACTGACATTACTTTATCATGATAAATTGTGTTAAAGAAGATATGCCCTAGTGCCCCAAGGACCACTGGGTCTTTCTAACTGACTTGCTGCTCAAACCCTCCAGATGTGTCATCCTTCCCACTAGAATGTGAGCTCCTTGAGAGCAGGACCTGTTTCCCTTTTTCTGTTTGTAATTCCAATGTTCAGCATATACACAGTAAGCACTTGACGAATGCTTTTTCATTCATTCATTTACTTATTCGTGAGTAGCAGACTGACCTTAGTTTTCTGGTTTGACATATCCAGCCTTGGAGGTCATCCTGTGAGTATGGAAGGTCCAAAAGTCCTGGATCCAATGAGAAAAGCTGTTAGTTGTGGCACATACAAGCACAAATGAACCTAAAGTTTAGTGGAGGTTTGGGTTTGGAGTACGATAGTGTAATACTGAAGTGAAATGTAAAATGTCTAACCAGCAACCCTACAGACTGCTTAAGTTTTGGTGGAGTTTGAGTATCAACTACCCAGTAGATTTTAGCAGTGGTTATAAGTTAGTAAATCCTGTTTTTAAATCATTCTGCTCATGCCTGTTATGAGTCTTTTATGTTTAGCATTCCTTTGGTGTGCAGGAATAAATTCACTGTTCTGAACCTGATTCATACTGGACACTGAGTGCCTTTTTACTCTTCCCTTTTGGGGGTCACTAAATTTACAAAAATTAAAATTATCCCAAGGACTTAGCCAGCCACTGAGTGTTTGAACAGGGAGCCCAGCTCCTCTCAGTAAAGGTGGGCTCTCTTACCTCTGCACCTGGTCCTGCTTACCTGTATACAAACTAGGGAGTGTTGCATTGTCCCGGTGGGCCCAGCTGTGTGGTTCCTCAAAGCTAGTCACATATTGATCAGGGATACTTATTTTAGGACAATGGATAGGGAGAAGATTAATGCAAAACTGGGTTCCTGTCCTAACTTTGCCATTTATAACCTGTGCGACCTTGAACACGTCACCGAACTTCTTCAGGCCTCGGTTCTTTCCTATTTAAAATGAGGCAGCTTGACTAGAGAACCCCCAAAGTCCCATCTTTGAGCCCAAGAACTTCAGAGGTTGAATAGGAGATGCCACAAAGCCTATTAGAGATGAGAAGTGTCTGGTGAGTTCACTAGATGAGGCCCAATGGGTTCATTATAGCAGATGAAGCCTCAGCTACCAGTCACCCCAAGTCACCACTTAACACTATTTATAAGCCCAATTACATCCTGCAAGAGAAGTAAATGTTGATCAACCCAAGTCCAAATTAGAATTAATGAAAAGATGAATGATCAATTCAAATGCAAGGAGGTTTGGGACAGCAAAGTCTTCCAGTTAGCCCAGATGAGAGCCTAGGTAAGAAGGGTATGAATCGTTCACTGTGTGTGCCTCAGAGCTGGCCTACCCTCCTAGACTCAGCTCAAGTACTGTATTCATCAAAGATTCTTCCATGTAACCTTCCCTGGAAGAAACCACCCACATCTAGAGGTGTCTTCTCCGTAACACAGCCGAGGATTTTGTGATTCATCAGTCCAGAGGAAGCTCAGAAACTGGGGCAACCAGTGCCCCAAACTAGCCGATGTGGCAATCTGCTGAAGACATCTCCCTGTTCCCCCATCTTCCAGGCCTTGTACCTTCCCTGATGCAGCGTGTGAATTCAGCTGCTGTAAGCGTTTTCAGTCAAGTCAAGGAGAAAAAAGGAACAGGGTGTTTATTCTCAGTCTCCTTCCCAACCTTCCTTCAAGACCCATCACCACTTAGGTTGCTAACTCCTTCTTAGCTCTTTATCATTTTTAAAAAATAAAATTTTTGATACTTTTAATTTTATAGTACAGTAATTAATTCCCTGCTATAAACTTTACCTCAGGGGTTCCTAAGATGAAGTCTATGAACTTGATTTTGAAAATATTTTGATAATTGTATTTTGAGAGAATTGGTTTATTTTGTGATCTTACATATGTATTTTACATTATGCATTTAAAAACAGAATTCTGAGGAAGGGTTTCAACCAAATGAGGCCATAACACACACAAAAAAAACGTTAAGCCACCTTGCCTTACTGAATCCTGGTACTGAATCCTACCTTGTAACAAGGGGAAGGCCAAGAGGTGGGCGTTGAGGGAAGAAAAAGTATTTATTAAGCACTTACTGTATTCCAGGCACTGTGCTAATCACTTTTCAAATGCGATCTCATTTGATCCTTAGCACAACTATGTGAGATATGTTATTGTTATCCCATTTTTCTCTTGAGAAGACTGAGATAGACAGATTAAATGACTTGCCCAGGATCACACGCCTAGTAAGTGCCTGAGGTTGGATTTGAACCTAGGGTCTTCCTAACTACCATCTAACCGCCCCTATCAACAATAATAAATTGTTAAGCAAAACCATTCAATATAGCAACCTCATCTGACAATGTGTATAACATTCAGTACCCATAACCCTGCCGCCATCACCACTACCACCACCACCATGACCTCTCTTTCAAGAGGAGAAAGCTATGTTTGATTCTTCAGGACCAAGGTTGGTCATTACAGCTCTTCAGAGTGTGGCTTTCTCATAACATGTTTTTTTTTTTTTTTGTGGGATCTCTTCCCAGCCCCATCCTCCTTCCATTTGCATTCTGGTAGTCATACATGGGGACAGCTAGGTGGTTCAGTGGATAGAGCGCTAGGCCTGGAGTCAAGAAGACCTGAGTTCAAATCTAGCCTTAGACATTTACTTGCTGTGTGACCTTGGGTAAGTCACTTGACCCCTATTTGCCTCAGTTCCTCATCTGTAAAATGGGAACACATTGGAGAAGGAAACAGCAGACCACTCTAGTACCTTTGTCAAGAAAACCCCACGGACGAAAGTCTATGGGGTCATGGAGAGTCAGACGCAACTGAATGATTATACAACTGGTCATTGTATATATTGTTCTCCTGATTCTGCTTACTCCCCCCTGCATCAGTTCATACAAGTGTTCCCATGCTTCTCCCAGTTCCACGTTTATCATTTCTTGCTGTGCCATAGTATTACATGACATTCATATACCACAATTTGTCAAGCCATTCCACCATTGATGGGCACTCACTCCAGCTACCACAAAAAGGGCTTTTAGATAAATTTGGTGTATACATGGGGCCTTTCTTTGATCTCCTTGGCATAGATATCTAATAATAAGATAGTATCTTTTCTTTCCCCCACATCACTGGCTACATCAATGGTTTAAAAGCTTATAGTTACACATCTCTTTACCAGTGCTTTCCATCCTTCTTTTGGTTCTCACAACTGCCCACCGAGGTAGTTCTATTGCTATGATCCCACTTTACAGATGAGGAATTAAAAGCTTGGAAGGGTTAAATGATTTGCCCAAAGTTGTGCAGGCCCCAAGTGGTAGAAGGAGGATTCAGACTTCTTCAGACTCCCAATCCAATGTTATTTCCATTCCACCAAACTAGGTACTTACCCAGAGTCCCCTGAATGCTCTTACTAGGTTCATGGATTCTATGAAGTGTTCCAAAGGCCTTAGGAAGACAAGGGGATCCTGCTACCAAGCTCAGCAGTACTGTTTTTAAATGTAGCCTCTGGCTTCTGCTGATCTGGTTTTATTTTTCCCTTCTTTTTCTGAACAGAGGAAACTGGTGCAAATTGACAATTTTCTCCCTCTTGGGCCCTATTAATGTGAGTATTTTAATCCCCTCCCCACCCAACTGTCTTATTTATCTGAAATATTTTTCCTTCCCTAAGAACCAGAGAAAGGAAATCTTCCCTGTCAGTTGTCTAGGGGCTTGGCATGATGAACTGATGCAGGAATTATAAGGGAGGCCTGGTGAGTGACCACCTGGCCACAGGGAAAGGCATCCCTGAGAGTAGTGGAGTGGAACAGGAACCAGTGGAGAGTATGAGTTTGACTCCTGTGCTGCTGTTAGGGCTAAGACTGGTAGACAGAATGATGGAAATGTGGGCAGCTGGAAAGACATTCTCATCCACCCCATTGAGGTCATTAACAATGTGCTACGGGAGAAAGGGAGTCCTGGATTTGAATTTGGACTCTTTTGCTTTCTATCTATGTGACCTTGTGGACCTTGTGACTTTCTGGGTCTCTATTTCTTCCTTTATAAAATGCGGAGGTTGAACTATACTGCCTTTGAGTTCCATTAAGCTCAAAATCTATTAAGTCAAGTCATAAAGACTTTTCAGTGCTTAAATGTAGCACAATGGATGAAGTGCCAGGAGAACGTGGGTTAAAATCCAGCCTCAGGGATTACTGGCTGTGTGAGCCTGGGCAAGTCACTTAACCTTGTTGGCCTCAGTTTCCTCATCCATAAAATGAGCTAGAGAAGGAAATGGCAAACCACTCCAAAATCTTTGCCAAGAAAATCCCAAATCGGGTAACAAAGAATCAGACATGACTAAGTGACCGAACGACACAATAAATATGCCCCAAGCACTGTGCCAAGAGCTGGGATACAAAGAAAGGTAAAAGACAGTCCCTGCCCTCAAGGAGTCTAATAAGGGAGACAACATGGAAATACCTATGAACAAACAAGTCACATACAGGATAAATTGGATTGTCTTGTGCAAGGAACAGCAAAAAGACCACCAGTGTCCTTGGATTGAAGTGGGGTTGGGGTGGCCAGGTATAAGCCGACTAGAAAGGCAGCAAAGGGCCAGGTTAAAGGGAGTTTTAAAAGCCAAACAGAAGATTTTCTATTATTCCATGGTCCTGTGAGCCAAATAGGGATGAGGTCCTCTTTGGAGGATGTATACTTTATTAAATGGAAGCAAACCTCTATCTCTGGGCACTTTAAGGGGGTAGAATCCTGAGCCTTCATGGCAATAGATACAGTCTTCAGAGCAGTTAAGCTGCCCCAATAAAATGCCATGTGAGGGATCCTTTGAAGGAACAGGGGATCTTTAACTTGAAGAAGAAAAGATGGTGGAGCGTGTTAGCAAAGTTCAAGTATTTGAGGGACTGCCATGGGAAAGAGGAATTAATTAAACTTGTTCTGCTTGGCTGGAGAGGGCAGGACTAGTAGCTGTTTGGAATCTGCAAAGAGGCGACTTCAGCAGGCTGGATCCTAACCTTTCCAAAAATGGAGTGAGCTGCCTCCGGCGGTGATGGATTTCCTGGCCCTGGATACCTCCAAGCCAAGGCAGGGATGAGCCCTATTCTGGTGTGCTGTTAAAAGAGAGGTGGGGGCTGGGGTTTCCTCTTCAGATACACATTGGACTAGATGACCTTGGACGTTTCTTGGGGGCTCTGAGATGCTTTGTTTCTGTGTCTAAAAGTCCAGGCACTTACTGAGCGTATGCAAAGAAGGCGATGGTCCCAGGATCAGCTGCGGAGCTCCAGTTTTTCTTGGATCCAGCCCAATCTGGTGTGCTGTTAAGGCAGGCAGATAACCAAGTGGTTACAGCTGTGTCTTTCCTAATGATTCTAGAGAAGTCACAAAGAAAGCAAGGACAAGTAACTTGCTACATAAACATTACAGTTCACTTATGAGGCGGATAGAATATAAAGTGTTTTGTAGCTTATTTTCATCGAGGAGTCCCAATGGCATCACCCACAGAGGAAAGACCTGCTGTCACAAGAGTGAGCCAGGCATGCTGGAAGAATAAAACAGGCGAAGATACTCCAGCCAAGTTTCCAAAGGGATTATTGGATACAGGAAAGTAGAAAGTTTTCCCTCGTGAAAATTAGAACTCAGTCCAAGGAGATTAGCTGCAAAATGGAATTAGAAGGGAGTCAGAGAGTTTACTGTCCACTTGGTAGACTGAGAACTAGAAGGGAGGTGAGACACAATTTAGTTCAACCCCTCTATTTTACAGATGGGGACATCAAGGCCCAGAGTAATTAAATGACTTGCTCGAGGTCACCCAAGCAGTAAATGTCAGAGTTGGGATTTGAACCCAGGTCCTCTAACTTTGACAGTTGAGAGATCTGGTCTTATGTGGGTGTTCCCC
Source organism: Phalanger gymnotis (assembly GCA_028646595.1). Taxonomy (NCBI): domain Eukaryota; kingdom Metazoa; phylum Chordata; class Mammalia; order Diprotodontia; family Phalangeridae; genus Phalanger; species Phalanger gymnotis. Next base: position 195,005,331 of record CM053626.1, on the reverse strand, counting down.
TCACCTTGACTTCACCTTGCCTCAGTTTCCTCAACTGTAAAATGGAGGTGATGATAATAGCACCTTCCTGGCAGGGTTGTTGTGAGAACAAATGAGATAACAATCATAAAGTGCTTAGCACAGTGCCTGGCACATAGGGAGTGCTGTGTAAATGCTTACTGCTTTCCTCCTATGTGACTCCAATCCATGACCTCCTATATATCCCCCAAAGGGGCCCTGGGCAATGAGCTTGGGCTTTTCCTCTAGGTCATAGGACAAATGGATGAAGAAAAATTATTTATTAATTTACTTATTAACATTACTTTAATACTAATGTATTAATATTAATTATTTATTAAGTGCTTTCAGTGGTCCATGGGGTCGCAAAGAGTCAGACACAACTGAACAACAAATATGTCTACGTGACACTCATCTATGTGTCAAGCCCTGGGGATACGGATAGAAACTATGAGCAAGTCCCTGCTCCCAAGAAGCTCACAATTTAATTGGGAGAGAAAACATGTTAAAAAAAAAAGCTGCAGGTCAGATGGAAAGACCCAAGAGCCCTAAGGGTACAGCAGCGATATAGTCTGCCCTAGGAGACCTCAGGTTACATAAGTAGTCAAGATGACCGTGTCAGGGAACTGCAGGACAGAGGTGCCCAGAATGTGGTTAAGGCTGGAGAATTTTAAGATTTATGGACAGCTAAGATGGTAACATCTTATCAGAAGAAAGTGAGTTGTTGACTCTCATCTAGCGGTAGTCAAACCGCTGGGGCAAAGTTGGTAGGGAAGTAGGAGGTGGCATCCTTGGTGGTGGTGTCTCTTCACTACATCTGGCTGCCTGGAGAGGTTTTAGGACAGCCTAAGACTGGAAGAGGTGGTTTAAAAGGAAGGCAAAAGGTTAGGGAAGCTGTAGTGTAGGTTAGGCCTAGGGGATTAAGGGGAGGGAAATAGAAGGAAAGGTTAAAGGAGCGTGATGCCTCTGGCAGTGGTAGCTCTTCCCAGGGCTTCTTAAACTTTTTCCACTGGGGACCCCTCTTAGCATTTGGGCAGCCTTTGTTGGCATTGTGTGGCCTGAGGGCATGCATGATGCAAAGTGCGCATGCTTTGTGTTCAGAACCAAGGCTGCAGTGAAGTTGCATGATGCAACACAGACAAGCTCTTCCAGAAATACCTTGGATTCATTACGCCATTTGATTTTTAATTAACTTTCGGTTGTTGTGCATTCAGAAACCTTTTACTGTTGCCAAATTGTTTGTGACCCCATATGGGATCACAACCCACAGTTTAAGAAGCACTGACCCAGCCATCCCAGATGGGTTCTAGGATCATAAGATCATACGTGTAGAAATTGAAGGAACCTCAGAAACCCTCTAGTCTAACCCTTCATTTTACATGTACTCTAACCTCCAAATCCCTCAGTTTACTCATTTCCCATGGCCCACTCCTCCACCTCACCACAACTACCCACAGAGATGGTCATACTCTTGATCTTGCCATCACCCATACATATCACACATCTATGTTCATGTACTCTGAAATTCCCTCATCTTACCATAATCTGTTGTTATGCCACCTCTCCCCAGGCCTTGTGAAACCAAACCTTATTCTTTGTTCTCACTTGGATCTCCAATCCCTCCACCTTTCAGCTCTTTCCCAGACCCTTCACCACTCTACTGGCTATACTCTCTTCCCTTCCCCTTCTTGGTTCCTTGGTGGACCACTTCCTGTTCTGTTCTCTCCAGTCCCCTCTTGACCTCATTGCAACCTGGGACACTGTAAATCCCCCTCTTCTCCTTGATGCTCTCTTCTTCTCTCTAGGTTTTCCTGACCCTCTCCTGGTTCTTCTATCTCTCTGACCATTCCTCTGTTTCACTTCCTGGATATTCATCTATGACACATTTGATGATTATCAGGGTCCCCCAAGGCTCTAACCTGGCTCTCTACTCTTCTCTCTTTATATTATTGGTGATCTCATCAGTTCCCTGTGATTTCAACGGTCATCTCTATGCAGATGACTCTGAGATCCATTCTATCCTGACCCCCAGTCTCATATCTCCAAAGGCTTTTACACATCTCAAAATAGATTTCCTATAGGCATCTTAAACTCAACATGTTCCAAATGGAGCTCATTATCTTTCCCCCAAAGCCTCTTCTCTTCCTAATTTCTCCATTCTTTTTGAGAGTCTTATTACCCTCCCAGTCACCCAGGCTCACAACTTTCAACTCTTCACTCTCCTCCCACCTCATACAATCAATGGTCAAGTCCTGTTATTTCTATCTTCGTATTATCTTTCCTATGTGTTCCCTTCTCTTCTTTGACACTGCTACCACCCTGGTGCAAACCCTCATCACCTCATACCTGGACTATTCAAATAGCCAACCTCTCTTCCTTAAGCGTCTCCTCACTCTAGTCCATCCTCCATCCAAGCTGTCAATTGTTTTTCCTTAAGCATAGGTCTCACCATTTCCCACATCCCTCTCCCTGATTCAATCAACTTTAGTGGCTCCCTATTACCTGAAGGATCAAATCTAAAATCCTTTGTCTTTTAAAGCCCTTCATAAACTGGTCCCTTCTTACCTTTCCCTTCTTCTTATCCCTTACTCCCTTCCATGTGCCCTGCAATCCAGTGATGCCGGCCTCCTCCCTTTTCCTCACACACAATACTCCATCTCTGGCCATCCCACTTCCCTGGAATGTTCTCCCTCTTCTTCTCTGCCTCCTAGCTAAAGACCTACCCTCTGCAAGAAATTTTTTCCAGTCCTCCTTAACCTCAGTGCCTTCCCTCTGATATTACCCCCAATTTATCCCATGTATATCTTGTTTGTGCATAGTTATTTGTATATTGTCTCTTTCATTAGCCTGTGAGAGCAGGGACTGTTTTTTTAACCTTTCTTTGTATCCTCAACACTTAACATAGTGCTTGGCACTTAGTAGGTGCTTAACAAATGCTAGTTGACTTGGCCAAGGTCAGCAATTATTAAGTATCAGAGGCTGGTATCTGAACCCAAACTATCTGACTCCAGAGTCAGTGTTCTTTTCATTGTACACCCTGCCTCCCCCTTTCAATGACTGCGTAGGTATCAGGGCAGCACACAGCCTATCCACTCCTCATTCTTGGTACACGACTGGACTCCTTTTCTAATCATACATCTCTTCAGTAATTTATTCCACTTCTTATGTTCAAATCACAGTTGGTATATGCTGCAGCCTAATTTATACCCACCATAGTCTCTCTGTCATGCTTTGACCCATTATTTTAATGCTATGGGAATTGTGTTGTATCACAATTTGTAGCCATGCAGCATCCTTAGAACATTATTGGTGTTAAAAAAAAAGTGGTTTTTTTCCCTTAGAGAGAAACTTGTTTCACAAATGCAGAAACATCCTCTCTCCTCCTGTCATTTATCTCTAGATGTAACCCATTGTCCATTTGCATTGTCTTTCCAAGATATGGACCAGTTCAGTGGGGTGACCATCCAATGGCATATCCTAGACTGGGCAATAGGAACACTTCATCTCTTGAATTTTCATGTGTGGATTCTTAGGCTGATCTCTTCTGAGTCACTGTGAATTCCATTTATGGGCCTCTGTGGTGTTCTAAGGCTTAATGCAATCAGTACAGAGTCATCTGCAAATGGGAGATTCTGGAGAATCTCACTATCTATAGGATCCCTTCCCTAAAGAATCTGTGCTGGACATCCTCCGTGACAACGGCAACCACCTCCAGCCATTTTTCCTTGCCTTATGCCTAGATTAATATGAACAATCAGACTACATCTTCATAGTCATACATTTGACTGAAATGTGCAGCGAATACAAGACAAATTAAAATAGATAACTAGCATTTAAATAGCACTTGAAGGCTTGCAAAACACTTTACATATATTGTCTTATTTGATCCTCACAACAACACTGTGAGGGAATGCCATTACTATTCCCATTTTATAGATGGAGAAAGTGAGGCCCAGAGAAGTTCAGTGGCTCAACCAGGGTCATACAACTAAAATATCTAATAGTTCCTGCCTCCAAGCCTAGCCCTCCATACATTGTGCCACCAAGGTGTGTCTGTTGTTTATTGATTATGAAGAAGTATTTGATTTGGCAAGGTGAAATATAGCCTCAAAGACTCTTCATCAGCGTGATGATGCCATGTGTATTGTAAGATCATGCAAGATTCCTGGACTGATGCAACAGAGCTAGCTTTCTTCCATGATCTCTGCTTATGTACACTATTTGGAATAGGGATGGATTGCTGGACTTTTGATTTTACTGGCAGAGGTGAAAAAACTCCCTCAACCAAGGCAGGTCAATCCTTTGTAGAAACTTAAAAAATGTCTTAAAAAATAACAACAAAAAAACACCTGCCTTGAGCACTTGCCCAATGTCAGGCTTCTGGTATGTGGCACTTAAAAACCCAGGTCTTCCTGGTTGATGCCAGCACACTATACTCCACTGCCTCTTGTCATTAGGTGATTCAGAGAGTTAGAATTGTTTCAGGGAGGGAGACTCTACTAATAAGATAGAAAAGATAAAGGAAAGAGCATGTTTGAGAAAGGGGGTAAAATCTGTCTCTTTCAGGACTCAAGCAAGACACTGAGTCTCTGTCATTTGAGGTATGTCAAGATGCAGATCATAGATTGAGAGCTGGAAGGTATCTTGGAGATCATCTAGTGAAACTCCCTCATTTTAATAAAGACAGGAAATTGGATCCAGAAAGAATAAGTGATTGCTCAAGGATACAGTTTGTAGGGGGCTGAGCCCATATTCTAAACCAGGTCTTCTGATTCCAATCCCAGTGCCCTTTCTACTGTGCAACTTACCTTAAAATAAAAGTAAGTCAGAGATGGTATCTATTAGCAAGAGTTTAAAAAAAAACAAAAAAGCAAGAGTTTTTTTACTCTAGAAATATTTATTGGTGCTACTGAAGATCATAAATGTTGTTCTTTATGGGATCTTAGAGATCATCCAAGCCAACCTTCTAATTTGACAGATGAAGAAACTGAGACCCAGAGAAGGAACTTGGCTCAAGGCTGTGCAGGTATCAAATGGCAGAGCCAAGATTCAAACTCACATCCTTCACCTCTGCCACGCTCTGCTGCCTCCTTAAATGCTGCTCTTACATCCTCCACTTAAGCTCTCTTCCAATGCTTCACTGTGGCCTGGGTTTTGAAGGTTATATCTTCACAGCACAAGCTTGGGAAAGTCCTTTCATACTGGGAATATCTGAGTGTATTCCAAGTGATGGACTATACATACATACACACGTATTATATATCTATATATATAATGTATATATAGATAAATATATATCTTCTGAAAACCAGCCTAGCTAAGTTCAGAGACATAAGCCTTACTGCAAAACTGGTTGAAGAATGATGACATCTCTTAGATCATACAAATTTAGAGAGTTGGAAGGTACCTGAGAGACCAGCTAGTCCAATTGTTTAATTTTATAGCTAAGGAGACTGAGGTCTAGAAGGATGATGTAATTTGCCCAAGGTCACCCTGGTAATGTCAAAGCTGATTCTAGATCTAGGGTTTTCTGGTCTATCATCCTGCTTTAGCCATTCACAGAGACTGCCTAGGTAAGTCCTGGAAGGTCGTACTGCCCTTGCTTATCTTAAAATTCATAGAAGACAGAGATGGGGTAGATTCTCCTTTAAACATTCTCTTATGATGATGGCCATATGTCTAGAGTTGGAAGGGAGTTTATTAACATCAACGTCTTTATTGGACAGATGAGGAAACTGAGACCCAATGAGGACAAAATGGATCCTGGAAGATGAAGTTGAAGGTGAGCAAAGTTGGATTAGGCAAAAGGGAACTGCGCAAGTCATGAACAGAGGACACGATGTGCAAGTCATCCTGTTGGTAGAGCATTGGGTGGAAGCGTGTTGGATTTGTTGCATTTTACAGACAGATTTTCAGTAGGTGGCTAAAAGACATGGGAAGAATGATTGTGGAGCTGAGTTGTGGTGAGGGAGAATAGTGGGCCTATTGTTGGAGCACAGATAAACAAATTGAGAGCTTTCATCTCTGGGTGTGGGCCTGAAACAAGTTCCAAGACAGCTTAATGATCCATCATATGTCCTATCCAGGCAGTGAGTCACTGGTGAATTATATTAACCCAAATCAGCCTTCCTTGCACTGTGTATCAGCAAGAAGGCAACTGGGAGAGATAATACATTCACATGGCCCAGCCACTCTCTTGATAAAGCCTATATTCTATATAGTAGGAAAGATAAAGAGGCAATCCACATCAATCATCTTCCTGTAGAAGACAAGCTGGCCTTCACTTTTTTTTAAGGTTTGAAAGTGTTTTCTGTTTTTTTTCTCATTTTTTAAAAATTACTTTATTTTTAGTTTTTAACGTTCGCTTCCATAAGATTTTGAGTTCCAGGGGGCAGAGCCAAGATGGCGGCTGGAAAGCAGGGACTAGTGTGAGCTCCCCACCAAGTCCCTCCAAAAACCTATAAAAAATGGCTTTGAACCAATTCTAGAACTGCAGAACCCACAGGATAGCAGAGGGAAGCAGGGTTCTAGCCCAGGACAGCCCGGATAGTCTCTGGGTATGGTCTATCCTGCACAGAGCTGGGAGCAGAGGGGAGCAGAGCTGAGCAGAGCGGAGCCTAGTGTGGGCGGCGCGGACCAACTAGACCAGGAGCCTGGTGGAGCGTGCCCTAGTGCCCTGAATCAGTGAGCTGTGGCAGTTACCAGACTTCTCAACCCACAAACACCAAAGACAACAGAGTAGGTTAGTAGAAAAAGCTGCTGGGGACAGGGAGTTTGCGGTTTGGCCACTGCCCTGGGGGCAGCGGAGGTGGGGCAGCTACAGAACTACAGCTGCAGTTGCTTCTGGCCCCAGGCCCACCTGGTGGGAGGAATTAAGTGGCAGATCAGAGCAGAGTGAAGAGCCTGCTAAAGATCTAAGTCCAGTCTGGGTTGGGGGTTCTTGGGGAAGGAGGAGTGCTGGTGTGGCAGAGCTGGTGCATCCACCTAAGCTTGGAACATAGACCTCTGTACTCTACAAGCAGTCATACCCTGCTGAAAAACTCAAAGGTCAAGTAAGTTGGCTGGGAACATGGCCAGACAGCAAAAATGCACCCAGATTCAGTCTCAGACTTTGGAATCCTTCTTTGGTGACAAAGAAGACCAAAACATATAGCCAGGAGAAATCAATAAAGTCAAAGAGCCTACAACAAAAGCCTCCAAGAAAAACATGAACTGGTCTCAGGCCATGGAAGAGCTCAAAAAGGATTTG